>CM074307.1:575000-1775000 GCA_037194245.1 Opsariichthys bidens | reverse complement strand
ACAGACCAGCCGATGCTTAACAATAAACGATTTCTAAAACCGGAGGGAAGTGACGTCTTTACCTTAGCTCTAACAATTCAAACAATTGCATTTGTCCTTTACGGCAGAGGTTATGCAAATGTGGAGTATGTCAGAAATAGCTTAATTGTATTGAATGTGCACTTGTAGTGTACTTCAAATCTCAAAAGTAAATAAAAAAACTGTACTTGCAGATAATATTTTATTGAAATAAAAAGCAACTTTAGTCAACTTAAAGAGAGTTCGGTTTCACAACTGTTTTAAGCACACTTTTAAATCATTATTTCAATTTTTGACATGCTTCTAAAGTAGAACACTTATTTGGATGTGTTGACTAACACACAATTAAAGTATTTGATTATACTTTTAATTATAGTATTAATAAAGTTTCATATTTTACTAAATTGCAGCTAATTTCTTGACATAGAACGACAACATGATTCTAAAGTGTACTTCTTTTTTACATTGGTTCTGTCAGGTTGGTGCAGATGAAGGTGACTGGAGTGATAATACTGGGGTGTGTTTGAGTGACATAAATCTGATCCAAGAACTCTAAAGATGAACAAAGTCTACAGATGCTCCATCAAAACTGATCTGTGGCTACTAGACGTGATAATGAATTGCCTTTCTCACACATCCACAGTTCTGTTTTCCACCCACTCTTTCATCCTCTCTCTTTCTCTGTATTGTGTCTCATCCTGATATTTTACAGTTGAGAGTTCTTGAAAGAGCTGCTACCGTCAATCTGTCGCTTTCCGTGCACCAAAAGAAAGAGAATTTTTCTTTTATATTCACCCTCTACACTTTCATCAGTTTCACAGTGTTTGATGGGGTGGACAACTCAGATGACCCTCTCTGCTTTTACAAAGGCTCTGCTCCAGACACGTTCAGAGTGCATGGCAACAATATATATATATATATATATATATATATATATATATATACACACACACACACACACACACAGAAGGTATATATAGCTGTATACACACACACACACACACACACACACTCTGTTAATTGCACTGAGAGTTATGGGCTGTATTGATGAGGTCTAATCACGGCTGTCAATGATATTTATGAGCTCAGCGTCACAAACGTGCTGGTCAGATTAAAGCCTCATTAATAAAGTCTGTCTGGCAGGTATTAAACAGCTCATCTCACTCCAACAGGAAGAATGCTTAGACCACATTATAATTCATTAATACAGCAACAACCAGTGTTTGTGTGTGTGCGTGTGTGTGTCTGTGCGTGCGTGTGTGTGTGTGTGTGTGCGCACTCCGGCTGGGTGAATCCCAGTAATTAAATCATAAATTGGGCCTATTGAGGGAGAAGCTGAACTCATAAACCCGAACACACGACACCCCAAACAATCACCCGATTTCTGCTCCGCAAACACAGACGAAATCAAAATCAGTGAGCATCCAAAATGCAAATGATCTGATCTGAATCATAATGACATAAATGCAGTACTGAATCTGAGAAACACACGAAACTCATTTCACAGATCTTCAGAGAGAGTCAACAAGCTGCAGGGTCAAAGGTCAGAGGGGACAGTAAAGGCTTCATTTTCTGCTTTTTCTGCATTTAGCACATATTTGACTATGCAAGCCTTTCAACGTATGCATCGAAAATCACATCGCGCAGAGTGTGCGGACCTCCGCGGAACGTGAAAGGCAAAAGTGCACTTTGGACTTCAAGCCTGAAACACATCAAGCCGACGTCAAAGAGCTAGTGGCGACAAAAGCAAATGTCAGCTAGCGCGTGCATTCTGCGCCTGCGTGTAAGTAAAGATCTATCTATACCAGCAGGAATAAATAGTTTATTTTCGTCATTCGAAAAGGGTAACCGAAACTAGGACCGCAGATATACAAACCATAAACAAGGCAGCGGTCAGTTAACATTTTGAATATTAATCACGCTGACGTAAAATGACGTAACCTTCTGTCTGTACCATCTTGACTTCACTTTGGCTTTTATTCTCTTGCACTGACTCGTTCGCTAAGTTGAACAGCCAAATCAGAGTTCTCTCTCTCACCGATGGCCTGATGCCGATGATTTTACATGCTGAATTGGCCAAAAACCCGGATATTCGCTGACTACAGCCAACTGTGTGGCCAACGCACCGAAAAAACGATGGTGATAGACAGTCAAAAACGGCTTGTCCCGGCTTTAAGAGGTCAATGCAGTGGATACTACACCGATTGTTTTGATAAAACAATTACACCCTGTGACCTCTGTGTTCGCAGCCCAGATTTCAGAGCAGCTTGTAATGGTGTCTCGTCATGTGCGTGACTAGAACATGAAGCGCGCAGTGGTCGTATATGGAGTACAACCCATGTGTGTCTCTAGCATGAGTTGATGTACCAGATAAATCTTCTAATTATGCCTGGAGTCCCCAAAACGGACACGCATGTTCGTTTTGCAATCAAAGTGAGGACTTTCCATAGGTGTAATGGTTTTTATACTGTACAAACTGTACAATCTTAACCCTCACTGAAAACATTCTGCATTTTTACATTTTTAATTGAACATTGTTTAGTGTGTTTTTAAAGCTGTTTGAAGAGTGGGGACATATGAAATGTCCTCATATTTCACGTTGTAATACCAGTTTCATACCCATGTCAATATACACATTTGTGTCCTGATATGTCACAAAAACGCGCACACGCACACACTCTGTAAGCTGTGAGAAGAATGAGCTGATCTTTCTCTGAGCTGATGGATTGTGCACTAGCTGTATAAAACAGTTCAGTTTGCCTTTGTTTGTTTCCTCAGAGTTTGTATTAATGAAGTGCCGGGATATTTGTCAAGATGCTCCCAGCATGCTCTGCTCGTGCTAACAGAGCTGATGGGAGTGGGCGGGCATTCATCACTGTCAGTCACAGCTCAGCGACGGTTCTGATTGGATGGTCAAGATTTAGAGAGAACAAAAGCTCAGCACAATGATTTCACAATCGGCAAACTAGACAACGTGTGTGTGTGTGCGTGTGTGTGCGCAAGACGGTTTTGCTGCTGAAGTGCTACACCTGCACACTGTCAGCAGATCAGCCCATAGCAGAACACGCTTACACATGCACAGAAGAGACTGTGTGTTACCTCTGAAAGTCCTGGCGAAGATCCTGAGGACTCAGGAGCTGAAAAACAAAAGCACACAAACGTGACACTTGTGAAATCGGTTTCCCCTTCGCTCGTCCCATCAGTCTAATCTCAGGAATCAGTCAGTGGAGGGAATGAGGAAATACGCTTCCGTAAAGTTCATCATGCCATCAACGTGCGAACCATTCGTTTGGCGAGTAATTGAACTGCAGGCGTCTGAAAGGTCATAGATTATTGGACAGCTGACAATCTGGGAAAAGCCATAGATTCATTTAAAGAGAGAAAGAAGGATATTTCTATTCTCTTGTTTATATGAGACGGTGATCGCTCGCTGCTGCATAACGTGTGTGTGTGTGTGTGTGTGTGTGTGTGTGTGTGTGTGTGTGCTCTGCAGTTTTTTTCCTTGTCTGCCGCTTTAAATGCTCTTTAAAACAGAATGGATGTCAATGTTTTTATCATTCGTCAGATTCCAATGATTTCGTTACGTTATTGTTATAGTTGTGGTGTGGACCATTATTTTACATTTCTAATGATTTTGTTATTAGTTACCATCCTTAAAGGGGCCTTTACGGCATTTTTACAAAAGATTCATTCATTTTGAACTTTCAATTCATCAAAGAATCCTGAACATTATCACAATGTTAATAAGCACAACTGTTTTCAACATTGATAACAATCAGAATTGTTTGTTGAATTGCGAATCAGCATTTTAGAATGATTTCTGACAGATCATGTGAGACTGAAAACTGGAGTAACAATTCAAATTTACCTTTGATACCTTTTTGATTTAAAATTGTAATACTATTTCACAATATTAATGTCTTTACTGTATCTTTTATCAAAGGCTTGAATATGTTTCAGTGTCATATGTTGTGGTAAAATGAAAGTATTTCATTTTCTTTATGAATTAAATAAAACGTTACTAGTTGAAATAACTTAAAATGAGTACTGCTCTTTGTTTCTGTAATCTTATATAATTTAAATGATCTATTTAGAATAGTGCGATTGATATTTAGCATAAAACAGCAGCTCATTTCAGCCTGAATATAATTCAATTTTGTGTAATCATCTGTCAAATCCACAAACACACCAAAAGTCAGACAACTTCAGTTCGGCTCAAACCAACACTAGTTAACGGAATTCAGCTCAACCAAACTCTACATAACTTAATCCACTTCAGCTCATCACAGTCCAGCTTGTGTCCATCAAATGCATACATTTAACTCAACCCGACATAACAAAACTCAACTGAAATGAACTCGCATCAACATCTCAACCCAGCTTCACCTGACTGAATTCAATACAGCTCAAATCAACCTAACGAACATAATTCATCTGCATTGTATTGAATTAAACCAAACCCAACTTGATGAACTTTCAAATGAATGAACAAATGTGCACAGCTGTAAATAAAAAGATTTTTGTAGTACATTTACAATAAAATATGTCTTTCTACTTCAACATCTCACATTTAATGTGTTACTTGTCATGCAAATATTTGAGAAATTTACTAGTAATTTCCGAGTTATAATTGTTCAATCCTTTCAAAGTAAATGCTTCACCAATTATTTTTCCAGTGTGTGTGTTTGGCAGCTGGTCTACATGTGAATGTAATGTTAGCCGCCTGTTGTCCGATCCAACACTGATGACGGGAAAACCAATCAAAACGCAGAATGTGAGCACTGGTTTTGCCTCAACTGTGTTAAACGCCAGATCAGCACCTGCTCACACTTGTCATGCAGTGTCGATTTTCCCCTTGTGTGTGGCTCATGAGAAGCAGCACTGAGTGCCATTGTAATGATGAGCTTGTGCTCCAGTGTCGTGTTTTCATCATAGTAGCAGCGAGTGAGCTTTACAGCTTCTGATTGGCTGCAGTGCCGCCGTCATCGTCCCCCGGGTCCTCGTTAAACTCTAAAGACGGTTCGTTCGCTGGATTCCTCAACACACTCTCAATTGGTTCTGGTATCCCATGAGGCTTTGGAACCAGTTAAAGTCCATTACGCTCACAAGCAGGCAAACGTCCAGAAATGTCCTTCACCTTAACCAGCAGAAGCATTGAGAGCATAAGAAGGCTTAGGCGACCTTAAGGAATATCTGCTTTTTACTACTACCATTGTGTATAATAGGAAAAAAAATAAATAAATAAATAAATAAAAAATAAATCAATATATATATATATATATATATATATACTATGTTCTTGACACTGTATATCAGTGTACACAGTAAAAAATATCATAATTTTTTCATTATGTTAATTGTTTAACAGTAAGTTTCCAAACTATATATTTAGAAAAACTGTAATATATATATAATCTTACATTTCATGTAATTTTACAGTAAATTCTGTTATATGTACCATATCTGGAACTAAAAAAAATAAAAAAAATAAAAACATTTTATAATTTACAGTGAAAATCCATTAACTGACACTTCACATTTTTTTATTATTTTATTAACTGTGTTGCTCTAAGTTATGTGCATCAGTTTTTTTTGTTACATATTATGTTGTTAATTTAATATTTATTGCATGTTTATTTTAGTGTCGTGTGTTAATATGATGGTGTTTTGTATTTGTGCACCATTTGAAAACTGTTTATTTAGCCTTGAACAAAACTGAAAATCATTAAAAAGATCTCAGTATCAAAATTTATAAGGTTGTTTTAAAGCTTCTCATTTGCTACATAAATCTATAACATTAACAAAAAAAGAAAAAGAAAAAAAAAAGATCAATTAAATCAAATTAATGCAGAAATCAACTTTGCGTCGCGTCATCGATCATCCGAGTTTCTTTAAGTGCAAAGAGAAACTGATGTTTATGAAAGTGCTGAAGTAAGTTTTTGTTTATTCTTGTTTAGAGGAGAATAAAATCAGATGTGCCTTTTACCCCATACTTGAGCTAAACATCATTCATAGATAATTACAGATTTCTAATATGAGATTAAAATTCAGTTGCGGCCGTTCTGGGTCAATGGGAGTTTCGGTTAAACACTCTGCCACTGTAGTTTATCAACACGCACGCACACACACACACACACACACACACACACGCATGCACACACACACACACACACGCACATGCACACACACACACACTGTCAAGAGTAGTTCTAGCATGGCATGATGAAATAACATCTTCTCTGTCTTGTTCTGGGATGCTACTCCAGTCGTGTGGAAATTACACATGGTGAAAGCGGAGGTTTAGAAATTCAGATGAGCTGGATGTGAACATATGCATGTGCCGGAGAGAAACTGCTCTCTTTCTCAGAATAACTGACTCTGCGGCAGGGGGTCGTGCCATGAAAACCTCCACGCTATCGCTTTCCAAAAGAGGCTTATGTCCCTCCCCGAAATATCAGCTTTTGGTCTGTGCATGAGACACGACAAGATGGCATAATGCATTTATGTTTTGTTTTTTTGTTGTTGTTGTTTTTTTTGCAAAGCACATCAAAATCTTTAATACGAGCTTTAGGCAGCTTATTTTGCAATATATTTGTTCATTCATTCTATTTTACCTCTAGAATGAAACAGCCTCTTTGTTTGTTTGTTTTTAATTTTGCTAGTGTCTTTAAAGTCTTCAAGTCAAGTCACCTTTATTTTTATAGCGCTCTTTACAATGCAAATTGTGTCAAAGCAGCTTTACAGTAATAATTGGCAAATTATTTCTGGCTGCACAGCAGATCTTAAAGAAAATGGTGTCATTGTCCAGCTTAAATAAATTCAGTACTGATTCATTCCGTTGTAAAAAAACAAAAAACAAAAAAAACAATTGTTATTAATTTAGTTAATTAATCTGTATAATAGCACTGGAGAAGAAACAAAAACATTGTTGAATATCAAGTGTCCCCAACTAAGCAACAATGGGAAGGAACCAAAACTCCAACAGGTTGATTCAGGCAGCATTACATCCGATTTGGGATCGCAACAGTCAAACTATTTAATCCAGTTCAATCTAAGTGAAGATCGTATTCATCACGCTGTATGGGATGATTTATTGACTATAAAGTGTGAAGTGGCTACGGGTTTGTTGTCAGATCTAATAACTTTTCTTTTAAATCCTCATTGCTGAATAACTGTGTATTGGTCATGCGTTTATGTGTCCATCAGTTTGATCAAACTAATTTCCATATTCATTTTTTAAAACCAACAACAACAAAAAAAAAAATACAATTTTTATAATTTATAAATTAATTAAATGTCAGGTGGTATGACCATCAAATATAGCAACTAAAACAATTTTATTATAAAAATAAAATAAAATAAAATATAGAAAATAAATGAAAGCTAATTATAAATCTAAAAAAAATAGTAAAAATTTACAAAAAGCACATTAAATTACTAAACGTTTTAACAAAAAATGAAAACTGAAAATATAAAAAACAAATTCATAAAAAATAAATAGTATAATAGCATATAATAGTACTAAAATAACACTTTCCTTTCAATTATTTTACTTTTTAGAATATAAGTGGTCAAATTGTTATTTATTTGACTAATTTAATTAATTGAATATGCACAAAGTATTTATTAGAGTATTTATAAACCACCAAAGACCTACAGAGGTCAATGCGTTATTATGGGATGTTTGTGCTGTTATGGGGGCAGATGATTTGGGTTTGTCACTGACTAAACTGAAACCTAATGAGCCAGATTGAGCCACACTCACACGCACGCACACACATACACACACACACACACACACACACACAGACACAGTGAGAGATTTATTCTGCGATAAAACTTTATGGTGGATCATTGTGAGGGAGTTTGAGCCGCCTGAAGCTCTTCCTGGCCTGAAGAAGATGTTTCAGCTCTTGTTACGAGAGAAAACTGTCGTTGAGAGCAAATAAAACCAAATGTCCACAATCACCGAGCTGCCGTGGGCCGTTACATCAGTTCAGTGACCCGCGGCAGACCAGTGCGACCTTCAAGGTCAACAGGTGAGCTTGTGTCTGTTTCGCCTCATTATATTATGTTGCTTTGTACATTATGACAAACTAGTCAAGGAGTAAATAAACGTCATGAATAAATAAACAGATGCTAATAAGGCAAAACGCACAGACGCTTATAGCTGCAGGGAAACATCCACGCATGAACAAATGAGCAAAGGTATTCAGAATACTAATAACTCCACAATATACTGAAAGCACAAAGCAAATACAAAAAACCTCACCTGCTCTAAACACACACACACACACACACACACACACAGACCAATATGACATCATCCTCAAACATCCATATACAGTAATAATGTGTGTGTGTGTACTTGTTTTCCTTACCTTGTGGGGACCAAATGTCCCCACAACGTAAGTAAAACCAGTAATCTTGACATTGTGTGGACCTTTTGTTGGTCCCCACAAGGAAACAAGCTGATAAATCATACAGAATGATCTTTTTTGAAAATCTAAACTAGCAGAACATTTTCTGTGAGGGTTAAGTTTAGGGGTGGGGGGGTGGGGTGCAGAATGTACAGTTTGTACAGTATAAAAACCATTACGCCATTAATGTCCTCACTTTGATAGCAAAACGAACATGTGTGTGTGTGTTCTTAATTACACCCACAATATGAAATTAGTAACATGAATCATAACTGCTGTTTTGGAGCAAGGTCACACACACACACACACAGGTTTGTTTTAGTATCTTAGTGAGGACATTCCATAAGCGTAATGGTTTTTATACTGTACAAACTGTACATTTTATCTACCCCTACACCTACGCATCACAGAAAACATTCTGCATTTTTACATTTTTAATAAAACACTGTTTAGTATGTTTTTTAAAACTATTTTAAACTCATGAAATGTCCTCATAAAACATGTTTACGTCATAATACCTGTGTAATACCCATGTCATTATACAAATGTATGTCCTCATAAATCATGAAAACAAGCACACACACACACACACACACACACACACATTCACAGACACACATTACTGTGATTTTATCAGGTTGTTTTCAGAATCCCCATTAAATGTAGTAAATCTACAGCTTTTTCGTTTTACAAAACACTGACAACAGCAACAGACAAAAGGCACTATTGTATATAATAATAATAATAATAATCGCAATTCCAATTCTTTCACCAAGTAATATACCTGTAGTTTATTATTGCCTTTTGTAGACATCTTACAGTATTTTAAATTACAGTGCAGATATTTAGATTTTGGTACATTAATATAAATTCAACTGATTAACTAATCTGGGGGATTTTTACCTTTATAAGAGGAATGTTTTTCTAACCTTATTGAATGTACTGTACGTGCCATGTTTTATATTATATTCTTAAAATCAATTAAATCCATTCCTAGTAAGACAGTAAAGGCAGTGTACCAATCAAATGAAATTATACAGAAATATGAAATATGATAAAAATATTCTTATGAAGAATTAAATTTAGAATGAAATTCATTTACATTTGCAATGTTCTTCTTTGTTTGTTTGCTGTGGGTTTGATTGTTTGTTGAAGAAATATCAGATAATATTGAGTAAGTTAATTAATATTAAGTTCTTGTTTATTGAAATGTTGCATAAAACCAATCACATTTGCAATCGTCCCTGTTATTTGGGAAAAACATCACACTTGCTGTTATATTGCTATATAATAAATATAAGAAACAAAACCTCATACAGGGGACTTTTTGCCCCAAAATCTTAGGATTTTTTTTTAAAATAATAGAGCTATATTTGCCGCAAGACCCCATTGACCCCATTTATTTATTTGTTGTATTTGTCTTATTATTTTGACATCACTCCATCATATGTTCTATCAATCAATATCTCTTCCAATATTATCCAATTCAAATGTGATTTGAATAACATTTTTGTTCTTCCTTCAAATATTGCTGAAGCTGTCAGGTTAGCGCAAGCACAGTGTTTTTGAGTGCGCAAACTCACGGTATAAGCAATTAATTTTTATTTGCATCATGTCTCCACTTTGTTTGTTATAATTAATGGATTTGTGAGCATGTAGAACTTAGTAAACTTACACTAACCACTCAGTGTTTTGAGAGATACTGAGCAAATTTTCGCTACTGGAAACTTAAAGGTACAATATGTCAAATTTGTATATTAAAATATCCAAAAACCACTTACACAGCGTTAAATATTTTGTTCAGCTGTGTACTTACGTTATCCTAAATATTTCCAAAAATATGTAAATTCAGAGAAATTCACTATGTTAACTAGTGCCCCGTCAGAGACCGTGTTATTAGACAAGATAAGCAAATGGAGACTGCATAAGACTAATCAATGTTATATAGCTCAACACGACAAAGTGTAAGAATATCTGTACCCTTTTACCACTAGAGGTCACCCGCTCACACTTTAGTCTCCCTACACTGCACTACACTTCCCAGAATCCCTCACTCCAATCACTGATCGTCAGCCAGCTGTTCCTCATCACCACTCATTAGTCTCATCACTCCACCATAAATAGATCGCTCACCTCATTCTACTTCGCGAAGTATTGTTTTCCTGTGTGATACAATTTCTGAGCGTTATTTTCCCTGTCTGGTTTTTCCCGTTGCTGATCCTGCCTGTTCTCGGTTTGTCTGACGATTCTCTGCCTGCCTCTGGCCTCCCGCCTGGATATTACCTCGAACCTGTCTGCCCTTTGATATTGCTGTGTTGCTATTGTTGACCTGTCCCCGTCTGACCACGTTTACTATTAAAGCTGCATTTGGATCTTATCCTCTGACTCATCATTACAATATCATCAGTATGATAATCTAATGTTGATCTAGCTTACTGTTAAGTTTCACACAGTCAACAAACTAAGACACAGAAAAACATTACAACTTTCAACACAATCAAATACAGTTTAGTAACGTAAGGTTAGATCAAGTGAAACAGCACTGCGTTACCTCGCAGTTTTTATTCATCAAATAAACTGACCTATACGAGTAGTATTTCAGCACTTATAAGTAGTTCAGTAGAAACATCCTCATTTCTTTATATCCCCTGGGCCACTGATATCTGTCTCTCATTAGCAATTGCATCCGCCATTCTCTGCCACGCCCTGCTTCATACCATAGTCATGTTAAAAACATGCATTAAGTAACCATTAACATTGTTTCCCCATAAATATTATTAGATCCATTGGCATGATACTCATACTGCGTCATCAATCTACGCCTTTGTTATTGTTTTGAAGAGTTTAGCGACCCCTAGTGGCGAAAAAAAAAAACATATTGTGCCTTCGAAGCTTCTGATTGGTCATTAATATTAAAATAAATCTCTGTGATTGGCTACAATACTCAACGCTGCAAAATCATGTTGTGAAAGCACCGTTGAATCAGATATAAAGATCGTTTTAATTTACTTGCTTTTCTCTTTTATTAAACAATTACAAATTATATGTACCACGTAGTAATATGACTTTATTAATCCAGCAATAAAAATATATTACTTTGCATTGACCTGACCAGGCAGCAAAGGTATGGCACCCTGCCATACCATATTCACAAGTTCACACTTACAAATGATCAGTTAATAGAATGCGTATCAGATAGTAATAGCATGCGTATTTGGCGTGCTGTCCGAGGAAAGGGCTCTGAGCTTGATATTTTTCCCAAGACACAAAAGGTCATTGCAAAAGAAGCTGGCTGTTCACAGAGCTCTGTGTTCAAGCACATTAAAAGAGAGGCGAAGGAAAGGAAAAGATGTGGTAGAAAAACCTGTACAAGCAATAGGGATAACCGCACCTTGGAGAGGATTGTGAAACAAAACCCATTCAAAAATGTGGGGGAGATTCACAAAGAGTGGACTGCAGCTGTAGTCAGTGCTTCAAGAACCACTACGCACAGACGTATGCAAGACATGGGTTTCAGCTGTAGCATTCCTTGTGTCAAGCCACTCTTGAACAACAGACAGCGTCAGAAGCGTCTCGCCTGGGCCAAAGACAAAAAGGACTGGACCGCTGCTGAGTGGTCCAAAGTTATGTTCTATGATGAAAGTATATATATATATATATACAGTGGGCACGGAGAGTATTCAGACCCCCCACTCTTTGTTATATTAAAGCCATTTGCTAAAATCATTTAAGTTATTTTTTTCCTTATTAATGTATATAGAGAACCCCATATTGACAGAAAAACACAGGATTCTTGACATTTTTGCAGATTTATTAAAAAAGAAAAACTGAAATATCACATGGTCCTAAGTATTCAGACCATTTACTGTGACACTCATATATTTAACTCAGGTGCTGTCCATTTATTCTGATCATCCATGAGATGGTTCTACACCTTCATTTGAGTCCAGCTGTGTTTGATTATACTGACTGGACTTGATTAGGAAAGCCACACACCTGTCTATATAAGACCTTACAGCTTAGACCTTACAGTCAGAGCAAATGAGAATCATGAGGTCAAAGGAACTGGCCGAAGAGCTCAGAGACAGAATTGTGGCAAGGCACAGATCTGGCCAAGGTTACAAAAATTTCTGCTGCACTTAAGGTTCCTAAAAGCACAGCGGCCTCCATAATCCTTAAATGGAAGATGTTTGGGACGACCAGAACCCTTCCTAGAGCTGGCCGTCCAGCCAAACTGAGGTATCGGGGGAGAAGAGCCTTGGTGAGAGAGGTAAAGAAGAACCCAAAGATCACTGTGGCTGAGCTCCAGAGATGCGGTCGGGAGATGGAAGAAAGTTGTAGAAAGTCAACCATCACTGCAGCCCTCCACCAGTCGCGGCTTTATGGTAGAGTGCCCCGACGGAAGCCTCTCCTCAGTGCAGGACACATGAAAGCCCACATGGAGTTTGTTAAAAAAAAAACACTGAAAGACTCCAAGACGGTGAGAAATAAGATTTTCTGGTCTGATTGGACCAAGATAGAACTTTTTGGCCTATGTGGTATGTGTGGAGAAAACTAGACACTGCTCATCACCCTTCCAATACAGTCCCAACAGTAAATGATGGTGGCAGCATCATGCTGTGGGGGTGTTTTTCATCTGCAGGGACAGGACACTGGTTGCAGTCAACGAAAAGATGAAAGTGGCCAAATCCAGGGATATCCTGGACAAAAACCTTCTCCAGAGTGCTCAGGACCTCAGACTGGGCCAAAGGTTTACCTTCCAACAAGTCAATGACGCTAAGCCCACAGCTTAAATAATGAAGGAGTGGCTTCACAACAACTCCGTGACTGTTCTTGAATGGTCCAGCCAGAGCCCTGACTTAAACCCAATTGAGCATCTCTGGAGAGACCTAAAAATGGGTGTCCACCAACGTTTACCATCCAACCTGACAGAACTGGATAAGATCTGCATGAAGGAATGGCAGAGGATCCCCAAATCCAGGTGTGAAAAACTTGTTGCATCTTTCCCAAAAAGACTCATGGCTGAATTAGATCAAAAGGGTGCTTCTACTAAATACTGAGCAAAGGGTCTGAATACTTAGGACCATGTGATATTTCAGTTTTTCTTTTTTAATATTTTCGCAAAAAATGTCAAGAATTCTGTGTTTTTTTTGTCAATATGGGGTACTGTGTGTACATTAATGAGGGGAAAAAATGAACTTAAATTATTTTAGCAAATATAACAAAGAGTGAAAAATTTAAGAGGGCCTGAATACTTAGTTAGATCATTTGAAAGTGTTCCTCCCGAACTTTGTTATTAAAACATCATTTGATGTGACAATAAACGCATGTCTTTCTTTTTCAAATGACAGTGATGTTGATATACGGATTGTTAATGTAAGCTTTCATGGTGCGTTTATTAGCGTGGATGTCTAAGTTTGACACCTGTGCCTTTACAGTCTGATGTGACAGCACAGATGCTGTATAACGCTTGCGTGATCTCCTGCGCATAATTCCAGAACATCTAACAGTGTTGAGAAATCAATGTGTCACACAGCTGTTTGATCTGCCCGCTTCTGTTACGATTAGAACGGGAGAAAGAAGTGGAAGAGCAGACGGAAGTGTGCAGAAGGGAAATAGAGCACGAGACACACACACACACACACACACACACACAAAAAGACGAGTAACTCCAGGGTCCATCGTGCGCTGATCCACCCGTGTGGAAGTTTCCGGTAAACATGCAGCACAATGAAGCTCTGAAGACGCTCAAAGTGCAGGGAAATGAAGTGTTAAGAAACAGCTGAGATCTGAGGAGCATCTGCGGTTATTTATAGTGTGCCGACCAGCTTTACATTCGTTTAGACTTAATAAAGTACAGCTAGAGCTTCTGGCTTGATCAAAAGAGCTTCTGAGGGGGTTTATATTACGAGTGACTGTGTTAAAACATGACGTGGATATGAGAAATTACATGCGTTCACTTGAAACGCGGAGCGACCGTTTAATTACGTTTACGAGAGTTTGATCGAGTGGAGTGGCTGATAGTAAATTAAAATGTGAAGTTAATCCCACATGGACGCCTGCTTTCTATCAGTCTGTATCTCATATGTGATGTGCGTGTCAATGTGCATTCAGCAGAAGACCAGAGTTTACATGAGCACAAGTAGCCACATCACACACATGACTGTGGCATCAGCAGCCGTTTTTGGACATTTACCATGCCGTTCTGTGAGGAACCTCAGAGTGAAGTGAGGAAGCAACTTAAAATAACAAAAATCAACAGGACAGAACTAAAACAAAATTATTATTCATATTTTAAATAGATGTAATAAATGTGTAAATTGAATTGTATAGTTAACTAAAACTAAAACCATAAAAAAACCTTTCATTACTTGAAATGAAAAAAAAGGTTGTTTTTTTTTCATCAACTTGATAGGGCATTAGAATTTTCATTGTCATTGCTAATTTTCATTTAGTTTAACGTAATGCTCTATAACTAAAACTGTTTTTTTTTTAAATATTTAAAATATTATAAACTATATAAGTATATAAATGATACTACAATAGCACTGTATAAATGTATAAACATATAATCAAACCCAAGACCTTGATATTGTTAATGCCATGACCTACTGTCTGGGCTACAGGAAAGCAATATGGCAATCTAAAATAAAGTATGGTAATAAATATGTATATTTTTTGATACTGTAACGCAAATTATGTTTTCTTTTTGTCTCTTAACATCTTCTTAAATCAACACAATAAAATAAATGAAAACACACTCCATTTCCACACAACTCTCATAAAACTAAGCTCATATGATTTCCTCGTTAAACAGTGAGAAAGCATTCCTGTAGCACAAATAGTAGTAGCACAAGCAAAGGCATTTTCATGGGATGAGTTGATGAGCTGATCATGAGCTGATAAACCTACTAACGTAAGGTATTTCGATAAAAGTAAACGCCTGTGTAAACGTCAAAAGCATCAATTCCCAGTGGTGCATTTGTGTTTCTCTCACAAATTTATAAGTACAAACATAACTATTTTCACAACTGATACCAAGTAAAATTGTGGGATATTTTTTGTCACTTGTCTGAGGAAGCGGTCGACGGCTCTGCTTCGGTTGTGGGCTGATGCATGCGCAGATAGAAATGCCACACGGTTCTCCAACCGAACAACCTCCCACTCACATGCTCCGCTCCGGAGGGGGCTGGCCGATGCACGCTTAAAAATGTGATATTTATTCATGAAATTAAAGAGGGCGCAATTAACCGAGCTTGACGAGGGAGGTGATTGCCTTCATTTGCATAGAGTGCAGGACCTGTTAAGATTATTATTATTATTATTGTTTTTATTTCTTCTTTGCATCAGATTTTAGATCTTCTGTTGCTCATTGTCCTGACGGCAAAGAGAGACAAATGGCTCCGCACATGAGAATTACTTTGGCGAAACATGTTTAAATTGGTTTGAGGAACATGGCTGCTGTGTTTCATTTTTAATGGATACTATGTTGAGTTCTATAGTTTGGAACGAATCTTGAGTTTTATACAGTCAACGTGGAGACAGACGGGTGTTTGTGAGCGTATCCAGTATGTGTGTTTGCATCACTGACACAGCTGTCAGAAGCAGATGCAATGTTTCCTCTTAAGTGAACATAACACACACACACACACACACACACACACACACACGCACACACACACACACACACACACACACTCACACAAACACACACACACGCGCACACACACACACACACACCACAGTTCTGCATGGTTTATGCTAATAGTGTGGCAAGACAATTGCATAAGTTAGTAAGTAGGCTTACTTTTATCACCCATAACTAACACACCAAGACAAACAGTTTTCAAAATATTGTAGCTTTTCCAGAAACAAGCAACAGCACATGCTGTTGTGTGATCAAGAAGAAAAAGAAAGAAAGAAAAATAAAAAAGTGACTACTTACTTAGTAGAAGTTAGCAGAATGCCAGAATAGAACCACATGTAAAAGCGAGGTTTCTAAAATAATGGCTAACTGTTACACTGCGTCTACACCAGATGCGAGCTGCACAATGTGACTTGACAAAATCTTATAGAACCCATTATATTCAACAATGTTGTCTACATTGGATGCGGTGCAGTGCGACACAACAATTCTATGTCTGACATACTTCAAGTCAAGTTAAGTCACTGTGGTAAAGCAGCTTTACATTAATAATTGGCAAATCATTTTTGGCTGCACAGCAGCTCCCAAAGAAAATGGTGTCATTGTCCAGCTTATTCTATATATTATTGATTCATTCCGTTGCAAAGATCAATAGTTATTAGTCTACTTAATTTATGTATATCAGCACTGGAGAAAACAGTGACGTAATTGTCAGGCTCAGCTCAGTTCACATACAACGGCTCCAATGCAGGCATACCAAAAACACTGCTGATTATCAAGCACTTCAAGCACTTCCACTATTTCTGACTCAAAGAACAAATGAATTTGCAACGATCATTTTGTCATGTCTAGTATAGATAGCTGCAAGCTGTTGCAGGGCGACATGACAACTCTGGCATCCGGTGTAGATAGTGTTACAGTAATAATCAACAATCCAACACATTCCACTCACTCAAGTAGCCCAATGACATCAGCAAATGAGTCGTTTCTAAGGAAGAACAAGTTATTCAGGAGCCATTTGTTTTGAAGGTGTGGGCAGCAAAATGTAAGATCTTAGAGTTTAAGTCAGTCGATTCCTCCAAGTAGGTGCTTCCTCTCACACAGGCTCTGTGTTATCTGTCTCAGCCCGGAGCATGCACATGCAAATCTCAAGGGAGCTGGATGTGCCCATTGTGACAAATTCATGGTAAGAAACCTCTGATCATGTTTGTCTCTCTTTTCGAGAGGGGAGGGACAATCAAGCTGGCCGAGGAATTCAGGAAAGTAATACACATTTTACGATTTCCTCTGTCAAGTTCAAGTGATCTGCTTGATTAAGAAGTGCTTAGCGGATATTTCTGATCATGCAAAAAGCATGTTGCGGGATAACCTGGATCTGAGCAACTGGATGTGGTTGGAGAACCATATGATGATGTTTTGAGTGTGGTTTACGGGGAACTATTTGATCTAATGTCCATTGCAACGCACAGGTTAAGTCTGCCCTGACGTGTGAGAAACAGGAAATTGTTTGTGGTCGCTTGGATGAGCTCTTCCTAGTGCGCCATGAACGTCCTTCCCCCATAAGCCTACTGTTTCTTCCAGACATCCATAATGAGTTAGAAAAGTTTTGGAAGAAACAATACTCAGTTTGTGTATTTCCAGCATTTGAGCTATTCGAATAAGGATGGACTGTGCAAGCATGGGTATCTGTGAAGATGCCCTCTGTGGAGGAACCACTGGCAGGTTATCTTTCACCGGGTGAGGCATCTTCACTTAAGGCTCCAGCCTTAATTTCAAAGCCATGTCAAACCACCTTGTGGCTTGTGGGGAAGGTGTATGCTGCAGCTGGCCAAGCCGGCACACCATGGCGGTTTTGCAGACATACCAGGCCGACCTGCTCAAGAACTTGCATCAGGGACAATGGTTATCTCCTGAGGTGGCGGAACTGCGGGGGACCACGGACTTGGCTCTCTGAGCTACCAAACAGACTGCCATTGTCCTTGTTCTCCTCTATACCTTCTGGTCTGTCTCTGTGAGATTCCTGGAGACAGAAACAGAACAATGTGCTCAGTCTCAGTTGTGCTTGATTATAACATGGATGACCATGACGATATACATCATCCAGCTGTTATGATCAGTCTTCTGAAGCATGCCTGTTATTAGGAAGCTCCCCTCTTTTTTTGTAAAGGTGGCTACTACAATGTCTTGAATGAGACAAATGTTCCTGAAGTCTAGGATTGACGCAGGGTGAATTGGGGGGAAGTTATTATTCTTCACTTTGGTTTGCTCTCTCCCTGACCTTGGTTGGGTTAGCTCACCAAAGGTTGGGGATTCCCAGGAAGGGAATAATGTTGCATCCTGTAATGTTAGCCTAAAAGCCAGCTTCTTGGATGCTCCTTTTTATATCTGCTACTAATGTTTTTAGGATAGTGGAAGGAGGTTAGGATGAGAATATAATAGCCTTCCTTCCTCTTCCTTTCTCTCTAAGAGAGATGCTCTCCTATGAAAACTCTAAAAGGAATTGTGAGATCCTTTTGATTTTCAGGAGTAAACATCAGAAGGATCCTCTTCATAGGCCTTGGTTATGTTAACTTGGGCACACTTAAAATGCCCTGCTGTCATTTCCCTTCCAAGGTAAGTGAAACATATGGGCCTCCCAGAGGAAGAGCAAAATCAATGAGACCAGGCACCTAACACTTTCTGTATCACATCTCCTCTACTCATTCATTCTTGAGTCTGGAGGCAGGGCTCCTAAAACACACCTTAGAGTAGAATAGTTTGGACGGAACCATATGGATGAGCTCATAGGATTCCTTTGGTTTTCCCTCTCAAATTGATTTTGGAGATTAAAGTAGGGATATTTCTCCACTTTAGGAGGACACTCATCTTTGTCCCTTCGCCGTTATTAGGCAACAACTGGTATTGGACCAGGATAGAGTGTTTTTATTGAAGTAAAGGTTGAGCTATTCTCCCCCAGCATATTTGGGTCTTTAAGTAGAATGTAAGCTCCCCTGTGGTCCCCCAGGGGTCTGGGAGTCTGGATGATGGAGTTGTAGGCATGCTATTTAATGCCTTCAATCTTGTTTACCTTAGGCTCCCCCTTGTAGGGCAGCAGTGGTTGTAGCCTGCAGGAAAAACTAGGAAGGGTAACTCATATGACTCCCTCTGTTTTGTTTACTTCCTCTCCAGGAGTTGGAGCGATATCATTGCCTTTGGGATGGTGCTCTCCAGGTAGAGTGTCTAAACTGTAGGTAGGGTATATGCAGCTCTGCTGTGGTATCTGTGGTATTTAAGTAGGGATTGGCTCCCCTGCTCTCTTCTTGGGGTGTAGACCCTGGGTAGTGAGAATAATTAATAAGTAATTTCTCTCATGTTCCCCCTTCCCTGAAGTTGAAGAAGAAATTTGCTCCCCCTAGGCCAATTGGCATTAACCCTCTGAGGTCGGCTGTCACGCCCGTGTGATTTACTCACTTTTTTTCTTGTTAGTGTGAAAGAGACTCAAAAATGGTCCGTCAATTTTGGACATTCAATTAAGAGTTATATACCATTCTAATCTGTGAAATGTCTTCTTTTATTAAAAAAATATATATATTTATTTTGTCATTGCATTCTTTCTAAGCTCACTCAGTCTCATTCCCGCCTGAATGGCTCATTATGGTCCATCAGGGGCAGGGCCTTAATCTCCTCAGGTGTGAATCACGGCATATTCATGAAGATTCACACCTCCTCGCATACGGCCATCCTAAACAAAAAGTGTCTTAGAAATTTAAAATCAATACATTGTTTTCTGTGTCCTAGTAGGCAGAATGATTTTTACATCACTTTGAATCAAATGGGTAGTCATGGCCTAATGGTGAGGGAGTTGGGCTTGTAACGTGAAGGTTGCGGGTTTGATTCCCACGCCGGCAGGAATTGAAGGTGGGGATTGTGAATAAACAACACTCTCTCCACCTTTGATACCATGACTAAAGTGCCCTTGAGCAAGGCACCTAACCCCTAATTGCTCCCCGGGTGCTGTTCTGGGTGTGTGTTCACTGTGTGTGTGTGTGTGTGTGTGTGTGTGTGTGTGTGTTCACTACTCACCGCTGTGTGTGTGCACTTGAGATGGGTTAAATGCAGAGCACCAATTTCGAGTATGGGTCACCGTACTTGACAATACATCACGACTTTCACGACTTTCAAAAACTCTAGACTAAAACATACAGTCAATGTTGATGACTATTCAGGATATATTAGTAAGTGTTTTGAGGCCTTATTTCAGTGACATATATTTTTTTTTTAAAAAATCACTCCATTCTCTCAATAATACAAACATGCACATACTTGTTGCTCACATATTATTGCAGCCTAGTTTCTGCTGAATACAGTGAAATGAGACTTTTGTCATTACTATTTTTATAAGCAACTGAAAAAAGCACAAATGTCAGGGCATGTCAAACTACTCCAAGACCCCAAATCAGCCTCAGACCTCAGAGGGTTAATACTAGTTAAAAAACTGTTACTAAAGGTTGAAAGTACCTTAAAAACATGCCCCTTGTCATTGTGCTGCGTAGGATAGATTTAGGATAGTGCATTTTGTTTCTGTCTGCTCTTCCCCAACAATGGTTGGATCCTAAAATAGGACTTAATCCTATTGCTCCCCTTTAGCAGGTATCATGACTTTGGTCAATCATGACTTTTGGTTAGGGGACCTGAAAAGTTAGGGCAGTTGACCTATGGCCTCCTGGCTTGTTGTAACAGCACTGGTTCAACTGATGCTTGTAGATCTCTGAAAGTCGGGACGTATTGTCAAGTATGGTGACCCATAACCGAAATTGGTGCTCTGGTGCCCAAGTGCGCACAAGCGCATGCGCACGCGCACACACACGCAAAGCAGTGGGCTTGTGACAGAGGGGAGCAATTAGGGGTTAGGTGTCTTGCTTTAGTCATGGTATCGAAGGTGGAGAGAGTGCTGTTTATTCACAATCCCCACCTTCAATTCCTGCCGGCGTGGGAATCGAACCGGAAACCTTCACGTTACAAGCCCAACTCCCTCACCACTAGGCCACGACTACCCCACTAGTTGTTGAAGAGTAGTTCCCTAAGAAGTAGTGGTGAAATCAAGGTTGTAGTTGAGTTCTCCTTGTGGACAAGCTACTTCCTGAGAACTTTGTCAATATCCTGAGACAACTGGTGTCAGAACCTTGCTCTTTGGGAATTTAGGATTCATCTACCCTGTGAGGGAGGGTGGAAGGTTATAAGCCTGGGACTTCAATTGCAATTGAGCAATTGACCTGAACATTTCTCTAGCTATTAGATTAGGGAATGGCTCCACTAAGCAGTCTATGGCTCGCCATTTGCACCTGGGGGTTGACGTGCCTTGAGTCTATCTGATTGACCCATAGAGTCAGGTTATTTTATGGCCTCTATGGTTTACATACCCAGCCTGGTGGAGTGGGTATTTATTGCCCGTAGCGTCGACTTCAGATGCCACATTGAAGTTCCACTTCAAAAGGGAACATCACAGGTAATGACTGTAACCCTGGTTCTCTGAGAAGGAAAATGAGATGCAGCGTGCTCCACTCATGACATCATTGACTGTCATCGGCAACTTCACTCAAAGGCTTTTCTTTTTTTCGGTACATTTTCTGTCAAAATCGTTCCAATCACTATCACCACAATTTCTTCCTGCCTGTCATCTGGCATGTTTATTCTGAAGTCTCGAGAGAGTCTGCAAGATTTCCCATGTTCCCAGACAGGACACTGTTTGTGTGTGGTGTGCTGTCTTTGTCACAGACATCAGATAGGAGCAAAACAGTTAAGTTCTAGGATTTTTGGTCCTTATGTTTGTGGTCATACTCAGCGAACAGGTAGCCCTAATGATCAGGCAGGATTCTCTCAAAGTTATGAACAAACTTCATTCCACTAACGTAAATAGAACATTTGTTAAAAGTAATCTGGTCTTTAATAACGTTATCACGCATTAGCACAAAAATGTTACATCATTCATTTTTTTCTGAAACATTTCAGTTGGATGTTTATTCAAAAGTAATGTTCCCATAATACATGGCCTTCAGTCATTTACTCCACTTGAATTTCTTTCTCACAAACAACTAAAAACCCACATTCAGATCCCCCTCCATCCGATCAACAATAGACACCAAGTGACACCTTTTTTTTGGTCAATCTGTTTCACTTTGAACTTGGACATACCAATACAGAAGAAACCATCTATTGTTTTTTTTACTGCAACTTCAACAATGAATAAATAGTTTGACACACTTAGGATACAAAGTAACTTCAGCCCGATCTGCTCCTGAATTACTCATTCCCTTTTTGAAAATCTCGATGTAATTTTTTTTCTTTTCTCACACAAATGACGTTTCATAATTTTAATAATATCTGTCATTATTCATAATCAACCTCCTGTGTAAAGCCCTTCATGCTGACCTCATTTAGCCCTGATACAGGTACCTCATTATGATGCTGACCTGAAATGTTTCATAAATCAGATTTGGAGATGAGAGAGTCTGACTGGTAACCTGCTCCTGTCAAAAACAATAGAACAGAAAATATTAACAGGGAGAACGTAAAGGAGTTTGTGACAGAAACTCATCTTACATAATTCTTCATCATTTCCTGTTCCTTGTTATCTTTTGGTGTCTTCAGAAGCTTCAGATATTAATGATTATGTCTTAATTAACACCAGAACTGACCTGAGCCAGATGAAAGAGAACAAACCGAGTGAGACAGGAAAAAATAAAAAATAAAAATAAAATAAAAAAAATAAAACGAACAGGAGAAACTGAGTAAGATATGAAGCTAAGAGATACAGGAAACTAGGTAAGACAGTAAACTAGGTAAGAGAGGAAGTGGAGAGATATGAAACTGAGAAACTGATACAAAGAACAAAAACGGGGAAAACTGATGGAAACGGGTAACTGAGTGAGACAAAAATCTAAGAAAAAGAAGAAACTGAGGTACACAAGAGGCTGAGTGAAACAGGAAACTGGTTGAGACTGGAAGCTAAAAAAGGAAAATGAGATACACAGGAAACGTAAACTGAAAGTTGGGAGAGACAGAGCATTGAGACACACTGGAAACTGAGGGAGAAGAAACAAACAACTAAGTGAGACAGGAAGCGGATACAATGTGTAAGATGAGAGCGAAGGGATGCACGGTCTCTCTGTGAAAGTATAACTAGCATCAGCCACACTGAACTCTAGCCAAAAAGCCTGCTGCTTGATGCATTTTCTCATGATACTAATATGTAATATGACACACACACACACACACACACGTTCGTTTTGCTATCAAAGTGAGGACATTCCATAGGCGTAATGGTTTTTATACTGTACAAACTGTACATTCTGCCCCCCCCCCACCCACCCCTAAACTTAACCCTCACAGAAAACATTCTGCATTTTTACATTTTTAATTAAACCTTGTTTAGTGTGTTTTTAAAGCTGTTTGAAAAGAGGGGACATATGAATTGTCCTCATATTTCACGTTGAAGTTGTAATACCAGTGTCAAACCCATGACATTATACACATTTGTGTCCTGATATGTCACAAAAACACACACACACACACAAACACGGTACTCGTTGTGCTACACACTGTATAATTTAGACTTCCACATTTCTCATTTTAGTAACAAAACTATTTAACAGAAATGAGTATTATAAAATATAGTTCATAACAACTCAAGTTTTATCATGGATTTCATGTTGGATTGGAATTGTTAAGTGGAATAAACGTTCCCTGTAGCACTTTTCCATTTCTAAACACACACACACAAACACACAGAGAGAGAGAGAGAGAATATCCTGGACTGTATCCTGGACACTGATTATCACTACATTGACCTACAATACACCATCATACTGCATTTTCCTTTTTTTCGCTAAACTGAATCCATATCCAGGACGCCATTTCTCTAGCTGTGGCATTACCAGCGATTTCATAAAAGCCTGTTAACACAGACAATGTGTAAATCAATTTCCTTTGACTTTGTTAGAGGGGCTTTTTTGAATGGGTCCCTGGGGGGCTCGCCAGTCAAAAGTGGTGTCCCTTTTTGCAGCTCATGGTATTTACTGATCTTTTGAAAAAGGAAATTGGTAGAGATTAAACTGAAAAGAGAATAAAACAAATCAGACCTGCCCTGACTTGAAACAATGAGAATATTAGTTGGCAGAAGAACCTATGAAAGATGTTTGATATATCGGTCTGATGAAGATTTACTTTTAGGAGACTGTCCATGCTGGGACACTTCTTGCAGTTTCTTGAGTCCTTAGACAATCACACTTCAATTTGTTTGTGTGGACTGATTTTTTTTTTTTTTTTTTTTTTTTTTTGCCTGTACAGGTCTGCTTGAAAGCAGTGGTCTGGGTTACGGTTGTAATTACAGTGTTCCTGATGATAATAATTAAATGTGCTGCAAAAGACTACAAAATCCTCATCCTTTTTATTATTGTAAGCTGTTTTTAATGTAAAAGCTCCATCTTTCTCCTGGCGAGAAAGTACATGTCAAGACACTGAGTACCCTTGACTGCTCGAGGAATAAAACTGTTGCTGAGTCCTTTGGTGTTGGCATGAAAAATAGTCACAAAACGCAACCATTTAGTCGCAATCTGGAGCCCTGGCTGGGGAAGGCTCCAATTATTGTGTCTGTTGTTTTTTTTTTACAATGTGCTGCAGTGACTTGGTTTAAAGCGTTGCAATTTCAGAAGACAGTGATGCATGTAGACATTCCCAAAAGTTCATCTGTACCTTATGCCCCTCAGTAACCACAGAAAGAGCAGACAATGCTTTGCTCTATTGGCTAGTGAGGTTGTACTGAGGGACTATGTGAGTTTGGTTGTGATATACAGATCCAGAAACTTAATGCTATGTTTTATACTATGTAGCAGCGTAGCCAACGGACAGGCCTGATGAGCATACACCCACCCACTATGACAAATAGAAATATTATATTTATTAAAATATTGCTGTTTCATTAATTTTAATATAATCACAAACATTAATATAAAATCTCAAATCCTAAAATAAGTAAATGTGTTTTTAGATAATGCTTGATGAGTATGATTGACATCTGTGTTAGGCAATTAGGTGTTATCCAGGCTGTCTCAGGCATTTTGCACTTGCGAGCTCCCGTGTGTTCACCCATTCAGGTACATCCATTCACCCATTACAATTTGCAGTTGTGTGTTAGAAAATGTTAGAAAAATGTCAGTGATGTTTAAGCAAAATTTTATAAAAATACTTTTACAAATTTGCATTAACGTGGGATAGAACCCATCCATCAGCCTGCATGTAACGGCACCACTTTTCAATTCCAAGCCCAGGCATCTCCGGCTCATTTTCTAACAGGCAAGTTTTGTTTTGAAAATCAGACCTTTTTTGTGTTATTTTGTATGTAGGTGGGTTGTCGCTATTCTAGGCTCAGTTGTCAATATTGTATGACTTAATTCACAATTACAATAAAAGTTCATGTCTGTATTTTGTATTCTTTGCACACAGCTTTGTTATAAAATCAGCAACAGTATTTTGTGCTTGGGCCTATCGTGAAAACAGTTTTGTTATGTTGACATTGAACATGCTTTCAAATATGAGTTTCAAATGTGTTTGAGACGAAGACGTGGTGGGTTTACTGTATTGTGTGAATGTTCTATTGTGGTTTATTTTTACTAAAAACAAAGAAAAAAAAAAAAAGAAAAAAAAAAATATATATATATATATATATACACACACACACACACACAGTGGGTACGGAAAAGTATTCAGACCCCTTAAATGTTTCACTCATTGTTATATTGCAGCCATTTGCTAAAATCATTTAAGTTCATTTTTTTCCTCATTACTGTCTATACACAGCACCCCATACTGACAGAAAAACACAGAATTGTTGATATGTTTGCATATTTATTTAAAAAAAGAAAAACTGAAATATCACATGGTCCTAAGTATTCAGACCCTTTTATCAGTATTTAGTGGAAGCACCCTTTGGAGCTATGAGTGTTTTTGAGAAAGATACAACACGTTTTTCACACCTGGATTTGGGGATCCCCTGCCATTCCTCCTTGTCCAGCCGTCCTGTCCCTGCAGCTGAAAAACACCCCCACAGCATGATGCTGCCATCACCATGCTTCACTGTTGGGACTGTATTGGACAGGTGATGAGCAGTGCCTGGTTTTCTCCGCACATACTGCTTAGAAGGAAGGCCAAAACGTTCTATCTTGGTCTCATCAGACCAGAGAATCTTATTTCTCACCATCTTGGAGTCCTTCAGGTGTTATTTAGCAAACTCCATTTCATGTTTCTTGAACTGAGGAGAGGCTTCCGTCTGGCCACTCTGCCATAAAGCCGCAACTGGTGGAGGGCTGCAGTGATGGTTGACTTTCTACAACTTTCTCTTTTTCTTTCAACTGCATCTCTGGAGCTCAGCCACAGTGATCTTTGGGTTCTTCTTTACCTCTCTCACCAAGGCTCTTCTCCCCCGATACCTCAGTTTGGCCGGAAGGCCAGCTCTAGGAAGGGTTCTGGTCATCCCAAGCGTCTTCCATTTAAGGATTATGGAGGCCACTGTACTCTTAGGAACCTTAAGTGCAGCAGAATTTTTTTGTAACCTTGGCCAGATCTGTGCCTTGCCACAATTCTGTCTCTGAGCTCTTCGGCCAGTTCCTTTGACCTCATGATTCTCATTTTTCTCAACTAACATGAACTAACCGTGAACAATACACTTGTTACTGTATTTACTAATCTTTGTTAGCGTTAGTTAATGAAAAGACAGTTGTTCATTGTTTCTTAGTTCCGTTGTTCATTGTTTGTAAGTTCAGAGTGCATTAACTAATGGTAACAAAACTTTAATCAAATATTAGTAAATGTTGAAATTAACAAACATTAGTCAATGCTGTATAAGTGCAGTTCATTATTAGTTTGTGTTAACTAATGTTGTTAACTAATGTTAACTAATGAACTATTAGTTGAACTAACTAATGAGTTCTTGTAAACTGTTACCCTTTCAACTACTCCTAAAATTCATATGGAACTGGGTAAAATGGACCTCAGATATTCCTGAATTGGTTACAAGTTAAATTATATCTAAGTGAGTTGGTACCGCTAAATGAATTTTATTTTTGAATTATCCGGAATTTCATTTATCTGATTGTAAATGTTATGACTAATTATAGCTGTAATTTAAGATGACTGTGATGTTAATTCTTTTTTTTTTGTTATTGTTGTTTTTTCATGTACTGTATCCTATTTTGTGTAATTACTAGTGCTGTCACCTGTGTTGGCCAGGACACTCTTTTAAACACTTTTAAATCTCTTTTTTTTTTCTTTTTAATTTTTCTGGTTAAGTAAAGATTGAAAGATACGAAAGAGATGAAGCTAATCTCTGCAGGACAGTGGATCTCAATGGCCAGAGTTGCCCGCTCCTGGTCTAAAGTCTATGAACGTCATTCTAATGTGTGTTCTAATTCTAAGTGTTTAGGTAAATAAGTGGAGGGAGTCCAGAGTGTCGGTTTAAAACTAGTTTCTGGAAGCACTTCACAATAATTGGTGTGACTCATAGGCTGGACATCATTGAGACAGGACTCATTGGACTTCTTTGGACCTGGTGTGATGGTGGTGGACAAGAAGCAGACAGGGATGACAGCCTGGCTCAGCAACTGTCTGAGGATCAGCTAACTGGTTAGCACACTTGCAGGTGTGCTGTCAAATCCGTCAGCCTTACATGGATAAACTTTGGTTAGTAACCATTTATTGTCTTAGATTCATTTGGAAAAACATAGTACCTTATCTTTGAAGAGGTGTGGGTTTTGAGTTCGGAGACAGCAGCAGTCTCCATAATGACTTTGAATTAACAATGTATGCAATTGTTAATGCAGATGATGCATACTTCTTCTACACTAATGTTACACTTCATTGCATCCGCTTCTCTCTACATGTTCCAGTCAGTACATTCCAAGCAGTCCTGTAGTGCTGACATAGCTCCTTCTGGCCATACTCTTATCCGTTTCAGCTCATTTCAGTGGCGGTCTGTATGCTTGTATTAGCGCAAGAAAGATGTGGCCGGAGAAGCCCAGGGGAGGCAGCATGCTGCCCTGTATGTGTCTGTATGCAAACATCTGGGATGTTGTTATTCAGCCATGTTTCAATTAAAATAAAGACACAGCATGTCTTCATCTCCCTCTGAGCTGACTGCTGCAGCATTTGGTGGCCCAGTTTATTTTACAAAGAACGGACGTTGCTTAAGAAAATTGATGTAAGAGCTGGTCTGTTGGGGTTAGTGTTTAGCCTAGCTTGGATTCTGGCCCTCTTTCCTAGTTTCCGCTTAATCTAGCGCTACTTGTGGCATCTCCTTTGTCGGGTAGTTGTGTCACTTTGGGGTGTCATAAACATTACATTTAGTTTTTTTTTTTTGTTTTTTTTTTTCCCTAGAAGTCCATGACCTTGAGCTTTATTCATTGTCAGATTTGATGATGAAATGTGTATATATATATATATGCGCTGCCGAGTGTGAATTCCCGCGCGACGTGTCAGTTAGCGGTCACAAAGTGCGAGATAAGATGCGAGATAAGCTAGACTACCCATTTCTTGATAACTGTTTTATGTTTGAAATGTTAAGCGACCAACAAAAATATTCATGGATGCAAACTAATATTGGCAACCGTCTTAAAATGCACTTATGTAGATCAGAGAAATCTAAATTTTAAGGAGTTAATACTGTGCTATTTTAGACAATACTACACTCCTGAATTAATTAGCTGTTTGAACCAATGGAATAAATTAAATATTTACCGCCACCTACTGGCAGTTTTAAATTCTTATTTGGAGTAAAATTTCATAAAAAATATCATATTTCCAGACTGATAAAAAAGAAAAAAAGATATAGTTCACCCAAAAAAATAGTCTTCATGGTTCTTGTCACGATTATCAGTTGTTGTGCCCGCTATACACTCTAGAGGGCACTCCACTATGGACTCTCACACACACTCATTCACAGACACTGACTACATTTTCCCAGAAGCCCCGCACCCATCACTGATCACACTGATTTTTTTTCTTCTTCTCTCAACTCTCTCGTCTTTGTCGCTCCTTGTGCTTCCGTCTCCTTTTCTCTCGTCTTGTCTGTCCTTACCCCCAGGTGCTGCGGCCACCGAGACTGGCCCCCGGGGGGGAGTAAGCGCAGTCTCGTGGGTATCCCCTGGCCTGAGAGGGGCGATGGGGGTATGTGACGAGCAGGGCGGGCGAGAGCTGTGAGGGAACGGCACGAGGCCAGTGACGTGATTGAAAATGAGTGTCAGCTGCGTGCTACACCGGTCTCGTGTCTCTCACGGAGGAGCTCCGGAAGCATTAAAGAGGAGCGACGACAGTGAAGGACGAGAGAGGACCAGGCCTGGACTTTATGTTGTGTTTTATTTGGTAAACAATCCGTAGTTATTGAACTGTTGTATAAACGCAATATTACACTTGTAGCTGTGAGATATGGCTGCATATCGGCACACTGTGATTAGCTACGGTATATATATATATATATATATTATATAGTCTTTCGTGTGCATGCAAAGTGCCTGAACACAAGCAGCCATGACATCACAAACAACGCTTGTTGCCTATTATACAAAATGCTTTTAAAGCAGTTGAATGTGTGTCAGAAAAATAAACACTAACTTCTTCAAAAAAAAGTGTGAGGAAATGAGCTAAATGAAAGTTTGTGCAGTGTGTTTGGATAATTGAATCAGAGCCCAGATGAGGAGGAGGAGTCACCGGCGAGCAGAACGGCCCGACGCGACTCACTGCTCTGGGTAATGGTGTTTTCTTTTGCAGGGAAATGAAATATAAGGCCATTAAAGAAACACACACAGAAGGATGTGTCAACAGATCCGCAGCGGATGTCAGTGCAGAGTGAACGTGGAGCTGTTTTTACAGATCGAGCAACGGAAATCTGTCAAACACTTGCAGAGGAACACACATACGCATACACTGCCGCGGGCTACAGATGGGCAGAATCACTTTAGAGCGATATTGCAAAGCAGGACTGCCTTTCAATAGACCATTCATGACCCAGTTATGACCTGCATCAGAAAAAACATAAAGACAGACTACCATAGAGAGAGATGTGTTGGTTCAGGGTGTGCTGGGGTTCCATTGAACGTCTGTGTTTTGTGTTCACTGCATCAGTACTGGCCGCAAGTTCTGTTTGGTTTGGACCAGAGAATTACAACCTCAACAAATCTCTTTATCTTCCTGACACACACACACACACACACACACACACACACACACACACACACACTGCAGAAGGTCCACCTAATTAATTTACTGATTGCCGGCCAGCTTGCATGTGTTGTCTCGATCTCTCTCTCATACACACACACACACACACACACACAACCCACGCATTGAAAGCTTCTATTTATTGACAGCATGGCCCACCAGTCATTTAAAAGCACTTTAGCCACAGTGTGTGTTGAGAGGACAGCCCTTGCCATAGGCATCTCGTTCTCATGACACACTTTTCACTGTTCAGTTTTGTCTTTATTACTGGTGTCCTTAGGTCAAGCATCATATTTATGTTGCTCATAGTCAGTAAGGTGATGACATTTCTACTACTTTACTCAGTCAAGTTAAGGCAGCTCTGAGCCTGAGCCAAAATTATTTTTTTCCCTGCTCTGAACCACCTTGGACCTAAGTAGCAAAGGCAAATGATTTATGTAATTGCTATTTCTGTGTAAATGCATTCATGCCCCCTCTGCAAGCACACTGGCCTTTCACACAATGCACGAGTACTGAACTAAGTTCTCTTTTGCATCTTATTTTGATTAAACTGTCAAATACACACAAAGGATTACACAAACACAGTTCTCAGAGTTGTTAAAGAGCAGCTATTATATGGTGTTTGGACAGAATTGTGTGTTGGCAGTGTGTGAAAACAAGCACCCTAAAATGATAAATATCCACCCAGCGCCATTATCCCAAAGCAATCTCATTAAACATGCCATTTTGATTCTCTGAGAAGAGTGATGTCACACTGCTCAGGCCCCACCCACGGCCGCTGACTGACATAGTTTCCGTTCCCCCATTTTCTCTGCTCTCAGAGTAAGGTCTTAATCACAGTAAGATGTTTACATGATACAAGCAGAACTCATCAGTCAAGTTTACATGCATTTTTATTGCTCTGATTATTTGCTAATAAGTGTAACCCACTCAACCCGCTCCAAGCGGGCTTCGAACCCTGGTCTTTCGGCATGGGAGTCAGACGCTCTAACAAGGAGGCTAAAGGCTGCAACCCCTAGCGCCTGTCGCTAGAGCGTCTCGGGAGGTCAGAGGAGTGAGGTTTACTCGCACAGCAACTACTAGCTGGCCTCCGTTACACTCACCCCCCTAAACCTCACTCCCACCCGGGTCACGGCACCAAAGTAACCCCTCTACCCGGGTCCTACTCAACCTGCTCTGAGTGGGCTTCAAACCCCGGTGTTCCGGCATGGGAAGTAAGTAACCAGCATGGGAAGTAAGTAACCCCTCTACCCGGGTCCTACTCAACCTGCTCTGAGCGGGCTTCGAATCCGGGTCTTCCGGCATGGGAGTCAAACAAGGAGGCTAAAGGCTGCAACCCCTAGCATCTGTCGCTAGAGTGTCTCGGGAGGTCCTAGGAGTGAGGTTTACTCGCACAGCAACTACTAGCTGGCCTCCGTAACATAAGTATAGTTATACCACACTCAGATAGGCATACAGTATGCATGTTACCGGCCATTGTTTTAATCTACTCACATCAAATTCAAAATACATTTTCAAGTACGTACTGGAAATTATTTTCCGTCTTGATGAACATCGCAATGTCGGGTTTGCCTACGCTTTTGTCACGCTCTTCACACTGTCTGGATGAAGGTTGTGCAGGAAGTTATGTAGATCGAGTTTAGCGATTTGGTGAAGAGAAAACTTCAGAATAATGTCACTGAGTTCATCCATAAAGTTGATTGAATGGCACAGCATGCGTGTACGTCCGAGCACATGCGGGAATAATACAATTAAGGTGTTTACATGCCTGTATATTGCGATTAAAATCGGCATACGCCACCTAGTTTAATGCAATTATGCTTACTACGATTATGAGCTTGATCGCATTACTTTAATCAAAGTATTGCATTTACATGACGCAAAATTGACAAAATCTCATTATAATAGCATTTTGAGTATCCAAGTAAACGCACTGGGTGTCTCGTAAGCAATCCCAGTGTTCTGTTGTTGGATCTAAAAGTGAAGATAGGGGGACATCAGAGACTTATTTCACATCTGGTGAAAAGGGGCATAATAGGTGAATGTAAACAGTTCTGGTGCATGTCAGTATTTTAGATTTGTGCATTAGGCCTTAATGTGACAACAGCGGATTAAATGTGCTGCTGTGTCAACGATGTTAATCAAACAACACAATTCAATGAGAAAATCTTTCACTGCTCCAAACTGAATAACTTCAGTAGCTTTAATAAGAAATCAGTCTTTATTCATACACAGTGTTTATTCATTAAATTCATACACTGAAGTTTATGAAGTGTTTTGCTTTCACATTTATTCAATTTCTTACTTTAATGTTACTGTTAAATACCGAAAAAAATAAAACACTATTTATTTAATCTTACATTGCATGTGTCCTATTATTTGTAATTCGTATCTTCGTGGTATAATTGTTTCATTATTTTATTTAATACCAAAATAATGAAATTAAATAAAATAAAGTAAAAGATTTTGGTCTGTCATATAGAATAATGTTATTAAACTTCAAAAAATTAAATATATTATTTAATTAAATTAACAAGAACGCTGTATGTTCAAAATGAAAACATGGTGTTGTTGTGCATTTTACAGGCTTGCTGTAACAGGTTATGTTGTTTATATTGTAAATGATTATTTGAGTGCATATTTTATCTCCATCGTTTTTAATGAGCAGCAGGCAATAGTAAAGCAAACATATTTCAAAATAAGAGACCCAGTCTATTACAGGCTTGTTTATAATGAAATATCCAGCATTATGTATAATTCTTTTTTGTTGTTTATTTTTCCGGTTATTATTGGTATTTTGGTCGGAGAATATATAGACTAGATACATAACTCTGCCTGAGTATCCAGCAAGTGTTCACTGTTGGCCAGAGGAGAACTGGCCCCCCCGACTAAGCCTGGTTTCTCCCAAGGTTTTTTTCTCCATTTTGTTGGAGTTTTGGTTCCTTGCCGCTGTTGCCTTTGGCTTGCTTAAGTTGCTTGATATTCAGCAGTGTTTTTTCGCTTTGTGCCATTCGCATTCCTGGCATACCCAATCATGTGGCTGACGAGCTATCAAGAGCTGCGCTCCCAGGAGAATGGAAACACCATCCCCAAGCCGTAATAGACTTGGCGTCTTTTCGGAGCCGCACAGGTAGATCTGTATGCCTCTCCAGAATCCACCCTCTGCCAGCTGTTTTATTCCCTGACCGGTGGAAGACTCGGCACGGATGCACTGGCACACAGCTGGCCACTGAGGAAATATGTGCTTCCCCCGATGAGCCTTCTCGCACAGACACTGTGCTACAGGCGCATCTGGACCTGTTTCCCAGAACTGATGCTCCTCACGACAGCCTCTCCTTGGCCGATTCCTCTGAAGAAGGATCTGCATTCTCAGAGACGGGGCACCCCTGTGGCATCCCCGTTCAGACCTCTCGAAACTCCATGTCTGGCCCCTGGATTGGACATGGAGGTTCTAGGTGACTTACCCCAAGAAGTACTTAACATCATCACTTCAGTTCAAGCACTGTCTATGACAGCTAGTTCATGCGTTTATGACCTCGAGACTAGATTACTGTAACGCTCTATTGGGTGGTTGCCCTGTTCGCGTGATAAACAAACTACAGCTGGTCCAAAACGCAGCAGCTAGAGTCCTTACTAGAACCAGGAAGTATGAACATATTAGCCCGGTTCTATCAAAACTGCACTGGCTCCCTATTAAACATCGTTTAGATTTTAAAATCTTGCTAATTGCTTACAAAGCACTAAATGGCTTAGCTCCCCAGTACCTGAGTGAGCTCTTAATGCATTATAGTCCTTCGCGTCTATTACGATCTCAGAATTCTGGCCAGTTGTTAATACCTAGAATATCAAAATCAACCGCAGGCGGTAGATCCTTTTCCTATTTGGCACCTAAACTCTGGAACAATCTTCCTAGCATTTTTCGGGAAGCAGACACCATCTGTCAGTTTAAATCTAGACTAAAAACGGATCTATTTAATCTGCCATACACATGAGGCACTATAAACTTTTGTCTTCATATCCGTTAAAGGATTGTTAGGCTGCATAGATCAGGTCAGCCGAAACCGGGAACACTTCCTATAACACCAGATGTACTCGTTACATCAGAAGAAGAATGGCGTCTACGCTAATTTTTTGTCTCTCTGCTTATCCCGAGGTTTACCAATTAACGTGATTGGCTGGATCTGGGCCGTGTCCGGGTCGGACGGGGAACCTGTGCCTGTGTGCGGCAGCAATGTGGCCCTGTGGTGTCGGCGGAGACTGTGTTAACTAGCTCATCCTTTGTTAAGACCTTACCGACTCATCAGCCAGTGGCACATATCCAAACAAACCGTCCCATACTGATGTGATCATAAGATCTTAAACTAGATGGAACTAGATTAAATATTTTGACTATTGCGATTCCAAATCGGTTTAAAGACCTGTAACTCTGCCTGAGTATCGGACAAGTGTTCACTGTTGGCCAGAGGAGAACTGGCCCCCCGACTAAGCCTGGTTTCTCCCGAGGTTTTTTTCTCCATTTGTTAGAGTTTTGGTTCCTTGCCGCTGTCGCCTCTGGCTTGCTTACGTTGGGGACACTTGCTTGATATTCAGCAGTGTTTTTGATATGCCTGCATTGGCGCCGTTGTATGCGAACTGAGCTGAGCCGGACGATTACGTCACTGTTTTCTGCAGCGCTGATATACATAAATTAACTAGACTAATAACTACTGATATTTGGAACGGAATGAATCAATAATATATAGAATAAGCTGCACAATAAGACCATTTTCTTATTAATGTAAAGCTGCTTTGCCACAATCTGCATTGTAAAAAGCGCTATATAAATACAGATGACTTGACTTGACTATGAGACAAGTTTTTGCTCTGAAGTGGAATCTGTTTGTCAAGTGGTGTTCTTCTCGCCAAGAAGACCCCTGAAAGTTTTGACCAACTCTGTGCTTTCCTTCCTGCAGCATGAGTTAGAGCGAAGACTGTCTCCCTCTACCCTTGAGGTCTATTTAGCCACAATTTCTGCTTATCACAACCCAAGTTGGTGGGGAAGCATGACCTGGTCGCCATGTTCCTTAGGGGGCGAGATGGTTAAATACTCCTCGACCTCCCTCCTTACCCTCTTGGGACCTCACTCTGGTGCTAAGAGCTCTTCAGATTGTTCCATTTGAATCTAAATATTCTAACCATGGGGATTTTGGGTAGCATTGAGAAGGAACTCAAGAGGATAGGTGACCTGCAGGCATTTTCGGTCGACGAATCGTGCCTAGTGTTTGGGTTGGGTGATACCCATGTGGTATTGAGACCGTGGCCTAGCTATGTGCCCAAGGTTCCTACCACTCCATTCAAAGACCAGGTAGTGAACTTGCAAGTGCTGCCCCCAGAGAAGACAGACCCAGCCCTAGCTTTGTTCTGTCTCATCTGAGCTTTACGGATGTACGTGGACCAGACAGAAAGCTTTAGGACCTTAGACCAGCAGAAGGGAAAGGCTGTCTCTGAGCATAGGATGGCCCATTGGATAGATACCTTCTCCTTGGCCTATCAAGCACAAGATGCCCTGCCCGCAAATTTCACTGAGTGGGCAGTTTTCTATTCTCTGCGCAAGCTCTGTCCCATCTACGAGTGCACCCAGCTGTCTTGCGCAGGGCACTGGAAGGTGGCACCACCTGTGGCGCTTTGGTAGGGATCCAAATTTGTTGGTTCATCTCCGACATAACGTCGAGAATGACCAACTGAAAGGGAACGTCTCGGTTACGTTTGTAACCCTCGTCCCATTTCCACAGCTGCTGTACCACTGCTGGGGCGCCGGGTCGCCAACTTAGGCAATAATTGCATGCCATGTGCATTGTCTTGTTTTTGTTACACTCGAAGTAGATTGGCCTCTCTTTCAAGATCCCAATTCGTAGGTTCATCTCCGTTGTAACGTCTCCATTCCCATTTTGTAATTCTTATTCCCTTCAGGGAACGAGGGTTACATACGTAACCGAAATTTTCTGTGACATTAGTGCCACCTAGCAGAATTACAAAAATACAGCATATTTTGCAAACGGCCCTTTCGCACGTCTTGGGAAGCTTGAGGGAAGTCGATGGTGTGTAAATTATGAAAGTTTTTTTTTTTTTTTTTTAGACACAACGTGAATCAAATGAAAGAGTAGGAAAATCAATATGATAAAAGAAAATAAATACTTAATAAATAATAGAATTTCCGGTAACACTTTATTTTACAGTGTCATTGTTACTAATGTTACATATATTTACTGTAGTAATAACTAGAAATTATGCATAATCACATGCAATTAACCCTAAACCAAACCCTCATCCCAACCCTAACCCTGTATTAAGTGCATGTGGTTAATTATCATTACTCAGTACTTAAATGTATGATTACAGTGTAATACTGACACTTTAAAATAAAGTGTAACCAAATTTCCTAATATTAACGCAATGAGATCTGATTTAAAATTCTTCTCTATATCTGAGCTGGTGTGTGTGCCAGACATCCACCTGGCTGCCGGGCTGATGCACCTGAGTCTTTGTGTTTGTGTGTGTACTCATTTTGGCTATACTTGTGGCGACCAAATGTCCTCACTTATACTGGGAAATACTTTCTCAACCCACTAGTGAGGACAAGTGACTGTTCCTCACTAGATAAAAAGGCGTATAAATCAGCCAAAATAGGTTTTTATTTAAATCTAATGTTTCTGTGATGGGTAGGTTTAGGAGTAGGGGTTGGGTCAGGTGCTGGAAAATATCATTGACCTGATATAAAATCAATGGAAGTCCATGTAATGTCCTCACTAAGGTAGCAATACAGACGTGTGGGTGTATGTGTGTATGTGTGTGTGACTGTTGGCATGGCACACATTGTGGGAAAGCACCAATCTGAGTCAGTGTGGTGATATCACAGATGTTTGACTCTGGCAAAATATTGAAATTAATAAAGAAACAACATTTTTTTCTGTCCGTCCACAACGGACATCTGCAGCACAGACGGGGAAACACGTGATATTAACGAGATATCAGAGCAGGCAACAAACCTGGTGCAAAGAGCAGCGTGTGTGAGTTTGGCATGACTGGCAAAGCAATCTGGGGACACCAGCAACAAAGTCTGTTTTAAACATGACGGGTCACAGTGGTCGACTAGTCATTCAAAAACCAACAAGTCAACTCTAGCTAGACTAGTTAAAACTAGCTCATCTTGCCATTGTGTCAAGTCTATAGCACTGTTTTTGAGAGTCCACACGTGATGTGTTTTTCGAAATAGTCTGACTTGTGTCTCGAAAGCCTTCTTTTCTATTTCATTTAACTGTTTTTGAATATGGCTATTTTAGAAAGCATAAAGAACCTGTAATACATATGCCAGATCAGGGTTGAATGAACTTGGATAAACCAGTCTATTAACAAAGGCCTCGTTTAAGACTGATTAGTCAACTAGTCATTCAGCCAAAGTCTTGCATGTCATGACTGACAAAGTCCCATATGAAATTGATTTTGTTCATTTCTTATTTTTGTCTGTCTCATCTTTAGAGAAGTTGCATTGTTTGACTCTTGTGAGAGTATTTATTCGGTGCACAAAATTCTGAACCTTTGCTACAGAAAAGATCGACATCATGTTCATTTAGGGAGTGACAATATACTGGTGTTGCTGATAACCACACTATTCAAATTTAATAGGACATGATATCCTGGCACGCAAATACTCCAGCGCCAGTACCCGGTTGACCTCTCAGTTAGCACCTTAATGCTGACACCTGTCAAACAAGAAGAAGAAGACGCAGCACGTGCACCCGAAAAAAGTAAGGCTTCCAAGACGACAGCCCAATCTGCAGAATGTGCCTGTCTACGGTCAGTGAGGTTTTTACCCACATCCATGTCCATCACCCTGCGGATTACAGCATTTTAAAGAGAGCAAGTTGCAATTATTTTACCTGTCATGGAATGGGAAATGTTATATTAACCTGTTAATGGCGTTTTTCTGTGTTGATATATTTAAATATAGGATGATTCTTAAAGGAATTTCAGTATTTTCTTTTTCTCATCTTACTTTTGTATTTGTAAATATATTTGCAATCAAGTCATGGCCAATAGGGCCTGTTTGTAACCTTTTGATTACATGATTGAAACTGATCTAGAAAAACTGAGCGACTACATTGCAACATTAAACTTTGTAAAATGTTAAGTTGATCGCAGTGCCATCATGCACTTAATGCCTCATCTGCGGCCGTTCTAGCCACACATTAAAACTGAATTAGCAGTCGCTTACTGCATGACTTCATTGGTGACGGCACAACGATAGGTTAAAGAGCTTTAAATACGGATACGCAAGTTAACAGGTGAAAGTATCAGTTTTGATGTTAATATTTATTCATCATACTGTTGAACTTGACAGCATTTTCTCTCTTGTTATTTCATAGGGATCTTCAAAAAAGCCAGAGTGTCAGGTCGATTGAGATTGAGAGAGCAAGAAGTGAAAATGCATATGCCCTGTGTTTATTAGTATCCTTATGTTCGTTGGGTAAAAAAAAAAAAAAAAAAAAAAGGAAAAGTAAAAATCTATTTGACTGATACTTTTCAGACTTCAGCTTTCATCCCTGTTTTACACAAACAAAGGAATTCTTTTATTAGAGATTTGTTTGTGTGACAAGGATAACCTACTGTAATTAGCTAAAATTTGTAAAATATATTAGATGGGTGAGAAGACTGAAGAAAACAAACATTTGGGGGCTCATAAAGAATCAGATCCACATCATCTGTACATAACAGTTTTATTTTAATGATGACTATGCAGTGAATGTTGCTCTCTTTCTTGGAATCTGTGCATATTCTTGTATTTGTTTTGTTTTTTTTCAGTATGAAATGATGGTAAACTAAAGGTCATAATCTTAAAACTGACCTGATTTTCACTGAGGAAATCAGTCCATTCAGGCCTGTTGTTCATTTAAATGAGTTCTGATTGCAGTCAGATGTAATTATACCTAACGACATCTTTAACAATCGACTCACGGCTACAGAGCTGGACCCCCGCTGCTCCACCGACCCTCACCGATAAGGAGAAACTCACATTGTACAGTAATGTTTGCTGTGTCTGTGCAATGTGAAGGGATAATTTTCCAGACACAAATAGCATTTGATCTTTGTTAAATGCTTGTTGAATGTTTCAAATAAATCAATATGAGATGGGGAAGAAAACAAACAGACAGAAAAATATGCAGGGACACAAAATTCTAAGTATACTTTGGTGTCCTTTTATTTTTTAAGCATTAGGAGACAAATAGCATTTTACTAAAACTACCTTATATACCTTAGTTACAATAACTTAATATTAATCTAAAACGAAGAGTAGCTGCTTTTAACCATCAAATATCTGTATCCAACTTGCTCTTAAAATGTTAAAATCTTAAAATTTTCTTTTTTGCCTGTCCTAACCCCGAGATCTTAACCTTCTGAAATGTATGCAACAGTTAAAACCACACGACATAATAATTGTGATATAATCAGTTGAACTAAATTTGATGGATTTATGACCAAAAAATTAAAAACCTCAAATAAATATAAAACATAGTTTGACCTCCTGAGATTGACGGTTGACATTTTCTGCAGCAGCTCCTTTCACTGACCTTGTCTTGATAAAGACTTAATTTTACAGAAGAAGGCCTTCAGCTGTCTGGACCATCTGAATTAAAGCTCAAACCGCTCAAAGACACACTCGACGGTCCTGAGTTCAGAGAAACTTAAAGCAGTCCGGCAATCTCGCGGGTCAGCGAAGGTCTGCTCTCCATTCCTGGTCTCAGATAAAGTGCTGCTTTACACTGTGGCTTATTTTTGTGTTTTTCTGAATTCTATTCATCTTGTGTCTTATCTCTCGCTCCAGGCTCATGAGAGAGACGCAAAACATTGCCTCCGTGGCCAAAAGAGCCTGATAAAGTTGACAGATCAACTCTCCCGATAGTCCGTCAATCTTATAAACCAGCCGGATTAATCTGATAATCCTGGTTTGAGAGATTAGCTGGCGTTGAGTTTTATACCAGTGTCACTCTGGATTAAAAGGCCATGGCACCTGTGTCAGGTTAGAAGTTTCACAGTCCAATCGAAAAAATGTAGGAGTCCAGAAAGGACCTGAATGAAATCTGAAGACATCTGGTGAAAACAAAGTCTAAGCGATAGCTTCCACCGCATAAAATATGCACTCAAGCGCAAGGAATCTACATGAGTTAGAACACACAAGTCTGAGAGTGCCTGTTTAACTCTAATAATAATTCTTGATCTTTTTTTTCCATGGAGCTTTCCTATTTTATTTGGTTATGTTACATTGATTTTATTCATTTATTTATTATATTTTTCATTTGTTCATCTTTGTCCACAGCTAAACTACAGCTGCTTTGGCAATGTAAATGTTGAGTTATTTGTCATGCTAACAAAGCATGTTAAAACAGAGAAATAATCTGCTATTAGAACTGACAAAACTAGAGTTGCATGGAGTTTTAAAATTGGCACGTTGTTGAACAATTGCATTAGACAGCCATAATTATACTCATAAAACAACACAATGGGATTGTATTTATGAATATTTTAAACTGCACTTCTACAGGAAATTTAAACTGCACTTCTACACTGTTTTGTCCTGTGAAACAGAACCAGCCCACACAATGTGCGAGACACATGGATGATTCACAATGCTGTTGATGTTTAAAAACACTGTTAGATGTCTAACGTGTGTTTGTGAGGCCATCGGAACTAATAAAATGGCATTTGTTTAGATGTAGCAGAAATGCATATCTCTATCAAGCAGAAACCTTGCATCTCCATAGTTTGTCATTTTTTTTAAACCATTCATTCATTCATTCATTCATTCATTTTCTACCGCTTACGGGGCCGGGTCGCGGGGGCAACAGTCTAAGCAGAGATTCCCAGACTTCCCTCTCCCCAGACACTTCCTCCAGCTCTTCCAGGGGACACCGAGGCGTTCCCAGGCCAGCCGAGAGACATAATCTCTCCAGCATGTCCTAGGTCTGCCCCGGAGCCTTCTCCCGGTGGGACATGCCCGGAACACCTCCCTAGGGAGGCGTCCAGGAGGCATCCGAAACAGATGCCCAAGCCACCTCAGCTGACTCCTCTTGATGTGAAGGAGCGACGGATCTACTTTGAGCTCCTCCCGAGTGACCGAGCTCCTCACCCTATCTCTAAGGGAGCGCCCTGCCACCCTGCGGAGAAAGCTCATTTCGGCCGCCTGTATCCGGGATCTCATTCTTTCGGTCATGACCATAGGTGAGAGTAGGAACGTAGAGTGACCGGTAAATCGAGAGCTTCGCCTTGCAGCTCAGCTCCTTCTTCACCACGACAGACCGGTACATCGACCGCATTACTGCAGAAGCTGCACAGATCCGTCTGTCCACCTCACGCTCCTTCCTTCCCTCACTCGTGAGCAAAACCCCAAGATACTTGAACTCCTCCACTTGAGGCAGGAGCTCTCCACCAACCTGAAGAGGACAAGCCACCCTTTTCCGACTTTTTTAAACCAATTGTTTTAATTTAATTTTATTTTCATCAATCATTGCGGATCACACTTTATGTCTGTCTGTGGGTTTTGCAAATATTTAACCAATGAAAAGCATTAAAAAGATACCCAGCTAATAAAAAAATGTGTGACTGTTAAGTAACTGCAACGTAATCTTATGACAATACTTTTGGTGCAACTGGAAAAGTGAAATGTTATTCCTGGAACTGTTGCCACAACGTAACTGTGTGACGTTGCCAGTTAGTAACAACATCATGGTTCAATAGTTGTGTACTGGTGATCAGTTGGTAAGTTTTATTATTTATTTATTTTTCTGTAGATGGACATGCAACCTAGTTTACTTTCCTCAACTAATTTAAAGAATATTTCAACAGCTGTGAATGATGAATGCAGAGGCCGCTGAGATCATCGTCTGTTCATCTCTGAGGGCCTCCAACTGTGGCTGCCACATCACCTCCCACAGGAGGGCGGCGCAGCCTCCCTGGCGAATCCCCCTGCGGAAGGACCTTCTTTCTCAGGGACTGGGCACAATCTGGCACTCACACCCAGATCTCTGGAACCTCCGTGTCTGGCCTGGGAGAGGGCTGGGAATGAGTGGGCTATCACAGACAAGGCCCACAGTTCAGTCTGTGCTTTCCTTCCTAGCTCCTTCCTTCAAGAGAGATTGCAGGGCCAGCTGTTCCCTTCCATACTTAAAGTAGATGTGGCTGCCATAGTGGCACATCACGATTCTGGGGATGATAAGTCTTTAGGGAAGGTTACATTCTCTTAGGGGATGCCTTATTCCCTCATGGGATCTCTTTGTAATCTTGCTGGGCCTACAGAGAGCTCCTTTTGAGCCCTTGAAGTCAGTGGATCTAAGTGCCCTCTCTTTAAAGATGGCCCTCCTAACTGCTCTTACTTCCATCTAGAGGATTGAGGACTTGTTCCCACTAATCCTTTTAGGGATCAAGTGGTGAGCTTGCCACCACCCAATGCCTTGTCTTTGCTGTGTCCAGTACACACCTTGCATGTTTATTTGGACCACACTCAGAACTTCAGAAGGTCTGAGCAGCTCTTTGTCTGTTTTGGGGGACAGAAGAATGGGCAGGCTGTCTCCAAACAGAGGATGGCCTATTGTAATGTGGATGCTATTGTCTTGGCGTACTAGGCCCAAGCTGTGACATGCCCCTTAGAAGTGTATTCGCACTCCACGAGAAGTGTTGCACCCTCCTGGGCTCTAGCAAATGGTGCCTCTCTAACCGACAATTGCAGACCTGCAGGCTGGTCGACATTCAATATCTTCACAAGGTTTTATAATCTCCGGGTTGAGTCAGTTTTGTCCCGTGTGCTACTGGGTAAGAAAAGGTAAGTTAGGGACAACGGGCCAGGTGTACTGCTTGCACACACCGCCTCTCCCCTCCCTGAAGTGATAATGTGTGCTTTTTTTTATCCATGTGAGTTTCCTGGACCGACAAACCCTGAATGTAAGTTTTCCCTCTACACCCTCTGTGTAAGATTGTATGATGTCACTATATTTAAGAGCATATTGTCCATATATCTTCTGACTTGGTGAAAAGAAAGAAATTTGATTTTAAATTAAATTTCTATTTTGTAACTGATTGCTATGATACATGTTCCCAGGGAAGCACAATACAATGGAATTAGAGATAGAGCAAAGTTTTTTAATAATCAACAGAAAACTGGAACACGGAACACTTCTTGACACCAACGAGAATGGATGAGGACTGAGGGAAAACACAGGGAATATATACAGGTGCAAGCACGGGGAAACACGGTAATGACAAGACATAGCTGATGATGATGATGATGAATAATGAGTGGCGGGAAAAAACAAAACAAAGAGCACATGTCACAAGATGAAACCAAACAGAGTCCAGAACATGAAGACATGTAACACTGATGTTTTAATTACACATTTTAAATAGCAGATTCAGGCCATTAGAACAATAAAATAATTATAATTTGAAATGCCGAAATTTGTCATTGCAGTCATGAAATAATCATACAAGAAGTATAAATATATTATGTAAATTGAACGTTTTTGGTTATCTTATTAGCTTAAGAGGCCGCACTGACATTGGGAGTTGGTAATATGATGGTAATGAAATTAAGGGCCCATGACGTTGCAGTTGCATTATCAATAAGTCATTATTTTGCCAAAGTATTATGAAAAGAGCATGCATTTGGAATGTTCTTGGTTATCTTATTACCTTAGGAGATCATACTGATGACATTGTAAATTGGTAATTTGATGGTAATGAAATTATGGGTGTGCCACATCGTCATTACATTGTCAATTAGGAAGTCATGAAAAGTCACCGATAAATTTTGTAACAGGTATGTTGTTTTATATCTGGGATAACTCTACCGTGAATGAAATGGTGGTTCAAATTCTGGACGGACTCTGTAATGCAAGGGTGAATAAAGAACTGATTCATTGAATAACTACAGTGTTTACTTCAATCAATCAACATTATATAAAGGCTTAGAGCACCAGAATTAAGATATTACATATAAATATGTACTTACGTCCTACTCAATTGGGTCAAAAAACACTCTAAAATAAACATAAAATATAATACATATTCATTTAAATGCAATTAAGTGTCTGAAAAGAATATGTTCACTTCACACACAAGCATATTATTTTAAAGGACACCTTTTTCATAACAAGTACACTTTTAAATGTATTCTTATTTTCACAAGGGGAGAGGAGAGAACAAGAGATCTCCGAGTCATAAAGACTCTCACTAGATCAATAACAACACAAGTGTTTGTCTGCAGGCATGAAGACGGCCCCACAGATTAGAATAATTCACACACACACACACACATACACGCAGGGATGAATGGCTCTCCTCAGGACCCAGGGACTCCCTGAGTGCTGGACTGCATTGATTAAGCATTAAGGTGATCAACCCATCGGGGTGGCCATCGATCCAATCCTTAAATGGACAGATACGAACATCACAAGACCCCGAGGACTAGCAGCTCATCCCAACAAATGAAAACACAAACCCACAGATGGTGAAAATGTGATTTGACATGCAAGTGATGGTCAGTCTAAAATGTCAAAATAAGATCAAGGTAGAGCAAATATAAGTTGCTTAATCAATAGGCAAAGAAAAGCCTCAAGCATGAGAGAAAATCAAAGTGACTTGATCTGATCACTGTATTTAGCCATTGTGTATACTGGCAGTGTTCAAAATGACAATATATGCAGCTTTGCAAATTAAATTTGCATGTGAAATGTGGGCGATGTTTTATACAATATGTAATACTTTACATATGTAAGTGACTTCACTTCACATATTTTGTTATGTAAATAGCCAAAGGCAGACAGAGACAACAAATACACTGTTTTCACGAAAAGTGACAGACAATTGTAGCACATTGAGAAGGACGAGCACAGGTGTCAATTCCAGCTTTAACTTCATTCACCACAGCAGCGCTGCAGTGTGTTTACGCATCCACTAACAGACGCAAGCCGCTATAACACGGCCCTGTGCACACGGGTAATTGCAAAGGTCTTTCGGATCAATCAGCATTGATCTTACACTTTCCTGCTATTACTTGAGCTGAATGAGTGAAATGAGCTTTAGAGAAATTGAAAATGAAGCTCTGCTAGTGTAACCTCTGACCTTGCAGCACCCTGTTCTGCTGATGTACTCATGTTTTGTGATTTATATTCATTAATTACAAAATTCTTCATTGAAACACTTGGTTTTGGTCGTGACATTCCTCCATTGTATAAATTTGTATAATTGGTGCTAAATTTTACATTGATCATTATCTCAGTGATTGCCTCATGCCTCTGTGTAGAACTCCACCCAGATAATAAAATCATGTATACGCAAACCAATATTTCATGTCCATTGTGTGCGACTAACTGTACACAATACATTTCATATCCATTTTTTAATGAAGAAAATATGCATATGTCAATAAAAGGAATGATTAAACAATCATGTCTTTCACAAGTCACTTTGATATACTAGTTTTATCTGCTGCTTTTTTTCAGGGCAGCAATGGATTCATCCAAATCTCCAGCAAATCTGTCAAGCAAACCCATTTATTCCTCATGTCTTCCAGCAATGTTCACACTTAATATTTCATCTGTCTGTATTTTTTCCCCATGCCACAAGCAATGATAAGAGATCCAGAATGTGAAAAATGAAAATAGTAGAATGTCCTTATTTCTGCACAGTTTCTATCTCTTATATTTAATATACTGGAAACTTTGTAGTCAAAGCGCACAATGTTTTAACCTGCCCACCATGAAACTATGTTGATTTTACAATTTCCAGACTCCACATTGATGTTTCTGAAGAAGATCCAGTGACTGGGTTTGATTGTGCTATAAAGTCTTTAAAGACATTCAGAGATATGCCATTGAGACATCCCCACAAAAGTGTTTTTCATTTCTCATAGGTATTTCCAATGTAACAACTAAGACAAATCAGACACAATTACTTGTCATAACATGCATATCTTATGAGGAAACTGCTAGTTAAGCTAACCCTACATATGTAGTGTCCCATTTCAAATTGATGCTCATTTAATGAATCATACCTTCACGTACATCCCTCTTCATAGAATACAGTGAGCGTACAAAGAGCCGTAAAACAGAGGAATTTGCTGCTCGGAAATCCAACCTATCTCATTGGTCAGGTCAAACCTAAGAGGTGTGACTCCTCCCAGACTTTAAATGGGCACTGTCAGTGTGACCTGCGCTCTCTTGCTTCTTCGACTAACTCCTGACATCTCCTGCTGGGTGGCCACTCAAGCCAAGGCCTGTAGGCCTAGATCTGCACTCCAGCCCTGTGCTTACCTAGAAGAGAGAGAGAGAAAACTCTTTCCCCACTAAGAGTCAAACTAACCTTGTAAGTTTGTCATAATTTCTTCATTCAGTGGAGGAGAAATCAACACCCTTGGTTCAAGGAATTCACAAACAACTTTTCAAAACAACAGACTGCTCCCACTGGCAAGGCATGCAATTATCACTAAAAAGGGATTTAGAATAAGCAGTAGAGGTATTTTGATATAATACACTGTTGGTTCTTTTCTGGTAAATGACTCTTTTCCATAGCTTCATTTCCTGTTGCCACTTCCGGATTGACTTCGCATCATTTTTCATTTTACCTGTGTAAATGTGATTTGTGTGTATGTACAGTGGTGTGAAAAAGTGTTGTTTGTCACACTTAAATGTAATGTTTCAGATCATCCAAAAATGTTTAATATTTTTAAATGAAGGTAGTTATTTTTAAGGGGAAACAAAATGAAAAAATGTTTGCCCCGCCTCTTAAAGCATAACTTACCTCTGGTTTATCACACCTGAGTTCAATTTCTCTAGCCACACCCTGGCCTGATTACTGCCACACCTGTTCTCAATCAAGAAATCAATTAAATAGGACTTGCCTGACAAAGTGAAGTAGACCAGAAGATCTTCAAAAGTTAGACATCATGCCAAGATCCAAAGAAATTCAGGAACAAATGAGAAAGAAAGTAATTGAGATCTATCAGTCTGGAAAAGATTATGAAGCCATTTCTAAAGCTTTGAGACTCCAGCGAACCACAGTGAGAGCCATTATCCACAAATGGCGAAAACATGGAACACTAGTGAATCAAAATTACCCCAAGAGCACAGTGTCGACTCATTATTCAACTATGCCAAGGTGAATTCAGTTTTCCATTCTGTGGCACCTTTAATAAAACTTGTGCAAACGTACATATTTGGTTCTTACTCCCTGCCTATAAATAACTGTCACTTAAATGATCGATATTGTTACACGCTCTAAGCCTTGTCAAGGCTAAGAGAGCATTATTATTCTGTGTCCATGAAAAATTCCCTTTTAATTGATTATTAATTAATAATCAATACTGAGTACTGAGGATGAACTGATTGATTAATTGTAATGTTATTGTAGCTACATCAAGTTAATCTGATTAAACTGATTCAAATATTCATAATTAATTATAATAAGTTATGAATAATTTAATATTTGCCCTTTGAGCTAACTTGCTATGCCAATTTTAAAACTACATTTAAAGGTCACTTCAGATCAACCATTTCTAAGTGGGCAGTTCTTAACCAGAATCATTAGACGCTATGCTAAAAGTCAAAGTCTAAAGCATACTTTGTTTTACATGCACACGCTCGGGTACGCATAAAGTGCAAATGGCATGAATTTCAACAGCAATGTATGCATTTACCATCCATTTTTTGTAACCAAGCGTAGTCTGTATACGCTCAGTTCGCATATTTGCCTTGACTGTTTTTTTTGTTTTTTTGCACTAGTTCGTTTGTTCTGTTGTTTTACAGTCAAAAAAGAAACTGGTGAGCTGGAACAACAATCAAACTACAGGACACAACAACACACGCCCAACACATGCCCACACAAGCGCTTGTGCGAGGCAATTCAGAGTTCACTCAACTCTAGTTCAGAAGAGTACAAGGACATTTTTATACTCTTAAAAGTAAAGGTTCACATTGATGGTTCCATGAAGAACCTTTAACATCAATGGAACAAAAGGCTTTTCTTCTTGGTTATTTAGACTAATAAAATGTTCTTAAAACTCAACGTATGCTTCATTAGGGGATGTGACCCAAGTTCAGTCATCAATAGATTATTACATGCGTACTAGGGGATGACATTGGCCCGAGCTTTTGTAAACAAAAGAGATGGAAAAACAACCAAATACCGGAGACTGCAGCAACAATAGATACCTGCATTAACAAGCACTTGTGTTACGAGAGCCACAACTTTCGTTTAAAAGAATACAAAGACATTTCCATTGGTCATAACTTCTGGAGAAAAATAGCACAGGCACTGGACAAAGATGAAACTTTCTAGAGCATGTGTCAACTTCCTGCATTTACGCATGCTATCAAATGTATACTTTGAGTATACTTTGAAAAGCTACACTAAAAGGCTGAATGGTTCTTTTAAGAGCTAATCACTGAAAGGTTCTTTAGGGAACCAAAATTTGTTCTTCAATGGCAACCCTGTGAAAACACACTTTTGAAACTTGTACTTTCAAAAAATGCAATAACTTATAATTTATGGAGAAACATAGTGCAGACACTAAGCAAAGGTGAGACTTTCAAGTACGCATGTGTTCACCCACATACTTTGAAAGGCTATGCGTTCAGCTGTATGCATATTGTAAACGTTTGCATCCAAACCACAATATCATTTTGACTTAAGCAAGTCTAGTACTCTCTAGTTCTCGTTTTCACGTTGAGAAACTCTCAGAAAAAACAAAATCTCACAATATCTCAGAACTCTATACTCAACAATGAGGTCATATTAGTTTGCTCGCACTGATCCGAACGTCGGTGTTTGATTAATCTTGATGAGCGTTTGACGAATTACAATGCCAGAAAATGAAGGAAAGCTCATTTTTCGGGATCCATTTTAGTCCGTTCGAAAGGCATTGTTTGGAGCTGATTTAAGGGAGGGTGAGGGTTGTGGATTTGATGAGGACATGTTAATATCTACTATTGAGAAGAGATAAGATCTTCATTAGACTTAGCGCTTGCGCGAGGGAGGTCTTATCTCCGTCTGAGGGGTGCGCGGGAGGAGTGACGGCGAGATTAGAGGAGAGGGCTGGCTTACACTTCACCGTCAGTCCCGAGGCTTTGTGACGGGGTCAACTTAATTTTGTTTCTCTGATATTAAAAACCTGTATGAGATAAAGAGTTACTCTTTATTAGCTGCCGAGGGAAGCAGGCGGGTGGAAGGAGAGTGACTCACTGTTCTCAAGGAATTCTGCGATGACTTCCGACAGGCGCATCGGACATTAGCAGACCGCGTTTCTTCCTGCATACTCATATTTCTCCATCTTATTAGACACTTTCTTTCTTTGACACGGTGGGTGGAATGTCCCAAAGCCCCTTTAAAGGCCTTTTCACCAAGGACGATAACTATAATGATAAATAGGGTTGTCACGGTACCAAAATTTCAGTAGTAGGTACCAATATCAAATTTCACAGTTCTCTGTACCAATTTCGGAACCATAGCAAAATCTATTCTAACTATTTCATTTTAATTTTTTTCCCCTCTTTTTGCTCTGTCAAAATAAAAATAAATAAATGAAATTAGTCCATTTTAAAGCAATTAATGATTATAGGTAAATGATACATTAAAACATTACCATCTAGCCTTCAAATATTGTTCTGTTAATTAAACGTCATGCTAAAAAAATCAACTGAAAAGGAATAAAATGAAAAACAAAGAAACACATTACAGATAATAGAACAAGTGGCAGGTACAGAGTATATTTTAGGATGTTGTCAGACCTCATGCTTCAGACTACTGAATGCTAAATGCTACTATATATTTTATTCTTACAGCTTTAATTAAATATTATATTAGTTAGGTTCATGCCCTTTGAGCCATGCAAAGCTCCAAGTATATTCCAATGTCTAATGGAGATTCTTTGGAGATCAGCATTATATCTTGATAAGATATAGTGGTGTTGCTTTCCTCGGTGGCCCAGTATTTGGAGCATTTGGAGGTTGTTTTGAGTCGATTAAAGCGAGATGGCTTAAAAGCAAAGTTAGGAAAGAGTGCTTTCTTTTGACCATGGGTAAAGTATTTGGGGCATGTGATGTCTTCTCAGGGAGTGGCAAGAGATCCCAGCAAAATTGAAGTGGTGACACAGTGGTTACGCCACCTAGCTTTTCAGAGTTGCGTTCTTTCCTGGCTTTTGAGGGTTATTACCATGGATTTACAGGATTCTCTAAGTTGGCAGCCCCCTTGCATAGGTTAGTAGCCGAATGGGGTGGTCGTGACCTCAAAATCGAGCAGAGCAGAATTTTTAAAATGTTTGGATGTCCCAGAGCCAAGAGAGTTTCTATGCTTTGAAGGGTAAACTTACTATAGCCCCTGTTTCAGCATACGCAGACTTTTCCTTGCCTTTTATTTTGGAGGTGGATGCAAGTCACAAGGGTCTGGGAGCCATCCTTTTGCTGTAGCAGGAAGGAAAGGTAAGACCTATTCCCTATGTGAGGAATAGTCCAATGCTCACTGAGCACAATACTTCCAACTATAGTTCATTGTGTGCCATGACCGAGAAATTTCGGGAGTACTTGTTAGGGCACAAGTGTATTGCGTTTACAGATAACAACCCTCTCAGTTATTTGGCTTCAGCTTAGCTTGGGGCGATGGAACAGTGTTAGGCAGCCCAGCTTTCAGCTTTTGACTTAGAGGTGCGTTACCATTCTGGGAAGAGCAATCGTAATGCAGATGCCTTTTCCAGACAGCCTCCATTAAATACTGAGGAGGTGCTTGGGGTACTCCTGCTTACTTCAGTTCCTGGCATTGTAAGGCAATCAAGCAGAGGCACAGTCGTCCTCTTTGGCTTTCCAACCCCTTGTTGTTCAATATGCTGTGACCACTCTGCATAGTTGCCTGTTGGTAATATCCTGGGTTTGTAGGTGTCTGATCTGGTTATTGGGAAAATACTCCTATTTTGAGGCCTGTTCTCCACCAATGGGATCGTCTGGTCGAACCAAAAGGTGTTTTGTATTGGTGTGTTATCCGCCCAGATCGGAGGGAAGACCTTCTTCAGTTAATCTGGCCCTCTATTATAAAAGGTGAGGTTTTAACAGGTTTGGACCAAGGGGTCGAGTGTACCACTGAACTGGTACGGCAGAGATGTTATTGGCCAGGAATGATGCTAAGAGTGTGAGCGGTGTCAGCTCAGTAAAGATGTGCAACCAAGGGCCTCTAGTTATATGGGACACCTACTGGCTTCAAGGCTTAACAAGATCTTGGCCATTTCATTAGTTAACATTAGTAAACTAAATTAGTTAACATGAACCAACAATGAACTGCATTTACACAGTATTTATTATTCTTTGTTCATGTTAATTTGAACATTTAACATTAGTTAATGCACTGTGAACTAACATGAACAATGAACAACTGCATTTTCATTAACTAACATTAACAAAGTTTAGTAAATAGAGTAACAAATGTATTGCTCATGGTTATTTCAGGTTAGTTAATACATTAACTAATGTTTAACTAATGAACCTTATTGAAAAACGTTTTACTGATATCTTCACTAAATATACCTTGGCGATTCCAACACGGGATCAACCTACCCAAACAGTGGCATGTGTGTTGGTAGCAGAGTGGTTTTACAAATTTTCAGCGACGATATAAGAGCAAGGGGTAGAATGTGGCAGTATGGGTGTTTTGTCTCAGGCTACTGTTGGTTTGTTACAGTCTGTTAAGAGAGCATATCATGGCTAGAGGTATAGTATATAGTATAGTAAACCTGCCCTGAGAAGAATCGCGTCACACAGTTTCTGCCTTTTCCGGTTCCGTATGCCAAGTTGCGTGCGGGAGAGATTCTATGCTTGGTTCCTATAGCATGTAGGAGAGCAGTTGTACCGTTTCCCCATGACTGACGTGTCCGCAGCCAATACGCAGGTAGGAATGTAGTTGTTTGTGGTCGTGACTGGGATTTGTCGCACCCTAGGTATGTAGTTTGGTTGTATGATTGTGGCATTTCAGACGTGTGCCATATGCCTTTGATTAGTGAGGAGGAGTTCATTGCAGAGTACTGCTGTTTTGCTGCTGGCTCAACGTGGATAATGGTGTGATCGGATTGGCAGTACCTTCATTATTCAATACTGGTTGCGGCTGTGTACACAATAACTGTTAGTGCTGTTAGATGTGGGCTGATTGAAAGGAGAGTTGCGTGTGTGTGTGTGTGTGTGTGTCTTTAAGTGTAATGTGGTGTTGTCTTTGTTGTTTCCTCTTGTAATTGTCTTTCCTTGTTTTCTTTGAAATGTCGTATGGTTTGATTTCTTTTGTTTAAGTTTAGTTAATGTTGATTGACATCTTTAATGATTATTTTGTTTAGTATTGATGTTGTCGTTTCTTTGAACTTCGTGTTTGATGATTTCGATTCATGTTTAGTTTGTTTTTGGAGTTTAGTGTCCAAGAACCAGGAGGCGGAGTTTGACTCGTGAGTTATTTTGTGATGTACTGTGTATGTGCACCAGTGAGTGTGGTGATGGTGATGATTTGGTTATTTCTTTCTCTTTTTTTCTTTTACTTAATGAGTGTGCTAGTGTTTGAGTCTCCTCCTGCTGGCCATCCTCAGTCCTGATTTTTTGTTGTTGTTGTTGTTGTTGTTGATTTTGCTTTGAGTCATTCCTTTGTGATGTATAAAGGATTTGGTATCTCACTTAATATGTGAAATGTTTCTAATGAGGTTTACCAGACAGAGTTGAACTAATCTTTTAACATATTGATATTTCTTTCTTTTTTGTTTTTTCATTAAAAGGTATAGAATTATTTACTCTATTTTTGTAATCTAATAAAAACGTTTATTTTTTCATCCCCATCTTTTGTCCTATTTATATTTACAGCCTATTTATTGGGTTCATTGAGTTGTAATTCCTTTCTCTTCCCCCCACACAGTCATCGTCCATTGGCGCGAGCGCTAGTATTGGTGTCAATGGCCCTTAAGTCATGTCCGCTTACTGTACTTAGATAATGTGGGTCAAAGGCAGACAAAATTGAAACCGTTATCGAAAGATATTTCATCTTACGTTAAAAAAGCATTAAAAATTGGACAAATCAGTGATTGGCTCACCTTGATGTTTAAAATAGTCACTCTCAATGAGCACAGACAGCGCTGAAAAATACTTGGTTTAGATATTCTTTGAAATGACAAGCAACAGCACTGAGGGGATGGGGGGTGGGGGAACTATTGAAAAATGCTGCTCCACAAGAAAATACATCTCTGCATATGCTATGATTTTGAGACATGTAAAACATGCATTTGGGAATGCAAAATACTCAACCCTTTTCAACAGATTTGGAATGAGAGGCATTTATAAATCTGTTGCCAACTTTAAATAAACATTAATGGCTCCAAAATGCTTGAATGTTTGATGTTTGAAAATTAAGATAACATAAAATTGTACTACTTTTTTTATTATTTTAATAAAAAAAAACATTCATTTTGTTTTACTGTTTAATAGTATTATTATGAAATAGGAGTTTCATTTGAAACTGGAATTCAAGAGTACTCCATGTTCATTTTAAGGTTACTGAAAGAAGTTACCCAGAAAGCTTTTCACAAAACTTTCAGCCTAAAAAAAGGTCTTTAGACTAGAGTGAAAAGTCATTTACAGCTTCTATGCAGATGCACTCCCCTACAAAATCACCCCAACTGTTCAAGAATGATGCATTATTTCAAATTTCTTCATTAATATCACAATGTCTACCACAGAAAAATGAAACATTAAAAAATAAGAATAAAATATTTATATTTCCCCCCATTATATTTTGAAGTCTGACACACTGCACTTTTTAGATAATGAAAAGGAAATGAACAAGACCTCCATTAAAGCTTCAAATCACTTCATATAGAATAACACACACTCAAAGACTTTCATATCAAGCTGAGTAAATTGGTCTTGAGTGACGTACAGGATGAGATTATTAAAACATTTGATATATTCAACAATGTAAAATAATGTGGGCCTGTTCTTATCTAAGAGGAAGTTTCCTAGGACTGTGACATTTTCCAGAACTATTTTACCCACTTGAGCGTTTCTCTGAATAACCAGACTTACATGGTTACAGTTCATCATTCCATGCCTCATGATTGATCAAATCTCTAATGATAAAAGTTAAGATTACAAATTATAATGATCATACACAATCTACTGAACAGACCGTCAAAACCCGATTTGTTGGCCAGTCAAGCACACCAACACCATGATCATTTAACCAACTTTTGGTGCTTTTGGCAGTTTGGGCAGGTGTCAAATCCTGCTGGAAAATGAAATCAGCATTTTCAAAAAGCTGGTCAGCAGAAGGAAGCATGAAGTGCTCCAAAATTTCTTGGTAAACGGGTACAGTGAATTTGGTTTTCAAAAAACACAATGGACCATCACCAGCAGATGACATGGCACCCCGAATCATCACAGACTGTGGAAACTTAACACTGGACTTCAAGCAACTTGGGCTATGAGCTTCTCCACCCTCCCTCCAGACTCTAGGACCTTGGTTTCCAAATGAAATACTAAACCTGCACAAGTCCAGTTCATCTTCTCCTAAGACTCCTCTGACATTGTCTGTGGTTCAGGTGTGGCTTAACAAGAGGAATACGGCAACTGTAGACAAATTCCTTGACACGTCTGTGTGTGGTGGCTCTTGATGCCTTGAACCCAGCCTCAGTCCATTACTTGTGAAGTTCACCCAAATTCTTAAATCGATTTTGCTTGACAATCCTCATTATGCTGCAGTTCTCTCAGTTGGTTGTGCATCTTTTTCTTCCACACTTTTTCCTTCCACTCAACTTTCTGTTAACATGCTCTGTGACCAGCCAGCTTCTTTGGCAATGAATGTTTGTGGTTTACCCTCCTTGTGAAGGGTGTCAACAATTGTCTTCTGGACAACTGTCAGGTCAGCAGTCTTCCCCTTGATTGTGTAGCCTAGTGAACCAAACTGAGAGACCATTCTGAAGGCTCAGGAAACCTTTGCAGGTGTTTGGCATGTCACCATATTCTAATTTGTAGAGATAGTGAATCGGTGGGTTTTTGTTAAATCATCACAATTAAAAGAACCAAAGACTTAAACTACTTCAGTCTGTGTGCATTGAATTTTCACAAAAAAGTTTCACAATTTGAGTTGAATTACTGAAATAAATGAACTTTTCCATGACCATTCTAATTTATTGAGATGCGCCTATATAATTTCTATTATGGAAGTTTAGCTTTACATTTTACTGTATATGACAAGTTCCACGAGGCAAATCATAACACATAAACAATTGTATGGATGCCAGACTTATTCATTTATGAAAAACTATAATTTGTTTTATTTATTTATTTATTGTGTGAGTGTGTGTGTAACTCAAAAGAGGAGTGCATGTAGAAACAACTATTACATGGAAAAGAGGAGCTGGCTGCTAAACATATTCTTTTGTGCTCCACAGAAGAAAGAAATCATAACGGTTTGTAGCAACATGACAGTGAGTAAATAATGTTAAATAATAATTAATATTCTGGCTGAACTGTCCGTTCAAAGTCTGTTTCTTCAACACAGATTAAATGTCATTCTCAGATGAGAAACTTCTCAATAAACACAACACCAGTAAAAATCCAGAAGTAGGTCTCACTTTAGTGAACTCTGAGTGGAGAAAGATTGTTTTATTAATTAAAGATGTATTGTGGATCCCGCAGGACACAGTCAGGTGCGTAAGCTTGACCTGTTTTCATCTGAAGTCGCTGCAAGATGATTTTAATGTGTGCACATCTGTTTGCGGTGCATCTGCTGTTGAGTGTTTGTTCTGTCATTTTTCATTTTGTCACTCGTCTATAACAGTTTTTTAAATGCTTATGCCATTTTATCCAGCTTGTGTCTCAAGCAGAAATTCTTTTAAAGGGACATCACGTACAAATGTAAATTGTGCCTTTATTTACTCACCCTCATGTCGTTATTAACCTATCCTACATTTTACATGAAACATATATTAAAATATTCAAATGTTATCTCGGCGACTGAAATATACGCAGTGCCTATAGAAAATCATCATACCCCTTTGAAATAGTTACTTTGTTACCTGAAATCAAAACCCATTCCATAAAAAGCTTTATTTCCAGCTTTTTTCACAAATAAGAAGAAGAAGAAAAGAAATAAAAAGGTAACAGTTCTGCAAATCAATTAAAAAAGACTAAACAACTAGAATAACAGAGTTGGAAAAGTCATCAGTCCCAATTTAGTACTTCATAGAGCCACATTTTGCTTTAATTACAGCCATTAATTACAGCCTTTTGTGATATGCTGGTTCGAGAACATGTGAAATAAACAATAGGTATAAGGTTATGGGGTTCAAATATTGTTAATTAATGAAGTTGTGCATCTTATTTATTAAATGCGCACTTGTGCAGTAATCGTCAAAGTTAAGAACGAAGGAGACCTAGATCTAATTTAAAGGGAGTGTGGAGAAAGTGAGTTAGCAAATATTCATTTTGTGATGTACTCACAACAAAGCTCTGGTTCATACTTTGCTTTGGGGTAAAAAGAACTTTGAAATGCTGTTGCAGTAATATACCATTAATGAACATCCCGACGCTGCCCACACTGCTGAGACTGGCGTTTAGAGGAATATGTGAATAGTATATTATCCTCTAAACAACAAAAACACACAACAAATATGAGAGCAGTGAAAAAAATAGTAAGAAAGCATCTGATCTGATCATAGCGATATGGATATGTTTGTTCCAGCTCAGCAATTCAACATTCGAGTCAAGTCACATTATGTTTATTTATAACACTTAATAGCTACAAGCCTATTACTATAAAGCCACACATATCATAACTATCTATAGGCCTACTGTAATTGAGACATGCTTTCAAGAAATTAATTAAAAACAGACAGATGTATAGTTTCGGAAACATGTAGTGGGTTCATTTGTTACGCACTTCAATTCATGCCCAACGTTCTTGATTTACATATTATTTATTAAATCCAGACAATTGGCTGATGAAACATTAATTCAAATTAAGACACAATTTATACAAAACGAAATTCGCTCTACAAAACAAAAACTTAATGAAGTGGTCAAAACCATGTCTGACCCACTCCATGTCTCATAGCATATTGTGCATCTCATGATGTAGCCTATCTTACTCGTGCTGTTCACTTCTCACAATCAGTATTCAAGAAATAAAAAAAAAAAGTTATAATATTTAAACATAAATATGAAACTAAATAGGCTATGTGGTCGACGGACATGCCTGGACGATCTGCTTGAGTTCTTAGTCAGGGGTGGGCTCTGGTTTATTATTTGTAGCAGGGCTCTGGGTCCAGAGTGGGGCCAGCCCCATTGTCCTCATCAGCAGGTAGCTGGTTTACGAGGATGCATATTGGACCAGCACCCACTCCCTCGAGTTCCCTCGAGGACCTTCCATGGGCAGGCATGGCTTTGACCACTCAGTGAGGCTGGTGTTGTAGAAGATGCATAGCAAGGGGTAGGAATAGTGGGTGAGGTACATGAGATCTAGGAAGTCCCTTGAGTGATCCTCGAGGGAGCGATCCCCCTGCTCGAACAGGAGGAGGCAGGTAAATACATTATCCATTTCTTCTGCTGCTTAATCTAATCTAGGTTCCACGTTCTATCATGTTTGCATGTAGCTTAATGCAAAAGAGATGAGTGATGCAGAATGAAGATGAAACAGATTTTAATAAACAGAAAAAGCAAGAACACAACACACACATTCATGACTGCACCGGTTCTCCTTCTCTCACGTTCATTCTGGAATCCATTTCCCAGCATCACTCCTGGTTTGCACTCTATCAGCCATCACCCACACCTTCCACTGATTATAGCCTCATCTAGAGCACACCTATTTGCATTTTAGTTTGTCATCTTGTGTTTATATTGCCCTCAGTTTCCTCAGCTCTGTTGGTTCTGTTTAATCATTGTGTATGCTCTTCTTTTATTTATATTGTGAAAGTAGCTTTTGTTGCTGAATTAAACTGCTGTGCCTCCCCCAATCTCTTTCTTAATCTGGAACGCGATTATATATTTCAATATATATTTACATATTTTTTATATATTAACTGCACTTCTTCTATAGTCATATGTTGCTTTGTGTGAGAAATGCATCCAAATTTAAGTCATTATTGATTAGCTCATTTTAGAGCTTGACAGATCTTGTCAACCGTTATACAAAAAACAAAGAATCTGCATTTTTTTCCCCAAAAATTTAATTTGTGGTTCTTCTGATCCTTAATGTTTAAAGGAATGTTTGATATATATATATATATATATTCAATATGCTCTATAAACAGTTCTCAGACTGTTTGTGATTTAGTTTGGGATTTTTTTTTTTCACAATTATTGTTATTATTATTATTATTATTACTCTATTGAAGCATCTTACAAACCATTCCAACAGCATCGTTCTGGAATTCCAGCTGGCTTTTGTTTTGTGCTGATCAGTAAGTCCATCTTGGCAAGAATGAAAGTGCCACAATTCCCTGGAATAAAAGTCCATCTGAAAGACTTAATTTAGTTAGTTCTTTTGTGTTTTTGTGGTCCTGGTAAACCGTATATTGTGGGGACCAAATGTCCCCACAATTATAGAAATACCAGTAATTTTTTACCTTGTGGCAATATTTCTGCAAAAATGCAGAAGGTTTTCTGTGAGGGTTGTGTTCAGGGGTGGGGTAAGGTTTATGGGATGGAATATACATCATGCGCACGCGCATGTGTGTGCGGGTAGTTTATGGATCAGTTAGCTGTATATCCCTTAAAAGTGAAAAACAAATCTGTTATTAAACCATTGCAAGAGTGGGGCAGTTTATGGAAGGGTATAAATGTGCATGTCTGGATTGCATACTAAATTGTGCGAGTTCATAAAGTTGCATAATGAGTTACTCAATATTGTGCTGAAGAGTTTGAGCATGGAAGAAAGGATGATTCCATAATGAAGATAATTAACTTCAGAGAGCTGCGTCTGGACCGCTGGCTCTGGTTTTTTAGGGAAATGAAGAGGAGAATTCAATTATTGGAGTTTTCTGAATCGTGACTCTACAGAAATAATTATCTCTCATGTTTTGTACGTATGTTAATTAGACCTTTAGAGTCAAAAGGAGAACAACGTTTAGACATAGATCCAGTAAAGGAAAAGGGTAATCGCTTAAGCTAATACAATGGAGTAAAACACGGCTACAAAGCAAGATCTCATGAAATCTTGTTTGGTCTGCTGTAAAACTGGGTCAAATTATCTCTGTTCACCTAGAGGTCTGATATAGCAAACCTGAATGACACTGTTGTGTGCGCTGCGTGAACATGATGGTTATTGCAGTTCTAGAATAAATGTGAACATGCATTTACTCATCTCATTTGAAAGAAAACATTCAGTATTCCTCAAAATGAATAAAAACAGAGTGAAATTGTATGCAAATCTGTTATTAACTATATTCAATTACACAAATATACTTTATGTATTTAATCTCCCTTTATTAACCAATGTCTTCACTGCTGACCTTCATTGATCTAATTCAATAAGCACTAAAAGCTAATAAGCAAATATTTCCTTGAATTAGATATAGAAATAAGAGCTTCCTTCCTTGAACTTCCTTCTCCTGTATCCTATTCTTCTTTAATCCAGAATGGCAGCACAGCTCCATGGTTTGTGCAGGTGTAAATATGCATTTACTTCAGCCTGAGGCTTATTCATTTCATTTTTGGTGTGAAAGAGCCTTAACATTTTCCAAAAGTAAAAGTAATGCAAAAGTAATCTAACATTACTTTTCATAAAAAGTAACTAAGTAATGAAATTAGTTACTTTTTAGGGAGTAACACAATATTGTAATGCAGTGGGTGAATTCAGGTGTTCTCACAGCGGCATAAACAAACATGGCGGCAGCCATCGTGCATAATAGCTCAACTCAATCAACATAAAAGTGCTTACGCAACAAAACACTTACACATACGGCTTGAAAGATATATAATAGCAAAAACTCAATAACAATTGATTCAATTAAAGTATCAAAAGCAATCATATGGTTGAACAAAACTGTCAAAGTACATAATGTTTTGTAAACAAAATAACTAATGTACTTTATGTAATATAACAACTGCCTGCAGAGGGCGCCAGCGGCTTGACAATTGTTTTTACACTTTACAACGTGATCTAATCCCTGTTTAATACTGGCTTACACCATTTATGTCCACTTAATCTTTAATATTTGGACATTTCTTTAACAACTGAAATGCTACAACCACTGTAAGTCCCTCTGTAGTCAATATCGCTTAAAACTCAGCTTTGATCGTCAAAATTACATATTTTGATTTTTTTAATGCCTTAAAATAGCTTAAATGAAAATCTACACCCTGGCCTCATTTAATATACATGGGTTTATGAATATGATAAGTAGCCCTGCCTCCACTCAAAAGCAGGAGCTAAGACGAGATCCACTCGGTCAACTAACTGGGGTAAACGCTACACGATAACATTGCTTTTTACAACGTCGGACACAGAACGGTAATTAATATTATTAGCATTTTGCTTGACTGTGTTCTCAAACAGCTAATAATGTGTTGCAAATGTCACACAAACCATTTTCACATTCACGAGTCAGACAGCTACCTTCTAAAAATCAGTGTCCTTAGAAGCGCTTTGAACGACTCAGAACGTCAGCGAAGAAAGGTAGTTTATCATAACATCGTAATATTCATCATACACCGCCATATTAATAAATCTACCCGATTTTTTATATAAACAGAAAAATATACCGGGATAACCTTCTTTTGCGACCCCCTTGCATGGTCAGTTAATGATATGCTAAAGCCCTATGGCACTTTGACGTGATTGGTTACAAGGTAGTTTGTGACATCAGAAACACTAGTGATTTCAAACTACGGGTTTACTGCAGTTTTATAGAGAAAATACTTAGTAATGGTATTGACTTCATGGCTGAGTGATTCTTTGCTGAAACTTTGAAGGAATTGTATTTTATCGGTTATTTTTCCTTTATTCATTTCATAAAAAAACACAGTTTTTGTATTTATATATCAATTTTGCACACATGGATCAAAAATTACCCGTATAGAAATCTTTGATATTTCCACATTTTTGCAAGTGAGAACATATTTACTGCAGAAAACTATTCACCTGCCACACATTTTACAAATTAACACAGCTGCTTTTGTATATGTGATGCATGTAATTCTTATTATATTTCATACAATAGGCTATATATATATATTATATTTCATTATTTATATTTTTTGTAATAAATCAATGCTCTTGGTCAACCTTTATGTCAGTTAGTGTTCCTAAAAAGTAACAGTTTTATGAATTTTATGGTCCAAAGTTTACTGATGAAAGTAAATTTTGCATTTCCTTTGGAAATCAGGGTCCCAGAGTCTGGAGGAAGAGAGGAGAGGCACACAATCCACGTTGCTTGAGGTCCAGTGTAAAGTTTCCACAGTCAGTGATGGTTTGGGGTGCCATGTCATCTGCTGGTGTTGGTCCACTGTGTTTTCTGAGGTCCAAGGTCAACGCAGCCGTATACCAGGAAGTTTTAGAGCACTTCATGCTTCCTGCTGCTGACCAACTTTATGGAGATAAACCAGTACCTGGTTTAAGGACTATGGTATCCCTGCTCTTAATTGGCCAGCAAACTCGCCTGACCTTAACCCCATAGAAAATCTTTGGTGTACTGTGAAGAGGAAGATGCGATATGCCAGACCCAACAATGCAGAAGAGCTGAAGGCCACTATCAGAGCAGCCTGGGCTCTCATAACACCTGAGCAGTGCCACAGACTGATCGACTCCATGCCACGCCGCATTGCTGCAGTAATTCAGGCAAAAGGAGCTCCAACTAAGTATTGAGTGCTGTACATGCTCATACTTTTCAGTTGGCCAAGATTTCTAAAAATCCTTTCTTTGTATTGGTCTTAAGTAATATTATAATTTTCTGAGATACTGAATTTGGGATTTTCCTTCATTGTCAGTTAAAATCAAAATGAAAAGAAATGAACATTTGAAATATATCAATCTGTGTGTAATGAATGAATATAATATACAAGTTTTACTTTTTGAATGGAATTAGTGAAATAAACTTTTTGATGATATTCTAATTATATGACCAGCACCTGTATTCAAAGATTCAGCAAAGAATCACTCAGCCATGATTGAAAGTACATAGGAAATGAATATGGGTCATTTTAGACCCATGTGTGCAAAATTGATGTAGAAACACAAAAACTGTGTTTGTTTATGAAATTAATAAAGGAAAAATAAAAATCATGATTTGTGGACATTAAAAACAAGATATTTAATGAATAATAAATAAATGATAAAATACATTTCTTTCAAAGATTCTGCAAAGAATCACTCCGCCTTGACTGAAATTACATAGAGAATGAATGCGGGTCATTTTAGACCCATGTTGCGCATTAGAAGGGTAGTGATACAAAAATGATGTTAATTCAAAAAGAAAAGAAAAAAACAAAATAAGGATTCGTGATGATCAAGAACAAGTTCATTGAGGAATACCTGGAATACTGAATGATGAAATTAATTTCTTGTCGAGATATAGAAAATAAAAACTCAGCCGTGTTATTTTAGACGCATGTTATCCATCAAAGGGTAAAAAACACAAGATAGACATAAAAACTTGATTTTCACTTTAAACGAGTGCATAAACGTTTTTTTTTTAAATCACGACGCACATTTACAAACATATTGATATATTCTCCTGCGTTTGTGTAGGTTTATGACTTACCTTACAAATCTGAAGAACAATAAAAGCAATCCAAACTCAAACCATATGCAGAGATGGAGTTTGAGATGTGCCACTCAAGTATGTACTGCATTTACTGTGAACGGTTAATTATTAAACCTGCAGCACATACATTTATTTAATTGATTTTTGCAGATTTTGTACATTCGCAATAGCGTTCTACTTTATTATGATTTTTTTTAAAAAGGTTCAATATCGTAGAGCCTTAGAAAACAGTCTAATAATTGATTCTCATCTGTGGAAAGCGGCACTTCCGGTATTGTTACTCGACATAGAGTACTCAAATTTAATATCGTGACAGCCCTACATCACAATTAAATTGCATTTCTCAATATATTTTAAAAAACAGTTATTCGACATTGTAACATTGTTTCACAATATTATAGTATTTTTGAGAATAAATTCATGAGAAATAAATTCAGCCTTGGTGAGCAGAAGAGAGTTTCAAAGTTTTTTTCTCATAATATGCAGATATTTTTGAACTGTTGTCAATGTTAAAAATAGCTGACAAACTTCGTCGACCAAAATTGTATTAGTCGCTTGCGAGAAAAGCAATGTCCACAGGAAGTGGCGATGTCACGCAGTCTGTGACGGACAGATCATTAACAACTGGTGCAAATGGTAATTACAGTACATCGGGCAGGACATCCAAACATTCATTCTTAAACCTCAAATATGGCTTATCATATGAAGCATGTAAGTAGTAAAAACTGCTCACTTTGACTTTAACCTAGAAAAACGTGGGCTATTCAAGTGTTTGTGTGGAGTGAGAAAGCTAAATAGCAGTGTGCATGGAGGCGCTGATGTGATCACTTGCACTTAAATACTCAATTTTAGCTCGGATAAGAGTAATTAAATATTTTGAATCTGTCTACTTTTATTTGCATGCACTTACAATAACAACAAAACGTTGTACTTTTGTAAAATAATGAAAGCTACCACAGTGCGATTTCCGCTGTCTCTGTCTTTAAACTTGAGCGGGGCAAAAAAAGAAAGAACCAAAACCCCATGTGCACTTGCCCCACAGGCATGAAAAATATATCTATAGAAATGGAAAACAAATATTCTTTGGTTATATAATCCGTACGAAATGTGCATGTAGGTGCGTTTATTACTGAGAAGATGCGCAACTGAGATATCAGCAACTTCATCACTGTCACTGAGAAAACAAAAAACACAAATTTGTTAATTAATTATTAAAATGTTAAAGCGGTCTCCTTGCTCTTTTTCCACAATGCATTCAAAATCATCACTTCTGCCACTTTATGCGTGCGCTTCAATGCTGATTGTCGGCATTAAAGGCTCATTATTATGATTTATATGCTTTTTTAATAAACGTGTGATTAGTCGACTAATGCTTAAAATGAACGACTACAAGTCGACCAGAAAAATCTTTAGTTGAGGGCAGCCCTAGCGAAAAGTGTCCAGATGATGTGGTGACATCTACCAGCAGGAGATAACTGCAACATGCTAACCAGGGGTTCGTTTCCCAAAAGCATCATTAGCTAACTAACATCACAAGTTCCGTCATTACTTAGATAGTTCAACGATTTGGTGTTTCCTAAAACCATATTTCAAATGAACAATCACAAATTTGCGTGGTTGGAATGACAGCTCTTGAGCTGTGGTTAGAATCATAGTTTCTTGTGGAAGTAATAAATTGCTATCTTGAGCAAAATAAGCAAGCTGACATTAAGAACAATCTATATCTTTTATTTCTAATATACAAAGTTTGTTAAGAGAAGCGATTACTTGTGCACCACCAACCACTTCACATGTTTCCTTCAGAAGAAACCTGCGCTCTCTTTCCCCTTCTCATCTCTCCTCTGTTGTGTCATCCTCCCTTCCCACACAAACACAATTCTCATCTTTGGATGTAAATACTGCAACACACACGTTATGCTCCACTTTATCTTCTTCCCTAGACAGTATTTGTCCTCTGTCATCCAGACCAGCACAAGCAACTCCCTGCAACCCCAGGGTATCTGATGCACTTCGTGATGACCGGACCAAACTCAGGGCAGCAGAAAGGAAATGGCGCAAATCACAAGACCCATCTGACCTAGGTTCGTACCAAGATCTGCTATCATCTTTTTCTGGTGGAGTCCATGCAGCTAAGTCCTCATACTTCCACGATAAGATCAACGGCGCTACAAACACACGCTCACTCTTCAAGACATTCAACACACTCCTCTGTCCCCCTCCACCACCACCCACCACATCTTTAACTGCTGATCAATTTGCCAATTTCTTCACCGACAAGACATCTGCCATCAGTAGCCAGTTCTCTGCACCACCCACACAGGAACTCATCCCCTCCTCATCCACTAATCTTCTCTCTTCCTTCTCCCTTCTCACGGAGGCGGAAGTATCAAAACTTCTCCTCTCCACTCATCCCCCTACCTGCCCTCTAGACCCCATCCCCTCACACCTTCTACAAGCCATCTCTCCCACTCTTTTACCAGCACTTACACACATTATTAACTCGTCTCTCCACACAGGCACTTTTCCTACCACATTCAAGCAGGCTCGAGTAACCCCACTGCTTAAAAAACCCACGCTAAACACATCACTCGTGGACAACTACAGACCTGTCTCTCTCCTACCATTCATATCAAAAACACTTGAACGAGTTGTGTTCAACCAGGTGTCATCCTTCCTCACACAGAACAACCATCTGGACGTCAACCAATCTGGTTTCAAGAGCAGCCATTCCACAGAGACTGCGCTACTGTCTGTCACGGAATCCCTGCGAATTGCAAAGGCAGGTTCCAAATCATCTGTTGTCATTCTACTGGATCTATCTGTTGCCTTCGACACCGTAACCCATCAAATTCTTCTGTCCACCCTCTCGTCACTGGGCATCTCAGGTACTGCACTTCAGTGGTTTGAGTCCTATCTCACAGGTAGGTCTTTCAGAGTTGCCTGGGGAGGGGAGGTATCAAAACCTCATGAACTGATCACTGGGGTTCCTCAGGGTTCAGTTCTTGGTCCCCTCCTATTCTCCATTTATACTACATAACTGGGTCCCATCATACAGGCACATGGTTTCTCCTACCACTGCTATGCTGATGACACACAGCTCTACCTGTCCTTCCAACCAGATGATTCCACAGTAGCTGCACGGATCTCAAGCTGTCTGGCGGACATCTCAACATGGATGGAAGAACACCACCTGCAGCTCAACCTGGCAAAGACTGAGCTTTTAGTCTTCCCTGCCACTCCTACTCTACAACACGACATCAACATACAGCTTGGTACAACCACCATTACCCCATCAAAGTCGGCCAGAAATCTTGGGAGTTATCGTCGATGACCAACTGACCTTCAGAGACCACATCTCAAAGGAAAATCTGTCCCTTCCTGACTGAGCACGCAACACAACTGCTTGTCCAGGCCCTGGTCATTTCAAGGCTTGATTACTGCAATGCTCTTCTGTCTGGTCTGCCGTCAAGTGCAATCAAACCTCTTCAAATGATCCAGAACGCTGCCGCACGTCTTGTCTTCAACGAGCCTAAGAGAGCCCACGTCACGCCTCTCTTCATCTCTCTGCACTGGCTACCCCTCGCTGCTCGCATCAAGTTCAAAGCGCTGATGCTTGCTTACAGATCCACCACAGGCTCTGCACCTTCCTACCTCCACACACTGCTACAACGCTACATCCCCAGCAGAAGCCTGCGATCACTAAAGGAACGAAGGCTTGTGGTACTGTCACAGAGAGGCACAAAATCACTCTCCAGAACATTGTAATTCACTGCTCCCTGCTGGTGGAATGATCTCCCTACTTTCATCAGGAACGCAGAATCCCTGGCAATATTCAAGAGACAGCTGAAAACTCATCTCTTCCGTGAACACTTGATCCCCTCATAGATAAAAAAAAAAAAAACCTTTCCTTCCCTTTTCCTTCCTACTCTAGCTTATGGTACTGAGCAATGTATGAAACTTGTATTGTGAGCACTTCCTGTGCTATTTGCCAATTCATGAAGAATCGCTTGTTTGTTTTCCTCACTTGTAAGTCGCTTTGGATAAAAGCGTCTGCTAAATGACTAAATGTAAATGTAATGTAATGTAGAAGCACTGTAAACAGAGTGTGCATGTGTGTACGTGCTCTGGTACACAAGAACGAGCGTATGATTGAATCTGGAAATAAAGGGAAATAACTGAGATAGTCCTCAGATGCCATGTCTGTAGTCTGTGGCAAAAATCTAGCATTAATTAGATCTCAAACAGATTCATTTAAAGAATTTATTACTCCACCACTTGGACACATGACGTCATTTTCAACGTGGCTGAACAACAGGTTTGCGACAATATAGTTTTGGGAAACAGTCGTGGACGATGCATCGTAGTGAAGTAGCGAGAAATGTTGTTGTAAAGGAAACACACCGCAGGTAATCCTTAAAGGGGATCTATTATGTCCCTTTTCACAAGATGAAATTTAAGTCTCTGATGTCCCCAGAATGTGTCTGTGAAGTAAAGGTAACCCAAAGATGATTTATAATAGCTTGTCAAATTAACCACTATTTGGGTGTGAGCACAAATATGCCATTCGCTGCACATATGCGAACGTTATACAAATGTTATAATGCAGCCAGAGCGGGAATCAAGGCTTCGTTGGAACAGCCACAAGGAGAGTGAAATCTGAGCGGCTCGTTTTTTCACATACTTGTAGAGAAAGGCTTGTCAAAACAAAGTTACAGTTTTGTCCTTTTTTACATTTTCTGGGTTGGTAGATGCACCAGGGACCTGATTACAGCACATAAACGTTGAAAAAGTCAGATTTTCATGATATGTCCCCTTTAAAGAAATAATATGGATGAATGATACTGCAATAGCTGCAGAAAATAGCTGAAATACTGTCACACTACTGAGGTGTCTAGTCAAGTTAGTAGCCTCTTTTATTTGAACTAATTACCCAACAGCACTGTCCTTTCAACCCACTAGGCCAAAGACATGTGGATTCTTAGACAGTCAGAGTTGTAGATGCCACTGATGTTCTCATGTTCATTGTAACATGTTTCAGAGTTTGTCAACCTCTCAGGCTATCAGATCCATTTCAAGCTGATTGCATTTAAAATGTAAAATCAAACTCTGAAAGAAAAAAAATAAATAAACACACACACACACATGTGAATGTGCAATCAACCAGCAGACAACTTCACTTTGCGTTTAAATAAAAATGAAATATTGTAGCCCAATATCTAATATCTAGTACTAGTTTTCAGTGAGGAGGTTGAGTACATGCTTATTTCCATACTTTGTCTAATTCAAATATATCTGTCTTTTTCTCTCACAACGTTTGCAAAAACTTTGTGGAACAAAAGACCTGCTGTTGTTCAGAAAAATAAGATGCTGAATTATTTAGTATTAATAATAATAATCATAATAAGTCCTGATCGCTGAACAGCTGAAATCAGCAGCAGAGATCAGACGTGTGTGTGTGTGTGTTTCAGCAGAGAGACAGTTTTATTAGAGAGAGAGACAGACGACAACCCTTCAGTCTTGGCTGTTTGAACTTGAATAAATTGCGGGGTGTAAATCGTGTCTGAAGGCCGTTCAGAGCTGAATCACTCTAATTCACCTCCTCTAAACTCACTCCAACATAAAATCAGACCATTTTTACATTTCCTCAGAAAATGACTGTGGTGACAGAAATGCTAATGGCCTGTTTTTATTTATTTATTTATTTTATGCTGACTAAGTTTATTTGTATTTCCAGGCACACTGTCAGGTGAAATCTGAAAACAAATCTACGCACTGCTTCTCTTACAGATATATCACATGTATTGATCACATGTGAAACGTGCAAAGAAACGTTTTAAACTCATCTGGTTTTAAACCGTCACCTGTTTTGTTCAATAAATGGTTGAAACTGTTCTGTGATGAGGGTCGTGATGAAGCCCTGATTAGTCTAAATAAAACAAAACTCACAATATGATTAAATAAAACAAATGCATGCGCTGTGTGTTTCGTATGGAAGTGTGTCAGTGTGTTCATTTACATGTGAGCAGCTTCATCTGCATCTGCTCTGAGTTTGTCGATTTAACGTTCATATGTGAACAAGCTGATTGCAACTAAATTAGCTCATAACTTTTGAGTTGATAAAACTTACTACCACTCAGTAGAGGTAACTCGAGGTTATTTAGAAAACATCAAACACTAATAGATCTCTTAAAGAGTTAGTTCACCCAAAAATGAAAATTCTGTCATTTATTATTCACGTTCCACACGTATAAGGCCTTCGTTCATCTTTGGAATATAAATTAAGATATTTTTGATGAAATCCGAGAGGTATATGGCTCATCCATAAACAGCAAAATAATCACCACTTTCAAGGTCAGAAAGGTATTAAAGACATCGTTAAAACAGTCGACATGACTACAGTGGTTCAACCTTAATTTAATGAAGTGACAAATACTTTTTGTGCACAAAAACAAAACAAAAATAACGACTTTGTTCAACAATCTTTTCCCTATCATCCTTTCTCAGGTGACCCAGTAAGCACAGTGAAGGCTTCCGTGTTTATGTCTCAGTATTGGTCAAAGCTGCAGACGTGAGCAGCACGACACATGCATGTGATGCTGACGCAGGAGCCAGACAATGATGAGTCGGCATTCTGACGTAGAACCTGGAAGTGCTGAACGTAAACAATGTATGAGAATGACACAGAAGAGAAGTTCCATAAAGTCATTATTTTTGTTTTGTTTTTTGCGCACACAAAGTATTCTCATCGTTTCATAATATATTTTCAACAAAGGTTGAACAACTGCAGTCAGGTCTTTAATACCTTTCTGGACCTTAAAAGTTTTGATGTATGTTTTATTTCACTAATTCCATTCAAAAAGTGAAACTTGTATATTATATTCATTCATTACACACAGACTGATATATTTAAAAATGTTTATTTCTTTTAATTTTGATGATGTGTACAAGCAATAGGGATAACCACACCCTGGAGATGATCATCAAACAAAACCCATTCAAAAATGTGGGGGAGATTCACAAGAGTGGACTGCAGCTGGAGTCAGTGCTTCAAGATCCACTACGCACAGACGTATGCAAGACATGGGTTTCAGCTGTCGCATTCCTTGTCAAGCCACTCTTGAACAACAGACCGCGTCAGAAGAGTCTTGCTTGGGCAAAAGACAAAAAGGACTGGACTGCTGCTGAGTGGTCCAAAGTTTTGTTCTCTGATGAAAGTAAATTTTGCATTTCCTTTGGAAATCAGGGTCCCAGAGTCTGGAGGAAGAGGGGAGAGGCACACAATCCACGTTGCTTGAGGTCCAGTGTAAAGTTTCCACAGTCAGTGATGGTTTGGGGTACTTTTCAGTTGGCCAAGATTTCTAAAAATCCTTTCTTTGTATTGGTCTTAAGTAATATTCTAATTTTCTAAGATACTGAATTTGGTATTTTCCTCAGTTGTCAGTTATAATCATCAAAATGAAAAGAAATAAACATATGAAATATATCAGTCTGTGTGTAATGAATGAATATAATATACAAGTTTCACTTTTTGAATGAAATTAGTGAAATCAACTTTTTGATGATATTCTAATTGTATGACCAGCACCTGCATATTGCTGTCTATAGATGAGTCATATACCATTCAGATTTCATCAAAAGTACTTAATTTATGTTCCGAAGATGAACGAAGGTCTTACGAGTGTGGAATGACATGAGAGCAAGTAGATAATGACAGAATTTTCATTTTTGGTTGAACTAACCCTTTAAGATCTTTGCAGAGCATTACCAGCTTCACTTTTTACAAACCAGTTTGACTATTTCTGTCATAAGTCTACAGACGTTCTTATTGAGAATTACCAGAGGATTAGTTGTTTATGATTTATTGAAAATGATAAAGTTTATAGCCACCATTATTTCGATCAGTGTTGCTTTAGTTGGGGTCTTGACCGTTGACATTTAAATGCTAGTTTTTCTCTGGTTGCTGTAACTGTGTTTATAATGCAGTCGTTATGGCAGAAAAAGCCAATAGAAATATTGCGTTAAATCTGTTGAGTATTGAGATCTGTTAAAATGTACATTTTATAATGACTTCCTTGAAGTGAGCATCGTAAGTACCCTCACTAATGGACTTGTGGAAGGGCCCTTCGTAAAGAGTTTAAATTGTTCACTTTCGTTCGGAAAGCCCCTACAAATGGCTTCTCCTTCCTTTTGCTTTTTCAAGGTAGCAAAAACCCTGGAATTTGCTCATGGTCTCAAATTTTCACCACAGACTGTGATGTCAAAGAGATCAGACAGGGACGCTGAAGAAAGATAAAACGGTTAAACTTAAAAACCAGGTTAAATTGAATGTCAAGCACAGCAGTGAGTAGAGGACCTGATATAAGTCACTGAACGTAACAGCGATCAGTAAGAGCAACGGTTAGATTAGATTCAAGATGAATATGAGTGGATGCAGATCAGTTCAGATGACGTGCATTCTGAAGAACCGGATCTATTGTTCATCTCAGACATAGTAGCAAACGAATGTATAGGATCGTTCATCAGTGAGATCTCTGTAACATCTGCAAGACATCAAGACCGAACATAAGAAACAACAGCACATTACAGAGACAAATTCAGCAGTCAAGTGTGAAACAAATCAGCGTTGATGATCGTCTCTGGGGGGGTTTAAACGATGTCCTCGGTAACATCAGTGTGTTGACACACAGATCAACAAACCGATGCAAACAAACACCAGTGATCGCAAACACAGGTTAAATTCGCCAATCAGACGAGCATTATGAGATCCATATTCACAGCTTCATCAAAGCCTGATACTGTAGGCAGACTTCAGCTGAGGCAAACAGACATATTCATCTTCATTTTTCTCTAATGTTATCACAACCAAACCAACTATCACTTAACTGACCAAAAATTAGCCCCAAACTCTGGCTCATATATATATATATAGGTTTCTCAGAGCTGCTCATGTAGTCCGTGTGTGTGTGTGTGTGTGTGTGTGTGTGTGTGTGTGTGTGTGAGAGAGAGAGAGAATTGGTTGATCTTACTTTGAGGTTGCAGAACTGAATTTCAGTGGAACATTTTCCCTCCAGAGACCTGTGCAAAAACACAAACATTTCATATGAAAAATTATATGAAAATCAGTCATCCTGACTAAACTTATACAAAAATACAAATACAATCAGTCATCCTGATGTGATTCTTTAAAATGTGTGAAAGAGAGAGAGAATTGTGAAATTTGTATTATTTGTTTATTTTATGTGGTTCAATATTGCACACTATTTTTTTGAAAGAAGTCTATAAAAAGTTATTTCAGTTTAATATATGTGAATATATTTTATAATGATTCATAACTCCATATTTAATACATCATAAATATTCAAGCTGCAACAGATACAAAAACAGATCTAAGTGGCAACGCCTGTTAAACTCCAAAAAGATGAAAAAAAAAAAAAAAGAAAAACCTGAGTGAGTCATGGTGACATTGATCTGGCATCATGCGAGCACCCTCAACTGAAAATTTAGGACACACTCTTAATTTTTGGTAAACTACCCCTTTAATCACTGATATGACAGTCAGATTTATATTGTTGTGATGTTTCATCTGTACCTTGTAGAAATAAAAATGTGCATAATAACGACTCATTTGAATTTCATTTGGCAGCAGTTGTATTGAAAAGCGACTGACATTTTAGGATAATTGCTCCGTAACATTGTTATTTTTCATTAGAAATGTTGATTATATGCTTGGAAGAACACAAAATGTGACCGTCAAACCTCAAAACGTGTAAATTTAGGATTAATAGAGACACATTTTTCTCTGGATAGAAATTACTTTGTCAGATCTCGCTGTGCTTGCCCCTAAATCTAATCCACAGCTCCAACAAGAACATCAAGATCAAGGGTTTATGGCAAATGAAACGCTGTCTTCAGTTTCTGTTTATTTGCACTTTTAAATTTCATTTCCATTATAAACATCAGAGACAGTTAGTGAAGTCAGAAGTTAGTGACTCATGAAGTCAGGCTTTACTACACTGAAAGGCCGATTTTGGGTCCATAATGTAGGTTAAACCTGCACAAGCATGATTATAAAAATACACATATACAAAATAAAAAGATTTCAGATGAAAACAGATGTGGTGGATTGTGAAGTAGGGAATCTGGTCAAAATTTTGTTCACAAACACCTTGTTGTATCTGCAAAATGTTAATAATTTCACATAACAAATGTTGTTAAATAATGACATTTTGCAGATTCTCATTACTGATTAATGTGAAGGGTCTGTGTACCTGTACACCCATTTCTTTTTCTTTCTTTTTTTTTCTTTTTAAACCAGAAATAAAGTTTAGAAAATTCAGTTCCATTTTGAACTTGACACTGCGTCATAGCATTGAAGCTATGGGAACCCTTCTGCATGAGCACATTTGGAAACGCCAATTTCATTGCCCATAAATAGATGCCCAACATACATGTCACCAGGTGTTTTTTTTTGTCCTCAGGAAACCGCATGTTTGAGTTTTTGTGTGTGAGAAAGAAAAGGTATTGTCTACCTTGTTTGTCTGTATGAGTGAAATAGCATCAGGCATACAGTACAACTAGTGTGTTCTGCCATGTCCTTGTTATTTAACGAGGAATGATGATCACAATTTAAGATTCACAATTTTCTGGGAACCGATCATCCTTATTGTTAGCAGTTCACAATGAGGCGGCTCAAATCAGGGGGCTTGCTGATGGAGCTGGCTGAGGACCATGAGATGGGTTCTTCACTTTCTCTCGCTTTAATCACAGAGGACCTTGTTCTGGATTCAAAAGCTTGCCTGGCAATTTCTTTTTATCCAGACGAGGACCTATTGTCAGTTGCTTCTGGTTCTGAGGAGCTGTGCGGCAGTGTGGATGCCCCAGGTACTTACTCCCAGCCATCTTCTAACTCTTGGGCATATGAGGAGCTGTTCGAGGCAGTCACTTTTAGTTTAAAATTTAATAAATAATACATTTAGTTTAGAAAGGCCAGAAGAGAAAAAGGAAGATAGGAGGAGTAAATTAGATGAGCATTTGTCCATAACTCTGCCAAATTATTCGGCTATCATGGGGTTTAAAGAGCATGGGTATGTTCTGATGCCATTGGTTAAAAATATGCTAAAGAGGCCTGTGACGAGCAGGGCGGGCGAGAGCCGTGAGGGAACGGCGCGAGGCCGGTGACGCGAGAGTTAACGAGCTTCAGGTGCTCGGCGCACCGGTCTCGAGTTCCCCACGGAGGAGCTCCGGAAGCATAAAGGAGGAGCGACGACAGTGAAGGACGAGAGAGGACCAGGCCTGGATTTTATGTTGTGTTTTATTTGGTTTGTGTGGGCGGCAGTCGCCGTGAGGAACTGCCGCCCTTATACTTTCGTTTCATTGTTTGTTTATTTGATTATTAAATATGTTGAATGTTCGCCGGTTCCCGCCTCCTTCTTCCCGTATTTATGAACTTTGTTACACTGGTGCCGAAACCCGGGAGGAAGGAGGGACATGCTGTCGAAGAGCCCTCGCTGCTGAGGGGGATCGCGGTGCTGAGGAGATCGGGCAGCGCGGGAGTGAAGACCGCGAGTGGCTGCCCGAAGCGGTGGTACTGGAGCGTATGAGCAACGGGTGGGACGGAGAGCTCGCTGCCGCGCCCCTGGGACGAGGTGGGGTGGCGGCCGTCCAAGAGGGAGCGGAGGAGCCGCCGTTCGCCGGGGGCCGAAGCCTGCTGCCTGCCGCCGCAACGGGGAGGAGCCGTCGTCCGCCGTGGGCCGAGGCCGCTGCCTGCCGCCGGAGCGGGGAGGAGCAGGGAACGGCGGGCTCGCTGCCGGCTGCCCTCATGAGGAGGAGTCATCGCCGGCCGCCAGGGGGCGGAGGAGAATCGGGCCGTCCACCGAGCGTCCAGTGCCATCGCATGGCACCGCGAGGAAGAGCCTCTCGGCGGGCTGAGGACCGAGCGGCAGTGTGTCTGGGAGCCGGACCAAGAATTTTTTTTTTTTTTTTGTTTTCCTCTCTCCACTCTCTCGTCCTGGTCGCTCCTTGTGCTTCCGTCTCCTTTTCTCTCGTCTCGTCTGTCCTTACCCCCATGCGCTGCGGCCGCCGAGACTGGCCCTCGGGGGGGGAGTAAGCGCAGTCTCGCGGGTACCCCCCGGCCTGCGAGGGGCGATGGGGGTATGTGACGAGCACGGCGGGCGAGAGCCGTGGGGGAGCGGCGCGAGGCCGGTGACGCGAGAGTTAACGAGCGTCAGGTGCTCGGCGCACCGGTCTCGTATCTCCCACGGAGGAGCTCCGGAAGCATAAAGGAGGAGCGACGACAGTGGAGGACGAGAGAGGACCAGGCCTGGATTTTATGTTGTGTTTTATTTGGTTTGTGTGGGCGGCAGTCGCCGTGAGGAACTGCCGCCCTTATATTTTCGTTTCATTGTCAGTTTATTTGAGTATTAAAAGTTGTTAAATGTTCGCCGGTTCCCGCCTCCTTCTTCCCATATTTACGAACTTTGTTACACTGGTGCCGAAACCCGGGAGGAAGGAGGGACATGCTGTCGAAGAGCCCTCGCTGCTGAGGGGGATCGCGGTGCTGCGGAGATCGGGCAGCGCGGGAGTGAAGACCGCGAGTGGCTGCCCGAAGCGGTGGTACTGGAGCGTCTGAGCAACGGGTGGGACGGAGAGCTCGCTGCCGCGCCCCTGGGACGAGGTGGGGTGGCGGCCGTCCAAGAGGGAGCGGAGGAGCCGCCGTTCGCCGGAGGCCGAAGCCTGCTGCCTGCCGCCGCAACGGGGAGGAGCCGTCGTCCGCCGTGGGCCGAGGCCGCTGCCTGCCGCCGGAGCGGGGAGGAGCAGGGAACGGCGGGCTCGCTGCCGGCTGCCCTCATGAGGAGGAGTCATCGCCGGCCGCCAGGGGGCGGAGGAGGATCGGGCCGTCCACCGAGCGTCCAGTGCCATCGCATGGCACCGCGAGGAAGAGCCTCTCGGCGGGCTGAGGACCGAGCGGCAGTGTGTCTGGGAGCCGGACCAAGAATTTTTTTTTTGTTTTGTTTTCCTCTCTCCACTCTCTCGTCCTTGTCGCTCCTTGTGCTTCCGTCTCCTTTTCTCTCGTCTCGTCTGTCCGTACCCCCATGCGCTGCGGCCGCCGAGACTGGCCCCCGGGGGGGGGAGTAAGCGCAGTCTCGCGGGTACCCCCCGGCCTGCGAGGGGCGATGGGGGTATGTGACGAGCAGGGCGGGCGAGAGCCGTGAGGGAACGGCGCGAGGCCGGTGACGCGAGAGTTAACGAGCTTCAGGTGCTCGGCGCACCGGTCTCGAGTTCCCCACGGAGGAGCTCCGGAAGCATAAAGGAGGAGCGACGACAGTGAAGGACGAGAGAGGACCAGGCCTGGATTTTATGTTGTGTTTTATTTGGTTTGTGTGGGCGGCAGTCGCCGTGAGGAACTGCCGCCCTTATACTTTCGTTTCATTGTTTGTTTATTTGATTATTAAATATGTTGAATGTTCGCCGGTTCCCGCCTCCTTCTTCCCATATTTACGAACTTTGTTACAAGGCCCAATATGCTCTGGACGCCCTGAAAAGTGACATCTGGTCTCATGGCTAAAGCAAGTTAGTGGGTCAGGATGGTGTGTCCCTGCACACCATGATGGTCTTGCATGCCTGCTGAAGGACCTGGACTCTGGCAAGGGAATAGGCCCTCAGTCGATGAGGGAACTCTGTCAGGCCACGGATTTAGCCCTCTGGTGCCACTAAGCAGACAACCCACGCATTACCATTCATTGGCTGTTTGATTGCTACGGAGAGGCATCTGTGGCTCAACCTCTCAGACATCAAAAAGATAGAGAAAGCATTTCTGTCGAATGCCCAATTTTCACCGTCTGGCCTATTTGGTGATGCAGTTAAATGTTGTTGTTGATAGGTTTCAGTTGGCCAAAAGCAATCTGCAGCATTCAATCAGATTTTCCCTCACTGGGACCAAGAGTCGTGACCTCTACAAGCCAGACCTGGCCAGGGCCTAGCTCCCCCAGGGCTAGTATGGCAGCCAGTGTCCTCTCTCATCAGGACTGGGGGTCTGATCATCACACTCAGCCATCCAGGGCGAGATCAGACTTAAGGACTGTCACTGCTGCTAGGACAGCTAAAAGAAGCAAGAAGTTGCATTCTCTTCTGGCTAAAGGGGCCATAGAACGTGTTACTCTTCTCTCAAGAGAATCAAGCCTTTATAGCCACTACCTTCTGGTTCCCAAGTGGGACAGAGGGTTGTGTCTGATTCTAGATCTGAGGGCCTTGAACTGTACTCTGCAGACATGTAGGTTTAAGATGCTGATGCTCAAACTCATGTCTCAAATTCAATCCAAGGATTTGGTTTGTCACTATAGATCTAAAGGAGACATATTCTCACATAGGAATTCTACCACAACAAAAGGAAGTTTCTCATTTTTGCTTTCAGGGCGAAGCTTACTTAGCTTCTTGTGTTGGCCTGGCCTTCTCACCCCCACATTTTCACGCTGTGCATGGATGCTTCCTGTAGTCCTAGAAATTTGGTCAGAGGCTCCCTTCGAGCCCTTGGAGTCAGTCTCTAGGACGTTTCTAACTCTCAAAGTTCCTCTGTTACTGGCATACACTTCACTTAAAATGGTAGGAGATTTGCAGGCCATCTCAGTAGCCACCTCCTGCTTCGTTTTTGTCCCTTGACTGGTCAAAGAGATACTGCACCCAAGCCCAGGTTACATTCCAAGTGTACATTTTTTTGGCACAGTGTCTATTCAGGGAACCGGGTTTCTTGTTTATTGACTCTACTAAATATTATAAGCAGATATAAACTAATTTTCCCAATACAGGATTTATATTTTGTTAAAATAATCAAAATTTTATACAATTTGTTAATATCAAAAAATGCTAAATTTATAATTTTTTTAAAAATTGTTTTTGCATCACAACACAAATGCTGATGCTTATTTACCGATGTGGGGAGTAAAATAGAAACCGGATTACAGCTGAGAAAAAACTAATACTTTTAATCTCAACAGCCCAATGGGGCAATTTAATACACTTTTATTTGTCCAGCCACAGTCTACAGCCAAAACTGCATTTGAAACCTGCATTAAATACAGTAACATGCAACGATGTGATCTGAGCACTAAATCCAGCAGTGAACACTCATGACAGATGTCACTGTCTGCACTTCATTTGCATCAAGTTCAGCAGTCATGTGCTCCCCGCTGGGAATCCCACAATCCCCTGCAGCAGTGTACCACTCAACTTTTATAGACAATTTACTGAAAATGTCGATCCAGCTCGAGCCATTCTGCACCAGTGGACATGTACGGTCATTACTGCGACATGTACAATTATTATTTTTTTATAATCACATATACAATATACAAAGAACCATTATATTGAATAAAAACTGTTGCCGAAGAAATTAAACTTTAAAATGCATATTTTCAGCATCCAAATGTCATGAAGCTGAATGTCAACCTGTGGGCCAGAAAATTTGGAACAACAGAAAAGCAAAAATAAACATATTTATGTTCAATTAAATTCATGTCAAAAAGTTCATAGTTCACATATAAGCCACTTGGAGTTCACATGCACTGATTCTCATTAATGTGAATGAATCCATTCATCTTAAACTGCAAGTCAATTCAATGAAATACGTCTATTTGGAAATCTTCAGCACATACGCAATGTGTCAGCTGCCTTGTTGTGACCAAGCACACAGTTTTTACCTGCTGGACAATAAGACAGGTTAAGAAAAATTCCAAATACGCACATTGAAGTGGCATATCTACAGATCAGAAGATCAGAGACGTTACTTTTTTAACCAAATTATATTTATTTATTTCAGTTTTTTTTTTTTTTTTTTCATTTTAATGCTTTTTGATGATTAACATTTAGTTGAAACATCTCTAAATCAATTGAATGTTTTAATGTATTTTAATGTAATTTTTAAACAATAATAGGGCCCTGTGACATTTTTTAATATCTCCGTGTTCGGTGCACAGATGTCAGATCAAAAATGGTATTAATAAAATAAAAGCATAAAACATAAACAATTAATTTAAATTTTAAAATATAATCGACTCCTTTATTTTTATTTATTTAATTTTTGGCAGAACAAATGCAATGGTTTACTGTTAAAATTGAAATATAGAAGAACATTTGTGTGGTTACAATATTGCTACTATCATTATTATTACTTTAAGAGGTACATTGTACTGTTAAATGGTTGTTTTATACACTCAAATCTACTGCCTTTGTTGCAATAACCAGTGACATTTGCACGCTGTTTGAACTTCCGTTTTTGTGGTAGCTCTGTATTTATATGGCACCGCTGTTGAAGATTAAATAGCTAGTGTAGTGGATTTACTCATTGCAGTGTTGACTAAAGTTATCATGGACATTGCGATGTTCGAAGCGGATGTCATAACAAGTGTCAGTAGACAGGGAAGATTTTAGAATGAGATTCATAAATCTGTAAGATCTTACTTTCATGCTGTGGAAATACAAACTAGAGGACAGAAAACAATGAGTGCAGTGCTGAAAAGGGTTGGGTCTACAAAATGTCAAGTAGCTACCAATTACAAGCTTTTCTGATTGCATGAATCATAAAATGCCAATATGTAAAAATAACTTGCGTTAGATTAGAGTTTGCCGTAGGATCGATCTTATGGAAATTTTAAATCAAAACTAAAACCTCTGCTGCACTTGAATTGTATTAGCAATGAGATTAAAAATTGCACAGTTTGCATCAAATTAATAAATGAAATTGAACTGGATATAGATTATCAATTGGTCATATTTCAAAAACAATAGAAGTAATAATAACTGGTTAAAAAGACACTGAAGCTCATCTAATTTCATTTCAAATTTTATGTTTAATAAAACATTTTCATTTATTGCAATTAACATGCAGATATTACATGCAGATCAATGGTCAATCCTATGTTCTTTTAAATTATATTATTCTGTAACAAACACTCTTTATAAAGTATGCTAAAGTGCTCTTTTCATCACAAAGGGTCGGTTTGTGATGTTGACATGTTGTATGGCTTGAAACTGTATTTGGTAGTAGATCCGTTCATTATTTTGTGTGTTTTCTGCCCGTGCCTGACAGAAGTTCATTTGCAAACAGGAGGCGTTTGACTTTCTCTTTCATTTCAGCTTTAATTTGTGCCCCTTCACAGGGAAATTAACCCCTCTTCATTTCCCATCACTGTCAAGAGCGGGTCGCTACGGAAACAGTTACTGTGGCAACAAAGGGAGGCGGCGAACGGAGACCCTCCTCCTCTGAGCTCTCCATGAGGGGCTCATTATAAAAATGGGCTCAGCCATGTTGAATTAGCACTAATTAGGATAATTACGCTCAGTCTCTCTCTGCCGGGGAAAATGGCTTCCGTAGAAAGTGGATGAATAAATTAGAACGAAAGCCATGTCGCTGCAGCATTTCACAATCACAAGGCATTGTGGGTGACGCAGTCAGCACTAGACCGAGAAAGCAGAGTTGCGCGTATTTACGCCGACCGGACATTACAAATCATGGTTGCTTTTAAAGCGTTTCACTGCAATGACCAATTCCTGTGACAGTTCCAGTAAACAAATCAAATATTGTAATATTCCTGCGGCTGCGCAACCAGAGGAAGCTGGAGGAGCTCCAGAGATGCTCTCAGAGCTTTGGCAGATCAACAACATTTAGCTGGGAGCTGGATTTGTCCAAATGTTTCCTGGGCTCTGGAATGAGCATGCTACTTGTGTGTGTGTGTGTGTGTGTGTGTGTGTGTGTGTGTGTGTGTGTGTGTGTGTGTGTGTGTTCCACATCAAGCTTTACAATCATTTTATGTTCTTAATGCAGCATATAATGTGTAGAAGGCAGTATAGGTGGAAATCATATTATCACAATATATTGACATGGGGCTTAAGTCACCATATGATATTATTATTATGTGATTATAAACGTTTTGATATTTGCTGAGTATTGCAATAAAATATATTGTGATATATTAACTTTTTTCAACACTGAAAATCCGCATGATTTTTTTTTTATCTAAAAAGATAAAGTTCTCAGTCTGTTCATTTCACATCTTCATAGCCATTCCTTCCTTGTTCAAAAATATGTTCTGAGAATATGTTGCTAACGACATAAAAACTTTATTTTTAAATGTTATCTGAACATACAGGTTTTTTTTTAAAATATTTAAGAAGGTTTTTATTATTTTTTTTTTTTTTTTTCTCACAGAAACATTACCGTAACAATGAATGTCCATCTAAAATGTTTCAAGAATAAAAAAAAGTTCCTTGGACAATGTATAAATGATATTCCAAGGACATTCTTAAAAACCAGATGACTTTGCAAAACAGTTCTCTTAATGTTACGGGAAGAGCGGCCGTGAGAGAACCTTTGCCAGAACTTTAGCCAAAGTTCTGAGTATGTTCCCGTGGGACACTCCTTTTCAGTTATGAGATGTAATTATGCACTGAATCGTATTTATATTAGTGTAATTTCATGTTCTTAATAGCATAAATAATGCAGCATATAATACAGGAATGTAGACGATAGACCAGAAGACAGCATGGTGCAGAACAACTACAATAATTATATTGGCATCCAAAATCCGAATTGACTCTCTAAATACATGGTCTTATCTTGCTGCAAATGATTTATCAGTGCACGTTATTCAAAAAATTTTTTTTTTAAATAAATACACACAATTATTAGGCATCTCTGCACATCATTTTTTATGTTCATGTGCCCCGCGATCTTTAATCAAAAATCTTTTTGTTGTGCTTTGCTATTGGTGGCAGGTTGTCCTGCCCTCACGTCATCAGGGAAGAGATTCTGTGTATGGGGATCAGGTTTTAACTCTGTTGACAAAATGTCTTCTTCGCAATGATAGTAAAACCTGAAATTAACCACATTATGAGGAGCAGCCAACATGAGGAAACCAGCTTAATAAACATACTACATAGCGTCCTAATGAAAATTTTAAAAATGCAGTGTGCATGATGTTTTTGAGCTAAGAAAATATCATTAGCTTAGAAGAAAAAACAATAGAAGTCATTGTAAAGCCCCACCATAATAGCAAAACAAACATGTTTGTGTGTGTGTGTGTTTTTTTCTGCCTCAGTGGTTTCAGAGATCTTCAACCAGAGGGGAGAGAGAAACACACAGTTTAAGAGAAAAACTGACCTAACAGAAATCTAAACTGAATGGCTGTAAATACACGGAGATCAGTATATTGCTCTTCTGCAAACCAGATAATAACAGTGATAATGATGTTGGAATAAGTAGATTGGATTAGCAGCAAAGGTAAATGTCTTTAAGAACACACACACACACACACACACACATTAAGAGGCTGTTTGAGGACGTCTCTGCCTCGGGTATCAGGGCATCAGATGCAGGGAAAGGGAAGAATTAGAGAATGATTTAATGTGAGGTGAAACACAGCTGAGAGAGAACAGCCTCATTTTAATCAAGCCATACTAATTATCTACAAATTATTATTGAGAAATAATGTTATTATGCTAACAGAAACTCTGTCCGGTTTCCATGCGCCATTAGCAATTAAGTTCATGCCAACTAGTCTAGCAATTTTCTTGTGATGGTTGTTCTTTAGTCTCTTGCTTATCTCGAATAGTTAAAACCACACACTGCTCTTCAGAAAAATCCTCCAAGTCCCGCAAAATACTTGGTTTTCAGCATTAACCCTTTCCAGCAGCGACTGTGTGATTTTAACATCACAACGAGGACAATTGAGGGACTACACAACTATAACAAAAGGTGAAAACATTCACTGATGCTCGAGAAGGCAACACGATACATCAAGGGCTGGGGGAGAAAACGTTCTAGTAAACATGCCAAAGCATCTTCTATAGCTTCTGAAGTTCAACACTAAATTAAAAAATATGATTTTTAAGCAAAACAATGAAAATGCATACATCTTAATCCTGTTCAAACGTTTTCAGACGCAGCATCAATTGCATCACTTTACTATTGTCCATGCCCCATGGGATAGTAAAGTGCGTGTCGGCACTCTTCTCCTACTACTTTTAACCCTACAAATTTGGACATACTATTATTGCGACACCTATATTATAGGGTAGTAGGCAACTGGTTTGCGAATAAGAAGTAGCACGTGCAAAACTCTTGCGCCTGTCTAGAGAAATGGAAGCATAACACTGTCATTATAGACAGTTTCATTACATGTAATAAAATAAACTTGAACTGAATAAACATTTGTAACTGTCCAGTGAATTCGCCTGAAGGTCCCACACAATCTCGGTTCTTCACCTGCGTTGGCGCTCTAGTGACCATGGGTGACTAGGGTCCATCTGTATGCTGAGATACCTGTCCGGCCCTCTGAAAAAAGACCTGGAAGTTTACCCACAATTCCCAGAGTGACAGTGACGTATCACCCCAAACACTCGTATCGATCTGTCTCACAAACTGCAGGAGGAGCACAAGCACGTCGAGTTCAGTCAGCTTGGAGACTAATTCTTCACTACTGAGTCTCAATGTGACATGAACCTCAGGTAAACACTTTTCCTTCACTGGAAACTGTAAATAAAGAACTGAAGTAGCACTTTAAGAGCTTTAGAAAGATAGACGGACAGACAGACAGACAGACAGAAAGAGCAAAAGCACTTCTATCAGCGCTTTCTTTCTGTCACAGAGTTCCAGTTCGGCCCGGAACGGTCGGGCCGAATGCCGTGCAACTCTTGACACCTGAAATCTGCCCATCGGTAGAGGCCATTTATCACTTTAATAAGAGGTGTCACGTTTGTGAAAGAAAGAGCCGGCCGGCAGCAAGGACTTGCAGCATGTTTTCCTCCGACTCGGAGCTGCTATCTGCGCACAATGAGCCTCTAATGGGGTTTGTGTAAAAGCGTTTAGCTCTCAGCGCTGGAGGTGCCCAAAACCGCTTCACTTTGATGACAATAATTTAGGCTTCCAGACGCCTTTGATAAGAAACGGCAATATTACGCATTGGACTTTGCTGAGTTGAATTTTCCATATCCTGTAATATGTATTCATGAGCTCAAGTTTAGAAGCGAGACAAATATGAAATATGAATGCTTTTACACAGCCACTTCTTTAAATGCACTTTGGACTGTCTGAAGCACATCACTACTGATCACATAAGCGTTTGCTGAGGAAGGGATCAATCTTAGTTGAGTCTGTGTTTAAAAGTGACAAGGCAATCAGCATATGTCCCTCTTCAAAATTCAAAATGTCCAGTACAGTAAAGCATTTAAAATAAACGAATGATAACAGGCCTTTGTTCTTTGTTGACCTCTGGTAATGGGAATGTGAGCAGCTTGGCTGGAGCTTGTAGCTAGTTTAGGAAGCTAAAATATGAAACCATGTTGACTTGGTGAACGTTAAATTTGAACATGTCTTAAGAACTAGTCTGACGAAGTAACAGTCAATGGGTCAAATTAGACTGTAACTGGCGTGAAAAAAGTTATCACCAAAATCAAGAATAAAATAGAAGATGAACTTCTGAATGCTACTAGTCTTAGCAGACAGAGATTTTAGCAGCTGAACTATGTGTTCTAAAAGAAACTTACTCCCAATACACTCTAATGTCTGAATGTAGTCTTGATTTGGACACACTGTGAAGAAAAATGCCATAATTCCAGTGAAAACGAAAGTTCAGAGAACGGTGTATCATAGTAGAATGAGTCATTTTAGAGATGTCAATCACAAGTTAGAAAACAAATTCTGAAGAGAATAAAACCAATGCATAACGGGATAACACACCACAAAAAAAAAAAAAAAAAAAAAAAAAAAAACATTTTCATAATGCTTGTCTTGTTTTCCAGTAAACTATCTAAATATCCTTTACATAAGGTTTTTATTCAAATATTTATTCATACACTTACTTAATAAATGTATATTAAAATATATAAAAAATGGGCAGATTCAGCAATATAGCAGTACATGGTGTATATTACAATGTTATGATGAACTATATGCCTTTCTCCACTGACGTTCTAAGTCGTTCAAGGCATTTCTAAGGATGCTGATTTTTAGATGGCAGCTGTCAGACTCTGAGATGGTGAACAGGAACATGGTTTGTGTAACATTAGCCACATATTATTAGCGGTTTAATAATATAACCAAGCAAAAGGCTAATCACATTAATTACCGTTATTTGTCCGACATTGTAGAGACCAATAGATAAAACGCATTACCATGTAGATGAGTCTGTATAATTAAGTAAATCACTCTTCTGCTTCTTCTGAATCAGTTTCTGGTTCAAACATATATGGCTGAATTAAACCAGTTGTTGATCTTGTTTGTGACAAAGTATTCTGTAATGATGAGGAGTCAGCGAGTAGAATCCAAATGCAGCTTTTATTAAAAAAACGTGGTCAGACAGGCACGGGTCAACTCAGTAGCGAACAGAAATAGCAGGGAACAGACAGACTCGTAGTAAATACACAGGCGGAGGGTCAGAGGCAGGCAGACAAACGTCGGATAAACCAGGGATAGTCAGGATCAGGCAAACAAGACATGGGTATAACGCTCAGAATTGCAAAGCAACGATTAACAATACTTCGCAAGGTGGAAGTGGGTGAGTGCTGCTTTTATAGTGGAGAGATAGGGTGCAGCTGGTGCGGTAAGCAGTGGTTGGTGAATGAGATGCAGCTGGTGCAGTGATCAGTGACTGGGTGAGGGGCTTATGGGAAATGTAGTGTGGTGAGAGAGTCCGTGAAAAGGCGACATCTGGTGGTAAGTGGATGAAAATGACAGACCGGATTCATTACACCAGTATTTTCACTTGCCATTGTGCAGCATTTACTATAGTAAAGTTTCCAGAGTGGATCAGGTATTCTGAGATTTTGTAAGTGAGTGGAAGCAGGGCTAATTTGCATATTAATGGTACCATGTATACTAAATGAAACAAGGGTGTAGAGGTACATTCAAGCTATTTTAAGTGATTATAAATATCATTTTGGTGATCAAATAAAATTATTGACTAAAGGAATTGGAAGTTGTCCATTGCCGGACTGATCACCCAACCAAGAGAAATGTATATATAAACTACCCAAACCTTTTCCCTAAGGCCTTGGCATTAGGTTGTTGCTATATGAGATTGCTATTTGTGCTCTGACTGTTTATCTAGGGTCAACATATACTGATATATGTTCCTACATCCTCCAGCCTGTGACCCGGAAGCAATCAAACTCAGCCACCTTGAATGACATCTCAATTCTCTAATTGCACCGCAAGGAGGCGAGGAACGAGGAACGAGGAAACTTCCCGAGGAGCTATGAGCAAGGACACACAGGCGTATCCTTTGCGGAAGTCTTTCTCATCAAGAAACCTGACGCACATTTACATTCTCTTCTCCCTTCACGTCAATAATAATTTAAATATGCGCTTTCCTTTTGTAGTTACATCTCACATATTTCAATAGGGCATCTTTCATTATTAATATTTATTATGATTTTGTTTTTTTAATAACCAAACTTTAACAACATGAGGGCAGATCCCTGATGACACTTTGTAGTGACACGTAATAGATCAAGAACATTCCAATAAACAAATAATATTTCCTTCGATTCCTCCACGCTCGCTTTCTTTCCTTTGTAGGGAACAGCACATTCCAGGGCCCAGTTTATGGCCGGGCCCCTCTATGTCCGTAACAGTGGATGAAGTGTTGCTACATTTTGATTGGATCTTAGTGGACTAACACAATCAAACTGCCCAACGCCATCAGATAAAATTCACAGAAATAAGTATTCTCGGTTACAGTTATTTGTAGTGCAACATCTTACACTAATTCAGCTGTTAATGTACAAATGAATGAATGCAAGACAGTTCAGTCTTTTTCCATGTTTGGTCTCTATTTGTTTAGAATATTCCAAAGGTATTCTGGTGATGGTTTGCAAAATGAGAAATGCATTGGTAAACCTTAAAGACACTTTAAAGACTTCCATCTTTGTGCTTTATGGAAATTAGTTCTATAGGGGAAAGAAGGGTGGGCCACACTGTGTGTGTGTACCCTGTGACACCAGCAACCAATCACAGCACTGGAATGGAGAAGCGCCAAACTGTAATCTCCTCCTCATCAGAAAGGGGTAAAAGTACCCTTTCAACAGACACACCTTCTGAGTCTCCGGTTCATCAAGCGAGACATAACAGATATAGAAGTTCTGAGTCTCTAGCCTGCGAAGGTGAGTCAAAAACAGATACACCGCTCTGAGTCTCCGGTTCATCCAGCGAGACAACAACACATTTCCATGATCTGAATCTACAGCTTGTGAGGCAGCAACAGACCACGTTCTGAGCCTTCAGCCTGTGAGGAAAGAGACATTTAACAGAGTTTTCGTCCAGCGAGACCGTAACGACTCCAGAGAGACAAAAGATTAAGCTCAGAAGAGCAAACCTTTACTCCAAGGTACCTTTGTCTACGTGTTCCAGATTGTTAAGAACCTTCTTCCTGAGGAACAGGTGACGGAGATGACTTATTAACAGAAAAAGCTAAGAGGGATGAACCAATGATGGTAATGGGAACATTGTGATATTCCACGTTTCTCACTGACACACCCCCAACTCGTAAAGGTCAGGGCTTAAAGAAAATCCTGAGCTTCCCACTGATATTTACGACTTTGTGGTGGCATTCATGTGCGTTGACCTTGTGAATACAATTTTTTCGTCATGACTGGAACGCACTATTTGTTTAATTAACAGTTAAGGGGATTTCCCATGACAGCGCTAGTCAATGCATTTGTCGGTTGAATATTACAAGGTTGTTTGAACCAACCATGTTTACCATGTTTAGAGCCAGTGGCAAATTCTCGAATGACCGGCTGAGATAAAGCTGTTCTCGGTGGGTATATGAGCACTGAATGGCCATAGACAGCCCTGAGCTAACTTCTCCAAAAATGTCTAAACAAATTGTCAAATGGTTTATGTTTCTGTCTGTTTGTTTATAAAAACTGCATATTTAAGGTCAAAACAACTATATTCTCCTCAAAAAACCATAATAAAGCAAATTGATAGTAGGTGTGCTCTTCCACCATTCACGCCCACTGCAACAAATGTTGCCGGCAAGAAGCGGAGAGAAACAAATATTGAAACGGTTACGGTGATTAAATTGGTTCTCATCTCAATCAATCAGATTAAAAAACCAGAACGAACTGGTGTGTCTTAAATATATATTACATATAGCATCTGTGGGGCATCCTCAAACAGAAGGTGGAGGAGCACAAGGTCTCAAACATCCAACGCCTCTGTGATGTCGTCATGGAGGAGTGGAAGAGGACTCCAGTGGAAAGCTCTGGTGAACTCCATGCCCAAGAGGTTAAGACAGTGCTAGAAAATAATGGTGGCCACACAAAATATTGACGCTTTGGGCACAATTTGGATATTTTCACTTATTACTCACTTTTGTGGCCAGTGGTTTAGACATTAATGGCTGTGTGTTGAGTTATTTTGAGGGGACAGCAAATGTACACTGTGATACAAGCTGTGCGCTCAATACTTTACATTGTAGCAAAGTGCCAGTTCTTCAGTGTTTTCACATGAAAAGATATAGTAAAATATTAACAAAAATATAAGAGTGTACTCCCTTCTGTGAGCTGCTGTATACACATGTGTGTATGTGTATGTGTGTCAACTGTAATAAGATAAATAACTTAAACATAACTAAAATGAAAACAAAACATAATTTTAGTTGTGATAAATTCATATTAAATCTTTACTTAATTAATAAAATACATTTTTCCCATTGAGCCGTAATCAAACCTCACTTATATTATGCTTAAAATAATGATGATGATAATAATAATAATAATAATAATAAATGTCAATTAATTTAAAAAAAAAAAAAAAAAAAACCTTTGTTAATATATGTGTCCTTGCATCTATCCATCCATCCGTCCATTCTCCAAACCGCTTGTCCACGGTAGGGTTGCGGAGGAGCCAATCCCAGCATCAGGCAGCAGGACAGATGGCCAATCTATCACAGCTGGAGATAAGTCTTAATATAATTTATGCACTTCTGCTTCTCAAGTAACTGTATCCTGTAAGCAGTGGATTGAGCTACAATGGTCTGCCACATGGAGGGCCGCTGCCCCCTAATGCCAGCAGCCATTTAACCCTCAGTATGATCTGCTTGCCTATTCAAATACTGGGATTTTGCAAAGGGATGTTGAACCACATTCAAACCATTACAATCACAAAAATTGTGTCCTGCAAAATGTGTGTTTTCCCTGCGGCCCCTCACTCACGTCAAACTGCGTATGTTATGACGGACTGCAGCCGCTGTGACAGCGCGCATCTGTCTGTGTCTACTCTGAGTGTGCAAGCTCCTGTGAGAGTCACTGTTGCCAGCGAGTGCCACTCTGAGCAGATGCAGGTCACCCGCCACGGGCACGAGGTCACACAGACAAGCTGGTAATGGGTGCATAGCTTTTTAAGGGGTCATTTCATTCTTTATCAAGGTCCATTAATAACAATCTCACTTAAAAAATATAATACATTTTACATCTGACCCTGGTAATTAAGGATGCAAGATTCGGGGAGGAATAAAATGTAATTATGATTTTTTCTGATAAAAACTGTGACTGCAAAAAAAAAAAACAGAAAGGTTATTTCATATATATATATGTATATATATAATGTTTGTTTGATAACAAAGGGAAATGTAATTCCTCATGAAAATTCAACAAAACTGAAGCAAACATGGGCATAAAAATCTCTTGCCATTAGCCCATGGGTCTCGTTCATACCCAGAAGAACTGTTCAAGGGTGTTTCTGGGTAATGTGAATCTCCAAATGCCACTTCTGTCTTTCTGTCTGTAGTACTCAGCTCGCGTTCAGCTTTCCAGGGCACTTTCATGAGTTTGACGTCAGAGTTTAGATTGTTTTACTGATATGATGCATGTGAGTCCATCTCCGAATGGTGGTCTGTTGTGATTCAGAGCTGATTTGAAATGATTTGCATCTTTACAGTCCAGCAATCACATTTACTGGTAAGCTTTTATCATTGTGGCTTGTCTCAACAGACACACCAGTCCCTCAAGTTTTATACAACACAATAAATGCAAATCAAAATCAACAAAACATAGTATTTTTTTGCAATTGCATAATTGCCATTTCACTGCGAAACAATCAAAAAAGTTAAAAGGTCACACAAAAAAGCATTATAATTAGCTAATTAAATTAAAACATGTTGTGCATATTATATATAAGTTGTGCTTATTGAAACATGCTTTCAGTATGTTAGAAAGATGTTACAATATGTTAGCATATATTAGCAATACAATATGTTTAACATACTGCATGTGTAAAAACAGGCTAGCGACATGTCCAAACTTGTTAACAGCTTACTAAAAATGGCTAGGACATGTAAAATGCTGTAAGAATTTGTTAGCAATGCTTAGAACAACACATGTTAACACTGTATAATGCATGATAGCACTGTTTGCAACATGCTAAAATAAATTAAATGCAGATCAACAGTTGTTAAGAATTCAAACTATTAGACACATGCTAGCAATGTGCAGAAATGGTCTTATGTGGTTTCTTGGTGATCTTACCTTTACAAAAAAAAAAAAAAAACATAAATAAATAAAATAAATTACACATGAAAGTTAACACATGGCTCGCTAACAAGGAGGCTAAAGACTGCAGCTAGCCTCTAACATCAGGTGCTAGTTCACCACTTGAGGAGAGGTTTACTCATAAAGCTCTTATTACCTGGCCTCTGTTACATACACACAAGGAACGAGCATAAAAGCGTTTTCCGCGCTGAACACCGCAAAGAGTTTGACAACACTCGAAATGCAGATTACAGTTCATACCCAGACCCGAGTGAGCATGTTTTCATGAACATATTTCATATAAATATAACATCAAAACTACATAAAGTATACTTGAATTACACATTTTTGTAAGTGTTATGGGACAGAAGTGGTTCACTATATTTTTTAGGGATCTATGAGGTCAAATGACATCTGAAATGGTTCTCATTTCTGTGTGCCTGTATGTATGGCAAGCCGTTTTGACTTTTATTCATTTTCAGGATATGAACTTTCACTAGTTAAAATGTTAATTCTTGATATCAGGAATTACATTTCCACTTGTAACAATGACAATTTTTGATAACAGGAATTAGATTTCCACTAGTAACAAAGTTCATTCTTGAGATCAACAATTCAATTTCCACTAGTAAAAACTATCATTCTTGATATCAACAATTGTATTTTTACTAGTGAAATCTCGCCATAGGCTGCCATTCAAATTCAATTGTTGATATCAAGAATTCATTTCTTACTAGTTGAAATTCCAGCTTCACATATCAGGAATACAATTCTTACTAGTAAAAATGCAAATTTCTGATATCAAGAATTACATTGTTACTAGTACAAATGTCTATTCTTGATATCGACAATTGAATTGCTACTAGTAAAAATATTAATTTCTGATATCTGAAATGAATTCCTGATATCAAGATAATTTCTGATATCTAAAACGGCTTTCTTACTAGTAACAACCACATTCATGATATCAGAAATGAACATTTTTACTAGTAGCAATTCAATTGTTGATATCAAGAATAGACATTTGCACTAGTAACAATGTAATTCTTGATATCAGAAATGTGCATTGTTACTAGTAAGAATTGTATTCCTGATATCAACAATTGAATTTGAATGGCACCCTATGGCGAGATTTCACTAGTAAAATACAATTGTTGATATCAAGAATGATAGTTTTTATTTGTGGAAATTGAACTGTTGATATCAAGAATGAACTTTGTTACTAGTGGAAATCTAATTCCTGATATCAAGAATGATAGTTTTTACTAGTGAAAATGGCATTGTTGATATCACAAGTTCATATCCTGAAAATGAATCAAGTCAAAACGGCTTGCCATAGGCCTGACAAAAAAATCTTGAAACCTTTTAAAACTATTTCATACTATTAGGCCAGGCTTTGTCAAACCAACATTAAAGTTTGTTATCAAGCTGTATCCATCAGAAATGTGATAAGAGACCAACGGGCATAATCAGGCTCAATTTTAACCCAAGCAATCAAACCAAGTGTGAAAGCAGCGTTAGTACATGTAGTGTTTTTGTGTGTTACGCGTGTGAAGAGCGTCTGTCGCTCACAGACACTATTAGTGTTATCTGAGGGCTGATGTCTGCAAGCTGAGCCGCTGCACTACACCACTGAAAAACAGACCCAGATTAATTTCATCAGCTTGACAAGATCTCTCACATGAAATTACTGTACCCAGCGTCACTTTATGAGAGAGAATCACCGTAAATACTCTTTTTAACAGACGCTCAAAGGTTTACAGCATGACTCTTTAAATGAGAGCCAGACATTTTAGACTCATTTTCAGACTCATTTTAGAATTAGGTGACAGTGACACTAACATCACTTCAAGACAAAAGCATCACTTCAAGAACAGCCTGACAAGACAGTGAACAGTCACTTGAAAAAAGAGTAATTAATATGGGAATAATACTTTAAAAGAAAATACTTGTGCTGAATGCAATGTAAAATATTTTTATGCAGTGGAATCACGGTTATCTAAGAGCAAATATTTGTGTGCACGTCAAAAGACATTACAATTTGCTGTTTTTTATTTTATTATTTTTTGTAGTAAATTGTCAAAACATCTTTAAAACAAGACACATTTCCTTGAGAAGCAAAATGTCTAGGTTACGTATATGTATCCCTGCTTCCCCCGAGGAGGCTACATAGGAGAAGATACTGTAACGGTATAAACGTGACCAGTTTTTTTATTGTAGTTTTTTTGTTTTGAATTGAAGCCTCTGGGTCAAGGGTAATTCCATTAGGAGCCGCTTGAGGGCGCTAGTGCGCAATAGCTACCAGATATAAGCCCTAGTTATGTACCATGCAAGTGAAACCTCATGGATGGTTCAACTGTCACTACCTATCTACTCATGTTAATGTCCAGTTTTGAGAACTCTTTGAGAGTTTACACTCAATGTGAGTATTGGCCGACTAACTTTTACTAACTAAAAAAAAGATTCATTGATGTGAACTATTTTACATTTAGAAAACGCTTTTATCCAAAGTGACTTACAAGGGGAGCAATTAGGGGTTCGGTGTCTTGCTCAAGGACACTTTAGTCGAGGTATCAAAGTCGGAGAGAGTGCTGTTTATTCACAATCCCCACCTTCAATTCCTGCCAGTGTGGGAATCGAACCAGCAACCTTCAGGTTACAAGCCCAACTCCCTCACCATTAGGCCGTAACTACCCCGCTCTTTTTTATAAAAAGGACTTTTTATTTTATTCCAGTTCATGGTTTGATTCATTGCTGTCACAATTGTACTCACGCACGCCTCCAAGGTAGCACGGATAGCAAGGAAACGGGGAAAGAGCTCAGCATTCAGCTCAGCGAGATCAGTACTTACAGAGAGGATGTCAAACGCTATTGACTGTCTTCACCTCTTATATCATTGCATCGCTCTCAAAATACATTGTGGACTAGATGGAACTGGATACATATTTTGACTGTTGCGATTCCAAATCGGTTTAATGACTTGTAACTCTGCCTGAGTATCAGACAAGTGTTCACTGTTGGCCAGAGGAGAACTGGCCCCCCGACTAAGCCTTTTTGTTGGCTATTTGTTGGAGTTTTTTTTTTTGGACCCCAAATCAACCTCAGACCCCAGAGAGTTAAGCAACTCTTCAACTGCCTTGCATGTTGGACTTACAAATTCATCCATTCCCTGGACACCTCAAGGTGTAAATCTAGGAGAAATAAGGCTCACAGTCTTCTATGTAGGGTAGTGGAGGTGGATTATTTGTATTATTATTATTTTAATTACACCTGCTTCCACTCTTTCTGCGTCTTAATTCATATAAACACTGGGACACACCAAGCTGTTTTTGAGTGTAGGTTGGCTTGGTTTGTTCAGTGTGTCCCGCACTGCTGTGTCTAGTTGGATGCCATCTGGGTATTTTGATTCAATTCAGCACGTTGAATCAACATTGAGCAATCACTGAGAGAGAGAACTCTGATTAGCTGTTCGGCTTAGCGAACGAGTCAGTGCATGAGAATAAAAGCAAAAGTGATGAAAGTGAGCAAAGAAGTCAAGATGGTTCTGTCAGGGCTCTGCCTTGTCTGTGTTGTCTTTGTTTCATGTCTCTATGCTTGTGTTATGTGTCTTTGTTTGTGTTTGCCATGTGCTCCTCTTGTCCTGCCTCCTTGTTTAGTCCTGTCTAGTCCTCGTTTTCACTAATTGTGCTCACCTGATCCTCATGTTCTCTGGCCCCTTTATATTGTGCTTCCCTTCCTCAGATCCTTGCTGGTTCATTGTAGTCATTGTGTGTACAGTGTTCTTGTTACTTGTCTGGCCATACTTGTGTTAGGTTCCCTTTTTGATATTGTCTAGCTTTCTTTGTTCCTGAGTTTTTACTCTAGTCTTGTCTTTATTTTGCTCTAGTTATTCCAAGCCTTATTTTTGGTGTTTGCCTTTATTTTTGATAACTAACTAATCCTTTTCTCTTTTGTTTTTCTCTCTAGTTCCCTGTCAGATTGCAGCCTTGTTTTATTTCCTTTTGTTTTTATGTTCGTAATTTTATTATTATTATTATTATTATTTTTAATCTTAGCTACTATTTAGTTTATTTTTTTAGTGTTGTTTGAGTCATAGTTGTCAGTCTTGTTTTTGTGTGTTTGTTCCTGCCCTGCCCGGAGTTTCCCTGGCCACTGTGTCCCACTGCCTGGCGACCAAGACTGGAGCTACTTCTGGGAGATTAAACATCAAGCCTTCTAGGGTTCAAGGGTTCCTTGTGCTCCTGTCTGGTTCTTTCCACCATCGTCCCACCTGGGGCTGCTTCCCAAGCTGTCAGGTCTGTGGTTTCCTTCGACTGGTTTCAGTGGCCATCCCTCTGCCCTGCCCTGCTGTTTGAACTGTTTCACATCCCACTTTCCCTGTTGTTCCCCAAGTCTTCTGTGTAGTTAATAAACCCCTTGTCTGCTCATTTGCATCTGGGTCCTCATTCAGTACCCATGACAGATTCCAACCCAGTCAGGTTGGAAGCAGTCATACAGTGGCTTCCTGAACCAACATAAAAGCAACAGAGCTAGCAGGAGAAGCTCAAAAGGGAGGAAAACTCCCATCAGACTTTTCCCAACGCTCCGCCTACAATCCTTGTGAACGATTGCCAATTAAGCCAATGAAATTGCTGTCTTTTTTAGACGAGCTTTAGACACCAGTAACACTGATGGTCTTCTCCATATTTAGCAGGTGCGGTGTTGATGTTCCACTTTAAAAGTGAACTGCATCTCATAGGTTTTTTGAGAATATATATATATATGTATATATATATATGCAGACCTATTCAGTGATGTTAAAATGGGCAATGATGGAGTTGGATCATATGTTATTATCAGTTAGATACATTGGAAAACTTTGCTGTAGAATTTACTCTCAAATAGTTCTCACTCAGAATTTGTTAGATATTTTGCAAAAAATTACAAAGAAATAAATTCATACTAAAATGTGAAATTTTGAAAGCAGAAAGACTGAATTAGTATTTTCTAGTGAAATGAACTCCAATTATAATTGTTTTGAACTTGAACTTCACTACAGTATGACTAATTGTTTCAGGTTTCTGTGATATTTTTTATAAGCGAATGTAAATTAAAAGTAGTCTCTGTTCTGTTTTTGTTAACTGATCAAACAAAACTTCATCATTTACAGTTGATTTCATGTTTAATTAATATAATTATTGATTTTATCTTCAAAAATTACACTTTACTTTCATATTCAATAAAAGTATCTGATATCAACGTGCACTTGGCATCAAAATGAAAATCATACGTGTTAGCTTATGTTACCATCTTGAATTTTATATTATCTAAGTTTAAGGACAACGTGCATTTATCTTTTAATATTTAATGACGTTTGAAATGTAAGGCTTGATTTTCCTGCTAAGACAAATGTTGAGATCAAGCATCCTACAATAAAACAATACAATTCATCTGGAGAGAAGATTTCAAAGGAATAGGACAAAGCCTTGCCCAAACTGTCCTCACTCATCTATGCAACCAACCCCCCTCCCTCCACTCCCTTCCTTCCCCCGATTCAAGTCACTGAAGTTCTCTAAGAATGCATATGTATTTCGTATGATGTTATATTGTGAATCGATTGTTTTTCCAATTTTATGTTTAGTGTCATTTTAAATGTCTCAGCCTGATTGGTAAAATGGTCTCAGTTTCACAGCAGTCACTAGTATTATCAAAAAGATCGGAAAGAAAAAGAAAACTCAGAAAAATTCAGTTCTCTTTTATGGGTTGTGTCTTCTCCTCTCCCCCGAAACCAGGTGTTGGGGCAATAAATATTTACAATCCTTTTGTTCTGGTCTGGGTATTTAGGGGAAAAGGCACAGCAGTAAGGGGGGGCAATCTGTAGCCAGAGACCCCCACATAGAGGTGATGAGTGTCTTTAAAACTTTCACCCACCATCTCTGTGTGTATGCATAACTTTTAAGCACTCTTAGAGAAATCTTTTGAGTAATTGATGGTGTGTATTTATTATGTCTGAATTGGTTTATAATTGTGTATTTATGTAATTGGCATTGATACATTTTTACCTGATAAATAAATTGTTCCATCTTGATTTATTTTAAATTCTTCTGAAATCATTATCACTGATAGATCGAGAGGTTTTTGACACATTAGCAAATGCCACATCCTCTGACTAAGATTCTAAACTGATGAGATTGTGACGTAAAGGGATATTATGCATATATAGCTTTTTGAGCGGTGCAGCGCCCTGATGAAAGAATGCTTGAGAATTAGAGAACTTAAACAATCAAAGATCTAAATTACATCAGAAACATTACCAATTAGAGGTCGTTTACAATTGGAGTCAGATTAAGCGAACAGCTAAAGTAAAACTTAAAGAAAATCCTAAAAATTATGCGAACTTCACGTGGGCGCTGAAAAGAGTAGTCATGGCCTAGTGGTGAAGGAGTCGGGTTTGTAATCTGAAGGTTGCTGGTTCGATTCCCACGCCGGAAGGAATTGAAAGTGGGGATTGTGAATGAACAGCACTCTCTCCACCTTTGATACCATGACTAAAGTGCCCTTGGGCCGTCAGATTCCGTCCTTGGGCTGACAGGTGGTCCTTGCAGACACAATCAGGCCCATATTTCTTGTTAAGAGTAATTAATTATGCATTTCACCAAAAGTCACTTTGCAGAAATAAATACTGCACTTAAAATGAAGGAGAACGGAAATGTGTATTGAAGTATTTTTTCTGCAGTATTTTAGTGGTGATTCGAAGTTCACTAACAGCACCATGGTGAATATTTTCTCTCAGACGGAAACGGAGTCGTAATTCCCCTAATTACATCTGAACACATCAACTCCATCATTAATCAAACTCCACATAGTGTCCCTGAACCCTGCCAGCTCATTAAATTAACCATATTATTATAAACTATGATTGGGATTATACGGCCTCCCACACCGTTGCTAAAGATGAGAATTTATGGCAACAGGCTTCTCATCTCTCTTGTTCTGGTTTCAACAGGACACCAGAGAGATGTTCAGATGTTCTCCATTTGTTTACTCAGATGATGGACAGTGTCTGCTTTCCTTTTCAGTTGGTTTGCGGTGTGTTGATATTTCATTATCATCATAAAAGTCAAGTTGTCTTGTTATTACTATAGCTGAAGTAGATGCAGATTCTCTGTATGAACTATTGTGTTTTATTAACCTTAAATTGCTAACCCTTCCCCTAACTGTGTATACCCAACTAACAAAAGAATATTCTAAGAAAGTACTGCTAATGTCATTGTTATTTCTGAATGTTCTCCGAAAGTTCAAAAGTTTTTTTTTCTTGGTTAAGCAAACATTAAGGGAACATTTTTTTTGTTTTTTTTTTCATCATTTAGCAGACGCTTTTATCCAAAGCGACTTACAAGGGGAGCAATTAGGGGTCAGGTGTCTTGCTCAAGGGCACTTTAGTCATGGTACCGAAGGTGGAGAGATGCTGTTCATTCACAATCCCCACTTTCAATTCCTGCCGGCATGGGAATCAAACCAGCAACCTTCTGATTACAAGCCCGACTCCCTCACCACTAGGCCACGACTACCCCTAGCCTACCCCATAGACTACCCCATAGACTACCCCATAGACTACCCCTATTTTACTTGATCTTAGAGAATTAGGCAAAGACCGGCCGCCTTTAGTTACTGTTGCCATGCCCGACAAGCCATGCGCTCTCACGCCACACATAATGTTCTCAAGACAGAGAAGGATACTTTTGATATGAAACAGTTTCATATTTAAAATATTGTAATTTTTTTTAAAGAAGTTTAAATAATGAATACCATATAGTGGCTCTTTAAAGTGTCGTGACTGATCGCTGTAGCTTCTCATTTCAAGCGACTTGTGAACCAACCATCTCTTCATACTAATTCATTTATAGCATCAAATAAACATCAGAAGGAAAGTTGTTTCAACCGCAGAAAGACGTGAGTAAGCACAATTTTTCAAGTTTAAATAAACCAACGTTAATCTACTAACTCCCCTGACTGCTTTGTCGGATAAAATGGCGGATTCTGGGATATGATTGGTTAGATCGCCTGTCAATCAAACTGTTTGCAAAGGGTCAATTATAGGCCGATCTCGAATCTTTGACCTTTTTGTCAAAAATACTAGAAAAGGTATCTGTGAGGATTTCCAGTCAGGATTTAGACCGTACCATAGTACTGAGACTGCTTTCATTAGAGTTACAAATGATTTGCTCTTATCATCAGATCATGGTTGTATCTCTCTATTAGTGTTACTAGACCTCAGTGCTGCTTTTGACACTATCAACCACAATATTCTTTTGAAAAAACAAATTATGTTGGCATCAATGGAATTTCATTGGCATGGTTCAAATCATACTTATCTGACCGTTATCAGTTTGTAGTAGTAAACGAAGAGATGTCATTTCGATCACAAGTTAAATATGGAGTACCACAAGGCTCAGTTCTAGGACCGTTGCTTTTCACTCTGTACATGCTACCCTTGGGAGATGTCATTAGGAAGCATGGCATTAGTTTTCACTGTTATGCTGATGATACTCAGCTCTATATTTCTTCCTGCCCTGACGAAACTTAAAAATAAAAATAAAAAAATAAAAAAAATATCGGAATGCATAGCTGATATAAAATATTGGATGACTGGTAATTTCGTACATCTAAATTCAGAAAAAAAAACAGAGATTCTAAATGGACCAAAAACTATTGCAATCTCAGAATTTAGACCAGAATATCAAAATAAACTGCAGGCAGTAAATCCTTTTCTTTCCAAAGCACCTAAACTTTCGAACACTTTTCCGCCATTGTTCGGGAAGCAGACACACTTTGTCAGTTTAAATCTAGACTAAAAACCACATCTCTTTAACCTGGCATACACATAACATATTATCTACTTCTATTATCTACTATTATCTACCCAGAATCAGGAACACTTCCCATAAGACCTGATGTACTCGCTACATCATAAGCTGAATGGCATCTGCGCTAATATTAGTCTCTCTCTGTTTATCACGAGGTTTGCCATAGTATGCCAAATCCAGGTCATATCCAGATGAGGTGAGGGACCTGCGCCTAGACACGACGGCAACGCAGCTCTGAAGTGTTAACTAAACCGTCCTCTGCGAAGGCCTCTTTCCCTTTCCTTTCCCTATATATAAATAAAACGTTATCAAAAATTAAAAAAAAATCCAGTTCGCATAGATACGCGGACACAACTAATTTTCCTGTAATATTTTCTTAGAGCTGCTGTAAAGCCAAAACAATCTCTGTCCATTAACTTTCCTATTATCACTGAGAAGCTACTTTGAAAGAATCTGTTTTGTGAAAAGCGCTATATAAATGAAGAGGATTCTGAGAATGTCCCCTGTTAGCTGGGTATACATTTCATGAGATACTGTGTCCTACAATGTCCCGCTCAACTTGATACAACGTTTCCAGTGTGATGGTTGAAATGGAAGTGATACACTGCCAAAAATGGACTTCTTCCTCTGTATTTTTGTCATTTTCCAGGAAAAAAAAAAAGAACATAATTCAAATAATGGGAAAACAAGATTATTTTTCTGACCCCGTTGGCAGATATTTACTCTAGTTTTCATAACTTTTTCGGAAAACAATACTTAATTTTTTTTTTAATTGTTAATTTAAGAATGTTTAGACATTTGTACTGGAATACAAGAAAAAAAAGACCCCAATCGGAAAAATAACCCTTACTCACAAGGAACTATCTATACCATCATGACAAACACACATTGAAGCATCCACACCTTGTCTATATTAAGGCTTTCAAAGTAATATTTGTAGCTTGCTTTCAAATATTAGATGCACACACACTCTGTGAAAACAAAGTAATTAAATCTGTTGGTGGTTTTGGATACTGTAAAATCTTGAAGCAAATAGGGGTGGGCGGCTTCATTTTGACAGAAATATAAATTAAACCCGACCGCCGTGTCTCACAGACCCATACAAAACCCAAGGCGCTTTTGAAACCACTGCCAGCTTCATTCATCCTGCCGAAATAAAAATGGCCTTCAACACAATCAATTATTGGTAATTATGTTCCGCTCAAACGGTTCCGGTCTTTGTCTCTGATCGGTGGCTTTGCCCGCGTTCACAACGCCAGCTGCTCTGTTCTTCACCGCAAATAAAAGGTGTTTGTCTTCCACAGAAATGTAAAGAGAAGAAAGGCGAAAATATATTTTAATAAGCTTATGTTTGGACACACATATGTACAGTGTTCAGACCCATTTTAATGAATTCAAGTAAATCCTACTTTTTGTGATCTTTTTATTTAACACAATTTGTGTTTTCTGGCTGCACTATTTCGTATGATATACATATATATATATGTGTGTGTGTGTGTGTGTGTGTGTGTGAGAGTGTCTGCTGCTTTCACAAGTATTAATGTGCACAACCATCGTATAATCCCAGTCATTTTTCCCCCAATCATAAATCAGATAGAACCACCTCAGTGACTGATTTGGATCTATCTATCTGTCTGTCCTTAAAACATTTCAACTTCAAGGATTTTTTTTTGTTTGTTTTTTTATCTACTTCTAATCTACTCTCTAGCCAGACATCAGAGTCGGTCTTGACAAAATGTTTTATCTAGTTGATTCTGTGTTGTTCAGCTAAACGCTAACAAAACTGTGCGAGAAAGACACTGCAGCTAACTAAAAGCAATCTCATTCCTCCAGCAAGCAAGCAAACAAACAAACAAATAAATAAACAGATATAAAATAATAAAAATAGATAAGTAAATTACTGCTGTAGTGGAATGAGGTGATATTTCCAAAGGCTGTTTGTGTGTAACTGATAGAGTTTATTATTAAGACTATCAAATCAACACAGCATGACATCAAATTAACGCTCAAGGATCAAAAACACAATGCATGTTTTTACCACGCAACTCAAATTAATTGAATTTCTTAGTTCGGCGTGTTTTATTGGTCAGGCTTGTGTTTTTTTTGCTTGCCGTGTGAGTGTTTCTGTTTCTGCGGCCACCATGAGCCACAGAGCATGAAATGAAGCGAGGCACTAAATGTGCGAGAGAAACAGATGAGAATGAATGTGCGTTTTTGTCTCTCAGATGAGCTTTCATCTCGTTAGATTCTGCTAATGCTGCAGCACTTTCAATGAGAGACACGAGGAGATGGGATGGAAATGAGTGCCACACATCAGGACATCGTCGACACAACTTCCTGTTACAAACGAGTAGAAAACACATACTGTGGGTCACAACCAACAGCCAGAACTACAGTTTTGGCAATAGCAAAAGTTCTGTTGCAATATTCGAGGCGTTCGTCCGCAGCAGCATCTGCCGTCTGTCATTCAGTGCATGATCTTTGAGTTGTTTTATGGACTTTGTGCGTGTTTGGCAAATGCTGACGCTCTTCTTGAAAACGTTCCCGTTCACACATTAACTCATTTAGCTGATTGTGTGTTTCATGCACCTGCACGTTTGGCCATCGACTGTCTGGCTTCGCTGGCTGTCGGGGCTCTTTTAATGCACCTGCTAATGGCTAATTATCCAAAAGTGACTCACCTTTGCAGCTGCAATTTGAGTGATTTAGTTACTGCTGGATTAAAGCGCATCATCATGTTTCCCCAGACAAACAAAAAATACATTCTAAGAACGTTTTGCTAACATTGCCATTAACTTACGACAGCATCGTTTCTAATTGTTGCCTGAACTTTCCATACATCAAAAGAACTAGATTGCGTCAGGTTATCTTCTCACCGTTGAAATGAGCCTCGAAGCAGACTGACAACACTTAAGCAAGCGAGCGGATTCAACGATCTAGCCTGTGGCGATATCTAAAAGACAGAATTCCGCGAGAAACTCCACCCCCAGACGGTGAATGCAATATGGTGCTTCTTTGGCTGAGCAGAACAGAAGAGAACTCCCATTGCTAGACATATATTCTTAAAGGAAATGGGTGTGCTGGCCTAGTAATGGCCTCGCTCGCGCCTTCATGCCTTCCCTCCTCCAGCTCCTCAGGCGGCTCAGGGAAGAGAAACATTCTGTCCTTCTGGTGGACTTCTTTACACACCAAACTAATTGCTAGATTGCCTTAGTTGTGCTGGATAGTGGATGCGCCCCCTCCACACTCAAGGCGAACTGCACTGCGATGTCTGGCTAATCGATTAGGAAACACGACCTTGTCGTTAAGTTTCTCAGGGGGCTAGGAGGGGCTCGTGCTCACTTCTGGAAGATCTGGAAGCTCTATCTGTGGAACCTTCCTGCCTGGAGTTTGGCCCTAAAGACAATAAAGTGGTCCTCAAGAAAAGGTTACGTGACGAAAGTGCTCTCTAACCCGTTTAGAACACAGGTGATTGTGCTGTTAGCACTTTCGCTCATGGAAGACGGACAGGCACCTCATCCACTCTGTGTTGTAAGGGCTCTCAGAGTGTATATTGAGCACTCTAGCCAGTTGGTAAAGGCCAGTTGGTCCTCGCGCCCACTTTCATCAGATTTTTTCAACCTGGATATGCCTGCTCTTCAGGCACAGGTGTTGTCTGTCTAATATACTTATGTTTTGTGTAGTGTGCTCCGACTGCAGTCTGAGCCCCTCTCATTATGGCTGTTCAAGGAGCCCTCGATTTGAGCACCTCCGAGCTATTGGTTCCATACCGCACTTGTAGCACGAAGTGCTGGAATGCATTTTGCCATAGCGTCAGCTAAACTGGCACAATGTGGATGAACCGCATCGAAAGGGTACACTACAGCTACTCACGTAACTCTGGTCCCCTGAGTTAACGGGAACCAGCATTGCATAGTTTTTGTCACGCGACTACGCTAACAACAAGTCATGCAAGGTGATGCTGTTCAGTTGGTGGCGTTCCAGTGTGACTGATATAGGTATTCAACCCTGTCCTTTTTGGCGGGCTGAAAAGCTGTTTGATATTTACGTTATTTGTCTGCTCAGTTACACCAACGTGAACCAATCAGGCTTCACTTTTCTGAGAAAACCGATACAATGCGTGTTCCCATTATCTCAGGGAACCAGGTTTACGTGAGTAACCGTGGCATATTCTTTCATACATCAGTTTTAGTTCTATTGTAAAAACACTTCATTTACAAAACATTCATTTACTGATGTTTGTTTGCTTGGAATTATAGGCCATATGAATGTATATTAAACAGCCATTTTAAATCGTATTGCATTGTGAGGAGAAGCTGATGATGGAATGGAGTTATTTTAATAGAAAGGTGTAAGAAATGATCCATGTTATCTCACAAACGTGACAGGACAGGTGAAATTAACTATTAGATGTTCATGCCAAGCTTGTTCAGAAAATAGATTTTCTTCACAGTATGTAACCGAGTTTGAGTTTAGCCAAAGAATACGTTTACAAGTGTTTTTCTCATGCTCTTTATGAGTTCATGATGGTGGCGAGACATTTTCCATCCTCACTGAAAGGCACTGAGTATTTTTGAAGGAAGTTTATCAGCATCATGCCAGATGGCACTGTCTGAAAACCCAGATCCAGTTTAATCACTTGCAAAATGACAGTCAGTCCTAAAGATCGAATTTGAAAAACAAATGCTGATTGGGTTCAGAGTGATAAACATCTAAACACCGTCACAAACAGCCTGGAGTCGGCAGCATTTCATGTAGAAGAGCTGCTCTGTCCGGCGGAACCTAAGCGTTCGGACCTGAAACCGCTGACACACAAATCACATCAGCAGCACTGGACCCCGCAAATTACGACAGACAGAGATTGAGATCATTTGTTAATTACTTTCATGGTGCTGCAGGGCTCATAATGATAAATCAACTCAATTAGATGTACAAAAGTGCAGCGCGAACTAATAAAAAACACATCTGTCCAAACGCCGGACAGCCCACCTCGCTCTGACCACAGGGTACAAAGCCTTTGCATTCCTTTTTTTCATGAACAGGGTACAAAAAGGGTAGTAAAAGGCGTTTCATTATCAATAAATGAAAAGAGCTGCTTAAACGGAGTGTCCTGATCTCTGAGTTTGATTTTGGTTCATGGAAATGAAACCAAACATGAAAGTGTGACATCAGTAGCAAACAGCCAATCACATGTCTTGAAATATAGAGAAACTGTGAATCAGATGATTAAAAAAAAAACATTTGAATAATAATAATAATAACAACAAATAATAATAATTTTCATATTGAATGAGAAAAAGGCATTTTTTTTTTTTTTCCAAATGATCAAAGTCAAATGGAAGTTACATCACTTACATCACAGGAGTAGCCGTGCGATGAGGCTGTATATCACCAGGGCTGATAGGCACAAGGCCGCAGGACGTGGTTATACCCATGTCTTTTAACTTCCATTTGACTTTGATCATTTGAAAAATGATTACTATAACACGGTCAGTTCACGGTCCGTGATTCTGATATTTATTGAACAACAATATTCAAATGAACAATAGCCATTATGAAAATGACAAAAGAAAATGAACAATCGTACAATTGAAACAATCAAAAGCAGTGCTCTGCAGCAGTTTCCCAATGTGCCTGTGACAGGTTATCAAGTGTGCCATGGATAATAACCAAATGCCAAAAAATAAAATAAATAAATAAAAGCTTCACAGTTAAGAATATAATGTTTGTGCCAGGCGTAAACCTTATATCTCTAGATTTCCTTATTGTTGTTCTATTTTATTTTAAAAAAAAATCAATGCAATTGGTCACCCTTTACGCTTGTATGTGGGTTTTTACAAATATTTAATGAATGAAAAGAGCTTGTGTAACGATCGTCAGCTGAAGTGCCCGCTACAGCCACCAGAGCCACTGTTGCCTCACCATCCGAACTCCCACAATACATCACAAACTGTCACACTCACTCACTCACACCCATGCACTACATTTGCCAGAAGCCCTGTACCTTGTCACTGATCACCCCAGCCAGCTGAAGCTAATTATCCAGACTATTTATACACCCCACACACACTCGTCCAACGCGAAGTCTTGATTAGCTAACCACTGTCATTTCTGAGCGTTATTCCGTGTCTTGTTTTCCCAGTCTTGTTTTCTGCCTTGTCTGTTCCGTTTATTGATTGTTTGCTGCCAACATTGTTGGACTTACTGCTCGGGATTACTGGACTATTGCTTGCCTGGCGCCTGCCTACGACCCACCTGCCTGTGTACTGTTTATGATTCTGCCTTATCTTCGACATGCTACCGTTTGACCCTACACCATTCTGTGCTTCGTTAAAGCCTGCATTTGGATCACATTCGCTGACTCGCCCTTTCATTGCAGCTTGTGACACAATCTCATAACTCCATTGGAAAATCAACTGTCAGTCAAAACCAGTGATGTATAAAGTACTTGAAAGCCATACTTGAGTAAAAGTACAGATATCTTACCAGAAAATGACTTCGGTAGAAGTAGAAGTCACTGTTTAGAATATTACTTGAGTAAAAGTTTTAAAGTAAGTGATATTTTTTGTACTTAAGTATGAAAAGTATTTTTTTGAGATTAAACATGCTTAAGTATTTAAAGTAAAAGTAAAAGTAAATGCAAAATACAAAAGAAGCATAAAATTTTAGTAAAAATTGTTCTATACACAGTTTGAGCAGCAAGATTGTTTTAACTCTTTCTTGTTTTGTTTGCTTTGAATTTTAAAAAATGGCAAAATGTTTATTGTAAGTTTTAAATAAAAAAATACTAATACATTAATTATACCTTGATCCTTCACGTTAATTCATAGTGCATTATAATTAATGTAAGAGGCAACTTTAAAATGTTAAAATGTAAATATTGAAATTAACAATGAACAACGCTTTCATTAACCTTTAATGTCACAAATGAACTCTATTATAAGTTTTTCCATTTCACTAAATCCAAACAATCGTGCTTAAAAACGGCCATATTTACGCACAAAGGCATATTATATGTAAACTTTCACTCGTTATTGGCTTCTATTTCAGAACACTTGATGAAATGTGTGTTAAAGTGCGATAAAAAAAAAAACTGAAATCGAACACATTTCTGATTTATGTTTCTGTCGACTGCAGGATTAGGATACAATTTAAATATGCATCTTCGCTGGATAAAGAATGCATAAAATGGAACAAATGGATATAAACTAATGCAAAGAGAGGGTAACAATCGTGACATTAAACAGTTGGTGTTTTTGTCACATTGAACCGATTGAGGTAACGATACTACTAACGTCAGCATCCGCTCAGCCTCGACGGCAAACACACTAATGCAGCGTCTAGTCAACAAACTCATGACTTTAGTGATATGAAAACATATATTGTAGTGTACTGCATAACATACCGCTTTGTTGTCTGTTTTAAATCCATTTTTGAAGCGTCCCCGCGCAGCCTCGCGTCACGTGTTAAAACAAACAGTACGAGGCTTCAGTGATAGTTTTATCAGAGAGCGCCTCTAGAGGTCGCTCTCGTGCCGCACTCTCCTCAGCCGCTCCAGCAACTGACGCAACCCGGAAAATGAAATCAAGCGCGGTTGTGCGAGCACTTGCTTACAGTCTGTGTTCTTGCTTTTTTATTTTGTAGTAAGTAACGAAAATGCTTTGGGGAAATGTATCGGAGTAAAAGTATACATTTTATTTAAGAAATGTAGTGGAGTAAAAGTAAAAGTTGACAGAAATATAAATACTCAAGTAAGTATAGATTTTCCCAAAAAATACTCAAGTACGGTAACGAAGTATTATTACTTCGTTACATTACACCTCTGGTCAAAACTCATAAATCCGCCCTACCTCTATCGTTTGTTTGCAATGCAAAGGTAGATAAAGATCTTATGTTTAAAAAAAAAAGCTCAAGAAACCTTGTCTATAAAGGCTAATGTTTTATGTATTTGAAGAGTTGAGAAAAGTCTTCTGATAGTTCCCGTCTAGTTGTAACCAATATCCTATACATAGAACGTCTTTAGTTCAAGAACATCTTCTTTAACATATAAGATATGTTAAATATAGCCTTAATTTTAAATTTTGAAATTGAACATAGCACGATTCGATTTGCTCTGGAACAATTAATAGATTCAAAAGATAAACTATTGCCCGTTTTATGTACCCAAAGTGAATTATGTCTCATGTTTAACCACTATAAGACACAGCAGCAAATCCCAGAAGCACTGGCTGAGATTAAGCTGATCTCAGCGTATACCCAAGCACTAAGTGGCTGCTGATGGCCTGGAACTCGCATCTCCAAAAACGTGAGGTAGACGCTTTGATTAAATATGAGTCACATTTTCAGGTCTAAACAACTACATTCTCTACCAAAAAAAACAAAAAAAACCTCTTAAAACTACAGTTAAAACTACAAATTACGGTGGATTAGCTTGGCTGCCATGACAGTGCTACAAATGATGAAAAGGTAGGAATGTTGTTATCACTAAAATATTGCAAGGCTATCAGCCAATCAGATCTGAGAACCAGAAAGAACATGGCTGTATCAGCACGGCTGTGATTCGGCCGTAGGTAATAACAGCGTGTTGATATATAACTATAATCACATGGCTACGAGTGTGATATTGCGTTCACACAACAGTTTGACGGTACAAGTGTGTAAATAAATAAGAAATAACAACAGATTGTTCTTAAAAACCCTCTTTTGTGAAGAACTATTTTACTTACGCTGCAGATTCAAATCTCAAGTTTAACAGTTGAGTCCGTTACTAAGTCTAAAACGTCACTTTAGAACTAGTAACGAAGGAACGTTGAGTCGCTTCATTGAAACTCGTAACTTGCAACGTTAGATTAATTGCCTGAGCGAGTGTATTACCTCCATCTAGCTGATATTCTTCAGGTCAATCTTATATTCATAATCACAAAATCAGTTTGAATGTCAATTGAGGAAAGCTCTTTAGCTCTTTAAAACATTCCCATGACAGCACTAATCAATGCATTTGTCAGTTGTTTAAAATAAACGCAACTTTCTTGTTTCAGTCCATTTCAATGTAAATGTCTTTGCGACAGACTCTCTCACTTTGCCACCGTTTCGTGGTGTATTAATGTAACTTTCACGAAATCACTAATCACTATACACCACAAATTTATATAAAACATTTATATAGCAATGCAATAATATTTAAATTAACAACAATAGCCATTATAACAGTATAAGAAATAAAATAGGAAATAAACCCAAGCACACAGTTCAGTCAAACTGTTAGTACAGAATTTAATTTCAATGTAAATATAAAGCTATGAAAATTAATATAGGAATCAAGGCAAATCTATTACCTCTGGAACAAGTAATAGATTAATAAGATCAACGATTGCCCATTTGATATAACCAAAACGAATTATAGCTCATGTTTAAACACTACATAAGAGCGAGCGGCAAATTCACGAAGGACTGACCTGTTTTCAGTCGCTGACGGCTTGGAGCTCACATCTCCGAAAGCCTCTAAACAAATCTTCAAATAGGCGCTATATTTACATATAAATCACATATCTGGGGTCTAAAACAAGTATATTATTGACTAAAAAACAGTAGTATCTATAAAAATATGGTGGGCTTGCTCGTCTGCCATGACACTCACAGTGAGAATGCTGACAGCGGAGTGTATATATATATATATACACACACACAAAATTGAAAGTGAACAGGAATCTCTGTCTGCAACCCACAGTACTTTCATAATCTGCCATATGTAATGGTGAAATTTCTTAAATCTCTCTTAGTGATACTGTACAGCAGTGTTCTTACGTAAGCTAATGGACATAGAGCGGAGTGTGTTCTCAGTGCTAGTCATGACCCTTTAGCCAATAAAAGACACTTGAAAGAGAAACGAAGAACTGAAAGCCCATGTCTTCACTATGAATAGATTTAAAATAGTGGCAAGAGCAGGTCATGCATATGGATCAGTCCTGCTGCGCACCTGGCAGATCCATTAGTGATAACATCCCCTTAATTAGACACATTAGAATCAGTCAACGTTTGCTTTGATACTATTAGACCAAGAAAAAGCATTTGGGCGGCTGGAAGGCAGTATTTCTGGAATAATCTTGAGATGTTGGGCTCCTCTCGTGGCTTTATCGCTATGATTAAAGCACTTTATGGTGACACTGAAGGTGCAGTAAAGGTACTCGTTGTGAAATCATTGCAGGAATTAGGAAGGATTGTTCACTGCAGGGAATGCCATAGCCCATAGGGCCGATCATATGTGAGCTGAACATGACTAATGATGGTCATCGCATGGTGTTTTAAAACTAAAAGCTGATGTTTATTTTTTTTTTCATCATTTAGCAGATGCTTTTATCCAAAGCGACTTACAAGGGGAGCAATTAGGGGTCAGGTGTCTTGCTCAAGGGCACTTTAGTCATGGTATTGAAGTTGGAGAGAGTGCTGTTTATTCACAATCCCCTCTTTCAATTCCAGCCGGCGTGGGAATCGAACCAGCAACCTTCAGATTACCTTCTGACTACCCATTTTATGGTTTATGGTGTTTTAAAGTGCAAAAGTTTAAAAGTGCAAGTTTAAAGTGCATAATCACTGCACCACAATAGAGGTTAAATATCTCTGGGTTTATTTTGAGTACAATCAATATCACTCAGCAATGATGCTTTTTAATAATATCAATATATTTTTAATTTTATATAGTTGGTTATCAGCCTATATGTACCAATCAAAAGTTTGGGGTTGGTAAGATATTTTAAAATGTCTCTTCGGCTCGCCAAGACTGCATTTATTTGATCAAAAATACACTAAAACAGTACTATTTTGGAATATTATTTCAATTTTATTCAGTTTTCTATGTGAATATATTTTGAAATGTAATTTTCTGGGATGCAAAGCAGCATCATTACTGCAGTCTTCAGTGTCACATGATCCTTCTTGATTCTCTTGATGCTCAAGAAACATTTCTTGTTGTTATCAATGTTAAAAAAAACAGTTGTCCTCTTTCATATTTTTGTGGAAACCAAGATAAAAAAATTTTCAGGATTCTTTGATGAACAGAAGTTTGCGTTTGGTTGTGTTGTGTTTAGTTTTGATTTCATTTCCCCTGTTCCCATTTTGCCTTTGTTCTTGGTCATTATTGGATTAAACACACACCAGTTTCCAGTTAATTGCCTCACTCTGTGTATTTAAGCCCTTAGTTCCTCTCAGCTCATTGTTCAGACTTGTCTGTTTTATTATTAAAGACTGTTTATTTCTCTGAATCTCTTGTGTAATATGCTTACTTCAAGTCACCTTTATTTATATAGTGCTTTATACAATGCAGATCGTTTCAAAGCAGCTTTACAGTGATGACAGGAAGCTCTAAAAAAAGTGTCATTGTTCAGCTGGTCAGTTCAGTGTTGATTAAGTTCCATTGTAAAGATCCACCAATCATTAAATTAGTGTTCATTTCATCTATAAGAAGTTCTGCAGAAAACAGTGATGTCTTCATCCAGCTCAGTTCAGTTCTCATCCAATATTGTCAATGCAGTCAAATCAATAATACTGTTGAACATTAGGTACTACACACAATGACACATTGCTGAATTAAAGTAATTTCTTAAAAAAAAAAAAAAAAAGAAAGAAACATTACTTATGTAAGACTGAAAATATCCAAAGACATTGGCTTTGCTGTTTCAGTCCCCTCTCTCATGCTACAAGGGCCATTTGGGAAGACGCAAAGGAGCTGATAGTGATCAAGGCCTGTAGGCCAAGATGCCTGTGCATCGGGGGTCTATGAATTGTCACACTTTCAGTACAGTGAGGGAAACTGATTGGTCAGTTTGAATGTCTCACATTTGGGTTTCAGTCACATGGTCAAGGAAAAGGATAAAGGAAGATTGCTCTACTCTCTTGCTCTCTGCCATTTGTCTTGGACACTCACTGTCCCTCTCTGTCCCTTTGTCTTTCTCTTTCTTTCTATCTCTCAGGTAACTTTTCACATACATGCTGGGTACGAGTAATGGTATACGTTTTTTATCATCTCATACATCTATTTTGTAATCATTTTAAGTGTAACCATAAACCAATATATTGTCATTAAACTCTTTCACTACAAATTATGTGCTAACTAGTTCTGATTTTGTATTAACTTTGATATGTTACCTATTGCAATATAATATTGTCACATTATAGCAACGCTCTCCCACATATTTAGCTATTATAACTGTGCTTATTTCCGTCGTTGGTATAAGTAGCAGTGGGTGGTAATAGACAAGAAATGTACAGTTTTAGGAGCTCCACCCTTACACTAACTCAAACTTGTAAATAGTTGTGTATATTTTTACCAAATTGACAGCCAAAAAGATAAATAGTTGAATTGAGGCATATTCCAAATAGAAACATAAGAATACTTAGTAGACTATTTGAATGCCTTTTGATCTCCGATTTTTGTATCAGTGAGGATTGTTGTTTCCATATTTTTTTGTTGTACAAATCTATGAAGAATGTAGAAAATATCGAGAAAAAGTGGGAATATAAGAGTGTGTTACTTTCTGTTGAAGCTGATGGATTAAACTGTACTAAGCGAACAGAGCAACTAAGAGTGTATAGAGTGAAGTTGAACGATGTAAATTGTGTAAATAATGGTTTAACAAAATATTAAAAGCCATCTGTCTGCCTGTGGTCTGCTGCTCTACAGCAGGCTGTGAGGGTTATTTGATAGACTCGAGAGAGCTGCTGCTACCGAAGCTGGATTGTTTTGGAAAAGCTGCCCGGCATTGTGGGTAATGAGCTGGCAGAGTGGAGAGATCAGAGGTCGACACTCAGCAAGCAGGAGATAACGTGACATAACAGAAACACACACACAATCTCACACCTTCTCCAAAGGTTCATTCTGCAGTTTTTGCTTCTGAGAGTGTGATGCACAGACATAAAACAACAGGTCACAACAGCACTACAAAACACACAGGGGTGACTGAATTCATTACAGTCGCAGCACATTTGAAAAGCGTTTCAGTGCAAAAACCTGCATCTTATACTCTGACCATGCGCAATATAATTTAACCAGCATGTGTGCTTTAATAGTGATACACCATAAGCATTTAAGTTAAGTTATTGTATTCATTTAGTTTTCTTTCTATGTAAAATCATTTTAAGGGTGGAGCCACATTAACAGAACTCAGCACGGTTTGCCTGGTAACAGTCAGGAAAGCAAAAGAAAACCGGCAGCCCTTTATTGTACAGTTCTATTCTGCCTGTACATTATAACAATTACAATGGGTACTAACCCTAAACCCATGTACCATATAGTTATTTTATATTACTTTCTGGAGTAAGTACACTGTAAGTACACATACTGTAAAAACAAATGTAACCAAAAAACTGAATTTCATTAAAAACTTTTGGGTGTACGTTTTATCCATTAGTAATTTATCTAATGATTATGGTCATCATTCATTTTAGTTGTCTCTTCACTAGTACTTTTCAAGCGGTTCTGCAATGTGGAAAATGACAAAGTACAAATATTGTATTACTTTGTGCTTGTGAAAACAGCATATGTAATAATATTGATGTTGTTTAAAATAGTTTTAGATGGAGTATAGCATGTCACACTGCAGGTAAGCTTCCAACAGCATCTCATGTCCATGTAATCTGCCAAAGAAAACTCATTTATATTTTCATTTTTATTTATTTATGTAGCTTTTCATTTCTTAAACAACCATGTTGGACCATCGTGGCCATCTTCCAGGATGACAAAGCCAAGATTCATCAGGTTCAAATTGTGAAAGAATCAGAATAAGACATCTGTTTAATTCAACATTAAATCTTCATTAAAGGACATTGAGGTATTCCGTCTGTAATTCCGTAAGGTTTGCTAGCTGTTTACTGTTCCTGGCATCCAAAATGAGGATTGTGAGTATATTGTTCACACAGGCTACATGACAGAGCTGATTGCTATAGTTTGTCTGACTCCACTCACCGGCAAAAGGCCATCAGTCCTGAAACGGAAGAAGAAATGGCAAGAGTGCAATATTTGCTATAGAGGGCAAAGTTTGTCATGCTGGGAGTGTTGGTTAAGCCATGTATAGAGCACAGTATCAAGTGTTTCCATGAGACATGGCTGCAGGAACATATCCTGAACAGTAAAATCAGCAAGTGCTGCAGGCAGACAGAAGGCAGAAGAAAAGCAAGAGGAATCCTGAAATTGTTAATAATAGGGAATGTTTGTGAAGACCAAACAGTGAGATTCTTGCTACTGAAGCACATCGTTTTCATCTGCTTTTGGAGATTACGTTCTGCACCTTTGGTACTGTTTACTTTTCACTTACAGCAGGATGCACCTTGTGATGTCATGCATGCAGCCAAGCTCTTTTGTTACCAATGCAAGGGTACTTTAAATCCTTCTCTTTCAACTACTCTGCCTACACAAATCAGCCCTGCAGAAAAATTGGAACTGCATGAATGAAATAAATAGTTCACAACATTAACAACAACAGCTGAAATAAGAGTCCATGGTTTATTTGTCATTTAGAATGATCGGACTGTTATTTTAATTCAATCAGCTGCATGTGAAAGTTGTGTTCATTACTATTGCGACAGTAGAGAGTGCAATGACTGCATTTCAGAGGCGTGTTAAAATGTTTTGTGTAAATAAATGTAGTTATTAAGAATAATGCGCTGAGATTTAAATCAGCAGTGAAGACACCATAATCCAGAGAAAGAAGAAAATAAAGAAGAAAAGTTAGTTTAGGATTAGTTGAAATTTGTAAGTGGATAATACTGTAGGATTGTCTATACATGTAAGCTTTGTATGATTGTTCCCATTCAGTCGGTCGGTCACGTTCGTACGTCGGACTGACCAACGAATAGGAATATTGCTAGAGAGGCCAATCTACTTGAATGTAACTAAAACGAGTCAAGGCACATTGGCATGCAATCATATGCATCAGCTGCTCACCTCGCAGCGCGGGTACATGATTAGCAGCAGGTGCGTTGCATCTTCAGCTTTTGGCTTCGGAGCTGAACCTTCATAGTTCCAACAACGAACGTGGAAAAGAAAACGAGTCAGTGCTTCCAGGGACTGCTCTTCTTCATTGCAGGCAGACAGCACGGCAGTAGGGTCCATCTCTATGTTTTTGGTTTGTCTTGTCTTTGCAAGTCAGAGCGAGTGAGGCTGCTTCCAGCTCGGTTGGTGACGGTGCGGTATAAGCGCTTAAAAGCTGTTATCACAGCTGGTTAGAGATATAGCGAGAGAGAGCGCACACGACAGGTGATTTGAGGATCACTGGTGATTTGAGGGTCACCCCTGGAACCAGGTAGTGCCTTTGGTCCCGCTTGTACAGTCTCTGCGAGCCTGATTCGCGCTCCCCAGTCCGTCTCGCTGGCTCATTCGGACCATCAGGCTCAGCTATGCGATTCAATTCACCCTGAGGTTCAGGGGCATCCACTTCATTTCAGTGAAAGCTGCCGATGCTCCTGTCTTGCATGTGGAGATTTCACGCGATAGAGCCAGTCCCTCCAGCCATTATGAGGTCAGGGTTCTACAGCCCTTACTTCATTGTACCCAAGAAAAGCGGTGGGTTACGACCGATCTTGGACCTGCGAGTTTTGAATCGGAGCCTTCACAGGCTACCGTTCAAAATGCTCATGCAGAAACGCATTTTCAAGTGCATCCGTCCCAGAGATTAGTTTGCAGCGATCAATGCCAGTTGTTTTACTCCCTGTCCGAGGGAACACTCAGGACAGACGCACTGGCTCACAGCTGGCTCCAAGGCCTTCGCAAGTATGCGTTTCCCCCAGTGAGCCTACTTGCACAGACCCTGTGCAAAGTCAGGGAAGACGAGGAGCAGGTTCTGTTAGTTGCGCCCTATTGGCCTAACCGGACATGGTTCCCAGAACTCTCTCTGGCCCATTCCTCTGAGGAAGGACCTTCTTTCTCCGAGACGAGGCACCCTTTTGGCACCCGCGTCCAGATCTCTGGAAACTCCATGTCTGGTCCCTGGACATCGAGGTTCTAGATGACTTACCCTCCGAGGTACTTAACAAGATCTCTTCTGCACGTGCACCGTCTACGAGACGTGCTTAGTCCTTGAAGTGGAACCTGTTCGTTGAGTGGTGCTCTTCTCGCTGAGAAGACCCCCGAAGATGCTTGATCGTTGTCGTGCCTTCCTTCTTGCAGCAAGGGTTGGAGCGTAGGCTGTCCCCCTCCTATCTCAAAGTTCATGCTGCGGATATTTCTCCATACCACGATAACATAGATGGCAAATCTATTGGTAAGCACGACCTGGCCGTCAGGTTCCTTAGGGGGGCGGGACGGTTAAATCCTTCTCGTCCCCTCTCTATACCCTCTTGGGACCTGGCTCTGGTGCTAAGAGCACTTCAGAATGCTCCCTTTGAGCCTTTGCAGTCAGCAGACTTAAAGATTTTGTCTATGAAGCCTTTGCTGCTGGCTGCATTGGCCTCCATCAAGAGGGTAGGGGACCTGCAGTCATTTTCGGTTGACGAATCGTGCCTAGAGTTCGGGGCGGGTGACAGCCACATGGTACTGAGACCCCGGCCAGGCTATGTGCCCAAGGTTCCTACCATTCCCTTCAGGGACCAGGTAGTGAGTCTGCAAGTGCTGCCCTCGGAGGAGGCAGACCCAGCCCTGTCTTTGCTCTGTCCAGTTTGCGCTTTGCAACTGTACATAGACAGAACCCAAAGCTTCAGGACCTCAGACCAGCTCTTTGTCGGTTATGGAGGACAGCAGAAGGGAAAAGCTGTCTCCAACCAGAGGATGTGATCGACACTCTCTGTGTTAGCCCTGTCCCACCGTCCTCAGGCAAGGGGGTTCAGGTGGCTTACAACAGAGCACTGGAAGAGGGCAGCTCCTGTGGCGCTTTGGTAGGGATTCCTATTTGTATGGGAACATCTCAGTTACCAAGGTAACCCTCGTTCCCTGAAGGAGGGAATGGAGACGTACGTCCCGTCGCCACAGTCGCTGTACCGCAGTGATGCTGCCACCTATCCGGTTTGGTTCCTCAGTGACAACCTGAAGATGCAACGCACCTGCTGATCATTATATACCCTCGCTGCGAGGTGAGCATCTGATGCATATGATTGCATGCCAATGTGAAATGGCTCGTTTTAGTTACACCTCTCTAACGAGATTCCTATTCGTCAGTCAGTCCGACGTTACAAGGGTACCTGGGACGTTCTTATACACCAACATTATGGACACCAGCGAGTGTCTGAAATATTTTCTGATTGTGATGCGATGTGGATTCTGATCATGATATGAAGCAGATCTATATTTGTATTCGATGCTAAAGGCTAATTATGCTGAACCTTTGCCATAATACACATATGTCCATGGATGTCACGTTGGTTTGGGTTTTATGTTCATGTTTTTTTTTTTTTCGTTTTTTGTTTTTTCATGTAATCATGGACTGATAAGGTGTGTTCGACTTGAAGCAGTGCTCCACAGACAGATCGGTGTGTGACATCAAAGTACTGCGAGAGCGATTCGAAAACATACGGCTCCTTTTACTCTCTAATCATTCTCGCGGTACTTTAATGTCATAGTTGCCGTAGTTGATACTGGACTTCTGCATCTGCATATACTCCATTTAACTGATAACTCCTGTTTTCTGTCTGAGAGCTCCCCCTGTTGCTCTGGCTGAAAGCATAACAGTATACTGAGATGAACGAGATCATTCAAACCTACTCAGGTCACATAATTCTGTAGAAAAGTCATAGAAATGCTCATTCTTTCTAAAGAAATGAGAGATAATCATATGATATTTTATCAATATTTTTGTAAATGTGTAAGCCTTTGGAATTAAAAGACTTAATGAAGTTGTTTTGCACATTTCTGTAATCACACATAAATGGAAGAATGACTTAACATGTATATTCTATTTGACTCATCATGATTGATATACACTCCAGAAAAAAAAACAAAAAAACAATAAAAGTAGAATAAAAATCACTTTAACATTTTTTATGGAGTATTACATCTTTGAAAAAAAAAAAAAAGGTGCTAGCTAGGTTTCAGTCAGCTAGTCGCCGGTGTAATGGTGGGGTAATGTGGTTCTATTGAGGCAGGTTAAGGGCGGGTTTTAGGGTAACAATGCGGGGCTACTAGAAAGGCAGTGTAATTTTGACCTTGTGGCTCAGAGTCTGAGGCTATTAGCTGTTGTTAGCCCTGGCTCGCACTGGCAGGAAAGTTGGGCCTAATGAGAACTGTAAGATGGATCAAGAATGTGGTTCTGCTGAAGATCCGGACATTTCCCTTGACATCACTGCGATGTTCTGTATGAATCACGTGGGCATGACATTGACACTATGGTGCTCTAGAAAAATTTAATTTGGTTCCAGTACCAAAGAGAGACTACAGGTGACTAAAGATCATTCAAACTTAACCTCCCACATTGTGAAGACTATGGCTGTGATTCATTAAGTACAAAGTGCATTGGCCATACTGAGAAATGTTTGGTTCAGAGTTTAGCACCGGCTCTAATCTCACACACCTGCTTTCACTTTTCAAGTAATCTTAAAGTCTTCGACTTGATTTTTCAGGCATGATTGATCAGGGTTGGTACTAAACTCTGCAGGATAGTGGACCTCGAGGGCCAGAGTTGCCCACCCATGGTTTACTCTTATTTAGACAAGTTCTTGTAGGAAATATAAATGCACACACATTGATTTAAAGACCTAACATGTACAGAAAAAAAGTCTAAAAAAGTGAGAAAAATAATTATGATACATATAACAAATTAGCACACCCCCAATAAGGAGCTGGGACATGCTGGTATCGGTTTTACCACCTGCGCTGGGAGCTCTTTAAAGAACATGTGCTTCCAGTGTCATTCATCTTGCATTACTAGGTTAGAAACTGGAGGTAATGTAGGTGGACGCCTTCATGATTGCTTGGGTCACTGACTACCTCTTGGGCAGAACGGTGTGTGTTGAGTAACATATGGACTCCTCAGGCAACGTTTCTATCCTCTATGTACTTCACAAAATGCTTGCAGACCCATTTGAAAAGACCACCATTGCTGTCTGTCTATCTATCTATCTATCTATCTATCTATCTATCTATCTATCTATCTATGTGTTCTATTTTTAATTGTGCTCAGCCAGCAGGAAAATGCCTGTTCTCACTCCTGATCTGTCATTCGTGCAGGGTCCTGGTCAACTCTGTTCTGCTCCAGAAATCCATTAGAATCCATTAGAATCTCTGTCTCAGCACATTGATGCCAGACGAATGAACCGATCACCATAAAAATGTCACTGAGAAAAACACAGGCCTTGTGTTATTTGCATGCGTTTGGAGCACAGCACAGGATTTATGGAAAGGTCAGCTGCTGAAGGTGAAGGTTTACGAACTGTGAAGGGACGCTTGGTGCTGTTATCACCACAGCGACAGAGAGAATGATGCTCGTGAGCACTAACACCTGAGAGAACAGCGCGCCAATGAGTTCAGAGGATGTATATATACACTATCTATCTATCTATCTATCTATCTATCTATCTATCTATCTATCTATCTATCTATCTGTCTGTCTGTCTGTCTTTCTGAACATATGTATTAAAATAGCTCTATGTACAGCATCTGCGACATGCTATTTTTACCATACACGACAATATTGGCTTGTGAGAAAAAAAGAGAACAGAAAAGTTTACAATAACGAACATACAATGGATATGAAAAGGGCAATTGTGCCGGAGGTTTTTAAAGCATAAATGTGAGCCTGTTTTATTTTAGTATGGTTTGGGCTGGTCTGTAGTGATTATAATTAGCTTTACATAAAATCAATACAAGTCCACTATATGTCCTGATTTAGACAAGTTAGAAATTGAGTATTTTATTGTGTGTCTGTGCTCTGTCCCCCTGGTTTCTCTGCTGTTTGTATCCCATAATGCTCCTCTCTCCTGAGAGTGCAACCTAATCAACTCTATTCTGATGCCACAATGAGACACTGATTCTCACATCTGATACTGACAAACACACACAGTATGTTAAAGCTAGTGCTTGCGTGCTTGTAAGGGGGGGTGAGGGGGGGGGGGGGTGGGTGGGGAGTTGGGCTTTGTAGGTTTGGGGTTCGAAGGGGAAGGGTTCGATTCGGAGAAGGAATTGGTGGGAATTGTGAAAAATAAACAACACTCTCTCCACCCACCTTCACACGACTAAGTGCCCAACCTAAACCCCCACAACCCCCCCCCCCCCCCCCGCTGCGCTGTCCGCAATAGCTGCTGCTCGCTCCGGGTGTGTGTTCACTGTGTGTGTGTGTGTGTGTGTCACTCACTCACTGCTGTGTGTGTGCACTTGGGATGGGTTTAAATGCAGAGAGCCACCAATTTCGGGTATGGGTCACCATACTGACAAAACACACACGACTTTCACTTTCACTTTCATCAGTACAAGTATTCATGTTCTGAGCCAGTAGGTGCCTCACATTTCTACTTTTAAATCTAGCTGCCAAAAAGCCAAAGATAATTACATATTATAATTGATAATATAAATACACATTATAAAAAGAGGTTTACAAAGTCAAGTATCATTATTACTATTGCTAATTCACACCAGACAGGACCAACACACCTAGGGAAGCACCAAAATCAAGAAGATGTGTTTTTGCAAACACAGCTGGCATTTTCTTCAGAAAAATCTAGTTATTATTGTTCATGGAAAGACTTCAGCCCAAACCCACTGCAGAATGTCTCTCTCTCTGTATGTGTGTATGTGTGCACGCAGATAAACAGCACACTAGAACCTCAAACCCAATGAGTCGTGCAGAGACACACATCTACTCCACAGGAGCAATGTTTGCACGCGATTGCATCAGTGACAATGATCAGACAAAATATAACCCCACAACAAACTGAGACCAAAATAATGATAAAAGAGAGAAAACCTAGTTCAACAAGAGAGAGAGACAGCTTTATGAAGAGGAGGAGAGACTGAATTTGGAGAACATTAGGAAAGGACTGATATCACAGCCTCTGACAGACTTCACAGATGGCACAGGAACGGCACACACACGCGAATCAATCTTGTGCTCGCTTTTCTGTGCATTTAACACAAGTGAGGATGATGACTGGAGAGAGACTAGCTTTCTTAAATCTCTGTCCAGGAATGAGAAAATCAAATGACACACACCAGATAAAGGCAGCGAGACGATGGACAAATACAAGCAGAGCAACATAACGTTAGCGGGATCATACTGCCACCTGCTGGAGAGTAGTGGTGCTGCAGAACACTTAATAAACAAATTATTCACCTTCATGCAAATTTCTGTCATCATTCACTCATCTGCAGGACTCATTCCCATACATTTACATAAGACTAAGCATACTGCATAACTAGTCCATATGTATCATGTGCTATTTACATAAAGTCATTATGCAGTAGCCAATTTTACACCATTAATTGGTGGATAATCTTGCCTGGAAAATCTTGCTCATTCACTTTCAGTGTGTGGAAAAGAGCAGCGTGAACATTCAGCTAAATATCTGCGGTTGTGTTTCCACAGGAGGAAGAAAGAAGGTTAGAGGTAAGGAAGAGGAAGAAGGTTGAAATGTTGTTTTAATAACCACAACTGGTGTTCAATACCATGTCACCTTTGTCATCTTGTCACTTTTGAAACATGCATTTTCTGTAAATCTACGAAAATAGGTTTGGGGCGATGAGTTGATTTCAAGATAATGATAAAGTGTTCATTTGTAGCGTTGTGTTCCTTACTGTTGTCACACATATAATGAGCTAAAATGTGTGTGTAGGTTTATAAAACCTGGAATCATAAGGGAAATTGATTAATACAAATACTAAATTATTATTATTATTTATTTGATCTTTTTAATGTAAAAATGCAGAAAGCTTTCTGTGATGGGTATAGGTTTAGGGATAGGGTTAGGGGATAGAATATACAGTTTGTACAGTATAAAACACGGCTTTGGAGAGTCCCCACAAAGATAGCGAAACCATGTTTAGCTAAGTTTTTGGGGATCAAATGTAAAGTCTTTTTTTTTTTTGAAAATGTAAAAATGCATAAAGTTTTCTGTGATGGGTAGGTTTAGGAGTAGGGTTAGTTTAAGGGGACAGAATATGCAGTTTGAACAGTATAAAAAGACGTTATGTATTATATACTGCATATTTGTATATATACCTCTATGGATGTGCGCACAAGTATAGCAAGACGAACGTGTGTGTGTGTGTGTGTGTGTGTGTGTGTGTGTGTTATTCAGAGTGCAACACTGAATATTTCAAACAGTAGTAGAACAGCAAATGAAATGCATTTCTAATTGGGCCATTGAAATACTACTTTTAAAAAAAAAAGTAGAAAAACAAACAAACAATTAAAAAATATAAAACCGCTCTAATCCAATATTTTTATTTAAAAATACTGAAATTATTAAAATCTGATTTTGAAAAGTATGAATTATTGAAAAGTCTGATGGTGTTGTTATTTCATAAAACAGACATAAAAAAGCTTATTCACAATAAAACTACTTTCATGAAACTATTTCAACATTTTATAAGCATGATTTCTTTTCATCCAGGAACAAGACTGGGCACCCCTAGATTGTTGTTGTGTTGTTTAATCTTAGTATTGGATTTTTTTTTTGTTGTTGTTGTTGTTGTTTATAAATCAAGACACTGTTAATTTCTAGAAACCAAGCTCATCTTCATCGACATAAAAATTGCGCTTACAGCACATGGCATGAGTGCTGTTTCAGAGAGGGTGTTTTGCGGTGTTACACTGACATCTGCTGGTGGAGCTCATGATGACAGCTGCACTATAACACCGTCTCATTGAATGGCATTAGAGTTTGTTTTCTTAAGACAAATTTCTCAATACTTGGGTCACTTTTTCAAAACCCTTCACACAATTCTCCGAACCAGCTAGGCATATCAGTTAATTTCACATTCACCAAATCTACCAAAAAACTAAAATCAACTCGTTCTTCCGTAACACTAGCAAATATTTACACCCAAAAAACACACTTTGTCACTCTTAAAACAACAACCTACCAAAAAATAGATAACAGGCAGCATTATATTATATTGTAAATTTCTTTACAAAACCAGAATGACACTCTCTACTGCTCATAAGCACTGTACAGTACAAAATTATTCCTCCGTTTTGCATTGTGTATACATGGTAATGAAGTTTAAAGACTAACACTTGTGTAGGTGTTCAGTTACATCTAATTGTCAGATAAAATTTTAGAATGAACTGATTGAGGCATGTTTGTCGTGTAGTAGTGTTTTGGTAGTTTTAGTGCATTTTGAATTGCATTTGAAAATTAACTGCAGTACTAAGATGAAAGTTGGTTAGGATCACTATGTGAAAAGTTTTGGAAAAGTGTCCAAAGTACTGAGAAATGTGCCCAAGAGATTGTAAATAAATAAATAAAAAACAATAATAATAATTAATTCATTTAAAAAAGTAATGCTGAGCTCTTTTTTCACCAAAAATGGCTTTTCTTTCCTTATACAGACAGGAGAACTGGAAAAGTAATATACCTGAATGATCCCTCTATTTATCAAAAATTTCATTAAAATGAAAGTAATACGTACTATTATGAAAATATAAAAAAAATGCAGAAATGTCTATGAGAGGGTTACAGCCAAAGAGCAAAGATCATTAGCTCTATAACATAATTAATAACGTGATATTTAATGTGAAAGGCTTGTGCTGGGGTTTAGGGTCACGAAAGAGCAAATATCATTAGCTCAAAATGAAAAGTATGTGTGTGTGTGTGTGTGTGTGTGTGGGTGCGTGTTTTTGTGACATACCAGGACACAAAAGTGTATAATGACATGGGTATGACACATTTCATATGTCCCCCCTTTTCAAACAGCTTTAAAAACACACTAAACAATGTTTAATTAAAAATGTAAAAACGCAGAATGTTTTCTGTTAGGGTTAAGTCTAGGGGGGGGGGGGGGGGGGGGGGGGGGCAGAATGTACAGTTTGTACAGTATAAAAACCATTACGCCTATGGAAAGTCCTCACTTTGACAGCAAAACGAACGTGTGTGTGTGTGTGTGTGTGTGTGTGTGTGTGGTCCTGGTAAACCCTACATTATGTCCCCACAAAGACACTAATACCAATATGTTTTTGACCTTGTGTGGAATTTTTTTTGGTCCTCATGAGGAAAGCAACAAATAAATTATATATTTTTTTGTTTGTTTGTTTTGCAAAAAAAAATGTGAGTGTGTAAGAGAGAGAGAGAGAGAGAGAGAGAGATCTGAGCCTATTTGACTATTTAAAATGTTTCTCTGGAGTTCTAAAGAATGTAGCTAAACATTTACTGTCAGACGTATGCATAGAAGCAACATACATTAAAGGATGCACAAACAACTTTAGTATTATAATTTAGATCATTTTGTTTGCTCCATTGAAATAGCATGATCCAAAAAGAAATATGTAATTGTGTAATATGTAAATATGTAAAGCTCATAACTAAGTTATAGAAACACCTTAGTGTACTAAAAAGAAATAAAATTAACCGAAAAAAGTATACGTTTAAGTAATAATTTACAAAAATTAAGAAACAAAAATAAATTAAAGCTGTATGGAAAGCTGCATGCACATGACATTAGTAAAATAAAAATTAAACATAAAAAAGCTAATTCAAAATATGTAATATTTATAAATGCTATAAAAATGTATAGATACTACTAAAATAACACTGTGTTTGATATGTTTATGCAGGGCAGGGGCGGACTTAACCATTAGGCAAAGGTAGGCGTTTTCCTTGGGCCCCCAAAAGCCAAGAGCCCCCTAAAACGCATATTATTATATATAGGCTACACCAGAACCCTCCGTGATGGACGTGCAGGGACATATGATTTGCGATGCAAAAAAAAAAAAAAAAAAAAAAATGCAGACAGAATCGTGGAATCCATTCATAAAAACGGTTCTCACGGTGCAAAACATGCAGGATTCAAAGGCTATTTAAATAGTATTTTTGCCATGTAATAATAACATACAATAATCCATATCACGATTTGATTGAAGTGTACCAACTTGCATTTGATGCATTCATCCAAATTTTTTTTTTAAAATCCCCGTTAAACAGTAATTTCTGTTTTTATGAATGGATTCCGCGATTCCGTCCGTCCGTTTTCTACACGTCGGCCCTTCACGTCATGAGCATTTTACCAAGAGTATTTGAGAGAAACTATGATCATACCATACACAAACTGAAAAAAGCTCTTCAAGGCAACCCGTCAAATTAAAAGTTTGGTGATACTCTTTAACAGTAGGTCTAATTTCAGCAGTAAACCTCTGTTGTGTAGCACTTTGAATGTACAAAAATGTATTTTTTTATTTATTTTTTTAATTTACATTGGAATAAAAGATATATCTTTCATTCCTTCATTGGATTACCAGTGAAATTAAAATACATAAAACAAATATTATACCTTTCCACACAGATACACTTCATTTTTGTTGAAATAATTCTTAAGCATGTAAATGTACAATTTCCTTCAGTTTAATTTAAATTTGTAATTAAAATAAATTAAAAAATAAATATTTTAAAGTCTACACAGCTCTACGCTGTGTAAACAGTGAAAATTACCCCAAAGTACCACCTGGTGTCCAATCTACTCTAATACTGTTATAACCCGTTTACATGTGAACAAGGAATCTACAATATGAAGAAAGCCATTATAACATGTGCATTAAAAATCTAAAGAAAAAGACAACTATGGGACACGGCCATGCAGCAGCAAGAATCACAACAATGAAAAAATATGTGCAGTTAGGGCCACATTCCTATATTTTGCCTGGGGCCCCCAAATCACTAAATCCGCCCCTGGGTTAGGGTTAGGTTAGTTTAGTTGGTGTACTTACACTTGCTGCCACCCGCAGGTTCATGCAGGTTCCATCTGGATCCCTGAACCAAAGACACACAACACGCTCCGAGCCAATCCACACCTGCAGACAAACAGGTTAAGAACAGAGACATGTTGTCCATCAATCAGATCTAGAAATTCTTTAATCTCTGTACAATTATTTATATGTCCATTTCTTCATTCATTTCATCATCATCCATTTGATTCAAATGCACAGTGAACAGTTTACAGTACAAAACACCTAAAAAAAAAAAACTAAAAAAAACAATAGCACACACCTACACACACACACACACACACATATATATATATATATATATATATATATATATATATATATATATATATAAACTAATAAAAATGACAAATCACATGACATTAGTAAAATAAAAATAAAATATGAAAAAGCTAATTCAAAATATTTAATATTTATAAATTAAATGCTATTAAAATGTATAGATAATACTAAAATAACACTGTGTTTGACCTGTTTATGCTGAGTGCTGAATGATTAACTCACTCTGTACTATGCTAACAATATAGCATCATGACTTCTTTTGGCTGTAATGATGTGCATTTATTAGTAATGAAACATTTAGACGACTGACTGCTTTGAATAAATTAAAATAAATACATGAATGCAAACAAAATATAAATAACCCTGAATTTATCTCCATTTGATGCAGGAGGTGAATTAAAACATGTAAAGATACAGTGCATCCAGAAAGTATTCACAGTGCTTCACTTTCTTCATTTTGTTATGTTACAGCCTTATTCCAAAAGGGATTAAATGCATTATTTTCTCAAAATTCTACAAACAATACCTCACAATGACAACGTGAAAGACGTGTGTTTGAAATCCTTGCAAATTTATTAAAAAAAAATCACATGTACATAGGTATTCACAGCCTTTGCTGAATTTCAACTTTGTTGAAGCACCTTTGGCACCCATTACAACCTCAAGTCTTTTTGAGTATGATGCTACAAGCTTTGCACACCTATTTTTGGGCAGTTTCTTTTCTGCAGGACATCTCAAGCTACATCAGATTGGATGGGGAGTGTCGGTGCACAGCCATTTTCAGATCTCTCAAGATATGTTCAATCGGTTCAAGTCTGGGCTCTGGCTGGGCCACTCAAGGACATTCACAGAGTTGTTCCGTAGCCACTTAGGGTCATTGTCCCATTGGAAGATTAACCTTCATCCCAGTCTGAGGTACAAAACTGGAGCAGGTTTTCATCACAGATGTCTCTGTGCATTGCTGCATTCAACTTTCCCTCGATCCTGACTAGTCTCCCAGTTCCTGCTGCTGAAAAACATCCCCACAGCATGATGCTGCCACCACCACGCTTCACTGTAGGGATGGTATTGGCCAGGTGATGAGCAGTGCCTGGTTTTCTCCGGACATGATGCTTGCTATTCAGGCCAAAAGAGTTCAATCTTTGTGTCATCAGACCAGAGAATTTTGTCCTCCAGGCAGCCTGTCATGTGCCTTTTACTGAGGAAAGGCTTCCGTCTGGCCATTCTACCATTTATGCCTGATAGGTGGAGTGCTGCAGAGATGGTTGTTCTTCTGGAAGGTTCTCTCTCCACAGAGAAACACTGGAGCTCTGTCAGAGTGACCATCGGGTTCTTGGTCACCTTCCTGACTAAAGCCCTTCTCCCCTGAATGCTCAGTTTGGCCGGGTGGCCTGCTTTAGAAAGAGTCCTGGTGGTTCCAAACTTCTTCCATTTAAGGATGATGGGGGCCACTGTGCTCATTGGGACGTTCAATGCTGCAGAAATTTTTCAGTACCCTTCCCCAGATCTGTGCCTTGATACAATCCTGCCTCGGAGGTCTGCAGACAATTTCTTGGACTTCATGGCTTGGTTTGTACTCTGACATGCACTGTTAACTGTGGAACAGGTAGACAGGTGTGTTCCTTTCCAAATAATGTCCAATCAACCGAACTTACCACAAGTGGGCTCCAAGTTGTAGAAACTTCTCAAGGATGATCAGTGGAAACAGGATGCACCTGAGTTCAACTTTGAGAGCCACGGCAGAGGCTGTGAATACTTATGTACATGTGATTTTTTTCATTTTTTATTTTTGATAAATTTGCAAAGATTTCAAACAAACTTCTTTCACATTAACATTGCGGGGTATTGTTGGTAGAATTTTGAGGAAAATAATGAATTTAATTTCTTTTGGAATAGGACTGTAACATAACAAAAAAGTGAAATGCTGTGAATACTTTTCAGATGCACTGTATATGTGCATGAAAAAAACTAGCAATGTTTCCATCCAAAGTTGCAAACTCAACTTGTGCACAAAACTGAAATACTACAAAAAACATTCGTTAATAAAGCATCACAACGTTCATATATAATCAATTTATAATCTTGCGCCTTTACACGAAATGCAATAAACGTGGTCATGTCATCTTGTTTTTGGAGGCGGATGTCTGCTGTTTCTGGAACGCAGTCGTTTAAGACAGCTCTGGGAGCTAATTATATCAAGCCACTTTGATGACAGATTTTCCTCAGGCATTTCAGAAGAACCAAAACAGCATCTCAGATGCTATGCTACGAGATCAGTCTGCTGGTTGGTCCAGTTATGCCATCCCACCGCAGTCACGTCTTTTTTGATAGACCAATGAATTTATTCGGTAAATGTGTTTCCATTGTAGTTTATGTGCATATCATAAACTCTATTGAGTGCCTAAGTTTTTTTTTATGCTCATTTGAAGAATTCATATGCAATTTGGTGTTTCCATTCAGTGTTTTCCATCCAGTAAATTGGTTAGTGAGTATATATAAATATAAAAGGCCATCTGTAATCCATGACTTTAGCCTCATTGCTCTGGTCCCACTGTCGCTGAGGCACAGTTGTGGCTGAACTCAAGGGGTTCGCAGTTCAAGTTGGCTGTGGGATTTGAAAAAGGTATAGCTCTTTCTCATTCCTCAATCACTAGCTTGAGTGATCTGTTGGATCAAGATGTGCTTTTTCTGCTATTTTCTGATCCAGGAGAGAATATGATGCTGGCACCATCCTGCCAGGAGAAGGTGGATGTGGTTCCCCTCTCATATTGCCAGCCCTGCAGAGGGGACGCTTATGGGTGTTATGGCCTGTTCCACAGCCAAACAGGAAGCAACTTGGGGCAGTCTCAACAAATGTTTCCTATCAGGCCATAATCGTCTTTGCCCACGTGAATTGCTTTTATCCTTTCCAGCATGCAAATCACGTGTATGTGGAGGGATTACGCAAGCTATGTGAGGATGTCCCCTGTTGAAGAGAGACAATCACTCATTGGGGAAGGCATCTTCTCTGAAGGCTCTAGCCTTGCAATCTAAGCTGCTGCAGACCAGCTCAAGCTTGATTGGCAAGGAGTATGTGATTGTCTCCTGAAAGGGTGACTAAACTGCTCCACACCATGGATTTAACCTTCCAAGATACCAAGTAAATAGCTGCAGCAATTAGTTGTTCAATTGCAGTGATGCTGATGACAGAGAAGCATCTCCCTGGCTGACATCAAGGAGAAAGAGGAAAAAAAAAAAAAATGGCCCCGTCTTGCTCTCTGAACTTTTTTCAACATCTGTTAAGATGGTGGTCGGGAGGTTTAGAGTGGTGAGGTCACAATCGGCAGCATTCAGGAAATACATCTCTCACCAATACAAGTCTCTGCATAAAACCTCTGGGGTTTCTGGCCCATCACAGACTAAAGACTGGAGACAGGGCCAGAAGGAGAGCATGAATATACCTAATACGTGTATTTCACAAAACAGAAACAAAAGAGTTAATGATGTCATAGTACAGGCCCCTGCAGACCATCATGACTATGCGTCAAGGTAAAAGAGTATCTTAAATGAAAAGACCATTTAATCCTATCTGTTATTTATTATTTGAGGCAAGATTAGCTCAGAGTAAGATTAATTCAAGCATATAAACACATTTTAAATGACCTAATGTAAATCACATGTTGCCTACACTTTAAAAAGGTTGGCCTGAGTCTATTGGATGAATGTTTTGTTACTTACAGTGATGTGAAAAGTGTTTGCCCCCTTCCGGATTTCTTTTTTTGCACGTTTGTCGCACTTAAATGTTTCAGATCATCGAACAAATTTTAGATAACACAAGTAAACACAAAATGCAGTTCTTAAAAGAAGGTTGTTATTTTGAATGGAAAACAAAACTCAAACCTGAATGGCCCTGTGTGTGTTTGCCCCACCTCTTGTGGTTTATCACAGTTCAATTTCTCTAGCCACATTACTTCCTGATTACTTCCACACCTGTTCTCAATCAAGAAATTACTTAAATAGGACCTGCCTGACTAAGTGAAGTAGACCAGAAGATTTTCAAAAGCTAGACATCATGCTGAGATCCAAAGAAATTCAGGAACAAATGAGAAAGAAAGTAATTGAGATCTATCAGTCTGGAAAAGATTATGAAGCCATTTCTAAAGCTTTGGGATTCAGCAAACTACAGTGAGAGCCATTATCCACAAATGGCGAAAACATGGAACAGTGGTGAACCTTCCCAGGAGTGGCGACCAAAATTACCCCAAGAGTGCAGCGACGACTCATCCAAGAGATCACGAAAGACCCCACAACAACATCCAAAGAACCGCAGGTCTCACTTGCTGTCTACCAAAAAATCCTGAAGGAGAATGTCCGGCCATCTGTTTGTGATCTCAAGCTGAAGCGAACTTGGGTTCTGCAGCAGGACAATGATCCAAAACACACCAGCAAGTCCACCTCTGAATTTGGAGTGGCCTAGTCAAAGTCCTGACCTGAATCTTATTGACATGCTGTGGCATGACCTTAAAAAGGCAGTTCATGCTTGAAAACCCTCTGTTGAATGTGGCTGAATTACAACAATTCTGCATAGATGAGTGGGCCAAAATTCCTCCACAAGACTCATTGCAAGTTATCGCAAATGCTTAATTGCAGTTGTTGCTGCTAAGGGTGGCCCAACCAGTTATTAGGTTTAGGGGGCAATCACTTTTTTCACACAGAACCATGTAGGTTTGGATTTGGTTTTACCTTAATAATAACAACCTTCATTTAAAAACTGCATTCTGTGTTTACTTGTGTTATCTTTGACTAATATTTAAATTTGATTGATGATCTGAAACAGTGTGACAAACAAGCAAAAAAATAAGAAATCAGGAAGGGAGCAAACACTTTTTCACACCACTGTATTTTATGTTTTTGTATTACCTAGTTGCTTGGTTAAGTGGCTGGATCAATGTCAGTTCTCAACATGGCCAAAATAGTTGTTTGAGTATGTTTTATTTTATCTATAAATGTGTGTTTACTGTGCTGTAAATCATTTTATTTAATCAAGCACAACAAACAGGGACAAGATGACAGTTAGGTTGCCAACATGTCACAAAGGTCATTTTATGTTGCATAAAAAATTGCATACAATATTTTATTCACAGAAATACAGAATATAATTACTTCAAATGTTAAAATATGTTTTCAGACCTGCACACTGTTTTGCATGCATTAGGAGTCAGTCAAGGCAATTTCAGAGAGTGTACAAAGCACACACATATTGAATGAGACAAGCGCAGCACTTCCTCACAGGGAAATCCCTGCCACCATTATGAAGAGCATTCAGCTTTGTCAAGTGGCCAAGGGGAGTTTTATTTGGACAGACCCTCAACCCCTCGCTTTTGACAGAGGAACCAAGTTACTCAATATGTACAGTTACCACATACAGTTACTATAAGCTGTTATAGTTTAATATTTTAGAATTTTCATTTGTATTGATCTTAATATTTTCTCTAGCAGCCCAAGCATACTTACAGACCAACAAAATGGTGTGTAAAACAAATAATAATAATAAAAAAAAATTCCTTTAAATAATAAATCAGCTCCACTGTGGATTCCAAGTGATCAAGGGCTTAGGGCATTCCATTTGAACACAGCACACAGCAAGGGTTCTGCCAGTAGTGGGCACGGCAATGCAAGCAATGACGTACAATCGAGTGACAGAGGGAAGTTAGCGAAGGAAGGGCTTAAAAATTGGACTTAAACGCTTAAATCATTTTTTTGATTGGTTCACTGTGTTCATTAGGATTTTATTGTTAGTTATTAGTCCTCTTGTATTTAAGCTCTCATATTCCATTGTTTCTTGGTCTAGCTTTGTTCGAGTAACCACTGTTTGGTGAATTTTATGTCCATGTTATGTAAAGTAAAGTCATGCTTAGCCAAGTCTTTGTTTGTTTTGTATGTGATTAAATTGTTAGGTAAATAAAGTTGCACTTTGTTTGAGTCAACATCAGTGGATCCCTTAAAAGGAGCTATCGAGGTTTAAAGAGACCTCAGCTGACAGGGAATGTACTTAATACTTCAGCTAACATTGTGGCAAAGTTCTTCTTTCGAGGGAACTCTACACTGCAATCAGTTGCTGACGCTATCACGATGTGTCCTCATGGAACCCGGTGTCTGAGGCATGTTTGACTTCAGGCCAATATCATTGGCTGACGCAGTGTGCTAACATCACGTGGAGCACCTGAGTATATAAACATGGTGACTGAAAATACGCTTCTTTGTCTTCAGGAAGCCGGTTGTGTGTGTGGTGTGTAACAAAGCAGTGTGATTGTGGCTCTGAAGTCTTATGTCTTGTCAGGACTTAGTTCATTACAGGCAGGAAACAATCAGGCAACGGTCAACATGGCGTAGTGGAGATTAATGTCCCAATTGTGTCAGCATCTAACACGACATAGTGCATTCCATCAAAAGGGAACATCTTAGGGTTACATATGTAACCCTGGAGATATCTGCCGGTAGATACCTACCTACTTAAACAACCAGGGAGAGGGCCAATCTCCGGAGGCAGACACCAAATTGCAGAGTCACAGATCTGGCCCTCCACACCACCAAACAGGGGGCCCATTCAATTGGCTGATGGCAGCTATGTTGGCGATGGAGATGTATTTGTGGCTCAATCTGTTGGCCATCATGGACAGTGATAAGGCCACCCTCCTTGATGCCCCAGTCTCGCTTTCCGCACTTTTTGGTACCGTTGTTGAGATTTCGTGGTAGAGACTTTAGGGGGCAGAGAATACAGTCAGCTCCCTTTAAAAAGTTTTTCCTTCGCTGGGTCCAAAGTCCTCCTAAGACTTCTGGTCCTTCCGCTCCTTACAGGAACAAGTTCCTGGTGAGAGGAACAGAAGGCGAACATGGCATGTCAAGCCCTTCCTCTAGGAAATAGGAGGAAGAGGGGATGAAGCTGCAAATGGATCTGAGGGCCTTTCAGGAAAATACATCATTGACCAGTAAGAAGGATCCCTCTTGGATATATTTTCGGTTGAGCTTAGCACTCAAGGCCTTTACTCATCTGTCCTTGTTAGGCCTTGACTTGTTGAGAGGGCTGTGTTGGACATGTTAAGAGGGCTGTGTTCCCTGATGGAGTGACCCAGTTGAGTGAGTTGACAGGTAGTTAGATATTGTCACCTGTCGCCTGAATAGGAATTATGTTAGGATTTATGCTCCCTTCTTAATGGGAAAAGTGAAAAAAGTAGAGCTGTACAAATGGAGGTTGAGGTGATTGAGCCATGAGAGACCCACTCTCTAATCTGTTGCCTTTCCAGAATGGATGTTAAGGTAAGGCTATACAAAGCTAAACTTCCCTAGGTTAAGTTTGACAGATGGAATCAGTTCATAACTGGGTGTTGAAGTAGGGTGGAGCTCCCTGGTGACCTAGTTTCTTCTCTCACCTTCCCCATCTTCTTTAGCAGGGTAATTAAGCAAATATTCAGCCAGACCAAGTTGGAGCAGGCTTAAATTTGGAATGATTGGATCGCAGTAAGAACGGTAACCCATTCTCTGTTGTCTCCCAGATCTTTAAGCAGGAAGTTGGGAACCCTCCCTTTGCATGTTCCCTTCGGTATGCTGCTCTCCCAGGCTTGCGCTTAGGTCTGGAAATCATATGTAGAGTTGCTGCCAGCAAATCCATATTTCAACTTGCTTGTGCAATAAATAAAATATGCTGATGAATGTGATGCTGTCTCCTCTGCTAACTCTGCTCTAAGGGGCTTTTGGCTGTCCAGTAGCTGAGCTCAGACTGGTCTAGTATTGGAGTACCCGTGTCAGAAAGGTTGAGCATGGAACTTAAGGGCTCACGGGAGGTGCCCACTTGGTTGCTGATGCATAGGCTACTTCGGGTCAGGGTCTGTCAAGCCCTTCAATGCCTAGGCTCGACAAGATAGTACTTATGTAGCAGCTTTTTCAGCACACAAACAATAAATGGTCAGCATAGCGTAGTGTGTATTAACGTCCCCATAATTTCAGCATCTGAAGTGGCACAGAGTTCCCTCGAAAGGGAATGACTTAGGGTTACATTTGTAACCCCAGTTCCCTGAGAAGGGAATGAGATCCCATGTCCTGTTGCCATGCTTCCCGGATACCTGCACGTCTTCCTTCAGACAGACTGAATCTGATGACATGTTTACAGGTGCCCATGTGATGTAATCACACTGTGTCTGCTAATGATATTGGCGTGAAGTAATGCCTCAGACACTGGGTTCCACGAGGACACGTCCCCATAGAGTTAGCAACTGGCGTGGCATCTTGTTCCCTTCTTAGGGAACTAGAGTTGCATGTGTAACCCAAAGACATTCTCTCAAAGTAAATCACATATGTTCTTCAAGTAATGTTAATAGAACATTAATTTAAAATGATCTGGTCTTTAATAATGTTCTCAAAATATTAGCACAAAAAAGTTATTTATCATTCTTGGAGCATTTGTACATCAAATGTTTAACTTGGACATTATGGTATTTTAAAGGTTCCTAATTTTGTTTTGGAGGTCCCCTACAAAAGGTTTACATACATCCAATGCCAGAAAACACTTTAAATATCTCAATATACATTGCACAATGAATACAATATACATTGCACATAACTTAATATTCAACAATGTTATTGATCTGATTGTACTGACGCTGCTGCATGAGAATTCAAGTGAGCTGGAGGATGACATCTTTTTTTTGCAAAACTGCTTTATATATGAAATTAGATAATTTAATAATTGATGATCTTTGCAAAGGAATGGCATTAACACTGAATTGACTTCAGCTGAACAACAGCTGAAATGCATAATTTTTATACTGTTATCACTGTAAAGCTGCTTTGAAACAATCTGTATTGTATAAAGCGTATATTAATAAAGATGACTTTACTTCAAAAAGTGTCTCTAAACCCCTCCTTTCTGCGAGCCTACTCTGCTTTGATTAGTCAGGTGGCTCAGTCTGTTGTGTTTGGCCTATCACTTACAGCATGAGTTGGAATTACCATATCCAAATGTCAGCTCTGGAGGCTTCCTCAGTGCTTGATACACAGTGATACGTACAATAGCACAGTTTTTGTCTTTATCAATTCAAGTGCGAGTCCCCTGAGAGTGTCTGCAAAGTGGATTTGCAGTGCTGAAAACACCATCTTCTCAACATGTCCACAACATGAACAAAACTCTACCAGGCCTAATCTATAACTACAAAGTTGGAGGGCGAGTCAAAGTAGACGTCGTTTGCAGGCAGCCAATAAAGAACATAGGCTGGCATTATGCAAATTTGTTGCATTGTTACATAGGTACAATACGTAACCAGAAGTGAGGCTGGAATTGCTGATGACTCGGGAACACTTTACTTGAAGGGGTGTGTATACGACTGACATGACACTTTCATAATCGTGACATAACACGTCATGAATATGAAGGAGGGTTTATGCACGTTTGTGACAACTGACATGAAGTTTCCTTCGCTCAATTATGTCATTTTTAATGCAAAGATGACATTGTTTGAGACGTCTTTATGACAACTTGACATAAACCAATACATCATAACCTGTCAGTATCTTTGTCATGACAACTTGACAATACCCAGACATATAACAGCGTCATGAATATTTTTCTTGACCTAAACTACAGTGGTACTTGAAAAATGAAAAATATTCATGACACATTTATAAAAGAATTTGACAGAGGATTAACACTTAATGACATTTTAATGACTAATTCAATTTGTACCACTGTAGTTTCGGTCAAGAAAAATATTCATGATGCTGTCATTAAGTGTTAATACTCTGTCAAATACTCTGTTTTATGACATTTTAATGACAAATTCAATTTTTACAACTGAAAGAAGAAAAAAAAAAAGTGGTCAGAAAAATATTGATGACACAGTTATAATGGTCTCATGACAGCCAGTGTCAAAACCAACCACATGACAGTTTCATGTAATGTTAACCCATAAAATTAAAAAACCCAAAAGTAGTTTCTTAAGTTTTATAATTAATCTGTTATGTCATGTTTATGACAAATGTATAACAGGTTATGATGTTTTGGTTTATGTCAAGACTTCTCAATGTCATCTTTGCATTAAAAATGACATAATTGAGCGATTGACACTTCTTATCAGTTGTCATAAACCCTCCTTCATTTCATGTCACGATTAGGGAAGGTGTCATGTCAGTCATATGCACACCCCTTCAAGTAAAGTGTTACCCAATTTCCAGTGTCAGATGCATTTGGCTTTCAGTCTTACCGTTCATGAAACCCTCTACATCTGAGCTGTCTCCAACCAGAGGAATGAAAGAATAAAACTCCTCAGAATTTCACCTGGAAAACAAAAAAACAACAGAAACATGTTACATTTTAAAAGGCAAACTGTTTGTTCTGTTTATGATGTGCTGAATTTATGATATGCCTTGACTTTGCTCTGGTCCTGTGTTGTGGTCCAGTAACAAGTGTTCAGCACAAAATCCATGTCTAAACAGGGTCCAAAAAGTGTTTACTGTACCTCTCATGATAGCTTATCCACTGAGGTAAAAGTTGTGATATTGAAGCCATTTACACCACGGAATATAATTTAAAAAATATCGAGTTATTGTGAGTTATTTCACAATTCTAACTTTATTTCTCACAATATCCAGTTTCTATCTCATAATTCTGAGTAAACATCTGATTTTTTTCTCTGAATTTTGAGTTTACATCTCTTTTAACAAACACCTAATTTTGTGTACAAAAGGTTCTCTCTATATCTCAAAATGCATATTTCGTTCAAAAAATGTTTTGGTACATTACATTTCGTACTTAAAGTAATGTGCACGTATTACATTCACAAAATTAATACTGCATGCACAAAATGCATTTCATGATTCAGACAGACCCTTCGTCCACAAAATTATGCAAGTCATATTCATAAAGATATTGAATATAATGGCACATTAAAATGTTCTTAGAACTGTGCTCTCTTGAGAACAAGTATTTGATACACCACCGACTTTATCATAGGTACTCTTCAACTGTAAGTAATGGAATCTAAAACAAAAATCCAGAAAATCACACTGTATGATTCTTAAGTAATTAATTTGCATTTTATTGCATGACATAAGTATTTGATATATCAGAAAAGCAGAACTTAATATTTGGTACAGAAACCCTTGTTTGCAATTACAGAGATCACACGTTTCCTGTAGTTCTTGACAGGTTTGCACACACTGCAGCAGGGATTTTGGCCCACTCCTTCCTACAGACCTTCTCCAGATCCTTCAGGCTTCGGGGCTGTCGCTGGGCAATACGGACTTTCGGCTCCCTCCAAAGATTTTCTATTGGTTTCAGGTCTGGAGACTGGCTAGGCCACTCCAGGACCTTGAGATACTTCTTACGGAGCCACTCCTTAGTTGCCCTGGCTGTGTGTTTCGAGTTGTTGTCATGCTGGAAGACCCAGCCACGACCCATCTTCAGTGCTGAGAGAAGGAGGTTGTTGGCCAAGATTTTGGGATACATTGGCCCATCCATTCTCCGCTCAATACGGTGCAGTCGTCCTGTCCCCTTTGCAGAAAAGCATCCCCAAAGAATAATGTGTCCACCTCCATGCTTCACGGTTGGAATGGTGTTCTTGGGGTTGTACTCATCCTTCTTCTTCCTCCAAACAAGGCGAGTGGAGTTTAGATCAAAAAGCTCTATTTTTGTCTCATCAGACCACATGACCTTCTCCCGTTCCTCCTCTGGATCATCCAGATGGTCATTGGCAAACTTCAGATGGGTCTGGACATGCGCTGGCTTGAGCAGGGGGACCTTGTGTGCGCTGCAGGGTTTTAATCCATGATGGTGTAGTGTGTTACTAATGGTTTTCTTTGAGACTGTGGTCCCAGCTCTCTTCAGGTCATTGAACAGGTCCTGCGGTGTAGTTCTGGGCTGATCTCTCACCTTCCTCATGATCATTAATGCCCCATGAGGTGAGATCTTACATGGTGCCCCAGACCAAGGGAGATCGACAGTCATCTTGAACTTCTTCCATTTTCTAATAACTGTGTCAACAGTTCTTGCCTTCTCACCAAGCTGCTTTTCGATTGTCCTGTAGCCCACCCCAGCCTTGTGCAGGTCTACAATTTTATCCCTGATGTCCTTACACAGCTCTCTGATCTTGGCCATTGTGGAGAGGTTGGAGTCTGTTTGATTGAGTGTGTGGACAGGTGTCTTTTATACAGGTAACGAGTTCAAACAGGTGCAGTTCATACAGGTAATGAGTGGAGAACAGGAGGGCTTCTTAAAGAAAAACTAACAGGTCTGCGAGAGCCAGAATTCTTACTGGTTGGTAGATGATCAAATACTTATGTCATGCATTTTTGTTTTAGATTCCGTCACTCACAGTTGAAGAGTACATATGATACAAATTGCAGACTTCTACATCCTTTGTAAATGTGGGCAAACCTGCAAAATCGGCAGTGTATCAAATACTTGTTCTCCTCACTGAGGGTTATAAGGAGTCAATTAAGGCAGTTTTAAGTAGGTTTTATTTGAATTACCTCAATAAGATAATCGCTCTTACAGTTTAGCTAGTTAACCGTCACACCATGTCTACACCGGACACGACCATTGTCAATCTCATCGCAACAGCTAAAAGCTGTCTACACTGGACAGTAAAGCAAAGTACCTGTAACAAAGTTCGTAAATATGGGAAGAAGGAGGCGGGAACCGGCGAACATTTAACACATTTAATATTCAAATAAACAAACAATAAAACGAAAGTATAAGGGCGGCAGTTCCTCACGGCGACTGCCGCCCACACAAACCAAATAAACCACAACATAAAATCCAGGCCTGGTCCTCTCTCGTCCTCCACTGTCGTCGCTCCTCCTTTATGCTTCCGGAGCTCCTCCGTGGGGAACTCGAGACCGGTGCGCCGAGCACCTGAAGCTCGTTAACTCTCGCGTCACCGCCTCGCGCCGTTCCCTCACGGCTCTCGCCCGCCCTGCTCGTCCCATACCCCCATCGCCCCTCGCAGGCCGGGGGTACCCACGAGACTGCGCTTACTCCCCCCGGGGGCCAGTCTCGGCGGCCGCAGCGCATGGGGTAAGGACAGACGAGACGAGAAAAGGAGACGGAAGCACAAGGAGCGACAAGGACGAGAGAGTGGAGAGAGGAAAAAAAAATAAATAAATTCTTGGTCCGGCTCCCCGACACACTGCCGCTCGGTCCTCATGCCATGCGATGGCACTGGACGCTCGGTGGACGGCCCGATCCTCCTCCGCCCCCTGGCGGCCGGCGATGACTCCTCCTCATGAGGGCAGCCGGCAGCGAGCCCGCCGTTCCCTGCTCCTCCCCGCTCCGGCGGCAGGCAGCTGGCCTCGGCCCACGGCGGACGGCGGCTCCTCCCCGTTACGGCGGCAGGCAGCAGGCTTCGGCCCCCGAACGGCGGCTCCTCCGCTCCCTCTTGGACGGCCGCCACCCCACCTCGTCCCAGGGGCGCGGCAGCGAGCTCTCCGTCCCACCCGTTGCTCAGACGCTCCAGTACCACCGCTTCGGGCAGCCACTCGCGGTCTTCACTCCCGCGCTGCCCGATCTCCGCAGCACCGCGATCCCCTCAGCAGCGAGGGCTCTTCGACAGCATGTCCCTCCTTCCTCCCGGGTTTCGGCACCAGTGTAACAAAGTTCGTAAATATGGGAAGAAGGAGGCGGGAACCGAACATTCAACGTATTTAATTTTCAAATAAATAAACAAACAATAAAACGAAAGTATAAGGGCGGCAGTTCCTCACGGCGACTGCCGCCCACACAAACCAAATAAAACACAACATAAAATCCAGGCCTGGTCCTCTCTCGTCCTCCACTGTCGTCGCTCCTCCTTTATGCTTCCGGAGCTCCTCCGTGGGGACTCGAGACCGGTGCGCCGAGCACCTGAAGCTCGTTAACTCTCGCGTCACCGGCCTCGCGCCGTTCCCTCACGGCTCTCGCCCGCCCTGCTCGTCACAGTACCCATTACAAAGCATTTGTCCTTCATGTCAGTATGTCATAAAGAGAATGAGACTGTCGGAGATTTGTCGCTCACGTCTCGCCACATCCAGTGTAGACAATATCACTGATTATAACTGGTTGGTTTCTATTGTCTTTTGTCACATCCCATCGCATCGCTTGCATCCGGTGTAGATACGGTGTCAGTGTTCCAGTAGGAGGACATTTGATGCATTTTTATTGCCTTTTTTTTCTCTATCACATATTTTAACAATCATCATAAATTAGGTATCATTCAAAAGCTTTAACACTAAAGATTCAGAATACTGTTCTGAAATTATACATTGCATTATGGAAATGGCACTTTAAAACCCTATAGCAGGCTAAATTTTTTAGGATATCAGTTTAAAATTAGAAACACGTCTTAGTAAGACATGTGGCTTTGATTTTCTAGCAAATGTAGAAAGCAAGTTGATTTTAGACTTTCTGGTGCGCTATTGAATAGACTTATTCTGCCAATGAGTTTTCTTCCACTGATTAAACAGACATCCATCCCTGACAGGCTCATTTACATTCAAATCATATTAAATGTGCTGTCTTGCCTGACCAAGGACCATTTCATATGTAAACGGTTATATATATATATATATATATATGACCATGTGTAAATAGGGCCTTTGTGTACTTCATTACAGTAGCTTGTCTAGCTACATGATAGCTGATGATTGACTGAATGATTGATTGGCCGATTAAATTTGGGAGCTCCACACACTGTCAGACCTAAGCAATTAGTCTTCAAGGAAAATCAGAAAAAAATCAAATAAATAAATAAACAAAGTCCTTTCAACAACTCTCACTTCATTTTCTCATGTGAGTCCCCGGAGCTTAGCGTTTTATTTAGCTTCACTGCTAATTATGCAAACGGATATGTTTACTCTTCAGATCAAAGTTTCTCCCCCCTGTGTTATTCAGAGTTCTAAATAGTCCTTTCATTAGCACGACCAACAAAGACTTTAGCACCCCCCCCCCCCCCCCCCCCCCCCCCCTTAGAAAGCTCATTAATTACTATGCATAATTAGTTTAGTGATTTAGAGTTAAAACCGCCATGCTAACTCCCGCCTTTCACCTCAGATAGAGGAGGACCTACAGTTACATCAGTGGCTTCAAAGTTTGAAATGAGTAAAAATACATGTCTTACTGAGGAAGGGAAGATATTCTGCTGTATTATTATATATACAATAGGCAACATTAAGATGTAAACAATTGACCCTTCACTGGCAGTTTGATTGACAGGTGATCTGACAAATCATAACCCCGAATCTGCCATTTTTTCTGACAAAGCAGTCAGAGGAGTTAAGTTAATTTGATGCTATAAATGAACTAGCATGAAGAGATGATCGGTTCACGAGCCGCTTGAACTGAGGAGCTACAGCGATCTGTCACGACACATTAAAGAGCCACTATACGGTATTTATTGTTTAAACTTTAAAAAATGACAATATTTAAAATTTGACACTTTGTTTCATATCAAAAGTAACCTGCTCTGTCGTTTGTCGACACGTTGCCAGTGTCAAATTGGTAACACCACACTACATTTTGAACTAATTTGAAGTGCACCATTGTACCATTACTAACAGTGCTTACAGTATTTATTCCTTGACCATATATTAAATACTGTCAAAACACAAATGTATTTTCCATCATCATGCACAATGTCCATTGCATAGTTTACAGATAACATAAAATCACACAAATAATAAATAACTATAAAAATAAACAATTCAGTTAGGTCACACTTTACAGTACACCAGGTGCCAATAACCACATATTTTATGCACTTACATTATGAAATATAATTTGATCAAATACACATTTGTGTACATTTTGTTTTTCAAAACTCTTGTCAAATTTGCTGCAGTAGGTTTAGGGCTAATGTACGATCAACGGTGTAATTACTAGAGTCATTATAGGCAGATGCCTTAAATTTAATTACAATGTACCAACATGTATGAACACAACATATGTGAAATTATGACGACTTTGTATACATAAAATTTCCAAACAAAGATTTTTTTTTTTTTTTTTTCTCAAAATACAATGATCAAATGAAAACTAATGCCATCATCCAAAGTGAGCATGAGGAAGAAGAAGAGCAAAGGACCTAATACTGAGCCTTATGGAACACCGTAAGTGTTCATTTATACAAATAAAGTGGTATCTATTTGAAATCTAGGACTTCAAACCAGGCATATTTGAGCAGACAAACAGCTACATCAAAGGTATATGGTCAGGACAGGTCTAACGTTTCTCATGAAGCTTTTTAGAAGCAAAACAATTTTATTGATATATACTAATAGGGAATATTACACATACTTGACAATATTTTAACTAGTATTATTAAACTACTATTATATTACCATCTAAAACATCACTGTAATACTGTCTCAGTAGGCTTCTTATTTGACAAGCAGTTTTGAGAAGTGTAATAAGTGCTGTGTCATGTGAACAAATCTTTCAGAGATGCTTTGTCTATCTGGTTAGCTTTTTGTAACCGATCTCTTTTTCTTTCTTTTTTTTTTTTTGAGTATGCAGCACATAGAGGTAAAGGTATTTTATTTCACAACAACCATACTGCAGAACCACTGGATGTTTTTTTCTTCTTCCTCTTCTTCAGATCTCTGTGCTGAGCGGAAAGTCTTTGATGGCGAATCATTTCTGTCCTCAAACACTTCACTTTTGTGTGCTAATTTTGGCCCTGCTGCTAATTAACAGCTCTATGCTGAAGATTTTGAGCATGTAGCCGCTCAAACTGTTCCCCGCTGTGCGCGCATGTGTGTGTACCTGCCCGCGCATGCACACACACACGTGCACGCGCAGGTTTGACACCATTCTGTCAGAGTGCTGTGAGAGCAGAGCTCACTGTTTCTCAAACAAGCAGAGCACAAACGAACCAACAGGAAAGAGTTTCCATCACTGAATTATTTCAAACTGTCTCTCTCTTCCTGTCTGTCTGTAGAAACAGCTGTCTGACTGTCGTACGGCTGTCTGGTCCCTGCCATGATGCTTCTTGACTGTTGAAAAGCCCTCAGTTAATTAAAATGTTCTGTATTAATTCAGACATAAGCACAGCGTCATTATTCACAGGAGACGCGTTATACATTTACACATTACTCGGATGTCTCTGTAATTTAACTACATTTCGAGAGTTTGTAGTGCCACTAGTGTGTGTGTATGGCTCATGGCTGCTGTCTCCCTGTGTCTATATTTAGTGGAGTGTGTTTGAAATCTGTTGGATGTTTATTTGAGATGAAATTGACAGCAGGTGACGGTAAACTCGTGGGGCGATCTCACGGGATAACTGCTGATACATTAAAGCTTCAATCACTGCTGAGATTTCACACCGTCTATCACACTATCTATCTCTCTATCTCACTATCTATCTATCTTCATTGATGAATGAGGTAAAATCGGTAGAAGGGCATTTTTAGGTCATGCAAATATTGTAGACCTCCACCATGGCAGTACATACACACACACACACACACACACAGAGAGAGAGAGAGAGAGAGAGAGCTCATTGTAAGTGAATTAATTTGGTGATCTCTCGCAGTGTTTAAGTGGGGCAGACAGCAGGGGATGAGAAAAGAGCAATATTCATAAATCTACCACAGAAGGAAAGGCACAGAGAGAGAGACAGCTAGAGGAAATATGGCCAAAAATGGAAATAATGGTCTACATAAAAAGAGAGGAAAGATGAATTAAAGAGCAGAGCTTGTGAAAGAGCAGATGAAACAAGAGAATGAAGAGGCTGTGTGAGAGATTCACAAATGCACCACTAGTGTGTGCTGTTCAACCAGTAATGACACACATTCACAGACCCTGACCCAAATACCCCCCCCCCCCCCCCCCCCCCCCCTCTCCACCCCATACCACTCCAACCCAAGCCAAGCCACACATGCACAGTGCTGTGACCCCAAGGGCATTATGGGAATTGTAGTTCTTACACAACTTTGATGATGATCTGTCTCTCTGTTACTGGTACAAACTGCAAGATTACATCATCAGATAAACCAACAAAAAAGTATTGCTGCAAACACGCACACACTGAAAACAATACAGAGAGATAGATAGGACACAGGCTGAGAGACTTTGATTTAAAAGACAAATCGTTCTGGGAACAAACATCAAACCTGAGACATATATTGAATGACACCTGTCATGCAAGAGGCTGTAACGTGTCTCGGTTTGGCCTTCAGCAGCTCATTGTGTGTGTGTATGTGTCTGTGTGACTGTTTATGTGTTCGAGAGAGAGTGAGTGAGTGAGTGTGCAGTGTGTGAATGTTATGTTCTTATTAATGCTCTATTTTGAGAGTGTAATATATTCAGCGTCTCCAGAGCTTTTCCTGTTTCCAGCAGAATTTCACTCAAGCACACCATTAACTTCCAGAGCTGCGACTCAATAACTAAACAACCACGCAGACAGTTTGTGTGTGTGTGTGTCATACATCAACGAGCTGCAGTCATATCACTGAAGGTTTTGAAGAAGTTGAAGTCATGTAAATAAAGCACGAGTGTGCTCAGTTGTGTGACTTGATGCGCACTTGTTTGTGCAATTGAATTCACGACTTTACGCACATAATGATAAGCATGGACTTTAAACACATCTAAAAATAGACGAGTGATTTCACTGCCTGTCTGTTGTGCGCGTGCTCCAGAAACAGTCCTGCGGCATAACGACAGTCAAGTCAAGTCAAGTCAAGTCGTCTTTATTTATATAGCGCTTTTTACAATGCGAATTGAGGCAAAGCAGCTTTACATTAATAATTGGCAAATAATTTTTGGCTGCACTGCAGCTGCCAAAGAAAATGGTGTCATTGTCCAGCTTATTCTATATATTATTGATTCATTCCGTTGCAAATATCAATAGTTATTAGTCTAGTTAATTTATGTATATCTGCAATGGAGAAAACAGTGACGTAATCGTCCGGCTCAGCTCAGTTCGCATACAACAGCGCCAATGCAGGCATATCAAAAACACTGCTGAATATCAAGCAAGTGTCCCCAACTTAAGCAAGCCAAAGGAACCAAAACTCCAACAAATGGAGAAAAAAACCTTGGGAGAAACCAGGCTTAGTCGGGGGGCCAGTTCTCCTCTGGCCAACAGTGAACACTTGTCCGATACTCAGGCAGAGTTACAGGTCTTTAAACCGATTTGGAATCGCAACAGTCAAAATATTTAATCTAGTTCCATCTAGTTTAAGATCTTTTTGATCACGCCGGTATGGGACGGTTTTTTGGGATATGTGCCACTGGCTGATGAGTCGGTAAGGTCTTCACAAAGGATGAGCTAGTTAACACTGTCTCCGCCGACACCCCAAGGCCACATTGCTGCCGCACACAGGCACAGGTTCCCCGTCCGACCCGGACACGGCCACGTTAAATGGTGAACCTCGGGATAAGCAGAGACAAAACGTAGATGCCATTCTTCTTAAGATGTAACGAGTACATCCGGTGTTATAGGAAGTGTTCCCAGTTCCGGCTGACCTGATCTATGCAGCCTAACAATCCTTTAACGGATATGAAGACAAAAGTTTATAGTGCGTCATGTGTATGCCAAGTTAAATAGATGCGTTTTTAGTCTAGATTTAAACTGACAGAGTGTGTCTGCTTCCCGAACAATGCTAGGAAGATCGTTCCAGAGTTTAGGTGCCAAATAGGAAAAGGATCAACCGCCTGCGGTTGATTTTGATATTCTAGATATTAACAACTGGCCAGAATTCTGAGATCGTAATAGACGCGAAGGACTATAATGCATTAAGAGCTCATTCAGGTACTGGGGAGCGAAGCCATTTAGTGCTTTGTAAGTTATTAGCAAGATTTTAAAATCTATACGATGTTTAATAGGGAGCCAGTGCAGTTTTGACAGAACCGGGCTAATATGTTCATGCTGGTTCTAGTAAGGACTCTAGCAGCTGCGTTTTGGACCAGCTGTAATTTGTTTATCACGCGAGCAGGGCAAACACCCAGTAGAGCGTTACAGTAATCTAGTCTCGAGGTCATAAACGCATGAACTAGCTGTTCCGCATTTGTCATTGAGAGCATATGTCGCAATTTAGATATATTTTTTAAGATGGAAGAATGCGGTTTTACATATGCTTGAAATCTGGCTTTCAAATGAAAGATTGGTATCAAAGAGCACACCCAGGTTCCTAACTGACGAAGACGACTTAACAGAGCAGCCATCAAGTGTTAGACAGTATTCTAGGTTATTATGTGCTGAAGGTTTTGGTCCAATAATTATAATCTCTGTTTTTTCTGAATTTATTAGTAGGAAATTACTAGTCATCCAATTTTTTATATCAGCTACGCATTCTGTTAATTTTGAGAATTGGTAGGTTTCGTCAGGGCGCGAGGAAATATAGAGCTGAGTATCATCAGCGTAACAGTGAAAACTAATGACATCTCCCAAGGGTAGCATGTACAGAGTGAAAAGCAACGGTCCTAGAACTGAGCCTTGTGGTACTCCATATTGAACTTGTGATCGAAATGACATCTCTTCGTTTACTACTACAAACTGATAACGGTCAGATAAGTATGGTTTGAACCATGCCAATGCAATTCCACTAATTCCAGCATAATTTTCTAGTCTATTCAAAAGAATATTGTGGTTGATAGTGTCAAAAGCAGCACTGAGGTCTAGTAACACTAATAGAGAGATACAACCATGATCTGATGATAAGAGTAAATCATTTGTAACTCTAACGAAAGCAGTCTCAGTACTATGGTACGGTCTAAATCCCGACTGGAATTCACACAGATACAGATACCATTTCTTTCCAAGTAGGAACAGTTGAGATGATATTTTTGACAGAAAAGGTAGATTGGAGATCGGTCTATAATTGACTAATTCTCCAGGATCAAGTTGTGGTTTTTTAATAAGAGGTTTGATAATAGCCTGCTTAAAATTTTTCGGTACGTAACCTAGTGATAAAGATGAATTAATGATCTTAAGAAGAGGATCTATGACCTCTGGAAGCATCTCTTTCAATAGCTTAGTCGGTATAGGGTCTAACATACATGTTGTTGATTTTGATGATTTAACAAGTTTAGCAGCGAATGAATGGAATTTTTCCTCAGGGATACTACAATCCACTGTCTGATGTGATACTCTGTTGCAACATCGAGTTCTTCTAAGCTGTCTGGTTTGCTAAATTGATGAAAGTGATCAGGAAGATTATTTATAAAGCAATTTTTAGTGGTAGAAGTGATGGTTCTAACATATTTGTGTCAGACAGGTGGTTTTCCAGCCTTGGATAAATGTAGCACGCATGAGACTAGATAATGATCTGAGACGTCATCGCTCTGCCGCAGAATTTCAACGGCATCAATATCGATTCCGTGTGACAATATTAGATCTAGAGTATGATTACGACAATGAGTTGGTCCTGACACGTGTTGTCTAACTCCAATAGAGCTTAGAATATCTGCTAATGCCAATCCCAATGCGTCGTTTTCATTATCTACATGTATATTAAAATCACCAACAATAAGATTCAAATTCTTTGATAAAATCTGACAGACAGTCAGACAGGTTCTCAGTGTGAAAACAGATTGAAATGATGAGAACTTTCTGAAATCACAGTTCCACGGAGAAATAAATGAGTATTAAATGATCATGCAGGATCATCAGAAACTCATTTAGTTCACAAAGGATGCGTTTCCTTTCATTCACAATTTTCTCTCAGTTAAACTAATCAACGCACAAACTAAATCTGAAGAAACAATTATAGTTCACTCTTTCCGAAGAGTTTTATAGGTCACTATAATGAGCTTTCAAGTCCTTCCCCAAAATGTCAAATTTAAGGAAGCCTACCTTTGAAAAAATGTAAGTACAAAAGCACTTCCCTCCTCTGTAGGTCCCTCCTCTATCGTAAATGTGCCAATCCCAAACTTACAAAGTACATACACAGTACTGAGAACACGTGTACCTCACAGGAAGTTTACATGGAATTTACCCATCAGTCACAGTGTCACCTCAATACTACAGTACATGAAGTTAAAATAAACATGAAAATAAGTTGACGTTTCATTTATATTATTATTTACCCTACATTTTGTTTTATTTGTATTTATGATAAACTGTAACAAACATATAGTTTGTTTTATTAATATGATATGATAAATGAACATAATCATAACATTTTTATTTAATAATTGAAATATTTATCTTATAACTTTGGATGCAAGTTTATATGAATGCATTATATGTATGAGATTATGGTATTTATTTATGTAGGATATTCCGACCCTGACTGGTCTGCAGCTATACAGCCCCATACGCAACAAACTGTGATGCACTGTATTTTCTGACACCTTTCTAACAGAATCAGCACATACTACAGTAGCTCATCTGTTGAATCACACCACACAGGCCAGCATTCGCTGATCATGTACATCAATGAGCCTTGGCGTGTTGCCGGTTCACCACTGTTCCTTTCTTGGAGCTCTTTTGATAGATACTGACCACTGCAGACCAGGAACACCCCACAAGAGCTGCAGTTTTGGAGATGCTCTGACCCAGTCATCTAACCATCACAATTTAGCCCTTGTCAAACTCGCTCGAATCCTTACGCTTGCATTATACATTTTTCCTGCTTCCAACACATCAGCTTTGAGGACAAAATGTTCACTTGCTGTCTAATATATTCCACCCACTAACAGGTGCTGTGATGAAGAGATCATCAGTGTTATTCACTTCACCTGTCAGTGGTTACAATCATAAGCCTGATCGGTGTATACAGCACTCTACCGTATTGCTGTATTTTCTGAAATTTATTTGTGGTTTCAGAACAGACCGAGATTAAAAAACAAAAACAAAAAAAAAAGGCCAATAAAACAAACTCAAAAATCTTGAATAGCAAACGACAGGAGATGCTGTCCTTAAACAGGGTCATGTCACTGTATTTCTCTTCTTATGTCTGGAAACATGCTCATTTGATAGCACTCATCTATTCATCTGTCTATGTTTTATGGTGACTTTTATGGAGTAAACTTCTAATAAAATCCTTCCTTTCACCGAAAAAATAGTCCCTGAACACGAACAGCAACAGAAGTTGCGATATTACGCCATTAGATGGCAGCAAAGACTGTCTTTATGAGTGTGTCAGTCAGACTGAATTGTTGTGAACGCGGAACAATACGCAACTGACAAATGCTTTGACGAGCGCTGCCAGTCACGGGAAAACACATTAACTGTTAAAAGGACATTTAAACAGATTTTTTATTAGACTGACCTGAAGGAAAATCCTAAATCTGAATGCAGGTAATAAACTCGCTCATTCGACCTCTTTCACACAAATACCCTTCTACATAATACAGTAAGCTTCAATGACCAAAATAAACAGAACCGTTGGGTGAAGCGGTCATAGCCGTGTTTATCGTGAATAAAACACAGCTATTGACCAATCAGAATCAAGGACACGAACTAACCATTATATAATGCTTTTTTTTTTTTTTTTAAACTGTCTGTCAGAAAAAAGTTTCAAAATTTCACATAAAATAATGAATATAAATTTACTGCTGAAAAAGAAATCATTTACACGTATGTAACCTGCTAAGTTTGCCAACAATGTAAGTATCACTGTGAGTACCAGCAGCAGCCGGATACCACTGTAACTAGATAACCACTGAGGAGGAGAGGCCGGCAAAAGTGAAGTATTTTTCACTTCAGTGTTTTGCTAATAGAACTTTGACATTTCCAAAAGTTCTAGTTTGAAAGCAACCAGTATCCAGCCACGCTACAAATATAGATCCAAGAGAAAGTAATGCTGTTTAGGAGGGAAAACAGCAGCACAAACATCAGTGGATTAGGTGAATTCCTGAGATGTTGGTCATTTATTTCTAAAAGGGATGCAATTCATGAATGCAAATACCCAAATCTGCACGAATGCTAGTTTTCAATGGCAGTCCCTTTGCCAGATGTCATTAGGCCTAAAACCGGTTTGTGTCTCTAAAACTTTCAAATGACACAAGTCTGATAATGTCAATGTTTCTAAAGATGATTAAACATATGAAAATGAACTTCAAGTTGATACCCTCACTGTCAGTTCCTCACTTTAGCTCTTTATGAACATCATTGACATTTGAACTTCGTTGTGTAAATATCAAGTTATAATGAATAAAGTTTGTCTTACGTTTGACCAGAGCATTTATGAAAGTCTGACAAACCCTTACTTGCTTAAAATACAATACAAGCATACTTCACTTTCACTTTCACTTTTTGTAGCAGAGGAATGTCCCAGAAGAAAAAAAAAAGACTTAAATTAGTCAGCCAGAGAGCAGAAACAAGCTGTCTTGATGGAAAGATCAGAAGCAATTAAAAAAAAAAAAAAATGTTGCAGTCTGTTCACATGTATAACAGTAGTGAAAAAAAAACACATATTTCAGGTGAATAAAGTAGCTACGGTTGTTATGTAAGACATCAAAAATAGGAACCCCGCAGATCGGACAGTTTCGTCAGCGCAAACTCTGCACTGCATACTGCTCTTTAAACCAGCAAATTCCCAGAGCTGATTCAACCAAGTGTCCAATTCACACATGATTTATGGACAGGCAAATGCTGTAAATGTGAAAGCGCCTAATGTCCAGTGTCTCTGGTGGTTAATCAGGACCTTCAATATTTTACATGCCATTTACCAGCAGTCGCAGAAATGACCTGATTCGAAAGTTAGAGACGATAGCATTTAAGAGAGAAAATCATATCAATGACCTCGAAAACACTCAAGTATTCACTGTTAAATTCACTGAATAATCTGAAGAAACTCACCTCATAAACATTCACCTTCATTTGTCCCACACACACACACACTCTCTCTCTCGGTTTTATTTCCTGCTCCGCTGCATGTTCTCTTTTCTTTTCATGTCGTCTTCTTCGTCTCCGTCTGTTTATCCGTCAGATCGTCTCAAAAACTCGCCCAATTAGTTAACAGGGAAAATCTGACTTGTCTGAGAATTTCAAACTGAACCACCAATGCAGTATCTGCAATTCAAATGTCAGGAGGCTTAAGACAAGTATGAGATACACAGACAGATAGATTTATATAGAATTATTAGTGAATGAGCTATACGTGTATTATTTAGAAAGTGGCCAATGATTTGTGACCGACATTTTATATGTAGATTTATTTCTCCCCTGTAAACGGTTTCTCTCATCACCACTGCTGCTGCGTGACTATGACATATCACAACACTACGAAGACCGAGGCGTGTCCTGAGAGTCACACAGAATATAGATTAACATGGCACGACAAAGGCCTGTTTGTGAAAGGGCCATGCGTTAGAACTCAGAAAGCACTTAAGTTAATTTTTGATTTGCTTCATCATTTTTTCTCATTGCATATTGCAATAATCTTTTCGTACTGCTTTGAATCGAAATCAGATCACACTGCATCATAACAGAAATGTATATTTAATCAATCGTATCATTGGCTATGCATCGAGCCTCATTTATGGAGATGCCTGTCCCTAATAGATAGACAGATATGGACGAACTGACAGACAGACAGTTAAATATGGATGTAGACAGACAGATGAACGTGCCGTCAGACTGACAGCTTAAAATCAGCGTTTAATGCGTTCAGAGCATCAGCGTCTACGGGTTGAGTTCCTCAGGAGTGAATCATTATTGATTCTGAACTAAGTGAAGCTTCCCGTGTTTATTAGCGGCCGGTCTGCCTGATCTCTGCCTCGTATCCCTTTGTTCTCCCGACACGCCCAGCTTCCTTTGTTGTTTCAGGACAAATTTGTCTCAGTAGGTTGTAGAGTTTTTTCAGTATGTCCGTTCTCTATCTCTGACTAGTGCCGAGAGAAGAGACATATTTATAACCAAAATCTCATTTATAATACGATCTAGACGTGCATATACTGTAATAATCCTAAAAGTGAACATACAACATTTTTTATCAATGTAAATCTATTGCTTGCTTATTTCATGACTAATCAATTATATTTCAAAGATATAATTAACATTTATTGTCAGCTACATTTTCATCAAAATATCTGAGAATGGAGAAATGACAATGACCTGTTTCAGCAGCTACATTTGTTATCCATTCCATGTTAATATTTTTATTATCTTCAGAACTTTTCCATGGTTTTGAGCAAGGTTAATATAGTTTTCGAACTATATAAATATAGGATTTATTTATTTAACATGTTTAAATGCACACGCATATTTCCATTATTTATTCAAAATGTGTATATTCCTGTATACATATTCTATTTAAAACGACCAGTCTATTCCTCACTGCTCTGTTCGTCTTGTCATTTATTAGCTGCATTTTAGCTGGCTAATTTAATCAAATCATTCATTTCATTAATGTCCTCAACGATAGCGGAGAAAAGGCTGAAGAACGGATTGGAAAATGTCAGACTGTTACGGTGCTTTCGCATATCTGAGTATTGATTTTTCTTCATTTCTATTAATAGCTGTAAATTGTTCTCTCACCTGTTCCCTCCAGCATGTGCTTTCATGTGAACACATGCTAATAAAAATGCATTTTAGGTCACAGGGATCTACAAAAATAAAATGTTCACACGACGGATACATAATTTAATATGTGTGTGCACATGGTTACTGGCATATTCAATCACTAAAAGTCATTAGAAACTCATGAGACATTCTAGTACTAGAACTAGTGCAAAGAGGGGAGAAAGGCAATGATGATTCTCCCTCTCGGAATGCGATTTCAACGCACAGCACAACCTGAGTTTTCTCCATTTCATCAGCTTCTTATTCAATAATTAATTTGTGTCATTTGGTCATGCCGTGACCTCACGTTTGTTATAGGTTTATTCGTTTCTTGCTGGTTCAACTGTAGGAATTTTGTGAGAATCGATATGTTTCAATGGAACCGATTTCATTGGAAGAGTGAGTGAGTTACTTTATTTTCACTGTTGCATGCTCATGCGTATGTTCAGGTGAGAGTGACGAAATGTTTAGAAATGTCACAGAATAGAACATTGTAATATCTCATCTGTTTCTTACGTTTCAGTTCATTAGTGCTGGTTTAACTGGAATATTGGAGTGCATCTTCTATTTATACAAAATACTATTCCAGTCTTTTGGCTTGAAAATGTCATGTTTAATTCAATGTGTACTCATTTATGAAAATTTACTAGCAATGTCTGAGTAAAACAAAAGTTGTACCCATACCCAGAATTCTCAGAATTGCGAGTTTCCATCCGAAACTATATAATAATATAATAAGACTTTATTTCAATTCTGAGATTATATATCACAACTCTGACTTTTTTTGCAATCACTATTTTGTATCTCACAACTCTGACCTTTTTCTCTTGCAAATCTGAGTTTATATATTGTAATTCTGACTTTCTAATCGCAATTGTGAATTTGTAGCTCACAATTCAGTTTGTATCTAAACTCGGACATGCAAGAAAAAAAGTCAAAATTATGCTCCAGAACTGAACAAACACAAACAAAGGTGCTGGATTACTAATCACATACTTGTGGGAGACCGGCACCAGCCAAGCAACCGCTACTGAGATGAATGGGAATGCTAAACACACATCTCTGCGGACGTTACAGACCTCTTCAGGTCCAGCGGCAAAGCAGATTCCCATGACGAAGACAAATGCAGAACGCAGCATATGCCGGGGACCATCAATGCTGAGAGATCTCAATAAGGCCTCCAACATGTCTCATAAATGATGTACTCTTACAGCAGGTCAACAATTGACTCAGTTGGGCCTGTTGTCTCTTAAGGGATTTTCGGATAAACATCTGGGACAAAGCTGATGCTTAAATGAAACAGGCGGTCTCCATTTAAGTCTCTTGAGCTCTGAAAGAGCAATAAATGATCCTCTGGGTCTCTCTCTCTCTCTCTCTCTCTCTCTCTCTCCCTGGCGTCTGTCTCTCAGCTACCTGTCCTGCTAATTGCCCGCTTATGTGTTTTGTGTGTGTTATTTTAAGTTGTTTAGGTAAGAACACGTCTGTTAAGATCATAATTAGTTTCTACTCAAGGGAGATCTTCACTTCGGATTTCTCTTTATTCTAATTTTGCGAGCTTGAAAGGCAGCAGATGGCATCTGATCCGGATACAGCTGCTCTGTTCTGACAGTCCTTTCAGCATCTCTGTCCTGTGCAGAGAGTGTCTCCGAGTCCGAACCATGGTTGTTATCATTAGGTAGTGTCATAGTGCTCGATACCGGTCTTAAGACCATTTTTTGAAGGTCAAGACAAGACGTCTTGGTCTCGGTCGCATTATTACTCGGTCTTGTCTTGGTCTCACTAAAAGGACTCGGGATTTTATTCCAAGACTGGTCAAGACCACAACTGTGAGGATATCGCTAAACTGCCATTGCATTGCCTGATTTCTTTGTTAGCGTCATTAATTTGATTGGATGTACTTCGTGCTTCAAATGCAATCAATAACTTATTTCGAATTTCATTTATTTTATTACTGTTGTGCCGGGTCAGAAATCAAAAAGGGATTGTGTGAAAAATGTCACCAAAATGAATACAAATGGCCACCAAATTCAAGGTACTTGTATAAGATCTTGATATTTATAACATATGATATAATTTAGCGATATCACAACAAAGAGCGCTGTTTTCACGAACATGAGAACAATTGCAAATGTGATTGTGACTTTTTACAATTGTTCAATAAACAACACTTTATTTTAAAACTTTAATCTCAACATTATTTATGCATTTGTATTTGTATCAATTCAGATGCAACTTCTGTTCAGGAATTTTGTTGTTAGTAATTTCAATTGATTGGAAACAGCTCTATATAGGTGTCTTATTATTCGAATGGTAATTATTGATTAAAAAAAAGCAGTAAATGTGGAACTTTCAGATGAATTTGAGGAGTGCTAGTCTGGTTTTGGTCTTCTGTGTTGCCTCGTCTTGGTCTCATCCCCTCGGTTTAGGTGGCCTTGACTACAACGCTATCCAAATACAAACGTATTTGTTATACTGTTCTGCTGTAGCTGTTGCTGTTTAGAGTTGTGATGTTCAACCATGTTCAAAAATGGCAGTGATTGTGCAAACTCCATATGCTTCCAAACTTGGTTGTTAAGATTGGTAAGATTGATATTCCTTCTTGATATTCCTACAACAGCAGGCCATTTGCCAATTTAGCAGACATTCCAAACATTCCATGTCTGATATTTAAGGAATGTACATGCATTTCTGACAGATTTTGATCTTTTTGCATGCAATGTCTCGCATGAAGAAAGAATGTTACGAAGAGTTTGACATTTTCACTGAGAATCATCATTGATTCATGAAGCCACGTGTATTTAGTTATTGCGCAAACTGTAGACAATTGTACTTTTGCACATGCCAATTTTCTTAAATCAATAAGACGTTAAAATCTGATGTGAGCAAGAAACTAATTGTTCAGATATCTGAACTTACTGTTTACTGTGTTGAAGAAATCCCATATGAAAATTGTAATGAATAAACCTATATGGGCTGATAAAAACACATTTAACAGAAGGCCACATGATGGCTGAAACTGACATTTACAATCACATAAACAAAGAGCTCAACATTCAACAATCACAAAGCACCATCAGAGTATCACATGGGGCATTAATTAAGTCAATAAGAAAATGATAGCGCGAGTAATACATTTTACTTAAAAACATCATTTAAAGTATATTCATTGCCAAATATCTATATTATAATGTTTTACTGCATATGGTTACCCAGTCTTTTTTTGATCCTCTCTTTTTCACAACTTCTGCAAAAAATCCTTCACTGTAGCCCTTTGAAAGACTCCAAATGTTCCTGCATTGTCAAGTAAATCCACTGAGAAACATGCACTTCCAGGAAAGAACTCAAAGTGCCCACCTGACACAGCAGTTCACCAACCGGAGCATTGGAGGGACACCAGCAGATTCCCGACCATAAATCAACACCCCGACACATCTGAACGCAACCTGATCAAACAGTGGCCTCTTTTTCGTTCAGTTTCTGACAAATGATTTCATAATGCTGTTTCAACTTCCGCGCTAGAGATTTGGACATGCGTTGTATAAAATAGCTGGTGTAACTTTACAAGAGAATATTTTTAGTGTAGTCTAATACAAATAAGTGAGGTTTATCTGATGTATAGAAACAGCAAAATGTATCAGGTTCTCCAAGGCCAAAACCACAGAAGGTGAACATGAGACACACTTTGAAAGGTTTCTTCTTTTCTGTGCTGTTGTTGTGCTGCGCATCCTCCTACTAAATACAGACTAGATCTGTCAATCACAAGATTATTCTGCAGCAGATACTGAACAGACATTCACACATAGAACAACAGAGAGCTGATGCATGTTTCCAAAGAGTAGAGCGTGACTCCTGAAGACAGAATGGACGGGCAGACAGACAGACAGACAGACGATAGATAAACTTATGCAATCTAATATTTTCTGAATGCTGTCCTCACAGATGTCTAATTGGTTTAATTGAACAAGATTACTGACAACAAATAGTAATTTCCTGGCAGATGTTAGCAATAAGAGAGACACTTACAGAAAGACAACAACAATTGTAGAAATGTCCAGAAATGTATGATTTATTTCTCAAAGTTACTTGAATGGTCCTGTGACCCACTGTGAAATCATTGCCGTCCAAATACATCAGTCACACAAATGTTTTACAGACTTAACCACGGGAAACAATTACACGCAGTCTTCTTGTGTAAACGTTAATAAAACGCACTGATGATTCAATAAAAGTTCTCATTGTTGGAATAAAACTTTGCCTTAATGGAGAAAATCAACACCTTTACACTTATACACCACCTCTCTCTCTCTCTCTCTCACACACACACACACACAAACTCACAGGTTTTATAAACTCTTCTCGGCTCAACTTTCTTTTCATCATCTTTTTGCCGTGGCATCAGGGGAGTAAGATGTGAGAAACACGCGCGCACACTCACACGCAAACGCACACACATAGACGTGAGAAGATGCAGGATCTTGGCGAATCAAAACAGTGAAAGGCTGTAAATGAATGTTCATCACACTTTTGGAGCGAGATCGTGAGAGAATGTTCTAATTTTAAACCCTTTGCGCTCTCGCCAGGGTCCGACGTGTTTGCATGCCAAAACTTCAGCAGAACTCAACTCAACTCCAGGAGATCGGTTCGCTCTCGGAGGAAGGTGGACGACACGATTCTCGTGTTCACGCACCATTTAATGAGCTCGCACAAACATGAATGCGTGTAACGATGCCCTGAATCAGCTGCTGCCAAAATACTTAAAGCCAATGTGATTTGAGCAGTTCAGCTGGTAAACAAATGCCCTCATGTGAGGACTGATCTATTTATCTGTCTTATTTGGCCCCTTAAACTGGTGACCAGATTTCAGTGGTCAAAATATAATTAAACTTCACTTGTCATTATCTACATTGAAATAGATTGGTATAGAAAACAAATATATTCAATAATAAATATAAAAAGAAATAATATATTCAATATTCAATATAAAAATATTTTTGAATTGTTGTGGGTTGTTGTACTGTTATTAGATCTAATAATTATTATGATTATTAGCCTCATTGTGAGCACAACATGTGTATATTAATGGTTTTGTTGATTTTATATTAATATATTTTTATTTATTCCTATTTAGATGCACTTTGCTCAATGTAGTTTAGTTAAGAAAAAAACTTGAGGCGAGTAAACCCACATACACATCCAGCAGGGTCTCCATCTTTAATTATTACATCCAGTCACCTGTAAAAACAAATCAATGTTCCGTTGGTGCTAAATGAATCATTCAATCTGATCAATGCTCCACTGAAGCTCATGTTACAGCATCTTTTCCCGTACTGGGTTAATCTGCTTCTGACTGAAGTAATCTGACAGACGATGTGTCAATCTGTCATGTTTCACTGTTGCCATGACGACACCTGCAATCTTTGACCTTCTTGTAGTTTAGTGGCGTCATTATTTGTTAACGGAACCAGGGTGAAACAACTTTTACAAATGACAGAAAAGCAGGCAGAGATCATTAGCAAAGGCACCTCGCAAAACGACACAGAACGATTCCCATTCTAGACGCCTCTCAGAAAAGCTGCTGGTGAAACACGACTAATGAGTCAGAGAGACTGATTTAAAAAAAAAAAAAAAAAAAAAAACATTATTTACTCAATAAGCACTTAAATAAACCCAATGATATGGAGGATAATAGATGCACATATGCTCTCATGAGCTGCCTACGTATCTGAAGCCTCCCAATGCAAAGTCTGTTCCAAATCATTTGCTTCTTTATCTTTCGGCATACAAAGAAAAATGATCTCAGTTATTACTTTTATTTCATTAAAAGCTGATCATCATGTTGAGATTACGGAGTTCATTGATGGACTCTCATGTATTGTTGGATTTCTCTAAACCGTTGCCGGTTCATTCGTTGTTTTAATTTTAGTATTTTCTTGCTGATATTGTTGCACTGACGCAACAGCAACCAATCCAATTGTTACCAAATGAGTTAAGGACCTCTCAGCCTGCGCCATCTAGAGTTTCATGCCAGGACTTTTCGTGTGATTTTCACAGTTAAGTGTTTATTCATAACATAAAATTGCATTAGTGAGGACATTAATAACTTCATTGTCATATTTCTTCATAATTCATTGTTCTGAAATGAAATACAGGCTATATAATAACTAGCATTATACCAAAAGCTTTATAATATTTTCTTATTATATTTGATCTGTTTTTTTTGTTTTTGTTCCTTTTAAAACTGTCTTCCCTAAACTTGCACCCTTATTTGTTATAGGATATAATGAGAAGATCTAATTTGCCAGGTAAAAATGTCAGTAAATGCAATTCGTGTATGTAATTTATTTGATTATTAAATTTATTTAGTGAACGAGTGAGTAAACATCCTTAAGATCCTGCAGTCTGGCTGCTTTTGTTGTCATAGTAAAAACACAGATTTTTGAGTTCACTTACATAAACTCTATCTAAAACGTTTATGTTTAAAGCATAAAATTAACGGCAAATAAACGGCATTTTTGAGCTAGATGCAAATACTAAACCATAACTTTTTCCCCCAAGATGCATGTTGATGACTTGTCATTTTTAGGCAAATATGTAAGAAATATGCACATCATGGTGTATTATTTTTAGCTGTTCTTTCTAGAGTGTTTTTGAAACATTTACTGTGGCTTAACCTAACAGAAAGCAAAATGCCATGCTGTGAAATGTACAAACACAGTTTTTTGTGCATTAGTGTGTGGACAGAGGGAAGTTCCTCCTGCTGTGCAAGAGACATCATGCGATTCATAACTTATCTGTGCAAAATCTGTCAGTGTGAATGTACACAGATGACATACATCATGTCTGCACTACAGCATCATTACAGTGCAGCCAGAGACATGTGATTATCTCCAGCGTGTGTCTTTGGCTCTTACGTGTATCACATCCAGATGCTGAACTAAGTAACTGCTCACTGTGACGCAGCATGAAGCTCTCTCTAATTTACATCCATTCATCATTCTCTGTGCAATTAAAATTTCCCCCAACAGACTGTCGTCTTGTTTAGAAAGACAATGTATTACCTGCTACAGCACAGACAGCAGCAGCGTACACATTTATAAATATCGAATTATAGCGATCAAGCCTTCTGTAAGGCAAGCTGTACATCACAGGACTCAAAACATCCATCATCTAATCATTCTCATTGTTATGATCACTGCGAAATTCCTAGCAGCACAGCTTTTACTACTGTACCTCAAAAAGCATTGTTCTCGTTTCTTTTCTATCATTTATGTGCCATGTCATGTTACTTTTGAGATCAAGAGCAAAAAATGAATCATGAATGAGTAGTGTAATCATCACTGTAGATCGGGGCTTTTGAATCTTTTAAATGCCCTCAAATATGATCATCCCCATGTGAGGGACCACATCAAATTTAAAAGGCATCTATTTTTTATCAACACATATATCAATCTAAAAATAGTTTCTACTAAGCCAAGTAGTTAAGTTGCTTTTGTAAAATGAGGAAAACAAACAGGGTGTGTTCTGCTGTCACAAAACACGTGACATAAATGAACCGAAATTCAGCGAATACTTGCCACACAGACATGAGAAACATCTACTGCACTTATCTCATATTTTTAGACACAAAGACATGTTGTGAGCGAATGAACTGGAGTGGTATAAAAAAAAAAAAAAAAATAAAAAAGTAAAGTCTGTCTAGCTTATTTACATGGACAGTGCCCCACACTTTTTCTCATGTTTTGTTGTTCCAAAGCATTCGAGTAAAGGCACAGCCCTCTTCTGGAAAGGAGGAGGAGCTCATTTGCATTTAAAGATACACACATGAAACCATTATACAGGTGCTGCTCATATAATTAGAATATCATCAAAAAGTTGATTTATTTCACTACTACTATTCAAAAAGTGAAACTTGTATATTATATTTATTCAATACACACAGACTGATGTATTTCAAATGTTTATTTCTTTCCATTTTGATGATTATAACTGACAACTAAGGAAAATCCCAGAAAATCTCTGAAAATTAGAATATTGTGAAAAGGTTCAATATTGAAGACACCTGGTGCCACACTCTAATCAGCTAATTAACTCAAAACACCTGCAAAGACCTTTAAATGGTCTCTCAGTGTAGTTCTGTAGGCTACACAGTCATGGGGAAGACTGCTGACTTGACAGTCGTCCAAAAGACGACCACTGACACCTTGCACAAGGTATTTCACAGAGCTCTATGTCCAAGCACATTAATAGAGAGGCGAAGGGAAGGAAAAGATGTGGTATAAAAAAAGTGTACACGCAATAGGGATAACCGCACCCTATAGAGGATTGTGAAACAAAACCTATTAAAAAATGTGGGGGAGATTCACAAAGAGTGGACTGCAGCTGGAGTCAGTGCTTCAAGAACCACTACGCACAGACGTATGCAAGACATTGGTTTCAGCTGTAGCATTCCTTGTGTCAAGCCACTCTTGAACAACAGACAGCATCAGCAGCATCTCGCTTAGGCTAAAGACAAAAAGGACTGGACTGCTATTGAGCGGTTCAAAGTTATGTTCTCTGATGAAAGTAAATTTTGCATTTCCTTTGGAAATCAGGGTCCCAGAGTCTGGAGGAAGAGAGGAGAGGCACACAATCCACGTTGTTTGAGGTCCAGTGTAAAGTTTCCACATTCAGTGAAGGTTTGGGGTGTCATGTCATCTGCTGGTGTTGGTCCACTGTGTTTTCTGAGGTCCAAGGTCAACGCAGCCGTATACCAGGAAGTTTTAGAGCACTTCATGCTTCCTGCTGCTGACCAACTTTATGGAGATGCAGATTTCATTTTCCAACAGGACTTGGCTCCTTCACACGGTGCCAAAGCAACCAGTACCTGGTTTAAGGACTATGGTATCCCTGTTCTTAATTGGCCAGCAAACTCGCCTGACCTTAACCTCATAGAAAATCTATGGTGTATTGTGAAGAGGAAGATGCGATATGCCAGACCCAAATGCAGAAGAGAGTTGAAGGCCACTATCAGAGCAACCTGGGCTCTCATAACACCTGAGCAGTGCCACAGACTGATCGACTCCATGCCACGCCACATTGCGGCAGTAATTCAGGAAAAAGGAGCTCCAACTAAGTATCGAGTGCTGTACATGCTCATACTTTTCAAGTTCATACTTTTCAGTTGGCCAAGATTTCTAAAAATCCTTTCTTTGTATTGGTCTTAAGTAATATTATAATTTTCTGAGATACTGAATTTGGGATTTTCCTTAGTTGTAAATTATAATCATCAAAATTAAAAGAAATAAACATTTGAAATACATCAGTCTGTGTGTAATGAATGAATATAATATACAAGTTTCACTTTTTGAATGGAATTAGTGAAATAAATCGACTTTTTGATGATATTCTAATTATATGACCAGCACCTGTAAGTGGGGCATTTTGAGCTGAATCATTCTGGGGATACCCAAGACTTGTATTACATCTTGAAAAAGGGGGTATAATAGGTCCCATTTAAGCACTTTCATGTATTCTGTGGTCTGTAGGAACATCCTCTAGATTTTATATTCAAATCCCATATTTGCTAGAGCTTCATCTGTCATTTCTCTTCAACAGTGTGTTGTGGGAATGACCTTTGCAGAAGTGCCGGCATGCATGTCAATCACACTCTGATTTACAGCACTCCCTCACAATACGTCAGACGCCAAAACTGACACCGGCTCACTCACGAAACAGCTGACCGACTTACAATGTTAATTATTCTTACTCAATCACACAGCTCTGCCAGCCCATTAAACCATACAACGCTGTCTACTTTCCCCTCAACACCACTCGTTCAGTCAACTGTCATTTCAATATCTTCAACTACCTGCTCAATCACACAGCGACACACACTCATTAAAACACCTGGTTGCACATACTTTTCCCTAGACTCCACCCACTCACTCAGTCATTTCCACCTACTTATTCAATTACACAGCTCCTCCCACTTTTCCACACACTAATCCACAGTCATTAGGTTTGTCTGACATTGGCTGCGGCTGGATGCAACCGATCGGCAAGAGTTGCCGTTTGCAGTCGGGGGCGAGCTGAAAACTGAGACGAGCAGACCCTTTCTGCTTCCCGCTTCCTGCGTTTGCATACTTTATCACAGCTTAAATGCAATATTTGTCAAATTTTACTCACATAGATGTTTCAGAGATATTTTCATTCAATACTTTATGTATGCTACTTCTTACAGCATCCGTTTGAACAAGAATAAAGTTCAATAAGCATATACTAAATACCAGAAAGTGGGGTCAGTTTTTGATAAACATGACAATATATCATCACGGCTACATGAAAACAGCTTTTACTGGTATAAAAATATAGATTTGTGAGCATTAGTGGGACTAAACACGAAAACACATGTGATTGTTGTCATGCAGTGAATTCGGCCAATCGTGAAACAGCTGTGCTGTCATCAGAGCCCATGTAGCCTCTCTGGAGAAGCTGCGCTGGCTGACTCAGGCAACTGCTCTTGAATCGCTCTCACGGTACGCTGATGCCATACGACACAGTCACATTACATCGGTGCTGTCTCAAGTCAGACAAAATTCCTAGCCGGCCTGCACCGCTTCAAGTCAGATTCCGATTGGTCTGTGCAAGATTACACCCACCCACCTACTTACTCAGTCGCACACCTCTGGCTACTCATTAAAACCACAAAGCTCCGCCCACTCATCCCCTCAACTCCACCTATTTATCCACTCAGTTCATGCATTTAATCTTCACTGTGTGTGTTAGAGTGACAGAACCTTAATTCCATTATACCGAGCAGTACAATGTTTTAAATGCATTACAGGGTACTCACCTTCTGCAAGCCATGACATGAATGTGTCTATGTGCACCTGTCTGAGTGTGTGAGATCATCCTCGTTTCTCATTAAGATCGAAGCATCCTAACCGCATGAGGATTTAGCGCATCTGATCAGTACGAAACAAACTCTTAATGACTGACTCGTTCTCATTTACACAGCAGATTATGCTAATACAATCATAATTCACGCTCTCAGGAGCGACTAAATAACCTGTTCTCAACACGCTGATTAAATCACCGTAGATGCCCATAATTCCTTTCTGTCATCTTGGGAATCTGTGCCGACGAGCTCTCGCCTTAAACGCTCTTTCAATTACAACCCGTCTACTTTGGTTGCAGCCGTTTGGATTGCGGCCGAATGGTAAATGACCATCGTAATAATGCAGAGAATGTCAAGCTTTTGTTTTTGACTTTCTGACAGAAATATGTTCTAATTAGCACTTCTTGCTCATGTTAGAGGAGCTGAACCAGGGGACAAAATTACTGAATATCTATATGTAATTTTTTTATTCAGAAGCGATACATTGAATTGATCAAAACAAAAAAAGTCAAAAAAATGCTGTTCTTTTGAACTTTCTATTCCTCAAAATATGATGTTTCCATAGAAATAAATAAAAATAAATAAAAGCAGCACAACTGTTTTCAACATTGATACAAATCTGAAACGCACCCTTGGTGAGCAGAAGAACACATGTTCATATTCACATAATCAAACTTTTAATTTTGATCTCTAGTGTAAATCCTCTTTGACACAGTGGATCAGTTCACTACTACAGAGGAACTTGTGGTTTCTACTGTGACAATAACTGCTCAATTTACTGAGTTGTTTGCAGCACACAGACCTGGTTACTGTTTCTGCCACACTCTTGATCTATTTTTTTCCCCTCTCTCTTTCTCTCTGTCATCTAAAATCTTATTCACTGGGGGTGAAGGTGCTGATATTAGCAGGTCTGTGCATTTTTTCATGAGGAAAGATGTGTCTGTGTGTGTGTGTGTGTGTGTGTGTGTGTGTTCCTGCTCAGCAGATTTACAGCAGTGTTATCATGGTTCATACCTTCTGCACTTTAAACAGCAACATGAGTAATGACCAAAACGCTGCAAGACTTCATTTACACGTCTCCTCAGGAGGCTGGAAATTAGAGCACTTGCATTTCAAGCACAAAACACGCGACATGTGAACGGAAACGTTGCATGAAGCTGCACGGCATTGAAAATGCTTCTTTCTACATCTCATATGATCGACACACATATATTCTCGGGTTTTACTGAAATATTAGCATTAGTTATTTTTTAATTCATAATTTGATGACAAAAAAAAATGTCATCTGAGTGTTTGTATTCTTGATCCATTTTTTCCACTTCAAGAAGGATCAAAATATTACAATTTTTCCTTTTTTATTTCAAAACAAAATGGAGCAACGTTCTTAAATGTTCTGTAAAATAAATTCTGTTTTATCTTTTCTGTTTTAAAATTAGAGCCTTTCAACACTTGCCAAAATGGCACAATATAACTTTAGATATAATTAAATGAATACAAAATATTTTTCAATACTGAATGTTCACTCATGTGTTTTGTCTTATTCAATAGAATTTGAGATGAATTCTGTCAAAAGGTGTCACTGCAAACAAATGACCTATCCCCGGTTCACTAACTGAAACTATTAAATGGCTAGTCCAATCACCTTAATATCGCTACAAACCTGTATGACTTTCTTTCTTCTACTGAATCTTTCAAACTTCAAAAGGACTCAAAAGCAACATGAAAGCATCATATATTCCATGTCATACATTAAAGTCATTATCAAGGTCAAGAAGAATGGAGACATATAGACTATTTTTATTATATATTTATGGGGTATTTTCTTCAGTCCCCAAACAGTGACTACTATATTTGTCTTAATTCCTCATTTTTTGTGTTTCATTGAAGAAAGAAAGTCATATGTGTTTGTAGCAGGATGAGGATGAGTAAATAAAGAAATGAAAATCCAGTCTCTGGGAAGAGCATTATTTTTCCCAGAGTCTTCAAACTAATGACAAAATGTGTAAATTACCACAATTAAACAAAAGGACATCCAGAAATAATGGACAAAAAAAAAAAAAAAAAAACTTTAGTCACATGAATCTAAATAACAGTCCAACACATTGAACACAGTAAGACTTTCTCAGCAGTTTCTCTCTCTCTCTCTCTCTCTCTCTCTCTCTCTCTCTCTCTCTCTCTCAAACTTCAAGGCAGAGTTCCAATTACCGGCCGCAAACAGGCAGAGTTTCTCTTCAGATCTTTTAAAAGCTGCCCAGAGCTTTGGATCATTAAAGCCTCACTCAATAAATGACATTCAAGACAAAATCAGAATAAAAAATCAGCAGTCTCACATTCAGAAAGAATTAGGATTATATCACTGAAGGCTTTTTGAAAGGATGGCAATTACAGAAAGATTTTACACATTCATTTAGGATGTAATATCCAATCTATCTACAGTATGCAGTGAACATTTCCACTGAATTACCTTTAGCAGCCACAGATGGCACTCTTAACCTTTCCCCCCAGTGCGAGTGTGCATCTATAAAGCATCATAAAGTGAGTACGTGAAATGTAATTACACTGTTACAGCACAGATCTCTAGAGCAGCTTAACACACATTAGTACAGCGTATCAACACCGAACTCTTAAAGAACAGCATTGTGCATGTCTAAAGACGCACTAGTGTAATAAGTTCTCACATATCAGCATTGGTATTGCATTCTATTTTTTGTCCAAGGCATGTTAGTAGAGTTAAAATTGGAGCAGTAATGCAATCTAGAGCACATTAGCTCTCTTCTGACGAGAAATCTTCACTAGCATCAGCGTATGTGTAACACACTAAAGCATGTCTGAATAGCCTCTTGTGGATCAGCACAAACCTCTAGTGAGGCAGATTTCCACTGAGGTTGTTATCCAGTGACCAGACGTCCGCACACACACCGAGGCTTTTTCTCAGATCCGGTGAAGTTGTGCGACACTAGGTTAGTTTTTAGTTCATAATTGGGACTTTTTTGTTTGCGCCGACCTTCTTATGCAACAACATTGGCAATGTAGAGCCTCCTGTAAAATCGCAGGTAACAACCTCTTATGGCTAACTGCATGGTTGACCCTACCATTAGCCTAACTCAGATCAGTAGAAACTTCCGTAAATTCTTGGAATAGTCTGGCTTGTTCTGCTTTGATGGCTTGGGCATGATAATCTAACTGTACAGTAACGAAATAATGACTTTGAGAAAGAAGGGGAATGGTAGATAATAAATAACAGAAGTGTAAACTGGGAGAGATGAAAAATGCAACTGTTCACTCTGCCGCCATTACCAAAAGCCAAGATTAATTTGATTTAGGGGATTAGTTTAAAAAAAGGAGGTGTTTTTCGCCAGTGTGGAAAGTATCAAAAATAAAAAGTACTTTTTATTATTATTATTATTATTATTAAGCCAGCATTAGTATGTATATGCCATATAGTATATTGATTTGCAAATATGCTGCATTTTTATTATTTAATAACAAAACTAAATATCAATTTAACTTACTGACAAATAAAGTGTGAAAACGAATCAAACTCTAAAGAATCAGGAAAAACTGCATGTAAATATTTGGCTAGTATTAAATAATAGCCTAGTATTAAGATACAATGCAAAGACGTCACACGGGGCAAAATCCGTAGATATTTTAAAAGGAGCGCTGTGCAAACATGCTAGTTTTATATCATTTTTAACTGCTGCAACAGTGGGAAGGTGCATGCTTCAATTGGCAATTTTAAGTAAATTAACAGCTACTCTGTACAGTCATGACACAAAAATGCACATGTTTACATGGCAACAATGTACTAAAAATAGAAAAGTTTTTTTTTTTTTATTTGCACAGATGACAACATACTTGAAAATGTAGTCCTGTAGTAAAGTAATACTTTGTTACTGTCCACCACTGAATTTCAGCAGTATGCCTATCTTACAGCTGACCTAGAAATATACCTGGTGTTAATTTCAGAAATGGTGGCCTTTGGTATGATATTTCAGCACTCTGGAGCAGCTTAACATGCTGACCAGCTTGTGCAATCTTACTTGGCCAACACACTCCATTAGCTTTTGTGATTATGTAATTAAATCTTTAAATCCTTGTGAGATCCTCAAATCACTCTGAGCAGTCTTCATTAATTACCAAAGAAATGAGGAGAAATGCATTAGTTCTCTTAAAACGTCTGATAACATGAGCTGCGCAGACAGCAGTTTACAGAAAACAGCTTCAATTCCCATTTCCACAAGTTTCTACAGCTTCTAAAAATAGAGACAAAAGGAAGAGGCCTGGACCCTGGAGACCAAACTCTCCCTCCCTCTCCCCCTCTCTCTTTGTAGTGAAAACTGAACTGCAGAATATTTCTAAGAGTAGCTTCACAATAGGTTAAATATACACATTCTGTTCTTTTTCAAGTGTCTAATCAAATCCTATAAGGTCCCTCATATCAACGAAGTAATTTACCATCATTGTCTCCCACAATGTGGCCAACTAGAAGGTTCTGCAATTATAGGTTGGAAACAAATTTATACAGCAATAATGTGATAATACCTCACACACCCCACTCTCACTGGCAGTGAACCACCTCAGGGCTGATACCTTAAGAGGAATTCCTATAGCCTATAACTGCAGAGCATGACGTTAGTATTGTAAAAGTAATGGGTCTGATTCGGGAAATGCATGATCTGATAAAAATGTATGTCATCGATGCAATGAAAGCCTTTTTGGTTTTTTAAAAACGTATGAAATAAGATCTTAGAACTCAAGAGTAGATTCACCTCCAGTCTGATCTCAGAACATAATCACCTCAGGTCTGATCTCATATACAATCTGATGTGATCTCAGAACAGACACACTTTCTGGTTTGAGCTCACATAATCACATCAGATCTGATCTCAGAACAGAATGAGTTCAGGTCTGATCTTAGAACAGAATCAGCTTAGCTCAGCAAAGGTCTGATCTCATATCAACTCTGATCTGATCTCAGAGCAGAATCAACTCAGATCTGATTTCAGAACAGAATCAGCTCAAGGCTGATCATAGAATCAGTTCAGTTCTGATCTCAGAGCAGAATTAGCGTAGCTCATAACACGTCTGATCTCATATCACCTCAGATCTTATCTCAGAACAGAATCAGTTTCTGGTTTGACCTCACATAATCACTTTGGGTCTGATCTCAAAACAGAATCGTATCAGATCTGACCTCAGAACAGAATCAGTTCAGGTCTGATCTCAGAACAGAATCAGCTCAGATCTGATTTCAGAACAGAATCAGCTCAAGGCTGATCATAAAATCAGTTCAGTTCTGATCTCAGAACAGAATGAGTTCAGGTCTGATCTTAGAACAGAATCAGCTTAGCTCAGCAAAGGTCTGATCTCATATCAACTCTGATCTGATCTCAGAGCAGAATCAACTCAGATCTGATTTCAGAACAGAATCAGCTCAAGGCTGATCATAGAATCAGTTCAGTTCTGATCTCAGAGCAGAATTAGCGTAGCTCATAACACGTCTGATCTCATATCACCTCAGACCTTATCTCAGAACAGAATCAGTTTCTGGTTTGACCTCACATAATCACTTTGGGTCTGATCTCAAAACAGAATCGTATCAGATCTGACCTCAGAACAGAATCAGTTCAGGTCTGATCTCAGAACAGAATCAGCTCAGATCTGATTTCAGAACAGAATCAGCTCAAGGCTGATCATAGAATCAGTTCAGTTCTGATCTCAGAACAGAATGAGTTCAGGTCTGATCTCAGAAAAGAATCAGCTTAGCTCAGCAAAGGTCTGATCTCATATCAACTCTGATCTGATCTCAGAGCAGAATCAACTCAGATCTGATTTCAGAACAGAATCAGCTCAAGGCTGATCATAGAATCAGTTCAGTTCTGATCTCAGAGCAGAATTAGCGTAGCTCATAACACGTCTGATCTCATATCACCTCAGACCTTATCTCAGAACAGAATCAGTTTCTGGTTTGACCTCACATAATCACTTTGGCTCTGATCTCAAAACAGAATCGTATCAGATCTGACCTCAGAACAGAATCAGTTCAGGTCTGATCTCAGAACAGAATCAGCTCAGATCTGATTTCAGAACAGAATCAGCTCAAGGCTGATCATAGAATCAGTTCAGTTCTGATCTCAGAACAGAATGAGTTCAGGTCTGATCTCAGAACAGAATTAGTCCAAGAGTGATCACAAAACAGAATCAGTTTAGATCTGATCTCAGAGCAGAATCAGCTCAGATCTGATCTCAAGAGCAGAATCAGCTCAGATCTGATTTCAGAACAGAATCAGCTCAAGGCTGATCATAGAATCAGTTCAGTTCTGATCTCAGAGCAGAATTAGCGTAGCTCATAACACGTCTGATCTCATATCACCTCAGACCTTATCTCAGAACAGAATCAGTTTCTGGTTTGACCTCACATAATCACTTTGGGTCTGATCTCAAAACAGAATCGTATCAGATCTGACCTCAGAACAGAATCAGTTCAGGTCTGATCTCAGAACAGAATCAGCTCAGATCTGATTTCAGAACAGAATCAGCTCAAGGCTGATCATAAAATCAGTTCAGTTCTGATCTCAGAACAGAATGAGTTCAGGTCTGATCTCAGAACAGAATCAGCTTAGCTCAGCAAAGGTCTGATCTCATATCAACTCTGATCTGATCTCAGAGCAGAATCAACTCAGATCTGATTTCAGAACAGAATCAGCTCAAGGCTGATCATAGAATCAGTTCAGTTCTGATCTCAGAGCAGAATTAGCGTAGCTCATAACACGTCTGATCTCATATCACCTCAGACCTTATCTCAGAACAGAATCAGTTTCTGGTTTGACCTCACATAATCACTTTGGGTCTGATCTCAAAACAGAATCGTATCAGATCTGACCTCAGAACAGAATCAGTTCAGGTCTGATCTCAGAACAGAATCAGCTCAGATCTGATTTCAGAACAGAATCAGCTCAAGGCTGATCATAGAATCAGTTCAGTTCTGATCTCAGAACAGAATGAGTTCAGGTCTGATCTCAGAACAGAATTAGTCCAAGAGTGATCACAAAACAGAATCAGTTTAGATCTGATCTCAGAGCAGAATCAGCTCAGATCTGATCTCAAGAGCAGAATCAGCTCAGATCTGATTTCAGAACAGAATCAGCTCAAGGCTGATCATAGAATCAGTTCAGTTCTGATCTCAGAGCAGAATTAGCGTAGCTCATAACACGTCTGATCTCATATCACCTCAGATCTTATCTCAGAACAGAATCAGTTTCTGGTTTGACCTCACATAATCACTTTGGGTCTGATCTCAAAACAGAATCGTATCAGATCTGACCTCAGAACAGAATCAGTTCAGGTCTGATCTCAGAACAGAATAAGCTCAGATCTGATTTCAGAACAGAATCAGCTCAAGGCTGATCATAGAATCAGTTCAGTTCTGATCTCAGAACAGAATGAGTTCAGGTCTGATCTCAGAACAGAATTAGTCCAAGAGTGATCACAAAACAGAATCAGTATAGATCTGATCTCAGAACAGAATCATCTTGGGTTTGAGCTCACACAGGCAAAAGCCAAATAAACATTTCTCATTTGTTTGCTTTCGTGTGTTCAGAGTACTGTCCCTGGAAAATCTAATGGAAACAGTAAACCGTGTGATGTCATCTTTAATCTTCTGAAATTCCCACCAAACTTCAGAATCACGCCACTCTAATGAGCATTGAGTATGTGCGTGTCCCCTACAGAGCCTTGGCATCACGTCTGACAATCTTCCCTCTCGTTCTTTCTCTTCTCTCTCCCTTTCTCTAAACGTCCATCTGTTCTTGTCCTCTGGGCCCTTATTATTCACTCCATCCAGGGGTTTCGCTGCCCTCTCTCCTCTGCTGTCCTCTCCTCGCCTCTCCTCTCCTCCCAGTGTATTTCTGGGGACTCTTTGAGAGAGACAGAGAAAGAGAAAGAGAAAGAGAAAGAGAAAGAGAGAGAGATTCCCCTCTACACTCTCTGGAAACATCGGCACCATTTTGTTTCCAGCAGGTGTTGAGCTGTAAATAGGTCACTGATCTGGATCTGTAATGGTGGTTGGAGAAAGTTTCCAGACAGATTTTTTTTTGTGGAGAGTTGAGCAACTGGAACACAAATGGGCTCTAGAGGCTGGGAATATCTCCAGCCTGATACGTCCCGTGACCCCAGAGTCACTACAGACTTCCTGTTCAGCCAGGCATGATGGCCGCACACAGAGCGCGCAGGTGAAAAAAGCTCTTTGTGCAGGCACATGTAAATACTGCACAGAGAAGAAGTGCTTTTGTTTGCATTGTGAGACACTGCATCCATCGCTGACGCATCAAAATAATTTCACATTCACACATACTCCAAAGAGAAATCATTCTTTTGATTAATAAACTGCATTTCTTGGCCATATTTAACTAGGAAAATAAAGATTCATTTACAGTTCATTTTTTTATAATAATTGCTTGGTACATATTTACATTTAAATAAAATTCACATTCAGCCATCAGGGAAAGGAGAGAGTTTGTGTTTATCCCACATGGGATCAACGCACCCTCACACAAACATCTTGGGTTTTCATGTTTTCAGGGGATATTCCATAGACATAATGATTTTTATTAAACAGTTAGTTCCAGTCATTTATTATGATTGGTCAGTAGCTGTTTTATGCACTGCTTCACCCAACCCTTAGCAAAATGAACATATGTTTGTTCTCATTGATACTGTTCACTGAGGGTTGAAGGAACATCTATATAGCATTTTCCTTCAGGCCAGGTTTTTCTTCTATTTGTCTATTTGCTGGAGCCAATAAATTCACATTTGTAACCATAGTAATGCGAACGGTGTCTCGACTAACAGCGCGGTAGAACATATCAGCATCTACGCGCATTGTCTACTCTAAGCGTAGCTGCACCTAGTCGTAGTGCAACAGGTGCAAATATTCATCTGAAAGATGGACGTAACTAAGTCCAGCGTAGAGCTTACACCCAACTTGTTTTACGTCCAGCTGGTGCAACCGGCCCCAGGAGAATAGAATACAACTGAACGAAGGAGTTCAAAACAAACAGACATGTAACAACAACATCACTACTGATTTATAAGCTATTTTCCTCATGGGGACCAAAAAATGTCAAGGATTTCGGTTATTGCCATCTTTGTGAGGACATTTCGTCTCCATAATATAGGGTATAGCTGAATCAAACACACACACACACACACACACAAACACGTTTGTTTATTTATTTTGTTTTAGTTATTTATTAAATGAATCTTATTAAATATTATTCATAGGAAAAGAAATAAAAAAGTATCCTACCACACTGCTGACATAAAGGTGGTGATATGGCCAGATAACATAAACCTGAGACTATTCCTTTACTATGTACTTACATAAAAAAATAAGGACAATGTACTTATTGAGTTCATTTCAAAACACTTAAGTTTAGGATCAGGTTAGCTGGTATGGGTAGGTTTAAGTGCAGGTAAACGTGTATGGAAAGCCTCAAAAGTGTAACTATAGATGTAATTACAGAAAGTAATTAAAGCTGTAAGAACATGCAGGTATTTTTAAAGATATAAGTACAAAGTAAAAAAACATGTACGTACACAATAAGTGCATTGTATCAAATTATTGATTGAAAAGTTAGTGTATAGTAGTTAAAGACACCTAATATAAAGTGGTGCCTTTTTTTCAAATTATAGCTTAATTAAATGAATTTAAAAAAACTGTTATTTCCATGTTCAGTAGCAGCTTTGCCATTGCCATTTTGCCATTGATAAGTGGGTAGCACTTTATTTTACAGTCCTGCTCCCCATACACATTATAGGTACTTTATTATAGTAACTGCAATAACTGGGTAATACCTAGGTATTAACCCTGAACCTATACCCATAAACCTATCCTTAACTCATGTAGTTACCTTATATTTCCCAGTACTTTCTTAGGTAAGTACACTGTAAGTGCACATACTGTAAAATAAAGTGCAACCGATCAAAGAGTAATCTCTGTGAAGCACTCAACTGCATTTAGAGTTTAATGTTTATGTAATTCATATTCATCTGAATGAAGGTAACAAAGAGCATGTCTTACCTTTCTGAAAACTCTTGGTCACATCTGCAAGCAAACAAAGAGAGGAGGAAAAAGAAAGAAATGTCAGCAAATGAGCAAGTAAACAAGGGAAAATTGTGAATAATGACCACAGCCTGTAAGAACACAAACCCTCCTAAAGCTACAAAACCTCATTTATCTTTCTCTCTGTTTTGGCATTTGCTCAAGTTACATTAATATTTGTCACAGACTCTGGGAGACTTTCATTGCTCTAACTATTCATTTTGAGCTCGATTTACGTCTCATTTTGAGATGCCACAGTTCAATTCTTAAGAATGACAGCAAGAGGAAACTAGACTCAAACACAATGAGAGTGAGTGAATGTGTTTGTGTGTGTCTGTGACCAGATATTTAATCGGTCACTCTAGACTCATTACATAAGGAGGCCAGAGAGCAGCTTCACCGTAATGACATCCTGAGAGAAAATCTTTCACACGCGCATTAGTTCAGGTGTCTTTGAAGGGTTATTATTGTTAGCTAAAACTATTAAAAAGGCAAACACTACTAGTAAAAAAAAAAAAAAAAGTCTATGCTTTTAAATCTGTATGTGTGTGTGAGAGAGAGAGTAATATGTATTCATTCAAGTGCTAGCGAAAAATGAATGTGAGACTTCTCTTCATGTCACTCATGTTTGAAGGTTCCACAGAGACACCGAAGCTCAAGAACAAAGATTCCATAATCAGATTATCCCTTAAAAACACACTCAAAAGAAAAAGAAAATCCTCATTCCTCATTCTCACCTTCATGTGAAAGCTCCTTTCTGAATTATTTTACCTGTGACCTCTAAACAAACACCTGCAATGAACGCCAGCACACTGCCGTAGATTTACACCGTTACACGCAACAAACATAAGATCTATATAACACAAACAAAATGGGTTTTTTTTCAATTCATAATTTTCCTTTTTTTTGACGACGTGAAAGAAGTTTACTTGAAATCTTTGCAAATTTCTTAAAAAAAAAAAAAGAAAAAAAAAAAATCACATGTACATAAATATTCACAGCCTCAACAGCCTCAAGTCTTTTTGAGTATGATGCTACAAGCTTGGCACACCTATTTTTGGGCAGTTTCTCCCATTCTCCTCTAAAGCAGTCAGTGCACAGCCATTTTCAGATCTCTCTAGGTGTATTCAATTAGGTTGAAGACTGGGCTCTGGCTGGGCCACTCAGGGACATTCACAGAGTTGTCCCATAGCCATTCATTTGTTATCTTGGCTGTGTGCTTAGAGTCATTGTCCTGTTGGAAGATGAACCTTTGGCCCAGTCTGAGGTCCAGAGTGCTCTAGAGCAGGATGTCTCATTGCTGCTTGCCTCTTTTCCTCAATAATGACTAGTCTCCCAGTTCCTACCACTGAAAAACATCACCACAACATGATGCTGCCACCACCGTGCTTCACTGTAGGGATGGTATTGGCCAGGTGATGAGCGGTGCCTGGTTTCCTCCAGACATGACATTTCCTATTCAGGCCAAAAAGTTCAATCTTTGTTTCATCAAACCAAATGGTCTGAGATTCTTTCAGGTGCCTTTTAGCAAACTAAAAGCTGTCATGTGCCTTTTACTGAGGAGTGGCTTACGTCTGGCCAAGTCTGATTGATGGAGTGCTGCAGAGGCGGTTGTTCTTCTGGAAGGTTCTCCTCTCTCCACAGAGAAACACTGGAGCTCTGTAAGAGTGACCATCGGGTTCTTGGTCACCTCCCTGACTAAAGCCCTTCTCCCCTGAATGCTCAGTTAGGCCGGGCGGCCTGCTTTAGAAAGAGTCCTGGTGGTTCCAAACCTCTTTCATTTATGGATGATGGGGGCCACTGTGCTCATTAGGACCTTCAATGGTGCAGAAATTTTTCAGTACCCTTCCCCCAGATCTGTGCCTTGTCTCGGAGGTCTACAGACAATTCCTTGGACTTCATGGCTTGGATTGTGCTCTGACATGCTCTATTAACTGTGAGACCTTTTAGAGACAGCTGCGTGCCATTCCGAATCATGTCCAAACAACTGAATTTACCATAGGTGGACTACAATCAATTTGTACAAATATCTCAAGCCCTGTGTTCGCCCCCTATACACTCATTCACTATTCCCTACATTACTCCACTAATATAGTCCACTTGAAGGAGTGAATGAAAATGAATGAGTGAATTTGGAAAATGAGAGAGACATAAGGGCTGCCGCGTTTGCATAGTTTGTTTGTGCTTGCTGTTTAATAATCATTTGAAATGTTCCAGTAGCAGCCTATTGAAAAGATTTATCTTGAACTCTACCATGGAAACTAGCATGTATAAACCGTAAAATAATAATAATAATAATAATAATAATAATCAATTAAAAGGAATTTATACCTGTATGATATTAATACCAGTGGCTTGGAAAAGCTGTGGGGGCCAGACACGTGAATTCATTCGACCCGCGTCTCTGCATTATGGGTATTCTCTAGCCGTTGAGCGTGCACGAGTTGTACACTCGGTGCATTGTTGGATCGAATGAGTGCACACAATAATGTACACTGTGGTTTCAGACACCACTACAAATGGCTGTTCCCTCAAACAGTGCCCTATTTAAGGGCATAGGGGGCGATTTTGGACACAGCTCAGGATGTTCAGTGGAACCCGAATGCACCTGAGCTCAATTTCGAGAGTCAGGGCAAAGGCTGTGAATTATGTACATGTGATTCTTTTGTTTTGTATTTTTTATAAATTTGCAAAGATTTCAAATAAACTTCTTTCACGTTGTCATTATGTTTGTATAATTTTGAGGAAAATAATGAGTTTAATCAATAAGGCTATTACAAAATGTGGAGAAAGTGAAGTGCCGTGAATACTTTCCAGATGCAGATGAAACAACCAAAATTTGGAAAAATCTGTTTTACTTTGTAGCATCTGGACTGGATCACTGATGATCAATTCATTTTTAGGTTTTAGGAAAAGCTTTTAACCTTGACTTAACATAGGTAAATCTTAGCTGGCTCCGTCCTGTCCTGACCGCCCACGGGCAAATGCCTGTTTTACCGGCTACGTGCCGATGTAAAACAGGATCTCTCTGGAAGTCTCCCTGACTTCATAAAGATCAGAATCAACTCGGATCAAATTCTTTCCCCCACTCAAGACCAGAGCTTGTGGGACAAGAAGACCACACACACACAGAGTCGTTCATCAAAATATGAATATTTCCGAGTGTTTTTCCTGTGTTTACCCACACTTAGTTACATCTGTTAGTTGTGTTAGTTTCACTCTAAATATTATTCACATTCGCTCATATTCAAGTGTAAGAATGTATATGTGCTTTATAATTCCTAAACTCATGATTCTTGGATTCAAAACATTACTCTGTGAATTTCATAACTGGATATTGGTGTTATATCATGATAATATGCATTATTCCACTTTTAAGGTCATTTGGGAGGAAAAAGGACACAGTCAGACAACTCAGCAGATCATGCAAATTAGGCCATAAAAAGAGACAAAGAAAAGTCCATGTTCTCTATTGTTCCAAAAGCCCAAAATGGGTATGTCCAGAGGTTATCTTTATAACACCTAAACACGAGCTCATCCATTCTCAGCCACTTCCATCCTAGACGAGACATTCTTCTTCTTTTATTTTCCAGCATTTTGCAAGTTAATTCTGTTTTGAAACTCCCACTGAAGGATCACCTGAGGAAGAGACCAATCGAAGCTTCAGCTCCACGCACGGAAGTTTGAACGGCATTCACCACAGCACAAAGTACTAATGCAAGCATCTGAATTCATTTTTGATGCGCTTTAACTTTATTGCCTGAAGTGATTTCATTGTTGGCTCTCAAAGGGTTTAATTGTTTGTAATCTTGCCTTCTTTGATCAACCTCTTTCCTTTCTTTCCTTTCGTTATTTTATTGTATGCTTTTCTTAGACTTAGTTGTATGTATTCGTGTATATATCATATATTCACATATTAAACACATTGTATTCACGCTTGATTGTCTGTGATTGTAACTCATACATGAACCAAGTCACTTAAACGTTTGATTTCGCCAACTATATGCTTTTTAAGTACTAGAATAAGTTTCCTTTTGTGGCCAGAGAAGAAAACTTAGTTTCTAGAATTTATAACAAAATCGGACTGATAGTTTTGCAGGACAAAACAAACCAGTCTTTCTAAAATTAACTCTAAAGCTAGAAATAATTTTAGACCATATGTATTCATAATTAATTATAATTATAATCATAACGTGTTGTGATTCACTTGAGAATGTATGTCATGCATTTGAGCAATTTACTACAACTTTTAATTTACTTTAAAATTGTACATTGTCATATTAAATGGAAATATAAAATTTGACATTTATAAAACGATAGTTTTATAATATTTCGTTAATAAATCTCCCATACAGGCAGAACAATCTACAATAAATGACCATGAAGAAACCCACAAAAAATATACTGTTACTAATTACGAATGAGCTCTTCTTAAAACATTTTTCTTTTTCTAATTTAATTAATCTATTAATCTCTCTGAACTGTAATCCCATTAGTCTTTACATGTCCTATGAATTCATTTCGAAATAGAGATGTTCATTTTAAGGGCTGGCATTAAATCGATTTGATTTGCAGTTTAATGGGTTTTGTGAAGTTTTGCAAATTCAAAACAATTCTGATTCAGTTTTCTTCAATGCATTTACACGCGAGCAGCTCATGATCCAATGTTTTTAATGTCTCAGGGTGACAGATTAAAAATCTGCAATTTGTAATGAAAATATATAAATCTGTTTATAAACCTGTCCTCGATAAAAGTGAGGTTTTTCCACCAAAGTTGACGATTTAGAAATTAAGACAGCTAATAATGATAATAATAACAACAATCATATTATGATTATTATTAATAACTGAGCATTTTTATTTTACAGAATAATAATACATTTCTTTATTGATTTTATCATTTTAATTATAATGAAATAAAAAGGTGAATAATAATAATAATCAGAATCACTATACTATTGTTGCTTAAACAGGTCTTCTTTAGCTGATCACATGCAGTTTACAAAGTAATGCCAATGTAAAATTAAAAAGAGTTATTTGTTGTTGTTGTATTTTTTTTTTTTTTTCAAAACAGCCTCGATTCTTCCATCCATTTAGTTAGCATTTGCAGCACAATTAGCACAATCAATTTTGGACGTTTTTTGATTAATCATTCTCCTAGTACATTCATTTGAACTGATTATTGAACACGCATCACTTCAGAACAATAATCTGAGTGCAGTAACGTTACGCTCAGTGCCGTTCGGATGTGAGTCTCATCTAGCGCCGATTAAGTACACGTCTGCTGTGATTGTGTTTCAATTAGCATGTGACAGCAAGCATTCCCTCAGCGCATGTTTCACTTTAACCTGACCAGTAGACCGTTAACTAAACCAGCTGCCTTAACCGAATAGAGCCAAGATAACTGTTGGACCGACTCCAAACGACAATAAAAATAAAAATAGAGAGAGAGAGAGAGAGAGAGAGAGAGAGACTAAATAATAAAAAGAGAATTTCAGAACTAATATTCTGCTGCTGTTCATTTGCATCATGTTTAAAATGGCGCAGAACTTCATAAACACAGTAAGAAACGGATCAAACTTAATACAGCAGAGAAGCCGGAATCCCTGAGCTTAGCATTTATATGACACATTATCCAAATGAGACTAGGTAAACATAAAGCTTATATTTCCCCTCGCACAGAACTGCTGGAAAATACATGCAAGCAAAAAGAGTCAAGTCAAACTATCAGCCTTAATAAATGAGTGTGGAGGAAAAGGCCTGCAATTCACCGACTTGCCCATTCCACCTGCTTATGGGTCAGTGTGTGTGTGTGTGTGTGTGTGTGTGTGTGTGCTTATGACCCAGCTATACTTGTGGGGATGAAACTGCAAAAAGATGCCTCATTAAAAACAACTCAAAGAACAACTTGTCCTCAAAAGCAAAAATGGCCCAAAGAGACTCAATAATGTCTTTATTCACTTGTGAAGAACCAAAGTTTGCTACTCTGAGTTGAAGTTGAGCTGATGTGTCAATCATCTCTACCATCTCATTTAGCTATTACAGATTAACAGGACACTGAACTTTTCAAATTTTAAAAAGTCAAAATGTACCACTCTTATATTTTATGAAATATCGCAGTGCATGATTCATCTGCGCACATCATTATGTTTTTATTCATGTTCCTTGTCATTTTTAATCTAAATAACTTCCCCTCCCTCTTGCAGCTGATGGCGTGAGGGCAGGACAAACTGTCATCACCAGCAAACCACAACCATCCAACCATCCAATCAATTCCCAATGGACCAGCCACGGCTTGTCTGTGAGGGCAGGTGGGCAAAGCCCTGCCAAAATATTCATCCAAAACAAAGACCTCAATATAAACTGAATCAATATAAAATTGTAACGCCATGTCGTAACCAGGAGCGATACGATAAGATTCCAGCGTCAAGTAATTTGTCTGTCCACACCAGACGCAACGCAATTACGAGACGTGGCAGTCAGAAAAGAGTGTGGGCAGAGTGCGCTGCACTCACAAAGAAGTGGATAAGTACGTAATCAAAATAACACATATCCTGAATATGTGTGAGTGTGTGTGTGTGTGTGTGTGTGCGTGTGCGTTTTTGTGACATATCAGGACACAAATGTGTATAATGTCATGGGTATGACACTGGTATTGCAACTTCAACGTGAAATATGAGGACATTTCATATGTCCCCTCTTTTCAAACCCCTAACAAAAAAAAAAAAAAAAAGTAAAATGAAAAAATGTTAATGTTTGATGTGAGGGTTAATGGGGGGGGGGTGGGTGTGGGGCGTTGTGTTGGTTAAAGTGGGGGAACCATTGGGCCCATGGAATGTGTGTTGTTGATAGCAATAATGTTGTTGTGGTGTGTGTGTGCGTAAAATGAATGTGCAATAATTAAAAAAAATGCAATATGATGTTACCAATGAATAATATTGCAAATTAGAAGATCTGTCCAATATTGCTTTTAAGGTTAAAATTCTGTCATTAATTATATAAATCATGTCTTATCTCATTCTACCTCCTGTACGATACTCTCTTGCTCTAAACAAGATAATATTTACATTTTTTTGAATACTAATACTTGATATACTTTTTTTGAACTGATAACTAACTTTTTGGTATTATAATCATTTGAACTTTTTTCTGAAAAAGAAAACATTCTGGGAAACAAAAACATCTTTACAAAAAATTCTCGACATTATTTAAAAACAATATTACAAGATAAGATATGTCAATTTAAAGCACATTTAATAAAAGCAAGCAATTAAAAAAAAAAAAAAAAAAAAAAAAAACCCAAAAAAAAAATCTAATAAAACTTAAACAAAAACGTAAAAAAAAAAAAAACATTAATAAAAAAAAACAAAAAGATTTTGAAGAGATAACAATTAACAAGAATTACAAATACACTAAAAAAAACAGATAAACAAAATAAACATACACGCTTTAAGTTTTTTTATTTCATTTGGCTATTTATTTTTTATTTTGAATCTATTTTAATCATATTTAATTGAAAACATTTAATCACAAAAATATAAAAGCTACAAACACAGCAAATTAATCACATGAATTAAAAAAAGTTAAATCTAAATATAAAAAAAAAAAAAAAAAAGTATAAAAAAGTTTATAGAGTGATTATAAGAGACAGTTTGCAGTTTTTTTTAGGCACGTATACAGTTTATTACTCAGTCTATTATCTGCTATATTATTTACGTCGTTTTTGACTTTTTTTTTTGGTTTGAAGTATTCGAATAATATTTCAGTTGCGATCATCATATATACATTATACATATGAATATTTTTTATATTATTTGCATTTTACTTTTTTATTTTTTCACATGTTCTGATTAGGCAGTGATGTAAATGTGGCATATCTCAATATGGATGTTTCCAAAATTTTTTTTTTTATTTTTTTTATTTTTATAAATTAAAAATTAAAAGAAAAATTAATATTTATAAATGGATACATTACTATGCAGAGCCCAGCCCCACTTACAGCTCCCAGCTCTACAGCTCCCCAACAATATCCAATGTAAAAATCTGGTGAAAAAAAAATTGAAAGAATTGATCTAGCATTTTTCACTGGGGCAGGCCACTATTTTTTTTTCTTTTTTCTTACATCCTTCCATGAACCATACTATCCCCTTCATCCCCTTCAGCTAAGTTTTTTTTTCTGCATTTCTGTTGCAGATCTCAATTGAAAAAAAAATTTAAATGAAAAAAATGCTAATGTGGTTATAATGCTTTTTAAAATTGTTTGTTGTGTTTGTTTTTTGTTCTTTTTCTAGAAATGACTTGATTTTATTCATTTCACTGGAATTTTTCTACAACTACTAAACTAAAAAAAAAAGGCAATAAAGGGAGGCAAGACATACTATTAGGCGATATTAAGATTCTATGCTATGCAATCTCATCAACCACTACTAATAACTATAACGAGTGCATTAAATTAATTGGGATATTTGGGGATTACAAAAAAACTTCTTCTCTATTATAATTATTTTTTTTATTTTATTATTATTTTTCTATAAAAAATTATACATGTGAATGTAATGCAGTGCTTTACAACGTCAAGTTTAGGGTTAGTAGTGAAGTGATAAATAATTATTGATACTTTGTAATATTCATATTTATTAATAACTTCACTTTATATTGGAGGGTTTCTCTTGTGGTGCCTCCAAAATGTCTATGGGATAGCAATGACAAAGGATACTTTAGGCCTGAGGTAAATACATAAATAAACAAGTATGTATGTTACTGAATTTGAATTTTGTCTTCGCAGCTAGACAAACATATGTGTGTGTGTGTGTGTGTGTGTGTGTGTGTGTGTGTCTTGCATTCTATACCTTATGGGGACCAAATAACAAGAATAGTGCTAATTTCTGGTACTACAATACTTCTGGGGACATTTGGTCCACAGAACGTAGGGTTTACCAGGACTACACACACACACACACACACTTTGCTGCAGATATAATGAGTTCTTTGGCTGGAAACGTCAAACAGAAGTGAAAGCTTAATATGGTAGGCAAATAAAGATGAGAAATGAAATAGAAAATAAAAATGGAAAATCAGAAATCTGCACCGACGGTGAGAATCATTGTATGAAGCTGCATAGAAGTGGTTTAAATGGCTCAGGTGGAGTGTGTGTGTGTGTGTGTGTGTGTGTGTGTGTGTGTGTGTGTGTGTGTGTGTGTGTGAGTGTGTGTGTGTGTGTGTGTGTGTTATAAGTGTGTACTAATACATCAAAATTCTCTTTTAGCGCTGTGAGCTGCAGCAGAATATTAATCATGTCTGTCATTTTTTTTTTCTGTTTAATTAACATCAGTCCCTTTTTTTGGTCAACAAAATTTTCAGCTACTGGTCTCAAGCAAATGACATCCATCAAAGCAAACACACACACACACACACACACACACACACCACACACACACACACACACACACACACACACACAGGGTTTCCAGGTGTTATGGGGACTTTCCATAGACAATGATTTTTACAGTACAAACTGTATATACCATTCCCCAACCCTCAATTCTTGTTTTGAATACCTGAACCACACACACACACTGCACAAATACAAAAAATTTTTTTTTTTTAAATGAAAACTATATATATTTGATATGACTATTTTTCACACCGAGTTGTGCACACATTATCTGTTACATTGAAACATGCAGAATATCACTGCAGATTTATACTTATATGCGCAATACATGTAAATCTGAATAATACTACAGTTTTACAGTGTAAACAACATAGGAGTGAAGATACAGCTGACGGTCTGAAAGATGAAAGCACTGGAATCTCACTGGAGGAGAGCAGATTTGTGGTCAGGGATCACATTGCAATAAGATTTCATTTTTAAGAATAAGTTAACTACAATAACATGAACTAACAAATGAGCAGTATGTACTTACAACACTTGTTAATGTTAGTTAATAAAAATGGTTTTGTTCATGTTGTATTAGTGAATGTTGAAATGAACAATTATTACCTAATATTAATAAGTGCTTTAAAAGTATTTTTCTTAGTTTATGTTAGTAATGAAGTTGTTAACAAATGAAACATTAAGTGAAAGGAATTGCTTAGGAAAATATTGATTCTTAACCTCAGAAGCTACTGTCTGTGGGGGTGGGGGGATGAATGCAGAAATGTTCATTTGCACAAAATGGTAAAGTTGAAAATATCTTCAAACAGAATATGAAATCTGTTAGCACGTATGTTGTAGTGCAGTATGCACACTACGACAGTGTCTGTGAGATTTGTAGTGTGCGGTTGGCCAGAATAAGTGGACCAGACCTTATGACAATAGTCAAAGATTCTGACAAGACTCTGACCGACATACAATTTCTCTAACAGTCAAACACCAATCAGTTGATGAACTCAAAAACAACTCAAAACAGCCAGAGGAAAGTTGCAAACTGATGAGGGAAAGCGGCTAACAAGGGCCTGAAAGATACACGATACAACTCTGTGCTTGAGAACTTGACGTCGTGCGAGCAGGAAGCAGCCGTCAGAATCTCTGAAACAGACTCAAATGAAATACAGCGCTACACACCTGACAGGTAAAAATAACACACTTCAGAAAGACTAGTCGTATTCATCAGTGCTGGCTTTCGTCTGAGCGGCGCATCTGATCTTCTCTGCTGTCAGAATGAAGATATGCCTGTGATCCTGCACTGACTCACACAAACCTACCTGTTTCCACACAATGCACGTTCGTTGCCACCAAACAGAATTTAACGACCAAAATGGCTTAATTAAACAAGATAAGAATCAGGTGGCAACATGTGCTTAAGGCTGCGTTCACACTTGTAGTTCGGTTGGTTTGGTTCGTTTGGTCCGGACCAAAAAACAAAAACAAAACAGATAGTCCTGGTCCGCTTAGCGTTCACACTGGCATTTTTAACAGCGAACCTAAAGTTACCGAACCAAAGGCATAAGGATACGGTCACAACCTGATTTGTCGGCTCAGTGGCGGACTGGGACAGTAAATCAGGCTGGGAATTTGACTCCACCCCACCCCAAAACTTCTATCATTATATATATATATATATATATTTGTATTATTTTTTATAAAGAATAGATTTTATCTATTGTAAGTTGCTTCGGATGAAAGCGTCCATCTGCCACATGATTAAGTAAATATTAGGGGTGGAACAGTTCAACTTTTTCACGTTTCGTTTTTTTTTTTTCATCGCTGTTGTTGTAAAGTCTGGGAACCCAGAATGTTCATCCATCAACAGAAACATATATTAACTGAACCCTGATTGTTTTACGTGTTATTTATAGTAAACCATATTACAGATGCTTTGTCAGATTTAAGTTGAACAGCGGACCGTCTGAGCGCGTGGAGAACCGAGTGTGGAGAACCGAACGGATCGATTTTTTTTCCACCCCTAGTAAATATTATGTAAATGTAATTCTGATCGACCAGTTCCCTTACCGGCGAACATGGCTGGGATTTTGTCTTTGGCCAGGGCTTTTCTTGTTTTTCTCGTTTATGCTCCATTTTTTGCACTATTTTCCAAGATAAAGCCAGCCTGCCTCTGAATATAGCCAATTAGGCAGTGCTTCGCTGATGTTGGGTCATGTGGTGGTGTCATTTTCACTCCGCGATCGCCTGATTCTTAGATTCATAAGTGCGTCAATTAATTCGCAGTTGCATTCCAGCCTATTGCACGTCAGTCTGATCGACAGCACAGCGGCAGCCGGCAGGCCAGAATGACCATCAGGCCAGTCCGCCCCTGGGTCGGCTTTTATGATGTATATTTTGCGACGGAGCTCTCTTACGAACATTCAAAACAACGCTGTGTTCTGGATTAAACGCCATTATTTTATGTGTGTACAAATGCTTTGTTTTTACCAGCTGAGAACTCACGAAGAGCTCATAAAATGTTCAAAACGTTCAAAACAGCAGCAGGATTTCCTCCGTTGTATGCAGAAACAAATATTGATGAGGTGCTTCACCTCCTCGTTGCTCCACGTTTGCCCTCGACTCATTTTGGATACACCAATCTTCCCGCGTCGTCAAATCAGCTGACTTGTAGCGTCGCATCTTGAGGCATCACATCCTGTTTTTGGTTCGTTTACACGTCTTTGGTCCATGTTGCGTTCATATATCAATCGAACCGCACCAGAGTTCGCTTGTAAGCGGACCGAGACCCATCTTTCGGATGGCAGCGTTCACATATGTTCAAACGAACCACACTTACTGAGCAATCGCACCAGGGTTCGTTTTAATCGAACCAAACATGACTAGTGTGAACGCACCCTAAGAAACATGAGCTGTTGACATGATGTCATGACAAAGCTAGTATTTAGATCGGTACATTATCTGATGGACATGAGTTGCATGGCTATTGTCACAATCCGCGTAGAGACAGGCAGACACGATTGACGAGAAACATACAAACTTTAATTAAGGACTTTCAACATTGACAATAACCGACAACTGAACAGGGTAGACACAGGAACTTAAATACAGGAAGTGATGACAAGAACAGGTGAAGGGAATACAAAACACGGCTGAACATAATTAGTGTAAACGAGTGGCGGGAGTAAACAAAAACAAAGAACACGTGGAACAAGACTAGACAGTGTTACAGTACGCCCCCCTCGAAAAAGGCGCGTCCTCGCGCCGTAACAGAGCTTGTGGCGAGGGCACAAGAGGGCGGAGGCTTCAGTGGAGGGCGTGGAGCTGATGGTAGGCAGCCGACCAGAGCCGCAAGCCACACACACCATGGCGGCGTCGACGGAGGGAGGAGCCAGGGAGGAGTCCCGACTGTAGGGGCGGACGAAACTCTGGGGCCGATCAATGGAGGCGGCGTCATGGTGTGTGACGGAGGATCCGGCGAGACCTCCCGGCCGACAGACCTGGGCGACACCCTAGGCCCAGAAGCTTGGCGCCGCGCTGCAGGTTCACGGGACCGAAGAGGCTTTGAGGATCGGGCTGACCAGGGCGATGCTGGAGCGACCGAGGCCGACAGGAAGGTCACAGGGAGGGAGGAGCCAGGTGATGCCGTAGGGGTGACGGGTGCAGGCGTAGCCGTAACCCTGGAAGTCCGTGGTGGAGGTATGGCGTCGACCCCCGGAGGCCGAACTGGAGAGATGAGGGAGTCCAGCGGCGCTCCCAGGTAGACGGGCCGAGGAGACGATGAGGGAGGCGTGGACCCAGGCGATGGTGACAGGCTGATGGGTCGGGGTGGACACACAGGCATGGAGGCCCGAAGTGGAGCCGGGGACTCCGCCTCAAGCCGAGTTGGTGGAGGTGAAGCTCGAGGCGCCGATGAGGAGCCGCACGGAGTGAGCGGCAGGGACAGAGCCGAGGAGCAGGATGACAGCCACGGTGGCCACGGATCCAGGGGGCTGGTTGTGACCAGCGATGGAGACGGGATCGGGGAGACAGGCAGGTTTCCGAACAGGAACGGTGAAGACGAGGTTTTAAGGGCGGGGATTTGGGTGGGGATTGGATCCGCGGCCCACCAGTTGATGGAGTTCCGAAATCGTCCACCCCTGCTCTGACATCGGCGGGCACCCCGGGCTTCCAGGCTGGGATGGAGCGGCAGCTTTCCCAGATTGCCCAGAGCATGCCTCCCTGATGGGGCCTGGTCTCGGGGCCGAGAAGCAGGTCTGCTGCGGGTGAGTCCTTCATCTTTCTGTTTTGGTCGGTTATCCGCGTAGAGACAGGCAGACACGATTGACGAGAAACATACAAACTTTAATTAAGGACTTACAACATTGACAATAACCGACAACTGAACAGGGTAGACACAGGAACTTAAATACAGGAAGTGATGACAAGAACAGGTGAAGGGAATACAAAACACGGCTGAACATAATTAGTGTAAACGAGTGGCGGGAGCAAACAAAAACAAAGAACACGTGGAACAAGACTAGACAGTGTTACAGTTATGTGGTTTCTAGGGTGTTCTAGATTGTCGCTAGTGCATTGCTCTGCAGTTGTTAAGCATTATTTTGCAACACCCAAGAAAATACATAACAATGCGTTGAAAAACACATGTAGGGGAGACAGGAGTATTGTAACACGGGGGCTGCAACCAAAATCGCATACTCTCTTGAGTAGGTACTTATTTCGAATAAGTAATAACTTCACTTTACCTACCAGCGTCAGTTACTTTGCTTCACTGCCATTCATAAATCCTCTCCCATGTATACTTCAGAATCTCACCAGAAGAAGTGGGATGTCCAGGTACTTTTTGCCCCCTCTTTAATGAGTAGTGTGAATTTGGACATACTTCTTTTGTCACACACTGTTTTTCGCCTGCTATATAGTAGTGAAGTATGCGATTTCGGATTTACCCAGGGTCAATTGCACACTGTCAGTTTGACTCGTCAGAAAAGAGCTGTGGTGACCTAATCCATATCATACACTCCCATCACCTTTTTGAGCTCACAGGAAAAGTGGCGTGTCTGTAAGCAACATTGTAGATTTTATTATTTTCCGGGGAAAAAAAGTTTTGTTCAATCAAGATGAATCATTGTATTGCAGATAAAATCCTTTGACTCACATAACCTAAGTAGTTGTTTCTCTATTTTAATTTGATGCTTTGCATTCGTGCTAACTCCAAACCCCCATGGTAAAACAGTTAGCTATGTTACTGATGATTGGGGAGGGGATAGTTGGAGCAGTTCATTAAAAATGTTACAACCAACCCTTTATGAGTTGATGTTCAATGAGTCCAGTTATTCAAAAGGCAAATTCACAAAGTTTTTTTTTTTTTTTTTTGTTGCGCATCAAGGGATTTATATGATAAATGTGTTTCTACCATAGTTTAAGTGCTTGTCTTCTTTTCGGGGGAAAAAAAAAACACCACAAGTGAGTAAATATTGTATGTTTTTTTGTTTTTGTTTATTTTTTGTGCAAATTTCTAGTATTTTTGAGCATCTTAGCATTTCCATCCAGCATTTTCAATGTGATATCTCAAAATTTCCATAAGAAAGGTAGACAGCAAGGCAATATAACTAGTGACTGAATGTGACAGGAATACACACACAAACGCTCATACAAATACATGGTTTTTGTTTTTGTGCAAAAGTCCTAAAAGAAATGTACAATAATTTTTGTTGTCACCTTATTAAAAATGGATTATTCTTTGTTCTTCAATACATTTATTGAATAAATTAGATAGTGTTGATCTTATTTCTACAAATGATCTTTCATTGTTACATTTATCCCCAGCTAGTGTTACGCAAAGTTCAAACACATTCTATTTGCAGTGAGGCTTTATTCAGTGCTGTCACTTGCTTAAGCAACTTATATATTATATATATATATTATATATATATATATATATTATATATATATATATATATATAATATATAATATATATATATATATTGTATTACCATGTTTGTTTTGTGTTTTATATTTTTTTTATTTTTGATGAATTATTTATTATTTTATTATTATATTATTTTTTTTTTTTTTTTTTTTTTTTTTATTTTTATCTCCAATTTTTCAGAACTGTTCACATCATTTTACATCATCACATTAAATCAGAACGCAGGTGAGAGTTTTGAGAGTTGAATAAATTTTTTATTTTTTTTTTTATTTTTTTTTGTTAAAAAAAAAAAAAAAAAATTTTTCTGTCACTCATTAACAACCACTGAACCACTGTGTTGTATTTTTATTTTTTTTTTACTTTTCTACTCTTTTTCTTTGACTTTGAATGACGGCAAATACGCTACTTATTTTGGGGGGGAAAAAAAAAAAAAAAAAAAAAAAAAACCTCTTGGATTTATCAAAAAATTTAATTTTGTGTCCCAAAGATGAACTTACGGGTTTTTGAGCAAACATGGGGGTTAAGTACTTAATGACTTACTTGGGAACTAAACCTTTTTTTTTCATGTGTTTCTGTGTTTTTGATTGAACACCAACCAAAATTTTTTTTTTTGTGTTGTAACAAATGCAGCAGTCTGTGTTAGTTTTTTTTCAAGAAGATATCATCAACAACAACCACAGAGTTGCTGAATGCTCAAACAAAAGTGTGTTATCCCCCCCCCCCTTTATCCTAATGAAAAGTGTGTTTTTCAGTGTTTTTTTTTTTGTTGTTGTTTTTTTTTTACAGCTTTTAACACTATGCTATGCAGTTTCTGTGGTGCTTGCAGTGGGTTACAGGGCATTGCTATGAAGCTGTTGATGTGTTTTGAGTGTTGCTGTGCAGTTGCTAGGTTATTCTGGATGTTTGCTCCAGTGTTTCTGAGCAAGATTTTCTATTCTACATGGAGTTTGGGTTATAGTAATGAAATAAATGGTACACTTAAAAAGAGTACACTTTGATGACTATTTCTTAACACAGACTTTGCACGTTGTAACAGTTTCAAATTAAAGTATACTTTTAAATTTAATATATTTGGAGTACCTCTCAACTCTACAGCTGAACAAGTACAAATGAGTATTAGGAGGGCAGATAACTGCAAATATCGACTGCAGCATCACTGAAGATGCTCACATTGAGACAGGCAGACCCGTCTGCCTCTCTGCCAATTCGAGTTTGTCTCTTTTCAGAGGAGTTCTTTCTCTCTGCCAATCTGTGTCATTCCTTTCTCACTGCAAGTAACACCAGGAACGATTTCCCACCCCACTCCCCCAGCTTATGTGCTTGTGGTCCGTGTTCACCCCTGCAGTGACCGCTTTAGGAGCTCATTAGTGAGTGATGAGAGGAGGAATGCCTGACTGTAAGTGGCTTACTAGACATTGAGGAGCAGGAGAAACATTCCACTGTAGAGAGAGCTTATTTGATTATACTTCATTATCTGACAACCTATCAGGAAGGAGGACAACCTGATACACTGAAATCTACGCTGGACAACAACTCAATCTGCTCTACATTAACAATGGTAGGAGGACTCTCGCCAACTCTATCCTCTATCACAGTCGACGTAAGGTTGACGAGGGAGTTTACCTGACTCCAACTGTACTGCTCTCCCTGCCATGAAAACCTCGCTGCAAATGCTGACCCCCCATCCCATTTATTAGGGTTGCCATGGCAACCTCATTGCAACCACCATTTCAATTACCATGACAGCCTGCAACTCTACACAAAAATCTACCACAGTACTATAACAACCTCACTGCAACTCTACACAACCATCTGTTAGTCACCATGACAACATTGCTGCAACTCTTCCCTATCACAATCACCATGGCAACCTTACTGCAATTCTGCACAAACATCTGACAACACTGTAAGGACCACACTGCACCCTGACACCCTCAGTCACCGTGACAATCTCACTGTAACTATACTCTCACCTCTAAAAGTCACCATGACAACCTCACTGCAACTCTACACAACCATCTGTTAGTCACCGTGACAACACTACTGCAACTCTTCCCTATCACAATCACCATGGCAACCTTACTGCAATTCTGCAAAAAATCACCATGACAACATTGCTGCAACTCTTCCCTATCACAATCACCATGGCAACCTTACTGCAATTCTGCACAAACATCTGACAACACTGTAAGGACCACACTGCACCCTGACACCCTCAGTCACCGTGACAATCTCACTGTAACTAAACTCTCACCTCTACCAGTCACCATGGCAACCTCACTGCAACTCTACACAACCATCTGTTAGTCACCATGACAACATTGCTGCAACTCTTCCCTATCACAATCACCATGGCAACCTTACTGCAATTCTACAAAAACATCTGACAACACTGTAAGGACCTCACTGCACCCTGACACCCTCAGTCACCGTGACAATCTCACTGTAACTATACTCTCACCTCTACCAGTCACCATGGTAACCTCATTGCAACTCTACCCACCACTATTTCAATTACCATGACAGCCTGCAACTCTACACAAAAATCTACCAGAGTACTATAATAACCTCACTGCAACTCTACACAACCATCTGTTAGTCACCATGACAACATTGCTGCAATTCGTCCCTATCACAATCACCATGGCAACATTACTGCAATTCTGCACAAACATCTGACAACACTGTAAGGACCTCACTGCACCCTGACACCCTCAGTCACCGTGACAATCTCACTGTAACTATACTCTCACCTCTACCAGTCACCATGGCAACCTCACTGCAACTCTACACAACCATCTGTTAGTCACCATGACAACATTGCTGCAACTCTCCCCTATCACAATCACCATGGCAACCTTACTGCAATTCTACAAAAACATCTGACAACACTGTAAGGACCTCACTGCACCCTGACACCCTCAGTCACCGTGACAATCTCACTGTAACTATACTCTCACCTCTACCAGTCACCATGGTAACCTCATTGCAACTCTACCCACCACTATTTCAATTACCATGACAGCCAGCAACTCTACACAAAAATCTACCAGAGTACTATAATAACCTCACTGCAACTCTACACAACCATCTGTTAGTCACCATGACAACATTGCTGCAATTCGTCCCTATCACAATCACCATGGCAACATTACTGCAATTCTGCACAAACATCTGACAACACTGTAAGGACCACACTGCACCCTGACACCCTCAGTCACCGTGACAATCTCACTGTAACTATACTCTCACCTCTAAAAGTTACCATGACAACCTCACTGCAACTCTACACAACCATCTGTTAGTCACCGTGACAACACTGCTGCAACTCTTCCCTATCACAATCACCATGGCAAACTTACTGCAATTCTACACAAACATCTGACAACACTGTAAGGACCTCACTGCACCCTGACACCCTCAGTCACCGTGACAATCTCACTGTAACTAAACTCTCACCTCTACCAGTCACCATGGCAACCTCATTGCAACTCTACCCATCACTATTTCAATTACCATGACAGCCTGCAACTCTACACAAAAATCTACCACAGTACTATAACAACCTCACTGCAACTCTACACAACCATCTGTTAGTCACCATGACAACATTGCTGCAACTCTTCCCTATCACAATCACCATGGCAACCTTATTGCAATTCTGCACAAAACATCTGACAACACTGTAAGGACCACACTGCACCCTGACACCCTCAGTCACCGTGACAATCTCACTGTAACTAAACTCTCACCTCTACCAGTCACCATGACAACCTCACTGCAACTCTACACAACCATCTGTTAGTCACCGTGACAACATTGCTGCAACTCTTCCCTATCACAATCACCATGGCAAGCTTACTGCAATTCTACAAAAACATCTGACAACACTGTAAGGACCTCACTGCACCCTGACACCCTCAGTCACCGTGACAATCTCACTGTAACTATACTCTCACCTCTACCAGTCACCATGGCAACCTCATTGCAACTCTACCCACCACTATTTCAATTACCATGACAGCCTGCAACTCTACACAAAATCTACCACAGCAACTCTACACAACCATCTGTTAGTCACCATGACAACATTGCTCCAACTTCCCTATCACAATCACCATGGCAACCTTACTGCAATTCTACACAAACATCTGACAACAATGTAAGGATCTCACTGCACCCTGACACCCTCAGTCACTGTGACAATCTCACTGTAACTATACTCTCACCTCTACCAGTCACCATGACAACCTCACTGCAACTCTACACAACCATCAGTTAGTCACCGTGACAACACTACTGCAACTCTTCCCTATCACAATCACCATGGCAACCTTACTGCAATTCTGCACAAACATCTGACAACACTGTAAGGACCTCACTGCACCGACACCCTCAGTCACCGTGACAATCTCACTGTAACTATACTCTCACCTCTAAAAGTCACCATGACAACCTCACTGCAACTCTACACAACCATCTGTTAGTCACCGTGACAACACTGCTGCAACTCTTCCCTATCACAATCACCATGGCAACCTTACTGCAATTCTACACAAACATCTGACAACATTGTAAGGACCTCACTGCACCCTGACACCCTCAGTCACCGTGACAATCTCACTGTAACTATACTCTCACCTCTACCAGTCACCATGGCAACCTCACTGCAACTCTACACAACTATCTGTTAGTCACCATGACAACATTGCTGCAACTCTTCCCTATCACAATCACCATGGCAACCTTACTGCAATTCTGTGACAATCTCACTGTAATGGTAACCTCATTGCAACTCTACCCACCACTATTTCAGTTACCATGCCAGCCTGCAACTCTACACAAAAATCTACCAGAGTACTATGATAACCTCACTGCAACTCTACACAACCATCTGTTAGTCACCGTGACAACATTGCTGCAACTCTTCCCTATCACAATCACCATGGCAACATTACTGCAATTCTACACAAACATCTGACAACACTGTAAGGACCTCACTGCACCCTGACACCCTCAGTCACCGTGACAATCTCACTGTAACTAAACTCTCACCTCTACCAGTCACCATGACAACCTCACTGCAACTCTACACAACCATCTGTTAGTCACCATGACAACATTGCTGCAACTCTCCCCTATCACAATCACCATGGCAAGCTTACTGCAATTCTACAAAAACATCTGACAACACTGTAAGGACCTCACTGCACCCTGACACCCTCAGTCACCGTGACAATCTCACTGTAACTATACTCTCACCTCTACCAGTCACCATGGCAACCTCATTGCAACTCTACCCACCACTATTTCAATTACCATGACAGCCTGCAACTCTACACAAAAATCTACCACACTGCAACTCTACACAACCATCTGTTAGTCACCATGACAACATTGCTCCAACTTCCCTATCACAATCACCATGGCAACCTTACTGCAATTCTACACAAACATCTGACAACACTGTAAGGATCTCACTGCACCCTGACACCCTCAGTCACTGTGACAATCTCACTGTAACTATACTCTCACCTCTAAAAGTCACCATGACAACCTCACTGCAACTCTACACAACCATCAGTTAGTCACCGTGACAACACTACTGCAACTCTTCCCTATCACAATCACCATGGCAACCTTACTGCAATTCTGCAAAAACATCTGACAACACTGTAAGGACCTCACTGCACCGACACCCTCAGTCACCGTGACAATCTCACTGTAACTATACTCTCACCTCTAAAAGTCACCATGACAACCTCATTGCAACTCTACGCAACTCTACACAACCATCTGTTAGTCACCGTGACAACATTGCTGCAACTCTTCCCTATCACAATCACCATGGCAACCTTACTGCAATTCTACACAAACATCTGACAACATTGTAAGGACCTCACTGCACCCTGACACCCTCAGTCACCGTGACAATCTCACTGTAACTATACTCTCACCTCTACCAGTCACCATGGCAACCTCACTGCAACTCTACACAACCAGCTATGACATTCGTTCTTGACAACCTCCTTGCAACCCTTTACTCCTCTATTTTAGTTACCATGACAATCCCACTGAAACTCTTCAATAGGTCACCATGACAACCTCACTGCAACTCTACACAACCATCTACGACATTCGTCACTGCAACTGTACTTTGCCCTCTACCAGTCACCATGACAGTTTCCCCTTCTATTACAGTCACTATGACAACCTCATGCTCTCCTCCAACCTAGAAACCATGAGGACACTGTCACCTAAAAAACCTGTAGCTACAGCTGTAATGCCCCCTAACCCAGTAACCATGGCAACCCTTTTACTGTAGCAGTATATTTCCATAGCGGACAAACACTGTGTGACATTTCCACAATATTAAATGATGTCTACTCACGTCCTTTAAACTTTAATTGGAATACGCAAGTCTGTCTTTTTCGCCTTCTTGTTAGAAAGACACTTCTACAGGGAAAATTTTAAACTTTCACATGTGATTGGCAGCAGTGGACCCTCACAGCAGTAGTGCATGTGTGTGAGAGAGAGATAGTGTAGTGTGATGCATAGTCGTCTGTCTTTGTTTACAAGCAGAATTTGTGAGCAATCTCCGGCTTCACAGTATGATCCATGCTTACACACACACACACAAAGACAGAGAGAACAGATGGCCCAGGTTGTTATGTAGGCACAGAAAGTATCCTCCATGTTGTGTATGTTTAGCATGTAAAAATGAGAAATTCTACATGGAAATTGGACAGTAAATGATCATTAGATAAGAATGTAAGACTTTACCGTAAAGTATGTTCGGCATTGATATAGCCATTTCAGGATTCAATAGTAGATCAATGATTCCTAATGGCTGACCGATTTTGGTGACAGGAAAAAAAAAAAAAAAATCCTTATTTTCTTGGAGAATTTTTTTTTGACCGATAATTGATTTTTCTTTTTTACTTAACATAAGAAAACTCTTAAAACAAACTTTGTTTATAGTTTTGCGAGATGTTTATTATCTACATCTTGCTGTACCTATACATATCCAAACCCGACTATAAATGCTGAAAAATCTCCCACATGCCTCCCTGCCAGCTGTTGCCATGGAAACGGCCCCATTGGTTGGCACTGTGTGCTCATGGGAGTGCCAAGTAGCAAACATCCCATAGTTAACACAGGAGACAGTGTGATCACATGGTACAGTATAAATTATATTATTAGTGTGAAGAAGTAAGCAAATCAAATAATCAGTGTTTTCAATTACTTGCAGGCATATAACACACCAACAAAAGAGTCACCTTGATTAGAATAAATGAATATTTAAACAAACAGCTCTCATCTGTGCATACAAGAGTGATATCCTCTAAATCCAGAGAAGACTCTCACAGCTGTGTTTAGACTGTCACCGATGTGTTCATATTCACCCGCGGTTTGTGCAAAATATTAACATTGTATTGGTGCTGCGTATGGCATGCTGAGCTTTATCCTTTTTGACCTAATTTTTGAACCCAAAATGTATACATTTAATTTAATTTATAAATAAATAAGAGCCAATGATCATGTGACTCGTTGCACTTTTCATTTACTCACCCTCGAGCCATCTAAGACAGGTGACTTTTTTTTCTTTTTAGCTGAAACCCCGGAGCTTGGTGATTCATATAATGGAAGTCAATGGCTGCCGACACTTTGAGTTTTAAAGTGCATATGCAGACAAAACAAAATTAATACCCTCGACTCCTGACGATACATTGACGTCTTAAGAAGCGAAACGATCGGTCTATGCAAGAAACTGAACATTATTTACAACATTTTTGCCTCTAATCCACAGCCTTGGCATGCAAATTAGGGTGAGTAAATTAACAGCAATTTTTACTGTCCCTTTAAGATCACGGTCATGTTCTCTTGCAGACATGTCATCGTATTAAAACAATCATATGGATTTCCAAGACCCATATTTAGACTAAAATTACTTAATTTCGAGCAGAAACCACTGTACGTGTACGTGTTTTTGCATGCAAAGATGCTTTTTTTTTTTTTTTTTTTAATCTCATCACATTCATTTCAGACCGCAGGCTCACAACTCTTGGTTGAAATCTAATATCCTTTGCCATGCAGCTGCAGATTTGCTTCACCACTGAAAACCTTTTAAACAAACAATAAATAACACAATACTGTCTTATGAAAACGTAGAAATGCTGAAATATTTGCATGAGGGATTGAAAAAAATAATAATTTGATCAGTATAAAAACAGAATAGAAAAGGAAAGTTCCTGCATGATAGAAAAACAGAGTCTGTGCTTGTGTTTAGAACAGAGAAGTCCAGAGTTAAGCATAAGAAATCTCAGTGGCTCAGAGTGAATCTCACACTAATGCCATTTATTATAACAGAATTATACGTCTGTAAGTGTGTGTATGTGTGTGTGTGTGTGTGTGTTATAAATCAGTGGGATGTGATGAATGTTCCTGTCATCTGTGTGTGAGCTTCAGCTGTTCTAGTTGCTGACTTTCATAAATGCGTCTGCTCCTTCAGAACGCAGAGCTGCAGCTCAATTAGCGCATCTCTGCCTTGACCTTTGACCCCATCTCTCACGGATCCGACGGGTCCCTTCAAACTTACGTGACCTACAGAATAATGTACGTAAAATCATTTACAGTTGCAGCTATAAGCAGGGATGTTTCTAACAGGAGTTTTCAACTTATTCTGCTAGTGTGTGTAATAATGACTGGCCAGCAGCATTGAAGTTTGTGTTTTTAAATAATTTGCTCTGTGTTTGATTTTGAGCTCAGAAAGTGACAATAATTCTTCTCCACACGCTCCTATTTATCGCCATCCATTCTATTGGAATCATATAATAAATAAATAATTGTGATCACACTCCTGATTTATATCCACCAATTATCATTTAGCATGGGTTTGATTATCACGCAAAGCATTAACTAATAAAATGTACTGTTCATTTAATGCAATGTAAGTTGATTTGGGTAAAAGAGCTTAAATACCAATGCAAAAACAAGACCAACTGATCCAAAACCATCCACTGACCTACAAAATCCCAGAACCAACAGTGGTAGAATTCAGAAACAAGTTATTAAATTATATGTCAGAAGTTATGATGACATTAGAAATACTCCGCCTTGGGCAATTGTGATAAAATGGTAAATCGACAGATGTGTAAAGAGTACCTGAAAACCATACTTGAGTAAAAGGACAGATAACTAACACTGAAGATAACTCGATTACAAGAAAGAAGTCACCAATTCCAATACCACTTGAGTGACCGGCAGAGGGCGCCCATGCCCGATTACTGACACTCGCACACTTTCCTTACTACATTTCCCATAATCCCCGTACCTCGGCACTGGCTCCAGCTGCAATTCATTGACAAACAGTATTTAAGACTAACCTGAACTCTTGTTTCCGTTAGGCACAATTCCAAGCGTTATTTACCCGTGTTTGATTTACCGTTGTTGACCCTGTGAATTTACTACTTACTACTACAGTTGTGTTCAAAATTATTCAACCCCCCAATGCTGTAAATGGTTTTAGAGAATTTAGAGTACATTTGTAATTGAATTCAGAATGAAATCCTACAAGGACTTCTTAAAGAAGCATATGCAACTAAAATGACATCAATTGGTTTTGTAATACAGTAGTAAATGTTTCTTTTGTGAATTCTTCATTGACACAATTATTCAACCCCTTAAAGACTACCACTCTGAAGAACAGAGGTCCATTGAAGTGTTTTCAATCAGGTATTGAAAGCACCTGTGGATGTCAGGGAGCAGCAATAAAGCCTAATAAGCACCAATTAGGCAGCTTTAAAATGACTGTGATACTCAGCTCCTTCTAGACATTTACTGGTGTGGTTACAAACATGGTGAAGTCAAGAGAATGGTCCAGGAAGACAAGAGAAGAGGTGATTACTCTTCACAGGAAGGGCAATGGCTATAAGAAGATTGCAAAGATGTTAAACATACCAAGAGACACCATAGGAAGCATCATTCGCAAATTCAAGGCAAAGGGCACTGTTGAAACGCTACCTGGTCGTGGCAGAAAGAAGATGCTGACTTCGACTGCTGTGCGCTACCTGAAGCGTAGAGTGGAGAAAAGTCCCCGTGTGACTGCTGAGGAACTGAGAAAAGATTTGTCAGATGTAGGTACTGAAGTTTCTGCTCAGACAATACGGCGCACCCTGCGTAATGAAGGCCTCCATGCCAGAACTCCCAGGCGCACCCCCTTGCTGTCTCCAAAGAATAAGAAGAGTCGACTGCAGTATGCCAAAAGTCATGTGGACAAACCACAGAAGTTTTGGGATAGTGTTCTGTGGACTGATGAAACAAAATTAGAACTGTTTGGGCCCATGGATCAACGCTATGTTTGGAGGAGGAAGAACAAGGCCTATGAAGAAAAGAATACCTTGCCTACTGTGAAGCATGGCGGGGGGTCAATCATGCTTTGGGGCTGTTTTGCTTCTGCAGGTACTGGGAAGCTTCAGCGTGTGCAAGGTACCATGAATTCTCTTCAGTACCAGGAGATATTGGAGGACAATGTGATGCAGTCCGTCACAAACCTGAGGCTTGGGAGACGTTGGACCTTTCAACAGGACAATGATCCCAAGCATACCTCCAAGTCCACTAGAGCATGGTTGCAGATTAAAGGCTGGAACATTTTGAAATGGCCATCGCAGTCACCAGACTTAAATCCGATTGAGAACCTCTGGTGGGACTTAAAGAAAGCAGTTGCAGTGCGCAAGCCTAAGAATGTGACTGAACTGGAGGCTTTTGCCCATGATGAATGGGCGAAGATACCCGTAGCTCGCTGCAAGACACTTGTGTCAAGCTATGCTTCACGTTTAAAAGCTGTTATAACTGTAAAAGGATGTTGTACTAAGTATTAAGATTGAATGTCACTTGGGGGTTGAATAAAACTGATAATGATGTGAGCAGAGAAAAGACATTTGTGGTTATTTCATTATAAATGTTATGTTATATTTGTCTGACCTACACGTGCCTCTTTGATTTAATTGTAAGCAGGATGACTGAATGATCAAAATCAATGTCAAACCGGCCAAAACAATCAATTTCAGTGGGGGTTGAATAATTTTGAACACAACTGTATTTACTAGTACATTGATGAGGAGTTAACCAAAGGTTTCATCCGACCATCCACTTCACTTGCATCTGCTGGCTTCTTCTTCGTCCATAAGAAGGATAGTGGATTAAGACCCTGTATAGACTATAGAGGCCTGAACGAAATAATCATCAAGTATAAATACCCATTACCACTCGTTCCGGCTACTCTCGAACAACTTCGAACAGCCAAGTACTTCACTAAATTATACCTCCACTTTGCCTATAATCTCATCCGCATCCGTGATGGAGATGAATGGGAGACAGTGGGCTTGTAACGTGAAGGTTGCGGGTTCGATTCCCACGCTGGCAGGAATTGAAGGTGGGGATTGTGAATAAACAACACTCTCTCCACCTTCGATACCATGACTAAAGTGCCCTTGAGCAAGGCACCTAACCCCTAATTGCTCCCCGGGCGCTGTCGCAATAGCTGCCCACTGCTCCGGGTGTGTGTTCACTGTGTGTGTGTGTGTGTGTGTGTGTGTGTGTTCACTACTCACCGCTGTGTGTGTGCACTTGAGATGGGTTAAATGCAGAGCACCAATTTTGAGTATGGGTCACCGTACTTGACAATACGTCACGACTTTTGACTTTTTCACTTATGCCGTTCAGGCTGGTCAATAGTCCGTCCGTCTTCCAGGCCTTTGTGAACGATGTCTTCCGAGACATGCTAAATCAGTCAGTGATTGTCTACATTGACGACATTCTCATTTATTCCAACTCCTGGGAAGAACATGTCCAACGGGTCCGTACAGTTCTTAAACGTCTTATCCAGCATCAACTCTATGCCAAACTGGAGAAGTGTGAGTTTCACCGCAATACAACGGCGTTCCTGGGTTACATCATTAGCCCTGAAGGAGTCGCTATGGATGAACAAAAGGTAACCGCGGTTCTCAACTGGCCCAGGCCCCAGACTCTGAAAGAGTTACAGAGATTCTTAGGGTTTGCTAATTTCTACCGAAGGTTTATTTGCAATTTCAGCACCATAGCCAACCCTCACCACCTCATGTGGTCCTCTGCCGCCAACCAGGCTTTCCACTCTCTCAAGGAACGATTTGTCACTGCTCCTATACTACGTCATCCTGACCCAGAGATTCTGTTCTTAGTCGAAGTGGATGCCTCCAGTACAGGCCTGGGGGCCATCCTTTCTCAGCGACAGGGTCATCCCCCTAAACTGTATCCATGTGCCTATCACTCTCGAAAATTGAATGGTGCAGAACGCAACTATGATGTGGGTGACAGAGAATTACTAGCCATGAAATCAGCGTTCGAGGAATGGCATCATTGGCTTGAGGGGTCCAAACATCCGTTCACAGTCATAACTGATCACAAGAATCTGGAATATCTCAAATCAGCCAAGCGACTCAATCCTCGTCAGGCCAGGTGGTCGTTGTTCTTCTGACGATTCCAGTTCACAGTAACCTACCGCCCAGGGTTCAAGAACACAAAGGCGGATGCATTATCACGTCAGGAGGAATCTGACATCTCCCCACGGGCACCAGAAACTGTAATTCCCACCAATTTAGTGCTATCTCCCATTCAGTGGGATATAATGACTGAGATCAACCAGGCCAACTCCGTTAATGAGATCCCTGTTGACTGCCCCACTGATAAAACCTTCATACCGGATCATCTCAGAAGTCGTCTCATCGAAAGAATCCACTCCATCCCGTCCTCTGGTCACCCTGGAATCACAGCCACAATTCAGCTAGTCCAAAATCAGTTCTGGTAGTCTACTCTGTCAGCCGACATTACACAATTCATTAAACAATGTCGAACCTGCAACCGCCACAAATCCTCTAACCAACTGCCCACTGGTCTTCTACAAACCCTACCCGTTCCTCAACGTCCTTAGTCTCACATCGCTATTGATTTCATCACCGACCTTCCTGCTTCTAATAACTGCACCACCATTCTCACCATTGTCGATTGCTTCTCCAAAGCGATTTCATGTGTCGTTGCTCAAACCTGCTGAGGGTCCCAGCGAGGAGGGGGATGAGAGGTCTGCTGTCCAGGGCCCCTCACCCATCGTAGTGGAGGGCGAGGAGGCCTATCGTGTAAAGGAACTACTAGACTCCAGACGTCGGGGAAGCAATCTACAGTATCTGGTTGACTATGGTCCGGAAGAACGCTCCTGGGATGATATCTTAGACCCTAATCTCATCGAGGAATTCCATCGCACTCATCTGGAAAGACCAGCTCCACGACCACGAGGGAGACCCCGGCATCAACGGCCTCCTTGCGCCAGGAGTCGGTCGCATGGGGGGGCTCTGTCACAGAGGCGAACTCCGTGATTCCCTCCTCTGATCGGCAGAGGGCGCCCACGCCTGAATACTGACACTCGCACACACTTTCCTTAATACATTTCCCATTATCTCCGTACCTCGGCACTGATTGCGGCTCCAGCTGCAATTCATTGACAAACAGTATTTAAGACTACCCTGAACTCTAAGTTAACGCAAAGTCTTGTTTCCGTTAGGCACAATTCCAAGCGTTATCTACCCGTGTTTGATTTACCATTGTTGACCCTGTGGATTTACTACTTCTGACCCATTGCTGCCTGCCTCTTTGACCTGTTTGACACCATAGACCATATTTTTGTTCTGCATGGCTTGAGCGATTGGCTGGGTTCCAAGGTACTGTTAAAAATCTGTTTAAAAAAGTCCCATTCAAAAATAGAATTTTTTCAGTTGCCTTGGGTGAATTTACATCATCTTTATCTGCTCATCTTTGGCTTGGGATTCCCCAAGGATGCATTTTGGGTCTCATTTTGTTTTCATTACATATGATTCAAATTTTTTGCATATGAATAAATCTAGAACAGATATTATTGTGTTTGCGCGCTTACATATGGCTCTTACATAAGTTTGATTTAGGCCCTTTATCTATTCATGGTAAATCCATTGTAAAAAAAAAAAAAAATTACGGGTACTTTTGATGAGTCATTACAATTTGACAAACAGATCAATGCTGTTGTCAGATCAAAGTTTTTTTCAGTTAAGAATACTGACAAAGGTCAAGCCATTTTTGACGTTTTATGATTACGAGAGAGGGATGCATGCATTTGTGTCTTCACGTCTGGACTATTGTAATTCTCTGTATGTGGGGATTAGTCAGTCCACTTTGTCTTGATTGCAAATTGTCCAGAATGCTGCTGCAAGATTGCTGACAGGCTCTCGGAAACGGGACCATATTACCCCGATTGTTTCTTCTGTACATTGGCTGCCAGTGCATTATAGGATTGATTTTAAGATTTTGTTGTTTGTTTTTAAATCTTTAAATGGCCTTGTACAACCACATTGTACATTCAGATTTATTACAACCATACTCAACATCCAGATCGCTTAGGTCCGCTGACCAGAAACTTTTAACTGTTCCTAGGGCGAAATGTAAATTATTGGGCGGTTGTGCTATTTCAGTGATAATTCCTAGACTCTGGAACAGTTTGCCATTAAATATTAGAATAGCTTCCACACTGGGGTCTTTCAAATCTGAAAATTCATATTTTTTCCCTGGCTTTTTTACAGATATTTTGCTATTTAATGTTATGTGGTCAGATGTCTTTATAATATTGGTGTATAATGTATGTGTTTGCTTTTTGTATATGTTTAAAAGGTGTACAGCACATCAACTAACACTTATTTTTAATGGTGCTTTACAAATAAATTGACTCGCCTTACCTATTGTTTAACAAAACACATGTAAGGGATTGTAGTGATGATTTTCCTTGGATACAAGCGAGAGTGAGCATGGAGTGTAATCGTGCAAAGTGAGTGAAATCAGAGCGGTAAATGAATGTCTCGCTATCCGCTGTCTCCTCAAACCCAAGTAAACTCCAGTGTCGTTCACTCTACTGCGCATGATCTGCTGTACCAAATTAATAAAAAACACAGTATACTGACCCATTTCCTGTTTCCTATCATGCTCCATTCGTGGTGATCAAGTTGAGTGTAAAACCAGACCAACGCTAACTTGGAAACAATCATACTCGGACCGCAGCGAACGTGCATAATGTGAAAGTGTGGAATAACACTACAACTGAGCGATTTCAATCCAATATACAGGCCGGTGTTTAAAAGACACTTGACATTTGAGGAAAACAGCCTCTTTCCCTCAGAGCGCCCAAGCGTTTGAGGATGCTGCTGACATTTACAGGACGATGAACTACAGATAAGACCGCTGACAAGCGTCCACATCCACACTGAAGATATCTGCTGCGTTTACTCTCCGTTCTTGACATGTGATGATTGCAGCGTTCACACAGCAGCAGCAGAATACGGGTGTCAGTCCAGTTTAGGCCTCTAAATCCAGTTGCATTCATATGCAGATAGTCCCTCTGCACTGCACACACTTCATTTGTGATCTGAAATCAGGCTCATTTTTCAATAACAAAGACTTTCAGGTGCGATAAAGACATCGCATTCTTTAATTTTTATTTTAGTCATCAAACTATATTCATGGCTATCGGAATAGAAAAGGGCCTTACATCAGTTAAATAGTTTAAGCTAGTCTATTTACTCTCCTGCTTATTGTCAGTCAGACAACAAACACAACGGAATGGAACGGAACATTTAAATCTCTGTTTGCGCTGCCACTGACCCAGTGAAAGCAGTTATGATGTATTAGTATGAAACAGCTTCACAATCTGCCACAGTAAAAAATGTCTACCCACTCCTCTGGGTGTGTGTACACGGTGTGTGTGTTTTCAATACTCAGCGCTGCATTTGTGCACTCGGATGGATAAAATGCAAGCACAAATTCCGAGTATTCCTTTTTTCACTTTCAAATAGCGGTTGTGACAAGTGACTGTTAAAAATGTATTTGCCATTGAATGATTCATTCAGAACATTCATTCAAGAACAATGGTTCATCCAGTAATGAAACACGTAAAGTATTTATGAGTGAGTCATTGAATCATTCAGATTTTTTTGAAAAAGAATGCATTCAAATTAATTTAACATTTGAAATAGACGACAGCAATTAGCATTTTGTCAGAGCCTTTATTATATTAGATGTTATTTTGTTTAGTTGTTTATAATTGTGGGAGAATTGTGATCTTTCTTTGAAACAAACAAAATCACAATTCTATTATTTTCAAAAACTTGCACTTTTCACCCGTTTCCAAAAGCTTGCATTTTCAGGCCACCAAAAAATGTCCCAGGGGGGGACAGGTGTGGTGAATAAATTAACCAATGAACAATCAAGTTTTTAATGTTGTTTATACATCTATCTGGTGTTTTTCACATGCTTTAAGACAAACCATGTGCAAAATCATGAGTCAACATAACATCATTGCTGAGTATTTTCTCTTTAAAACTGCAGCAAAATAAAGAAATCGCTGATGTTTCTGACGTCACAAAATACCTTCTAACCAAGTGCCGGTGGTCTTCAGCATATTATTAACTGAGTGTGCAACGGAGTCTATAAAGAAGGTTATCCTGGTATATTTTTCTGTTGATATGAAAAATTGGTTATATTTATCAGTATGACAGATGTATGCATTTTACGATGTTATGATGAAAGTTATGGCTTTCTTCATTGACGTTCTGAGTTGTTCAAAGTGTTTCTAAGAATACTGATTGTTAGAAGGCAGCTGTCTGACTCGTGAATGTGAACATGGTTTGTGTGACATTAGCTGTTTACTTACATTGTCAAGCAAAACGCTAATCATATTGATTACTGTTATGCGTCCAACACTGTAAAAAGCAATATGATCATGCAGTAAGTTCACCAAGTGGATATCCACTGAGCTAGTGTCGAGTGGAGGCGGAGCTAATTATTATATTAATAAATCTGTGTATATTAAATGAGGCAAGGGTGTAGTGTAACATTCAAGATATTTTAAGGCATTAAAAAAAACAAAAACATTTAAATATGTAACTTTGGTGATCAAAGATCTAAAAAATTGACTACAGGGGGACTTTAACTACCACTTTTGACGACACACTCGGAAATTTGGCTGATCCTTGACCCAATCGCGTCAATTACGCAAAGTTGATTCTGTGATAATTGGCTCTAATATTTAATGCTTTAAAAAATGTTATAGATTTAGGTAGCAAAGGAGAATAGATCAAATTATTGACCACATTTTGAGACAAAGGTCTTGTTAATGATTTTGAGTTTTGCACAAGGTAATTAAAGCAACAGTTTTTCAATAATGGAAGAATATGTAAAAAATATGGTATGGGGTAAAAGGTGCTCTTAATAACTGGCTGACTTTTCCATTTGTTTGAAATGACATGGTCAGATTCAGAATAATATATTTAAAAATATGGTATTAATCATATCATATAATAAAATGTCATATTTATTTAAATCATTTTGTTTTTGTATTTTTAAAATGAACATATTTAAATGACATTTTTATTGAACAAAAAATGAATTATATTATCAGAATAAATCGAAGTTTCCATATATGCTTAATTACGTTTTTATTTGATCATTTACTTACATATTTAATTATTTATTTACTTCTCAACTGCCAGCATACAAATTCATTGCAATTTGCTTGCCTGGGCATCTTTTAAATGCTGTTATCTAATGCAATGACATCACAGCATTTTTAGTGTGACTTCAGTCCTGTGAGGCAACTGGATGTGTATGCATGAGTGTGCAGATATATCTGCCTCTGTTTAACTGGCACTTCAAGCCCAGATTCATTTCTGCTTTTAAGAGGAGAACACTTCACAGCTGCAGGCGACTCAGAATGAGTAAACATTTCATCTCTCATTGAGAAAGTCAGAATTATTATCTTCTCCACGAGCCAGCGGATCCTAAAGGCCTTCTGACCAGGCCATGGAAAATCATGCAAAATAACCCCTGAAATGAACGCTTTAATGCATGAACGCCTCATCTTATGAGAACGCAACGCCTCATAAATGAAACATATGCTTTTGGTTTACAGATGAGGAATAAGTTTCATTAAATACATATAAAAATCTGCCCAATTCCAATGTTATTCATTCTAAGAAAATTCACATAACACATGAATCTGGACTTCAGGAACCATAATCCCACCATAACCATAAACCATGTGACCCGAGACTTTCCATGAACAGGTACGAAATAAGACCTGAAAATCTTTAAAAACTTGCAGAAAAATTCTCAAGCTGAATATATGAGCCAAAAAGCTTATTTTTTGAGGTTTATTGTTAGTATTATTATTATTATTATTTGTTTGGTTATATTTTACCATTTTTATTTAGTAATAATAATAACATAATTAATTAAACATATGGAATATATGAGCAATATCACACTTGTAGTCATGTAACAGCATGGCTGTGATTCGGTCGCAGGCCGAGCACCATAAGTAATCACATCCACGCTTATTATATCACATGACTATTAGTGTGCTTAGCTCCACCCACTCACATGAAGCACTGCGAATTATGTTGAGTCGATTGAGTCGATGTCCCTTGATATATATATATATATATATCAAGCAGAGTGATAGAAATGGTGAAACCACATATGTATACGGGTGAAACAGTCCCCGTGATGTTACTGGTAGAATATTGCATGGCTGGAAGTCCTCTGAGCCAATCAGATTCGAGGACCATAAGTTACTGTCGTATGATATATAATAATAAAATGAAATTAAAAGGAAACAAGGTTACAGATTTAACCTAAATTATCATAGATGCACTATATATATATATATATTAGGGGTGTGACGAGACACGAGATTGGGTTCACGAGACGAGATTTTTATAGCATTTTTAAGAAATCCTCAATAACGAAACGTATGAAGGGAAAATAGTCTTTTATTCAACTGAAAATCATAAAATGCAAAAATGTTGGTGCATTTTGAAACCAACTTGTAATGCATGTCATTTTACTTTGATTTTAATGAATTATTTGCAGTAAAACAACATGCAAACACTGCTAAATGTTTTGCCACAAAATCAACCGATTGTTTTCTGCCCTGCATAATTTCACATGAGAAATCTCACTGAACTTCTTTCTACAGATTGAACATAAATTAAACAGTGTAAATAAAATAAACATATAAATAAAAATTCAAATAACACTTTAAGTGTCACTTTAACTGCAGTACAAAGTTGACCATTTCCCAGTCACTATTGATTGTGTGGCTGTAACTGTGATAAAGCTCTGCGTACACCGAGAAGTCCAACCGTCAGCAGTGATAGCGATGCTTTCTGCCTCTTTAGGGGCCGTTCACATATCGCGCCTAAAGAAGTGTGTAAAGTGCAGCCGCGTCGCTTCCTCCTTCTTTTGCAAGCGTTTGGGAGCTCGCGCTTCTGTCGCGTCTGTCGTTGCTATGCAACCATGAACTGTGCACGAAGTTTCAGCAAGGGATAAATTGATTTTTAGCTCTTGCTTTAGCTTTACTACTAGATATATTTATGGAGATGAGATATAACAACCCCCTGTACAGCTATGATCAGCTGTTCGGCTGAGATTTCCATGTTTTGTTACGGAAAGTTCGAAGATGATCGGTTGGTTCTTGTCACATGACCTGCGGTGCGCTTGCGGCATTCTGAAAAGTTGAGATGTTCTCATCTCGCCGCGGCACAGGCGCGCCCGGAAAAAACGAGCTTCCATTTTGCGCGAATGAAAATGCGTGCGCTATGCGAACGGCCCCTAAGAATCTGCAAGCTCTTCTGCCCTTGAGACAATTTGAAGAAATAACCTCATGATTCAACATTTGAGTTGAATGAGTGAAATATTGCAACAAGCTGCAGTTTATCTTAGATGTGAACACAGAGAGAGACAGTTATTGTGCTCATTCTTTTCATTAAGTAAACCAGACTAATATCAGAAGAATCAGTCTGCCTGTGTGTGTGTGTGTGTGTGTGTGTGTGTGTCCTTGCTGAATGTTTATGTTACTAGTTCTCATAAACTTCCTCAAATTTCCCTGATGCGGAAATATTCTTCCATATCCTCCCTTGTTAAAAGAAGATTGGAGGAGACGTTCAGCATCTTTCTGACCTATTTAGCAGCTCTGCTCTTTAGATGCCAGACACAAACTAGAACCTCGAAAAGCCATTTACTCAAACTTCACTTTCTAGGGCACTTTTGTGACATCATTTTTATTTGTTCGCTATACTTCAAATCTTTAGAATCCATATGTTTGTAAGGAACAGATCCAAATTCAGCTCTTCATCCATTAATGACAGTCAAAGCCCAAATTTGAAAGTTGCACCCTCAAGAAGCGTTCATGACACTGATTTCAGATGCTCATTGGTTCTCACCTGCTTCGTCACAGATTGCGACATGCCGCGTTTCGGTGGATTGACGTTTGAAATGAGTGGCTGCTTTCACAGAAAGAAGTCGGATTTATATTTCCATGGATTAATAACTTAAATTCTGCTCTGTAATCCATAAAAACACTATTACCACCATAGAGGACAGTGACTGCAGCTCATCATCACTTGAACAACTTTCGGTACCTCTTTCGACATTTTCGCAATAAATACATTTGTCACGGTCAGTACCCGTAAAGTCCACTAGAGGGCACTCCACTCGGGACTTACACACACATATGCACATTCACTTTGGACTTATGCACCCATTCACCCATTTCGGTATCGCACTACATTTCCCAGAAGTCTCCACACCTGAACCGATTACACTCACACCTGATACTAATCGCATCTCACTATTTAAGCACACTGCACAAACACAGCAAAGTCTTGATTCTACCTCTAGTAATGATTTCTGAGCGTTCATTTTTGTTTTTGCCTGTTTTCTTGTTTTTCTGATCGTTCTCTGCCTGCCCTTGGATTTATTGCCTGGTATTTTTGGACTGTTGATTCTTACTTCCTGTATCGACTGATATCTGTATCCCCTGTAATCCTTGGTTGCTGATCATTGACCACTGCCTGTCTGACTACATCTATTCCTAATAAAGCAATAATATTATTGTGATTACTCTTTATGTTATTCTTTCATTTATAACAGTATGTAGTTTTAAGGAATGGTTATGGGTAGGTTTAGGGATAGGTGTAGGATTAGTGGCTCAAAATTTTGTTTTAATGTTATATTTGTACTAAAATTGTAATTTTCCTACACATTCCGGTCCATTAGGTTTCTGTATAAAATGGGTGTTTGGGTTTAGGGATCTACAAAACGATAAAAGGGAAATTATACATAAATCTTCATGGTGAAAAATTGATAAATATTTTACATATTTTCGCTGAAAAAAAGCAATCATTTTTACGTTCTAGTGGTATAACTATGTCACAATTGTACATTTAAGAACCTTTCTAAACGTACAAAAATGTACGTTTTGTGTCTTTGAAAGTTACGTATTTATGCCTACTTATTTACAATGAGACCAGGCTGGATATGACTTGATTCCAAAAAAAGATTCACATTTACTAAATTAAATAAGTTCATATTGCTTAATTATGACTTAAAGTTAATTGTACTTAATAGAAAAAAAGCAGTACACTTTTTCTAGTTCCCAGAATGGTTTTGACTGTTAAAAGAGAGTGAATGTTAAAATTAAGTGTTATTTTATGTGTTTTTTGCTCAAGAACAATGCTGCTATCGGAAATGTCATCCTTCCCTACATCTGAAGTTCTGATTAAAAACTCTTCACATTCAAGTGCTTTTTTGTAGGAAAGAAAGGAAATCATGGAGGACAACAGGTTTATTCTTGACTATTTATTGGGAAAGTCTTTTTAAAGCCAAAACAATATTAGCATCCCATTCATTTACAACCATATAAACATTCACATATGTGAATTAAAATACATACATTACTCTCTACGCATATTGAATTGAGTTTTTATTAGGGATTAATTTTATAAATGGATTAAGTTCACAGTACTCAAAAATATTACTTTTTCAACTTACATGGATTAAGGCAATCGGTTACAGTGTAATTGTTATATGTTGCCTTTATTTATTTATTGACGATGTTATTTTGCCATTTTTATAACAATAACAGAATTATTATTAATACAGTGATAACAGTAATAATAATAATAATAATGTATTGTTGTCGTTGTTAATATTAATATGAATACTGATGTAAATAATAGAACCTTAGATGATGTTCTTCACTGATAACTGGAAAGCCTCTTTAAACATACAGCATTTCCATGAATATCAAAAATAAGCATTTTGACATTTCTTTCACCCCTTTTTCTCAGGACCGAATCGGCTCATATCAGCACAATAGATACTCTCACCTGTCTGCTGACATCTCACACTCTCTCATTCAAGGGCATTTATCGGCCCTTCATCTTGAAACCATCCTTTCCCGTCGGTTGACATGCTGTAAATTATGTCTGTCAGACGGCAGGAGTTTCTTTCCCTGCTCGTGTCGGCCTTTATGTTCTAATTCATCCAAACAAGCACCAATCAGTGCAGACTGAGCTCTCGGAGCGCTCGTGTCTCTGATAAGCATGTTAAGTACCTTTCCCTTCGTGTTTTCGTGTTCAAATATTCCATCTCACATTCGGTCCGAACAAGGTGGGTCCAGACCACCAGAACCGATAACAGAGCAGAAGCGTCAACACAAATTTTGACAGAAAACAAATGAGTCTAGCCACTCTTATCAGCCGTGAGATGCATTCGTGGAAGAAACGGCCGGCAGTCTCTCAGGGAAAATGAGTGTGTCTGCTGAAATTGCCTGTGCAAATGTCTTCCACGGCGAGAACGGAACGTAAAAGGAATTTAACGAGAACGTGGCAGCAGCGGGGAGCCACATTTCTAGAAATGTCATGTTTTATATGCATGTGTTTGTTTGTTTGTTTGGTTGGTTGGTTGGTGGGGTTTATTTCCCTCCTGAAGTGAAGAACTAAAGCATTCAGATTGTGGTGAAGTTCAGAAGCTTGAAAACCTAAAACATACAGACTGTTTGGTTAAAGACAATGGGAAATGTCAGCAAATGACTTTCCTAACATCATCTGATGTAATGGACAGGATATTCAAGTAGGGGAGAAAGCTATACCTGGGGGCGTATTCACTGATAAATGACTGGATCGCTCACGACGTCATAAAAAGGGAAGCCACAGCGCCGCCATATTCGTATTCCCTATAGAATTTCCCCACACGTTATTGAATTAAAAGGAAACGATCTGATTTTAGTGTCAGCATTTTTATATCTGAAGTCTCCTTGTATATTTTTACAATGCAGATGTCCTAAACAATTAAATGTGTATTTGTTTAAAGTCGGGATTTCCTCTGCTTATTACAAGTTATTGTACGTTCATCTTTATTACAGTAGCGAATATCCGAACAGCTGAAGGACGAGATCCAAATGATTCTTCTGAATTCTGAATACAGATTTATGCGCACAGCTTAATACAGCATCGCTTTTCTTCACTTAGGTTATATAAATTCAAAAGTGTTTCCGTTAATGTCAATTCATATGCAAACTGTCATTGCTTTGAAAAAGCCATAACATTTGAGCTGACCTGTGGCTTCTTAAGGTTTCCCAAGATCTGAATTGGACGTTGGGTAACAAAAAGACATCAGGAAATAATATATGATGCTGACTCTGTCATCGTTCATTCTGTCGCTCTGAGCAAGACGACACATTTAATAAAAGGGTATTGTATGTACTCTTTCATTTAATATATGTGAACCTGGACCACAAAACGGGTCAACGAGATTTATAACATTTAAAATGTATACAGATTTATACACTAAAATTCCCATTGATGTATGGTTCGTTGGGATAGGCCAATATTTGGCCAAGATACAAATATTTGAAAATCTGGCATATCAAAAATCTAAATATTGAGAAAAATCACCTTTACAGTTGTCCTTAGCAGTGCATCCACTCACAAAAATAAATTTCATATATTTATGGTAGGAAAATGACAAAATGTCTTCATGCAACATGATCTCTGCACAAGACCAGTCGTTCACAAAGTTTAATCTGGAAATCCCATTTTTTGCTATCCACGATCAGGTAATCCATCTTACCTTTGTGCTGGTTTTTCAAAGCAAAATTGGATTGGATCACCCTGATTCAGATATACAATTTTTCAGATTACCAAATCTGCATTACTAGTGCTCTACCGCCCCCAAAACGCTTGTGATAGAAACAATATGAGATGGGAAAAAAAATATTTCTCTCATATGTGTTCTCTCAGAAAAGTTCAGCGTTTCAGCGTTCAGTGTTTGCTCGCGAGACTTTTGACTGGCAGAAAAACGTTTGATCTCTTATGATTGTGCCAATGTAGTTTACAAACAGTGAATTAAATATATTTTCAGTATCAGATCAGAATTTTTCAGTAACAGTATCAGATTACACCTTGCCCCTAATGATTTTTGGCATAAAGGAAAAATCAATAATTGTGATCAGAAATTGCTGGCTATTGCAACAAATATACCTGTGCGTCTTCTGACGGTCTGTGGTCTAAGGTCACATGAATTTGAATAAATTTCTGATAATAATCCCATATATGTTCTTACTCAATATTTCCTGCATAATTACATATATACATATATATATATATATATATATACCTGTGTCGGCAGTGTACAGTAGACACACCCATCTTAATTATTTGAATATTTCACTTATCCTGCCTGAAAAGACCATAAATATTACAGATAACGTGCAAAGTATCAATTAAAGTACATACACAAATCTGAAAAACTACTATTTTAGGTCAATGTTTTGGCCCTCTGTCGATAGGAAATCGCAAGCTGGCATTCATTCAGTTTTTTATTACAGAAAAATCACACAAAATCTTATCTTATGTCTAGTTAGGAAATCTTAAACTGCTCTATCGAGTTTGATAATCAATTGCTACTGTGAGGTAAACATAAGATTAAAATGGAGAAACAAAATCGGCATGCTTTTCATTTCTTTTTTGACGAAAAAGAAAGAAAAAAACAAAGAAAAAAAGGAACTTGCACTATGACCAGTAATCCTCCATGACGGCTCATTGGCCTCTGTAATGTCGCTAGCAATTTGTGCAAAAGTCTCTTCTGCTTGCATAATTAATACATTTTATTTAACACCTTTCTCGAGCAGGGCTATTGTAATGTGATTTTTTTTTTTTTTTTTACTGTTGGCTTTCAAAAAGGCTTAAAGTTCAGATACCAGTGGGATTATCCTAAAGCTAAGACAGTTTTTAAGATTTTTACAGTTGTTTCAGTACACTCCTTTACTATCTGTAGTTGAGATGAAATAATGTACTTAGTAAATGTTATTCTGTAATATCTTGTCCTAAAGCCATTGGAACTAAAGTGCATGTGAAGAGAGAGCTTACTTTAAAGTATATTTTTTAATCACTATGTTTTAATAATCTTTTGTTGAGCTTTAAAGAATTACATTTATTTCAATGCTGACTATGTAAAGCACATTTATTTGATTATTATTTGATGTTATATTTAAGGTTAATATATTTTAAATGCACCGAATTGCATTTGTAAATATTGTACAATTGTAAATATTAGTCAAATGAAAATATTTAAACATGACATACTGTTACGGTGCGTGTATCCAGGGAAGAAGCACCCAATGACGGAAGTCCTTAACATATATCTTTTTATAACTCGAGGAGAAATGACAAGGCAACATCAACGCAACACAAAGGGCTGAAAGAAACCAGGGCTTAAATACACTGAACACAAATCGATAACGAGACTAATTGACAAGAAGCAGCTGAATACAAATTAACCAAGGTGACAAAGGAGTGACGGAAAAAGTCAAACAAATTACACAAATGATAAAATGGCAATAAACAGAACACGGAGACATGTAACACATACGTTTCAATAGAAATTAAAGTATATTTTAATATAAATGACTTTATCATAAATAACTGTTTGGCAGTACACTTTAACCATATTTCAAATTATGAAATTACATGTAAAGATGTACTTAAATTGGTCGAAACACACTTGAAATTGAATGCCTTAACATCAGCTTTAATATATTTTCATTTAATTGTAATTAGCAGGCAATTAAGAGCATTCAGTTCACACTTAAGTATATTCTTTTAAAGTATATTATTTCCATAATAAGTCCTCTTTTTGAAAGTAAAAGGCAAAGCTACTAAACAATTATTGCGGTATCTCCGTGCAAAAAAGCACCTTATTCATTAACCATCACCTAGTAACTAGTTTAAACAGGTCCACTGTAAGTCACTGCCATTCATTTTCATGCAGACACCTCTTTTATATCTAATCTAGATGAGCTTTATTCACAAAACATAGATGTTTTGCATTGCGCTTTCACCCTGATATCCAATAAAAGTGGTTGCAATAACTAGGCATTTATCCAGATGTGCGGTGTAGTAAAGTGCGCTTTCAGCATATGCAAGAGACTACTGAGGTCCCAGTCGAGGTCCGATGTCAGATTATGAGGAACCGCCCCAAGACAAGTGAATCTCGCAGCACATTTACATCTTTGATTCGTCTACGTAATTAATTTTGTTAATCGGCACTAAACCAACACAGACAAATGCCACGTTTGAATGACTGTCATTGGAGGAAGATGCTTTGTGCCTGCATAACTGACCAACTAAACCTTGAACTGCTGCTCTATTTGTGAAAGAGGCTTGGAAAATCATACCAAAAGAAAACTGGTTTTAGAAGTTGTACCGTTTGATGAAATACTGCAAACACCAAGCTTTGTATTTTACGATGTAAAGAAACAAGTCATCATAAGCATCAGAAAGATGCCGTGAAATGCAGTAATAACGCCGCTCTGTCTGTCTGTCTTCCTGCTGGAGAATGAGATGTTCTTTCATGAACAGCTTGGGTTTTCAGTTTTTATCCAACGCCTTCTGGACAAACACACACACACGCATATATTGTGTTTTCATGTTTCATGGGGACTTTCCATTGACGTAATGATTTTTACACCATACAAACCATACTCTATCCCCTGACTCTAACCCTAATCCCACGCCTAAACCTACCCATCCCAGAAAACTTTCTGCATGTTTACATTTTCACACACACATATTTGCTCTAATAACCCTGAACCCTCAGACATATTTTAACTTCATTAAGAGCTTTTCTCGTGGAGACCATCGGTAAAACACACGCACCCAGCCACACACACGGACATAGACATTGAGATGTGAATAAGGTCAAGCTGTCATTATGTGGCTAATCATAAACATAAATAATGAATTAAACACATAAATGATGCAGCAGGTGTTGGTGGATTATAGAATAACTCTTGCTAATAACACACGCTCACACTAAAGACTTCCATAGATGACATTGAACTATTTTTGTTATTCACATGCATAACACAATGATTAAGTTTATCAACTTTAACAGAACGCAATGCAACTATATTTCACCATCAGTAAAAAGAAAGTGATGGTTTGCTGGTCTCACTTGTCTACCAGCCTGGCCAAGCTGGACTTGGTTGTTTTAAGCGAGTGGAATAATCAAAACAGAATACACTTGGGGGGAAAAAATCTTTCAAAACACCAAAAAAAAAAAAAAAAATAGACCACAACGATTCTGTCGGCACAGTTTTTAAATACTACAAGTATCCACGTGACATAGTAATACCATAAGTGACATAAGTACAAATTTTGTCACAGTTTAAGGAAAATATTGCCTTATCACACCATGAACACAACACAAATAGATTTTTTCCCTCAACCAAGCATGTACTATTCATGGTCTAAGCTTTATTAAACCTATGAGCATTACATATTAATTATATGGCGCATAATCAACAACCACAGATTTGAAATATGTGCATTTGCGTCCCAGCAAAGTTCAAGTATTGTCTTCTTTGCTAATCCTCCCAAAAAAAGAATTCTTTTGTCCATAGCTCCAAGATTCAAAGAAGAGTTGTCGTTCAAAAGGCACGGGCAAGGGTACGGAGTAAAATTACACCATCAGTTTTTCTAAATCACAACATCACTCAACATTCCCAAACCATATGACACATTGTGCCAACTATAGCATTTTGACATATAGCTAGGATTCAGATGTTAATTGGCATTGGTTTCTGTATTGGCAGAATACAGGGATATGTGAAGGCCAAGTGATATGCATCAGTGCATCCGCATAAAAGTTAACGATGCGATGTATCGATTTAAGAAAGTGTGCATTGGCTACAAGTTGGCATTTGTATCATATTGCATCGCATTTGTATTGTATCACATCGTTTCTAACATATTTGCATCAGTAAAGCCCTATTCATTTATATATAATTATTACTAGATATGCTATCATTTGTGACCAATATTTTATATGTAGATTGATTTCTCCATTCTAAACTTGTTACGAAGTCACTGAGACACAAAGCGTGTGGATCCATCTGCAAAGTCACAGGATACGTAACAAAACTGCTTCTCTAGCATTCTCTTTTCGCTACTGCTGTTACATGAATATGATGAACATAAATATGACAAACGTGAATTTGAAGAAGTCCGAAGGCTCTTAAGATAATATATGATTTACTGTCCGTCTGAACCAAAGAAATAAAAGCGAACTATCTGTAACATATTTAGGGCCCTATCATTTCAGCGATGCAGAAAACACGGATGGAATTGCAGAATCCATTCATAAAAACGGAATTTGTCAAATTTTGGATGAATAAACCAAAAGTACACTTAAATCAAATCATGATATGGACCAGTGTTAGTGAATATTAAAGCGCAAGAAGACTATTTGAATATGAATCCTGCATGTTCTGTGTGTCTCTGTGTGAATGAATGGCGCAGATGCACGAATACCTTTACTATACATCCTGAAGCACGAGCGATGCTTGCGATGTTTTTTTTCCAGCATTCGCTATCTGACTATATGTCGACATGAACACATTAACTTCATCTCCAGAGCTACCCTGAGAGTCACTTCATGAGTATTTAAACGTTTAATTTGAGAAAAAAAATATTGTCGTATCACAGAAACTCCAAAATCTTCACAGCAACCCATCAAAACAAAAATCAAATAAAATAAAAGTTAAAAGGTTTAACTTGTCACAGAAATATAGCCTTATTACTATTGTAGTACTATTGCACAACTACTTCTACTACTATTATAACTATTGAGACTAATTTAAGGAATAATCACACATTTTTTTCATTTTAACAGTAAATCTGTTGTGCAGCAATTTGTTTAGATTTCATTTGATTAAAAATAAATGAATGTTTATGCCATTCCCATCACAGAATTTCTGTTAAAAGTTAATAACGTTGCTTTGTATTAATTCAATTAATTAGACATGTTTTTGATTAAACCATTAAAATGGAATCCAGAAAAATTCAAACAGAACAGAATTTGGTAAAAAAAAAACAAAAAAAAAACATATTTCATAGAGTCCTACATATTGATTTTTTTTCCCCCCATTTCATCGTATTTCATTGAATCATAGAAATAGAATAGAACTGCATCATAATGGGGCGAATCGTTTCGCATCGCACCTGTAGCTACTTCATTTGTATCTTTAATGCATCATATTGCTGGCTATGCATCAAGATGTGAGTCGCATTGGCCTCAGGTATGAAGATGCACACCCCTAATGGTAACCAATACTTGGAATTTGTCCTCAGCATTTAACCCAAGTTAGTGCATGCACAATAGGAGTAGTGAGTAGTGAATACACACACCCACACACGTTTAGCTTATATTTTAACCATACCGTGATCCAATCGCGGAAAAGTCTAGCCACTTCTAAACTCCTCTCCCACACTACCTCAACAGTGGTAGCAAATGTTTACAATGTGTTTCTAAGAGTGAGGTATTCATTTGTGAAACCATCGAACCATCCTGCCATTGGATGCAAACGTAGTAGGGCTGCCCACGAGTAAAGATTTTTCTGGTCAACAAGTACTTATTCATTTTAAGCGATAAGTTGACTAATCGTACGTTTATTAACAAACCATCTATATCATTAAAAAGGAGCTTTTAATGCCTACATAGCCTAATGAGTGTTCAAACACACGCATTAAGCTTGCCACAGCGCACCGGCCGAAATAATAATTATAAATGTGAAATACCAAGGAGATTGCTTTAACATTTTAATAATTAATTGATAAACTAATGTTTTCTGTATTCTTGGCTGCAGTGATGAATTTGGTGATGCTGACTCGTCATCTTCTCAGTAGTGGACATATGGATTACATAACCTGAGAATATTTGCTTTCCATTTGAATGTACAGCGGGTACGGAAAGTAAATACTGAGCAAAGGGTCTGAATACTTAGGACCATGTGATATTTCAGTTTTTCTTTTTTAATAAATCTGCAAAAATGTCAAGAATTCAGTTTTTTTTCCTGTCAATATGGGGTGCTGTGTGTACATTAATGAGGGGGAAAAAAAGAACTTTTACTTTTTAATTAACTTAAATGATTAGCAAATGGCTGCAATTTAACAAAGAGTGAACAATTTAAGGGGGTCTGAATACTTTCCGTACTCACTGTATATGAAATTTAGGTGATTTTTCTGACGTCTTCCAGACCATAAGATAGTTAGCAATCAAAGTCCCGAATTTATCTTTAAGCTTTCTACATTTAAAATTTAAATGTATATGAAAGATCCTGAAGTCTACTAGGTTGGGCCATTGAGATCTAGATGGATCTCCAGGGCGCCATTGTTCATCCAGACCCGCAAAGCTAATTGCTAGTAAATTTCAAAGATACTGTAAATACACAGATAAAGCAAGTAGGAGGGGAGGGGAAATTATATTTCAATACTTTTGTGTCCACTCACAGAACTTTTGCATTTTCTCACATGCAAGTAGGAAGAAAAAGAAATTTACAAAAAAACTTTTACATATGAACACTAAGTTTATTTGGGCAATTCAATAGTTTTCCGAGAGAACATAAAAGCATTGAAATATATTTTTTCTTCCTAGCCCATATTTTTTACCCATGCCCTTCCAAAAAAGGAATAGAAATTGTTTTATTTAGCAATTACAACATTTATGCAATGATTTTACAAACGATTACAAAGAAACATTGAATTAAATTTGAAATGTTTAAGTAGAAAGGTTGAAATTTGATTGTAAAACATGCTCCAGTAATCTTTATTTAGTTATAACTAGTCAAGCACCTCGATGACAGTGGGTTTGCACTGATGGTTATTTACTTCATGAGTGATTTTTCACTGACCTCATCATGATCCTTCATGAGAGACACGTGCACTGCTGTTTTAGTACTTGGCCGTAACAAGGTATCTTGGATGGCGGCGTAATTGTTCTGTACTGTTTGGAAGCGTGTGCTTGCGACCAGCTGGCGGTTTATTCCTCTGAGTCTCTGCTGGGATTTTCTAACGGAAGTTGGATGGAGGTCTCTGGATCTCAATCAAAGTTCTGTGCGGGTCTGAAGTGCTTCTGGATCGAGATCTGAGTGTGTTTGTCATTATCTGTGTGTTTTCTGGTTTGGCAGTGTTGGGGAATACTAACTAAACTATCTCAACTGGATTCAAAATAGTCCAACTTTCTAGTAGCAAATGATTTGTTTTAATTAAGCAGTGCAATGTGACAAAATGTTACAAAAGATTGCATTTTTATGTGGATGCAATAACATATATATGTATGTATATGTGTGTTCTATTTCTGGTCTTATGCTTCTCGTGTTTTGTTCATGTTTCCTACTTCCAGTCTGCCTTTGTTTGTTTCTAGTTACTGATTCACCCGTGTCTAGTTTAGCTCCTTGTCAATCTCTGTGTAGGGTACATCAGCGTTAAAGGCACATTTGACTTTATTCTCGATTAAATCACCAAGTTGGCACAGAAATTACACTCAGCACTTTTCTTAAGAACTGCTTTTGATGATCCACATGAAAATTTGGCTGATCCTTGACGGAATCACGTGCAGCAGCATAAAATTGTTTCTGCACTAATTTGATCTAATACTTTTTCAAAATGTTGTAGATTTATGTAGCACATGCAGATCAATAAAATTATTGTCTATATTTTGAGACAAGGGTCTTGTAAATGATTTCCAGTTTTGTTCACATTAATTAAAGTCATAGTTTTTCATTTCCATTTTTGTAAATGCATGGCATTTGGGGTAAAAGGCGCCCTTACTGTCCGGGCTAAAGACACAATAATTAACATGATATTCAACAGCTGTCACAAGTGTGTGCAGGCAGACAGATTAAGACAGATGAATGTTTAGTTTACTAATATAATAATCCAAACAGGGAGCAATTCAAATAGACAAGAGAGTTCACACACATAACAGTTAATGAGACCGGACAACTGAGAACTGAAACAGTGACCTAAATACAGGCAGATTCCGTGAATCCCTTCACGAAGAGCCCTTCCACAAGGCCGTTAGCGAAGGGTATATGCGATGGTCACTTTGCGGAAGTAATTTTGTCATTTATGATAATGTGACCCGGAGAATTCTCGTGATTCATTTTAAAGCTAGATGGCGGGAGAGTTCGAGTTAACTTACAAACGGAGCAATTCAAGTTTTTTTTGTTTGTTTTTCATGATGTACTTCACACATTTTTTTTTCATTTTATGTTTTAATAAGTTTCATCGCTAAGTAATGTGTTGTTGTTTTTTGTTTACAGATATTTCAGTTTTTCTTTTTTAATAAATCTGCAAAAATGTCAAGAATTCTGTGGTTTTCTGTCAATATGGGGTGCTGTGTGTACATTAATGAGGGAAAAAAAAGAACTTAAATGATTTTAGCAAATGGCTGCAATATAACAAAGAGTGAAAAATTTAAGGGGGTCTGAATACTTTCCTGAATACTTTTTTGCTATATATATGCATATTTATATATGTTAACAGCAAAAATAAGAAATTTCTGTTGTCATGACGTATTGTCAAGTATGGTGACCCATACTCAAAATTGGTGCTCTGCATTTAACCCATCCCAAGTACACACACACACACACACACATACGGAGCAGTGGGCAACTATTGCGACAGCGCCCAGGGAGCAATTAGGGGTTAGGTGTCTTGCTCAAGGGCACTTTAGTCGTGGTATCGAAGGTGGAGAGAGTGTTGTTTATTCACAATCCCCACTTTCAATTCCTGCCGGCGTGGGAATCGAACCGGCAACCTTCACGTTACAAGCCCAACTCCCTCACCATTAGGCCACGACTACCCACACAGCTGAAACAAGGAGACAAACTAGTGGTGGGAATCAGGTCAAAGACACAAGATAAATGAAAACAAACTGAAACTCCAAGAAAACTAAAACAAACTAGTGACAACAGCTGGCTGACTTATTTCATTTGTTGACATGATATGGTTAGATTCAGATGGTATCATATATTAAGTTGGGGATTCACCTTGGAAAAAAAAAAAAAATTACCATATTTATTATGAAACCATCATATTTTAAAATGTGATTTTAATCATATTACATTAAACAATTTATTAGTTACAATAAATTACGTTGTATATAGTGTAAAGCTATATCAAATTATTACAGGATCTCATTCAATGCTTTCAGAATCATTACTTTTTAAATTTTGATTCTGTATTTTTAAAATGAACATATTAATGGCAGTATATTATTTTAACTATCCTTAATTGTGCTTTTAGTCCAGTTGAACCCTATATTCCCTATATTGAACCCTGAGTTTATATTTATTTTATTTTTATTGAATACATTCTCTAGTTTGCAAGGACTACCCATTGGCCCAGTGAAAGAATCGAATGTGTGTACAGTCGTGGCCAAAAGTTTTGAGAATTACATAAATATTGGAAATTGGAAAAGTTGCTGCTTAAGTTTTTATAATAGCAATTTGCATATACTCCAGAATGTTATGAAGAGTGATCAGATGAATTGCATAGTCCTTCTTTGCCATGAAAATGAACTTAATCCCAAAAAAACTTTCCACTGCATCTTCATTGCTGTCATTTAAGGACCTGCTGAGATCATTTCAGTAATCGTCTTGTTAACTCAGGTGAGAATGTTGACGAGCACAAGGCTGGAGATCACGATGGAGCACCGTGCCATAAGGCAAAAGTGATAACTAAGTGGCTCGGGGACCAGAACGTTGAAATTTTGGGTTCATGGCCTGGAAACTCCCCAGATCTTAATCCCATTGAGAACTTGTGGTCAATCCTCAAGAGGCGGGTGGACAAACAAAAACCCACTAATTCTGACAAACTCCAAGAAGTGATTATGAAAGAATGGGTTGTTATCAGTCAGGATTTGGCCAGAAGTTGATTGAGAGCACGCCCAGTGGAATTGCAGAGGTCCTGAAAAAGAACGGCCAACACTGCAAATACTGACTCTTTGCATAAATGTCATGTAATTGTCGATAAAAGCCTTTGAAACGTATGAAGTGCTTGTAATTATATTTCAGTACATCACAGAAGCAACTGAAACAAAGATCTAAAAGCAGTTTAGCAGCAAACTTTGTGAAAACTAATATTTATGGAATTCTCAAAACTTTTGGCCACGACTGTAGGTCTTTTACTTCTGTAAATTTCACTTAATTTACTGAAAATGTGTTTTTATTTGATTTTAGCACCATATTTGATCTGACTCCAAATTCAAATAATATTTATTTTATTTATTTTTTATTTATTAATTTAATTCGGTTTTAATTTAAGTATTTGATTATCCTAGTATTCTATTACTCTTCAATTATTCCTACATTAAGGACACAAGAGTCTCAAACCAGTCAGTGGGGATCTCACGGTCACAAATTCGCCAGTCTAATCTTAGTCATGCAAGATTATATAATATACAATGTTTAATACTATTACAGCTACTGTCATACATAATAAATATCATTACTTGTGTATCAAGGAGGCATTCACATGTTCAAAAACAGCTGTTCAACATGTTTTCAAAGTACATTTTTAATTTTATTTGGTGCACTAAAAACGCAGCACTCATTGCACAAGATACAGAAAATGCAGTCACATTTCTTAAGGGGAAAAAAGGCACTTTTGAAGAGGTTTTCCACAGACTTTAACTGGAAAATGACGTGTGTCAAGGTCATTTCATACTCTTTGCACATGAAGAGGAAAGAACACATTGATTCAGTCGCAAACTGATTCTGTTTTGGTGCTCAAATACTGAAGAAACGACAACTACTGAAGAGAGAAAGACCTTTATCTGCCCCTGATTCACGTCAGTATTCAGAGCTCTTAGCAGACAGACAATTTTCACACTCTCATCTGCGATACAGTGATTAAAATAACCAAGACAACTTTAACTGCTGAAATAGAACGAGTGAATCTTTAATGAGAGTACATTCATAATGCATCAAAAGTTAAAAGCGCAGATATCGCTTTTTTTTCACATGCTTGAGAGATTTTAAAATGCATACAAAGAATTTTAGCATGTGATTTTCATTTCACATGTGCAGAAATATTCATCTGAAGAGCATGACACTTTTGCACAGACTCCGAGGTAGTCAGAGATTGGAGCCGTCTGGACGCAGACACACATTAGCGCAGCAGAACACGTGAAACCTGCCCTGCGATTCAGAAACACAGCTAATTAATTAAAGTTCTGCGAGTGTTCATGACAGGGCAATTAGGGAGAATAAGACATCAAGCAACGCAAAACTAATCGGGTTGTAATGGCAAATTACTAGCACTGTGTCTGTAGAACTAGAGCGTTTCAAGAGGCAGCTGAATTGAGCGTAGCGAAGACTAACACAACAGGCACCTTATAGTATAGGGTGATTTTAAACATGCAAACAGCAGGAATATCATGTGTTTAATTGTCAATAAATTATACAGTGCCATTACGTTACGATGGATGATGTTTTACAGGCTTGACATTTTTACAATTTCATTAATAATTTGTGGTTCACTATACAAAATCAACAGGGCTGACATTTGAAAATCATACAAATAAACATACCTAAAGATAAAATGATAAGAATAGACTCAAAGAATATGAATGGCATGTCTTTTTTATTACAAATGGGATCATTTATGTAAAAAGCATTTTATATATATATATATATATATATATATGAATCTATTGTTATAAGGTGGCAGCAGCAGCATTATAGTGCAATAGTATACCTTGGGTTGAGCTTTTTAAAAGAGGTGCACAATTTTCTCGGCCGATACCATTTTTGCCAATTCAGATTTTCTTTCTAAGAACTATAATTGACAGCATATACAAACGAAAATCTGAACAATCTAAGTGTCATATCGCAATATCAATGACATAGCAACGCATTTACGTTCTCTAGTGCGCACAAAAACAATACCCGTCTGAGAATAAGAGCAGCAAGTCAGCTTTCGAATGCGATTTAGTACCTAAAAAGGAGCTACTTCAATGGTATGGAAGTGGTTTGATTACAAGAGGTCAGACCACCAACAATTAAGCAAAAACTGTTGAATTAAGCAATTAAGCACATTTTGCAAAAATATTCAAGAAAACTGTTACTGCTAAACGTGGAAACAACAATTTGTTTCACCACTTAAAACAAGAATGAATAAACTATATATTTGCTATAGTTTATTAATTCATTGTTTTAGCAGTTTTGGTATAGAGAAATGCACGTTTCACTTGTTCAAGTCACTGTAAATACAAATGTTACATAACAAATATGTATCATAAGCAGAAAGCGAAAATGAAAAAGTGAAAGTGATGTGTAGACAAGTATACTCATTTCGCCCATCCAAGTGCATTGAGTATCGAACACACACACACATTATGAACACACACCCGAAGCAGCAGGCAGCCATTTTTTGCTGCAGCGCCCGATAGTGATTGGGGGTTATGGGCCTTGCTCAAGAGCACCTCAGTTGTGCGAGAGGAAGAGTGTTCATACATTCCGCCTGTCTAGCCAATAGGCCACAACTGCCCAAAGACCTCAGTCATCCCTAAAAGCAAAATTAATATTAATACCTTTACTTTGACAAATAAATTTTTTTTAAATACTAATGAGTGCTCATAATAAATAATTATTTATTAATAATTATAAAAAGCATATAGCAACCTTATTGCAAAGCCAATTTACAACGCTCAATACGAGTACAGTAGAATAACTTCATATTCAGTGAGCCAGGGCTCACTGTTCTTGGAGTGTGGCAACTTCCAAGGCTCTATCTAAGGGTGAACCCCTACATGACTTTTGTGCTGCGGCACAGTGGTTCTTTATACATACATTCATCAGGTTTTACATCAAGTCTAGACAACCCCAGGATCACTGGTCCTTCAGGGCTGACCTAGTCCTGTCTGCACTCAACAATTGTCTGTGCCAGTGTTACACAGCCTTGTTGGGTAGGCAGTCATCCTCAGTGAGGTGGTGTTGGTATTGATGTTCCCATAGCATTAATGCTATGATGAGGAGTTGAGCTCCCTTCAAAAGGAAACCTCTCAGGTTACATTTGTAACCCAGTTACCTCAAAGGGAATGAGATGAGGCGTCGCTTTACCGCTCATTAGCATGCTTGCGCATCTTCCTTCAGACAATTATAATCTGGGTATTGCGTGACGTAAATCCCCATTTAAGATCTCGCTGATGCATCACACCGTGTCACCTGACCTCAAGTTGGCCTGTTTACATACGTGCTTCAGACACCGGTTACGCCATGATGTAGCGTCTCGTAACCTGAGATGTTTTGAGGATCCACCAGCAGTTGCTATCAAAGTACACAACCTAAACCTAGAATAAAATGACCTCTGACAATTACAGTGAATACTAGATATGATGTTGTGTATCAGTAGATCAATTCAAGTAATCATATAAATATTCATGACAATCCTTCAGCTTAATTACTGCCATGCAACAATTTGAAGCTGATTAAGTTAAAGTTAGGTTAAACTGTCAACATGCTCGTATCTACCTGAATAGTAAAACATTTGGTTTATTGATACACATTTGTAGGAAAATCAGAGGTTTACAAGTCTAATATTTAGGCAACAGAGTACGTAAGTATGCATGTGCAAAATATTGCAATTAAAAATATACAGTCCCGGTAGTTTTTTACCGCAGTCGAGGTGACATTGACGCTCAAAGACTCAAGCCAAACTCTTCCCAAAGGTCCTCGCAAGTGCAGAGAGTGAAATATCCAGCTGTTTATTCATGCAGTGTCTCTGCAGATATTTTATCTTTCAGAGGACTTTATTTTAGCGTGCATACAGCACTCTTCTCAGGTACTTGGTGAATAAAATGTCTCCACAAAACAGGGAGAGTCTTAAAATAAAGGTGCTGATAAAACAGTCTGGCAGGTATGGTTGTTCTTCTGCATCTGACGGTGAGAATCACACACAACAGGAAATTACCTCACTTTCACCTCGATAGTATGCCAAAATGACAATGCATAATTGCACAACACCATCAGACCCATCCAAACACTAACTAAACGTAGCCCCTCTATTAACTTCACTACATTTTTCAGCACACTTAACATACGTATACAAATTAAATACTTACATCATCTATTCAATTAAGGAAAACCTTTATAAGCAATAAGTTAAGGCACAACATTTAAACAATGTTTTGTTGCACCAACTTAATATATTTCAAGTTCATGTGTTAGAAACTAACTGGCAATGGCATGTTAAAGACAATTATGTCTACTTTAATTATTATATGTAACATATGGGAGAAGCAAAAATAATTTGTAAAAAGTATACAACAAATATCAAGTTAATTCAATGAGTTTTTTACCATTTCATTGTAGTTATTTGTAAAATGAGCAAGCAATTCCTGACTTTTTTTTACATGTATACTTACTACATTAACTATACTTGAACTTGAAATATACTTTTTTTTGGTAAGAGATACTATCGCTTTAACTACTTGACATGCATCTTGTCTGTTGTTCAATTACTTTTAATATTCAGTAACTACACAGTAGTTCACCTAATCTGCCATGGAAAGCAAATATTTCAAAAGAGCTTCTCCAAAAACTGTTCAGCACAATCCTGAGGCCCATGAGTGTGTCTGGAGATGTTCTTGGATTTGTTTGAGATTGTTTTAATGGCATCAGCACTTCATTTGCAGTGACGAGTGGTTTTAATGGTGTGCAGCTGAAGTCAGGCCGTTGTTCTCCCGAGATCATGAGCCCGTTCTTCTGTTCTCGTGCGCAGGATTTGTGCGACGACTCAAAATAGCTGCGCTGCTCCTCCTGCAGCACTAATTGCGTGTCCACGCGTTGGACATATTGAATTCTGTTTAGCAGCCGCTGGTCATTTGATGTCTCTGATGTTTAGCAGAAGTGTAACGCTCAGCAGAAATGGCTCCGAGCTCTGAAAACAAGCAACTTATGAAGGTCAAAGCTGGAGAAGATTTGCCAGAAGTAACATCGAGAAAAACAACAAAGATCGCACATTGAGCGACTCACTCTTAGCTGTTCCTGCTTTAAAATATTCTCCTATAGCCTAACTGCAACTGCTAATGTACTTCATAGCCTGCAAGTGCAGAGGTGGAGAGAATGTCACTGTATCGATAGATCCGAACGTTGTGTCCATGCCAGTGACCCATTTTTAAATCATCTCAAAATAATTATATAATGTTTCCATGCGGTTTCTGTTTGGCAGATGAAAAATTCAGTTTGTTGTTTTCTAGCACTATGATGCTTCAGATATTTAAATAGAAGTGTCTTGGCCCAATACTATAAGAGCCCAGTCTGACCAGCCTTGCATAAATTACCATAAATTAGTTGACTACAGCCTGATTAAACAGCAAATGGATGACTCTTTTCCTGTCCGCTGGGTTGCCAGATTGGCATTGAAGCCAATTAAAATCCCTCTAAGATCAACGGACGCCTTCACAGCTTGAAGCACCAAACAAAATTTGTTATTCAGGAAAATTACATGTCAAAATTATCATCAATATTAGCATTATTTCAAAATATTTTATTTTTTCATTCTGCACACAGTAACAATGTTGTCTTCAGTATTTCATGAAAGCTGCTGTTGCTGTATACTTTGGATGTGCTCTTCAGCAGTATACTTTTAAAAAAGTATTACTGGGGAAATAATATACTTCAAAAGAATGCAATTAAGTTTTACCTGAAAGCAATGTTCTCGGACATTTTGCATGTTCATTGAAAATGAATTGGTATTAAATGTATTCGTTTAAATTCATGTTAAATGGAATTACCGAATTTTAGAACTTAAGTAGGATATCTTATCACATCTTTAAAAGTAATTTCAAATGACTTGCCTTTGAAATATGGTTAAAGTGTACTTCCAACTGTACTGACAAGCATTCATGGTAAACTAAAATACACTTTAATATAATTTATATTCAAACGTATATGTCAGGTATTTAAATATAAATATAAGCTTTTAATTTGACATTATAAAGTGCACTTGTAAGTCTCCTTAAGAGTGTTAAGATAAACAGTCATGAAAGTGTACACGCATATGCTAAAAACTATATATATAGCGCGTGTGTGTACACTTTCATGACTGTATTTCTTCACACACTTTAGTAGACTTAAATGTGCACTTCAGTATAAAGGTATATATACTTTTAAGATTTGAAGTACAAGTTTTTTTCCCTCACAAAATGTTTGTGATCTCCGAAAAGCATGCACTTTCCCATAACCAGCAAAGCACAGTTGTAGTGAATAGTATGCAGGTCGAGATGTAGTTCTTCTTTAGATCTGGGATCTTGGAATTTGCGTCAAATCTGTTTAGCTCCCAGTGGGGTTTAATAATCTTTGCTAGTGGATAGGAGATGAAATCCACAGAGAAACACTCAGGTGTGAAGAACTGACGTTCAAATACCAATTAACATCAATCCAGAAAGACAAGTGCTTTGATGAGTGTGAGTGTGTGTGTGTGTGAGTGTGTGTGTGGGTGTGTGTGTGTGAGTACGCCACATTAAAGCACTTTACTAGAGAAAAGAACTTTACTAAAAAAAGTTTTTAAACGCGGCATTAGCAGATTTGATGGACAATTGGATTAATGAGCTTGAAAGGCTCACAAATGTTTGCCAACTGTATTTTTACAACTGTATTTACATACATACTACTAATAGTATGATTGAAGGCCAAACTAAACCTCCAGGTTCTCAGGTTTCACTTCATCCGCAGGTTTGTGTGTATGTGTTTTTATGACAGCGCTACTCCTGCATTTACTGACACGTTTGTGTTTGAAAACCTCTAGCTCTTTTTATTTTTTCATTAGGTGTGAGCATCCACAAATATGCACTCTTTTGGTTTTAAGATATCCAGTGTGCACTTTTATCTTTCGAAAAATGAAGTAATTAAATCAAAACATGAAATAAATAAATCGACACCGCAAAAAGTGAGTGAAAGGCAACTTGTCAATATTATGTGTAGCCTTGTCTGGAGTCGGATCATTCATCCGCATCCATTTGCAAATATATTAGAGTAGGTGTTTACACATTTGTGCATTATGTACAAGTCTTTTCTTTCCGTCAGTCCCTCACTTACTGCCAATGCGATTCCACCACAGATTACAGAGCTTCTCAAACCATTCGACGCTGACCTTGTGCTATGTTTGTTTGATCATGTTTGAGATGCCCTTTCACCACAAATGTATCGCTTTGTGTCAGTAAAGTTGAGAGATAACTGATATCTCATCAATATCCCTACAGGCTCTCAAGCATCAGAAACACAAAGCACCTTTCTCAAAGTAAATATATATATATATATATATAGATATATTGGTGTGACATGTCTGTTTGAAAACATCAGCTGAAAATGAGCAGGTTTAGTCAAATATATGGCAGTTGCTTCAAGCGGAGCGATACACACGGTCAACCAATCAGATTCGAGAGCCAGAAAGAACTGTTGTATAAATGATAAATATCAGTGATATCAAATAAACTATGTATGTATCAAATAAATCAAATAATGAAAAAAATATATTGTTTTTAGTGAGACATTTGGTACCCCTGTCTTTAAAAAGAAGCAACGCCTCTCACATTTCATCCATAGATACAATCTCCTCTTCTCTTTGAATTCAAGTGACATTAAACAGATACACACCCAGAATTCAGAAAATCACTGCAAATATCACCACTGATGTAACAGATGAGGGATGATGGAAGATTGAGCTTTGTGTGTGATGAATTCCAGTGCTTAATAGAAGGACACAAAGACTCCACAAACCAGCACAAAGTGAGATGTACAGCAGACAGAAGTCACCATGTGAAGAAAAGAGATTCATCCAAGCATGAATCTGATGAGCAGAAACAATCCGGCAAACGCATCTTAAACACATCAGAGTCTGTCGGCTGGACTCCTCTGAGTCACGGATACAAGCAGAGACAAACTGCTGAGGACACAGAAGACCAGTGAATGTTGTGAACGGGCCAGTTTGACTGCCATGAGCTTAAACTTCACATAACAGCATTGGTTTAGGGTACAAATCCCATAAGCCCATTTTGTGCTCACTTTCAATACACTTTCCATAATGTGTTTTTGGATGAAAGGCGATGCATATTTAAGATATTCATTGATTATGCACGGTAAAAAAAAAAAAAAAAAACCAAACAGTTAATTTGCTCTCTGAAATGTTTACTCAAATTGTGTTTTAATATTTTCAACATTTTGTGGAATTGAATCTTCTAAAACTTATAAGAACAAGGAGGAATTGTTGGAATTATTTTGAGTGATCGTGTTAAACTACTGTCAAAGGCTGAATCATACATTATACATCGCTTCACAGAGGTAGTAGCCAATTAGTATTTTTTACCGGTGCTGTTTGCTTTGTTTTAGTATTTTCGCTGGATCGTTGTTCTGTGAGTGTGTAGCTCCAAGCACAAAGTAAAACAGATATGCGTCTTTGTTTTAAGGGTTTAAAGAGGCCGTAGTTTTACATTCTTAATTTTGTATTAGAATAGGTTTTCATACTCGAATGTTCAAAATAAAAAAATATATATTTTTCACATATTTGACATTGTTACTGCATCTATATTCCCTCTGTATTAGCAACACTCTCACTAAATTCAGAAGCGCATACAATTATACTACTCGTACAACATTTACCATATCTTTCTATGGTAGAAATAGTAAGAGTAGTATGCGGCAGAGTCGGGTGCATGGTAGGCCAATAGCCCAGACTATTCCAGCTCAATTTGGTGCATTTGACAGCTGCTTTCAAATGGTCCCGTGCTTATTTGTGATCACCCTCTGTCTGAGGACCGTTAAAGGCTTCTAATTACAGCAGGATTTGCAGCGCTGATCATTGTAGCCAATCACGCTGCATCTGATTGAAAGCTATAGTAATTATATTAAAGGAAGCGCGTTTTGCTTGCTTTATGCATTTAAAATAGGCTTTTCACAACTTTTATAAAAGTTTTAGAATATTTTTTCACGCTACTACAAAGAGGACCAGTGGCCAGGTAAACACTGCTGAGTTTATTAGTCCATTCAAATATTTACTACAGTTAAATAGGCCTACTAAAACATTCTTTATTCTGTTATTTATATTATTCTGTATATTCCTGTGTTGTAGCGACATAGAATTGCTAATGTTGGTTTTTGAAAATGAAAATGATTTTTGTCTTCACGTAGGAGATTTAATGCGGGTGAGGATGCAGGTTCGGTTTGAGGTTTTTATGCCAAATGGGTCGGTTCGGGTCGGGTACGGGCTAAAATTAGTGGTTCTGTCAGATATCAGGTCGGGTGTGCTGTTAATAACTGACTCTGGTATGCGGTTCCGAATTCAGCATCTGTTTAGTTCCTGTCTCTATAAAGCGCAATGTGTTTTGATTGCTGCGATCACATCATTTTTGTCACGTGCACCCAAGCGAACCTGCGGACACGTCATGTATAAATCACCCTTAAGAGACCCATGATGGCTGAGCGAGAAATCCGACTGACACTCCCTGCATTAAAGGCATATGGAAGCACTTCGGCTTCTATGAAGTTGAAGGGAAAAAGGACCTGGGCTTCATTTCTCAAAAGCATCGCAAACCTAAGTTGATCATAGACCATTGGAAGTAAATGTTCTAAGATCAACTTAGGCTTACGATGTTTTTGGGAAATGCAACCCTGGACAAGTCACACTATATGCAAGTTTTGTTATTGCTATTGTTATTATTGTTTTGTTATTATAGTATATATAGTATAGTAAATAATAGTAGTCCTAGAACTGACCCCTGTGGCACACCTTTAGTTACATTAAATGAACAAGAACTAAAGCCTGTACACATTGAGAGCTATTTGAGAGTTAGTTATTAAACCAACCAATAGCATTTTTACATAATCCAATACGGATGAGTTGTTTTGATAAATTGTATCAACATGTATGATCAACAGTATCAAATGCTTTGGATAGATCAATGAATAAGGCTGCACAGTGCTTTTTGTTAACAACATATTCAATAAGATCATTTAGCACTTTTAAGGCTGCTGTAGTTGTACTATGTTGTTTTCTAAAACCAAACTGAGAATCGGACAAGATATTATTAGGAGAAAGTAAGTTCTTCAGTTGACTGTTGACAAATGTCATAAGATCTTTGGACAGGACAGACAGCTTGTATATGGGCCGGTAATTATTTGGCCGTGTAGGATCTCCACTTTTAAACAGGGGAAGAACAAAAGCTGATTTCCATATAAGTGGAATTTCATGCCTTAAGACAAGAGAAATCAGAGGCGGGGCTATAACATCAGCGGCTAGCTTTAAAAAGTAAGGTTCCAATTTATCAGGACTTTCAGATTTTGAAACATCTAAAGATTTAAGTGCTTTTCACGCTTCAGAAATTCCAATTGGTGAAAAATTGAATGACTGACCAGACACAAAATTCCGACTGCACAATAGAAAGATTCACATGAGCACCATTAATTGAATCATACAGAAATAAAACAGAAGCTATAAATTGTTCATTAAAACAATTAAGCATTTTTGCTTCATCAGTAACTGTATGAGAGTTTGATTGCACTTTATTTTACAGTATGTGTTCTTATATGTACTTACAGTGTACTTGTCTATTAAAATACTGAGTAATATAAGGTAACTGCATAGGTTAAGGTTAGGTTTAGGTGTAGATTCAGTTTTAGATTGTAGTATCTAGTTATTACCCAGTTATTATAATTTCTGCAATAAGAACATAGAAAGTACATGGGGAAAAGGAATGTAAAATAAAGTGCTACTGAGAGTAGTTCTATACCTTTATTATCCTCAGTTAGTGATTTATCAATTTTCCAAAATTTAGAAGAATTATTTAGATTATTAGATGTTTGTATAAGGAAATGAGCTTTTCTGACTGTGTATGCGTTCATCTGAAATCATGAATTCTGAATTTGAATCCATTTTTCTAACTTTTGCCATGCAAGGTTGCGCTTGTGAAGCATATTTGATCGAAGAGGAGAAAGCCGTGGATTATTCCAACCCTTCACCCTGTACCGTTATCTACTGAAGCAGAAAAACTAGCGTAAAATAATTCTCAGTTTGTATGCTGAAGTTTGTATTAATTTACAACAAGTTTGCTGCTACAGCCACACATTTCTTTTCCTGTTGTTTCTTTGTAATACTGAGACATATACTGGCAAATGTAACCTTTCAGTTGACTTGACAAATCACTTACATTTGTTTTATTAATAAAAGATATTGGAAGTAATTCATTATAGATCATTATCAAAATGCCAAGTAGTCACACAGTGAGAAAAAAAGAAAATCTGTATAGAAAAAAGATGCCTCGCAAGTCGTTTTATCATTGCATCACAGCCCTCTGAATCGTAATCAAATCAAATCGTGAGGTGCCCAGAGATTCCCACCTTTAGTGTAAAAATTCACATCAGATGCAGAGTTTCTTCTCAATGGCAAAGATGAATTTTTCATTTACACTATTGTGTCTTATTGTAATAATTAAATGAATGATTGAATTTAAGAAAGGCACAAAATATGATGCATTTATAAAAGGTAAAATGCCCATAAAAAGTAAATATCAACTGAAACTTATTGGAAAAATAATTTCTGTCACCACATAGAATATGAAGAATGTCAAAAACTTTAGGAGTCAGCTGTCCAATACAGTCCTAAACCTGCCAAGGTACCTGCACAATAACACAGTCCAATTATCGCTATCAACAAAATCGCAGAAAATAATCGTACACCCTTCCCTTACCATAACCACAAGTTTCAACACATTATTAACTTAACCTGGCCTTGCCCCTTTATTTTGTATCTTGTGCAGGAATTGTTTAAATGAGGAATATAGTGATTTGTTTGTTCCTGGAAGAAAACTCATTTAATCTAAGCATTTAAGGGAGATCAGAAACAGTGCCAACTGATATGGAGAATACCTCCCTTTGGACTTTGCAGACCTTTTTCATGCTCAAACAGCAACATTACCCACTAAAGAACGTTGAAAATGTAAAAAAGCAAATTTTTTAAGGATTTAAACAAGCACTTTGAGTCTTCAGGATGATGTTACCACACACGTGGCCAAGCACTCTCAGCACTCCACCAAGATCTCTTGTAATGTTTCTTATCAAAGACGTCCAAGACAGCAATACTGACGGCCACCGTGTGAGATCTTAGAGGAACAAACAGGAAACAGCTTGTTAGTTCTGATGGCACAATCTCCCAGCATGCTCTTCTCATCTCTGAGCTGCTCACTGAGTCTGATATGGACATATAAAGTGTTTGCTGACTCAACTGACTGGAATCCAAATGCAGAAAGAAGAGGACACGGATCAACGGATCGCTGGTAACTGAGGATGATAGATGACTCTGGATCCGTCACTGCCACAATCAACTCATTAGTATTTGTAAAGAGTTACATAACACTGAAATGTTCAACATCAACACAGGTAATCTAAATGGGACTAATAATAAAATCAATGCATGAATTTAATCAAAGTTCAACAAGAATGAAACACAGAGCTCTGGGTATGTAATATTGAGAATGAAATACTACACTCTAAGAAAAAAAAGTTCTAAAAGTTATTAAGAACTATAAATGGTTCTTCTAAGGCAATGTTGTGACCCCCCCCCCCCCCATATCGAACAAATAGAGAAAAACATTTGACTTACTGGGACAAGCTACAGTAAATGAAGGAGGTCAAAATGTTGTACTGTTGCAGTGGGCAAGTGTTATGGGATTGAATTTGGCCTTATTGTAATAGATTAGAAGAATCTAAATTTTTACTGGTGTACCTTCTGTTTATCTGTTAATCTATTTACTAATTGTAGGACCTTGTAAGTACCCATGGTCGGAGCCAGCAGTGTCTCTTCATTGGCAGCTTTAAGAAGCCATTATGAAGCCCAGTTGGATGTCTTTAGGGAAGACAGACACAATATGCAAACAATCTTTTGATTATGACATACTAAAATCTGGAACTAGTTTACAAAAGCAGTGGCTTCTCTTTTGGGAAATGGATCAGTGCTGGGAAGTTTAGTGAGAAGTTTGCAGCATCTTTTCAAAGAAAAGACTTTTGGAAGAGTTGTTTATTCCTGATGATAGAGAATTTATACAGGATTTGGAGCATCACTTGCAATTGATCATTCAGGTTACACAAGGCCTTTGGGAGCACAAAAACGATATGGACAGTGCATCCGGAAAGTATTTACAACTTTTTCCGCATTTTATTATGTTACAACTTTATTCCAAAATGGATTCAATTCATTTTTTTCCCCTCGTTTCCAATATTTTCTACAAACAATACCCCATAATGGCAACATGAAAGAAGTTTGTTTGAAATCTTTGCAAATTTAAAAAAAATAAAAAACGAGAAAAGAAAAAAAAAAAATCACATGTACATAAATATTCACAGCCTTTGCCCAATACTTTGTCGAAGGACCTTTGGCACCAATTACAGCCTCAAGTCTTTTTGAGTATAATGCTAAAAGCTTGGCACACCTATTTAGGGGCAGTTTCTCCCATGGATGGGGAGTGTCAGTGCACATCCATATTCAGATCTCTCCAGAGATGGAGAGATCTGGGCTCTGGCTGGGCCACTCAGAGAGTACGATGTCAGACACTGTAATTTTTTCTGGACCCCTTCCTGCTTGTAGGAGTGATGAGATAATTAGCTGACTATCATCACTCAATGGCTGGCTGTCTAAGTGGTGTCCACAGAATAATATAGGTTTCATAGACAATTGGAAAAGTTTTTGGGGCAGACCTGACCTGTTGAAAAGAGATGGTATTCATCCCTCCTGGGGTGGTGCCGCTCTTCTCTCTAGTAATATGGCACATAGTCTTAGAGCTCAACCTTGACTAACTGGGGCCCAGGTCAGGAAGCAGACAGACTGGCTAAACCGACCGTCTGCTAGCTGTCTCACGTCACAGAATTCAGATAAATCCCAACACATAGAGACTCTTTCACCTAGATATCACCACACAGAGACTGTGTCTGTACCCCGAACTAATAAATACAGAAAACTTCCAAACCCATTTACGGGTGATAATTTAATTGATGTTCAACAAGTAGTAAACAGAGATTATAAAGATAAAAAAATGATAAAGCTTGGGTTGCTGAATATTTGATCCCTTTCTTCAAAAGCACTTATTGTAAATGATATTATCATAGAAAATAATCTAGATGTGCTGTGTTTGACAGAAACCTGGCAAAAAAACAGATGATTATATTACTTCAAATGAGTCTAGCCCTCAAGGTTACTATTATCGACACGAACCTCGTCAGAAAGTCTTTCAAATATATCTCTTTTGAAGTGATGGTGCTTTATGTAACATTATATAATGTAAGTGACAACTCTCATTTGAAATTTGTGTTGGCTACTGTATACAGGCCACCAGGGCACCATACAGATTTTATCAAAGATGTGGATAAAGTCCTTATTGTTGGTGATTTTAATATTCATGTAGATAATGAAAAAGACGCTTTGGGATTGGCATTAGCAGATATTCTAAGCTCTATTGGAGTGACACAACACGTGTCAGGACAAACTCATTGTCGTAATCATACTCTAGATCTAATATTGTCACATGGAATCGATATTGATGCCGTTGAAATTCTGCGGCAGAGCGATGACGTCTCAGATCATTATCTAGTCTCATGCGTGCAACATTTAACCAAGGCTGGAAAACCTCCTGTCTGCCACAAATATGTTAGAACCATCACTTCTACCACTAAAAATTGCTTTATAAATAATCTTCCTGATCAGTTTCATCAACTTAGCAACCAGACAGCTTAGAAGAACTCGATGTTGCAACAGAAACTATTGACGCTCTCTTTTCCAACATTCTAGACTCTGTCGCTCCTTTACGCTAAAAGATTAAGGATATTAGTCCAACGCCATGGTATAACGAGCACACTCGGGTCCTTAAGAGAGAAGCCAGAAAAATGGAACGCAGCTGGAAGAATTCAAAACTAGAAGTTTTTTCGGATTTCATGGAGAAAGAGAATGATTGAGTACAGAAAGGCCGTAAAATCCGCTAGATCTGCTTATTTTTCAAATATTTTAGAAGAAAATAAACACAACCCTAAGTATTTATTTAATACAGTGGCTAAAGTAACAAGAAATACAGCCTCAACTTCTGATGTTTCCAAACAGCACAGCAGTAATGACTTTATGAACGTCTTTACTTGCAAGATTGACAACATTAGAGAGAAAATTATAGCCATGCAACTGTCTACTACAGTATCACATCAGACAGTGCATTGTAGTATCCCTGAGGAAAAATTCCATTCATTCGCTGCTATAGGAAAGGAAGAATTGTCTAAACTTGTTAAATCATCAAAATCAACAACATGTATGTTAGACCCTATACCGACTAAGCTATTTAAAAAGATTTTTCCAGAGGTCATAGATCCTCTTCTTAAGATCATTAATTCATCTTTATCACTAGGTTACGTACCGAAAAATTTTAAGCAGGCTATTATCAAAGCTCTTATTAAAAAACCACAACTTGATCCTGGAGAATTAGTCAATTACAGACTGATCTCCAATCTACCTTTTTTGTCAAAAATATCATCTCAACTGTGTTCCTACTTGGAAAGAAATGGTATCTGTGAGGATTTCCAGTCAGGATTTAGACCGTACCATAGTACTGAGACTGCTTTCATTAGAGTTACAAATGATTTGCTCTTATCATCAGATCGTGGTTGTATCTCTCTATTAGTGTTACTAGACCTCAGTGCTGCTTTTGACACCACAATATTATTTTGAATAGACTAGAAAATTATGCTGCAATTAGCGGAATTGCATTGGCATGGTTCAAATAATACGTTATCCGTTTGTAGTAGTAAACGAAGAGATGTAATTTCGATCAGAAGTTAAATATGGAGTACCACAAGGCTCAGTTCTAGGACCGTTGCTTTTCACTCTGTACATGCTACCCTTAGGGTCATTAGGAAGCATGGCATTAGTTTTCACTGTTACGCTGATGATATTCAGCTCTATATTTCCTCGCGCCCTGACGAAACCTACCTATTTTCAAAATTAACAGAATGCGTAGCTGATATAAAAAATTGGGTGACTAGTAATTTCCAACTACTAAATTTAGAAAAAACAGAGATTATAATTATTGGACCAAAACCTTCAGCACATAATAACCTAGAATACTGTCTAACACTTGATGGCTGCTCTGTTAAGTCGTCTTCGTCAGTTAGGAACCTGGGTGTGCTCTTTGATACCAATCTTTCATTTGAAAGCCAGATTTCAAGCATATGTAAAACCGCATTCTTCCATCTTAAAAGTATATCTAAATTGCGACATATGCTCTCAATGACAAATGCGGAACAGCTAGTTCATGCGTTTATGACCTCGAGACTAGATTACTGTAACGCTCTACTGGGTGGTTGCCCTGCTCGCGTGATAAACAAATTACAGCTGGTCCAAAACGCAGCTGCTAGAGTCCTTACTAGAACCAGGAAATATGAACATATTAGCCCGGTTCTGTCAAAACTGCACTGGCTCCCTATTAAACATTGTATAGATTTTAAAATCTTGCTAATTACTTACAGTGCACTAAATGGCTTAGCTCCCCAGTACCTGAGTGAGCTCTTAATGCATTATTGTCCTTCGCGTCTATTACGATCTCAGAATTCTGGCCAGTTGTTAATACCTAGAATATCAAAATCAACCGCAGGCGGTAGATCCTTTTCCTATTTGGCACCTAAACTCTGGAACAATCTTCCTAGCATTGTTCGGGAAGCAGACACACTCTGTCAGTTTAAATCTTGACTAAAAACGCATCTATTTAACCTGGCATACACATGACGCACTATAAATTTTTGTCTTCATATCCGTTAAAGCATTGTTAGGCTGCATAGATCAGGTCAGCCAGATCCAGGAACACTTCCTATAACACCAGATGTACTCCAAGTTCCTGCTGCTGAAAAACATCACTACAGCATGATGCTGCCACCACCATGTTTCACTGTAGGGATGGTATTGGATAGGTGATGAGCGGTGCCTGGTTTGTTTCATTAGACAAGATAATTTTGTTTCTCATGGTCTGAGAGTCCTTCAGGTGCCTTTTGGCAAACTCCAGGTGGGCTGTCATGTGCCATTTACTGAAGAGTGGCTTCCGTCTGGCCACTCTACCAAGCAGCCCTGATTGGTGGAGGGCTGCCAAGAAGGTTCTCCTCTCTCCACAGAGAAATGCTGGAGCTCTATCAAAGTCACCTCCCTGAGTAAGGCCCTTCTACCCCGATCGCTCAGTTAGGCTGGACGGCCACTCTAGGAAGAGTCCTGTTGGTTCCAAACATTTATGGACGATGGAGGCCAATGTGTTCACTGAGACCTTCAATGCTGCAGAAATTCTTCTGTATGCTTCCCCAGATCTGTGCCTTGATACAATCCTATCTCGGAAGATTGTCTACAACAATTCCTTGGACTTCATGGCTTGGTTTGTGTGATGACATGCACAGTTAACTGTGGGCCCTTTTATAGACAGGTGTGTGCCTTTGCAAATCATGCCCAATCAACTGAATTTACCACAGGTGGACTCCAATATATTTGTAGAAACATCTCAAGGATGATCAGTGAAAAGAGGATGCACTTGAGCTCAATGTTGAGTGTCATTGCAAAGGCATGTGAATACTTATGTATATGTGTTTTTTTGTTTTTTTTTTTGTTTTTTTTTTTTTATTTTAATAAATGTGCAAAGTTTCCAAACAAACTTCTTTCAAGTTGTCATTAAAGGGTATTGTTTGTAGTATTAATAATGTATTAATAATGTATTAATAATGTATTAATAATGAAATTAATCCATTTTGGAATAAGGCTGTAATATAACAAAATGTGGAAAAAGTGAATACTTTATCTAATTTTATTTATTCCCATTTAATTGTCTTTTTTTTTTTTGTTAAATTCTTATTTTGATTTATATTTAGTTTCTTCTTTTTTATTGGTTTGAAAGCATGATGTAATGTGTTTCAGATAAATACTTTAATTAAATTACTGTTAGAAAAAAAAGAAAGACTTTCTCTCTCTGTGTGTCCCATTACGTAGTTTTTAACACCTTCCTAATTAAAGCGCTGCACTAATGAAATCTCTGTGACGTGCTGGAACGATAATGAGAGTGAGAGAATCCATTAATCTATAGGAGAAAGCCTGGAAACAAGGTGTTAAAAATAATTTTGTAATTTTCACTTAAGAGGGGATGTGTGAGACTTCCCACCATTACAGAAAGAGAGCGAATGTTTTCTGAAATCTTATTTCATGTTCATGAAATCTCTTCAAGTCACACACATTTATTAAACTATTTAAATCAGATCCATAAAAATGAAACTGAACCAACAGATGATAGAGAGAGAGAGAGAGAGAGAGAGAGAGAGAGAGAGAGAGAGAGAAAGAGATTGCATGACGAAACAGAAAAAAAAAAAGACAGAATAAATCCATCTCCAACATGCTTGAAGAAACCTAAAGCTACTTGAAAAACTACAGTTGTGTTCAAAATTATTCAACCCCCACTGAAATTGATTGTTTTGGCCGGTTTGACATTGATTTTGATCATTCAGTCATCCTGCTTACAATTAAATCAAAGAGGCACGTGTAGGTCAGACAAATATAACATAACATTTATAATGAAATAACCACAAATGTCTTTTCTCTGCTCACATCATTATCAGTTTTATTCAACCCCCAAGTGACATTCAATCTTAATACTTAGTACAACATCCTTTTACAGTTATAACAGCTTTTAAACGTGAAGCATAGCTTGACACAAGTGTCTTGCAGCGAGCTACGGGTATCTTCGCCCATTCATCATGGGCAAAAGCCTCCAGTTCAGTCACATTCTTAGGCTTGCGCACTGCAACTGCTTTCTTTAAGTCCCACCAGAGGTTCTCAATCGGATTTAAGTCTGGTGACTGCGATGGCCATTTCAAAATGTTCCAGCCTTTAATCTGCAACCATGCTCTAGTGGACTTGGAGGTATGCTTGGGATCATTGTCCTGTTGAAAGGTCCAACGTCTCCCAAGCCTCAGGTTTGTGACGGACTGCATCACATTGTCCTCCAATATCTCCTGGTACTGAAGAGAATTCATGGTACCTTGCACACGCTGAAGCTTCCCAGTACCTGCAGAAGCAAAACAGCCCCAAAGCATGATTGACCCCCCGCCATGCTTCACAGTAGGCAAGGTGTTCTTTTCTTCATAGGCCTTGTTCTTCCTCCTCCAAACATAGCGTTGATCCATGGGCCCAAACAGTTCTAATTTTGTTTCATCAGTCCACAGAACACTATCCCAAAACTTCTGTGGTTTGTCCACATGACTTTTGGCATACTGCAGTCGACTCTTCTTATTCTTTGGAGACAGCAAGGGGGTGCGCCTGGGAGTTCTGGCATGGAGGCCTTCATTACGCAGGGTGCGCCGTATTGTCTGAGCAGAAACTTCAGTACCTACATCTGACAAATCTTTTCTCAGTTCCTCAGCAGTCACACGGGGACTTTTCTCCACTCTACGCTTCAGGTAGCGCACAGCAGTCGAAGTCAGCATCTTCTTTCTGCCACGACCAGGTAGCGTTTCAACAGTGCCCTTTGCCTTGAATTTGCGAATGATGCTTCCTATGGTGTCTCTTGGTATGTTTAACATCTTTGCAATCTTCTTATAGCCATTGCCCTTCCTGTGAAGAGTAATCACCTCTTCTCTTGTCTTCCTGGACCATTCTCTTGACTTCACCATGTTTGTAACCACACCAGTAAATGTCTAGAAGGAGCTGAGTATCACAGTCATTTTAAAGCTGCCTAATTGGTGCTTATTAGGCTTTATTGCTGCTCCCTGACATCCACAGGTGCTTTCAATACCTGATTGAAAACACTTCAATGGACCTCTGTTCTTCAGAGTGGTAGTCTTTAAGGGGTTGAATAATTGTGTCAATGAAGAATTCACAAAAGAAACATTTACTACTGTATTACAAAACCAAGTCATTTTAGTTGCATATGCTTCTTTAAGAAGTCCTTGTAGGATTTCATTCTGAATTCAATTACAAATGTACTCTCAATTCTCTAAAACCATTTACAGCATTGGGGGGTTGAATAATTTTGAACACAACTGTATGTGTAAGTCTACACAGGAAAAAATGTGCACGTTCACACTAAATATTGATTTGATTTAGTTAGAAGTTAATTGATCAATACATCTATGTATAACATTATTTTTGAAAGCATCTTCAGTCTACAGCATTTTTACACAAGTTTTTTTTTTTTTTTTTTTTTTTTTTTTTTTAAGGCGTCTTAGAGAGGTTGCCACAGTTCTTCTGGATTTTCTTTCTGAGAGTACAATTTCATGACTATGTTTATTAACTACACACTGAAAATGTTGGTAATCGAGTAATAAGTTGATTATTTTGCCGATTAGCGGCACATGTGTTTTGCTGTTAGTTGAGCTATATGCACAATGGGCGCCGCCATGTTGGTTTGCACCAAAGTACAGAGAATCGCATTGGTTGGATTTTCAACACGTGAATTCATCCACTTCTCCCTAAATACATGAAAGTAAGTGAGTCGGTAAACTGAGAGAAGAATAGAGTAAACTTTAAAGTTGCTTACAATGTGCATCTGATATGAATAAAAGGTGTCATCTAATTATAATGGAAAGGATTGTTATTGCCGCTTCCATAGACGTCAGTGTGTATTTTACATACTCTAACAGTATTGTTTTGTTAGTACTTATGTGCATTTAAATGTGTGAAAGCTAAAATAAACAAAATGTGGTTGTAAACACTGCATAATTGTGATATATTGACAGCGCTGAGCGCGTCTGTCACTGGCTCAGCGCCAGCCAACGTGCGCAAGCACTTTTGAATTTGGCAGTTGATCACATGATGCACTGGACGTTCTAATCACAGCGGTGTGACGTACCCGTCAAAGGGTTAAATGTTGCTGTAGATTTAGCAGCATGGTACTGTAAAAGCCTACAGTACAATACCACATTTCTATATTACAGTAAAATACTGTAATTTATATTGCATTCTGGGTAATTTTGATTGAGAGGGAATATTTTACAGTATATTTTAGTGTTGCTGTAACCTGGCTGTAATATGCCAGGCAATGATACAGTATCGCCACCTGACGTCACATCACAGACAGAAGAACACTGCTGCTGGTGACTGGAGAAGCAGAAGGGTGTATTTTTGAAAGTTTGGTAAGTTAGTTTTACTATTAGGTTTCTACATAGTGTGCATCGTTTTTATTTTGGAATGAAACTAAAAATTAAGCCAGCTAACGTTGCTAGCTGTAACGTTAGTCGAAAACGCGCTGATTCATCCCACTGGTCTCCTCACTCGAATTAGTTTAGGGTTTATTATGACCAAACTCAATGTCGAGCTTGATGATGACAGAGGAAAGGCAAACCAAAATGGTTTTGGTGACATTTAATTTGTTTCTATCGAGTTTGAACCAAGTTTGTTTAACTAATGTGTGCGAGATTGAAATCTGATGTGAGATCGATAAACCGTTGTTTGTGTTTAAACAATTAGGATCTTGCAATTGACAAAGATTTCTATTCCTGCGGGGATCCTTTTCTATAATGTTGTCCGATCCGAGTCTGTCAGCGAAGAGCACTTTTATAGTGGTACACTGACGGTGCACAAAGCTTTAAAGTATTATATTTGCAGTCCGCTGATGGCTGCAGCGGTCACATTCAACACTGGATGTAGTGCTTAGACAAAAAAAAAAAAAAGGGAAAAACACGGTCCGGGTTGAAAAATACCTGAGGTCAGAGAGATTGGCCAGAGTCATACCAGGTTTTTTTAGTGCACTTGTTTGGGCAGAAGACCCTGTTCTGTTCTGTAGCATAGTGGTTGTAATGACAATAAACAATTATGATAATAAAAAAATATATAATAAAAGAAATATAAATATGGGTGTAAATCACATTATCACAGTTAATAATTATCTACTGGGCAACAAAGCAAGTATAATGCATGCCATGGCAAAATATTAAGTAAGATCAAGGATAATATTTTCACGAACCTAGATGTATTGTTCGAGTGCATGAAATGCATTTGTATAGGCAACAGTGTATGTGTGTAACGCTGGCTATGAAGGTGACGACACGGGAGTCGAAGATACAAATAACAAGCGGGTTTATTTTACAAAGAGAACACGAAACAGAGTGCGATGCACAAACAACAACCGACAAAGACTAATGGACAGACAGGAACTTAAATACACGGAAGAACATGAGACACAGCTGCTGGTGATTAGACAAAGTGACAACAGGTGATAACTAATAAGACATGGTGAAGACTAGACTAGACACGATGACACGGACTGTGACAGTACGCCCCCCCTCGGAAGGAGACAGGAGACAGGTGGTATCCTGGAGCAGATGGGCACCGCCATGGTGAAGCTGACAGAGGGAGGGGCCAGGGAGGAGTCCAGACTGTGATGTGGGATGACTTGCTGGGGCCGATCGATGACAGCGGAACCATGGCAGTGGGCGGAGGAACCGACGGAGCTCCTCGGTCGACGGATATGTTCAATGCGGTTTTCGACCCGGAAGTTTGGCGCCGAGCCGCTGGCACGCGTGACCGAGAAGCCGACGCTGGTCTGGATGACCGGAGTGACGGTGTGGTGGCTGAGGACGACAGGGAGGTCGAAAGGAGGGAGGAGCTAGCTGACGGTGTAGGGGTGATGGGTGGAGGTGTAGCCGCCAACCCGGAAGTCCGTGGCGGAAGCTGAGCGTCGACCCCCGGAGACGGAACTGGAGGATCGAGGGCGCCCAGCGGAGCTTCCGGGCCGAGGAGGTGATGAGGGAGCTGTGGGTCGAGGTGCAGGTGACGGGCTGAAGGGTCTAGGTGGTGACGTGGGTTCGGAGGCCGGAAGGGACGCCGGGGACTCCGCCTCAGGCTGGGCTGGAGGAGAAGCCCGAGGTGCTGGTGCGGAGCCCCACGGAGAGAGCGGCAGGGGCAGAACCGAGGAGCTCGACGACAGTCGCGGTGGCCACGGATCCAGGGGGCTGGCTGTTTTCAGCGACGGGATCGGGATGACGGATACGGGGTCAGGTAGAGGGCTTCCGGACGGGACTGGAAGCGAAGAAGAGATGAGGGTGGGTACTTGGGTGGGGACTGGATCCGCGGCCCACCATTTGATGGTACTCAGGTGGGCTCCTGGTTCTGTGATGGACTGCCCCGCGTGCTGCAACTCCGGGGCTCCGAAGTCGTCCATCCCCGCACTGGCCTCGGTGCGCACCCCGGGCTTCCAGGCTGGGACGGAGCGATATTCTCCCCGGATCGCCCAGAGCATTCCCGCAAGATGGGGCCGTGCCTCCGGGCTCAGCAGCCACGCCGCAGTGGGTAAGTCCATCTGTTCTTCTTTTTTCTCGCAATGAGGGTCGGTTGTTCTGTAACGCTGGCTATGAAGGTGACGACACGGGAGTCGAAGATACAAATAACAAGCGGGTTTATTTTACAAAAAGAACACGAAACAGAGTGCGATGCACAAACAACAACTGACAAAGACTAATGGACAGACAGGAACTTAAATACACAGAAGAACATGAGACACAGCTGCTGGTGATTAGACAAAGTGACAACAGGTGATAACTAATAAGACATGGTGAAGACTAGACTAGACACGATGACACGGACTGTGACAATGTGTTAGCCTATCCCTAACAAGTAACATCAAATGAACCAAATTTATTTTGATTTCTTACAGCTCTACAGTGTGGTGCACCTGTCTTTGCATCCGGGGAAGTGCACTGCTGTCACAAGGAAGCTTATGAGTATTTTGTAAATATTAGCTATAATAATTCAACTTTTTAAACTTTAAAAATTTGTTGTATTTTGTTTTGCCACAGAATTTTCATCCACCGTTTCTACCTTACACTCTCTGTTCATCTTTATTGGTGCTGTGGATAACATATTTGTGTATGCCTTGACTTTGATACAGTTTCACCATTGATGGGAAGAAGTGTACTGCCAGACGGAGTGAGCAGAAGATCAGGACATCAACCCGCATTTCAACAGCTTCGTTTGGTCCTTGATGGTGTTTAAATGGAAGACTTTACACTGAGGTTCTGTGGCCTGTTTGCCACCATCCACACGCCCTGCAGTTAAGGGTTGAAGGTGGTAGGACATGTTTTTTCTCACTTTTTAAGATAAATCAAATTTCTGATGCACTGTACCAGGGCCATCGCTAGTGGGGTGAAAGATGATGACAATTCTAGGGACCACCGGCTTATCCCAGCTACGGCTCTGCACTGTACTTTGGGTATAAAAACAGTATCAAATGTTTTGAAATGTTATATATTGGTTGAAGAAACATGTTTTTTTTTTTTTTTTTAAATGACAGTTTGGATTGCCTTTTGCAATGTTATTCTGTTGTGTAGTAGTATAATATTACTAACTATAGTATGAATATACTATAGTAACCTATATATTATAAAATTATATATTTTATCATTATTAGTAATTAGCAATATTTAGCAGTAAAATATCAATATAGACATTACAATATAGTAAAATACATCAGATCAAATTACAAAATACTGTAAAACACAGCAAAATACTGTCATGTAGTTATACAGTACTGTTCTTTATTCTATAAAATTGCTTTATAGTACATTGCTGTAAAAGCAAAATACAGTACATTGCTGGCAACTGTGCTGCCAGTAGTGTACTGTAAAAATAGAGGGAAATTGTTAACGGTGTACATTATCCCAAAAGTTCCCTAGGATTTGTAAATCCAGAGAGTTTACAATTTTAAATAAGGGCTCATCCCTTGTCATTGTCTCCCATCAATGACGTAATATCAGAGCTATCCCTGGTTTCCACTTGTGGAATCTATGACAGCTCACGCGGACAAAATGAAAAGGTGTTGGTTATACAGCATCAAGCGTCATCATGGATCACGATTATTTATTGACGAGTACAGATAGACGTAAGCTCAGTTACATGTCACGTTCCTTGCAGCTAATTCATTACGATGGCATAAAATAGTGTGATCAAACATACAGATAATACAAAAATGTATTTATTGCTTTATTAGTGAACATGATTCATGAATTCCACACTTCTCTGCATGGTGAAAACGACATCTCCTATAGCTCCACTCTCCTTCATAGCATCATCAAGTTTAATTTCAGAATTACTTCTATTGTCTTTGAAATAATGCTAAAGTGTACTGCTGAATGTAAGCCTTTATGGTAAACTACATTATACTTCAGTGTAATTTCAACTGACACACTTACAGTGGGGGGAACAAGTATTTGATACACAGCCGATTTTGCAGGTTTGCCTATTTACAAAACGTGTAAAAGTCTCTAATTTTTATCATAGGTACTCTTCAACTGTGAGTGACAGAATCTAAAACAAAAAAAAACACAAAATCACTTTGGATGATTTTTAAATAATTAATTTGCATTTTGTCTTATGACATAAGTATTTGATCATCTACCAACCAGTAAGAATTCTGGCTCTCGCAGACCTGTTAGTTTTTCTTTAAGAAGCCCTCCTGTTCTCCAATCATTACCTGTATGAACTGCACCTGTTTGAACTCGTTACCTGTATAAAAGACACCTGTCCACACACTCAATCAAACAGACTCCAACCTCTCCACAATGGTCAAGATCAGAGAGCTGTGTAAGGACATCAGGGATAAAATTCTAGATCTGCACAAGGCTGGGGTGGGCTACAGGACAATCGAAAAGCAGCTTGGTGAGAAGGCAACAACTGTTGACACAGTTATTAGAAAATGGAGGAAGTTCAAGATGACGGTCAATCTCCCTCTGTCTGGGGCACCATGTAAGATCTCACCTCGTGGGGCATCAATGATCATGAGGAAGGTGAGGGATCAGCCCAGAACTACACCGCAGGACCTGGTCAATGACGTGAAGAGAGCTGGGACCACAGTCTCAAAGAAAACCATTAGTAACACACTAGGCTGTCATGGATCAAGCCAGCACATGTCCAGGCCTGTCTAAAGTTTGACATTGACCATCTGGAAGATCCAGAGGAGGAATGGGAGAAGGTCATGTGGTTTGAAACAAAAACAGAGCTCTTTGGTCTAAACTCCACTCGCCATGTTTGGAGGAAGAGGAAGGATGAATACAACCCCAAGAACACCATCCCAACTGTGAAGTGTAGAGGTGGAAACATCATTCTTTGGGGATGCTTTTCTGCAAAGGGGACAGGACGACTGCACCATATTCAGGGGAGTTCATTCGTGAGATCTTGACCAACAACCTCCTTCCCTCAGTAAGAGCATTGAAGATGTGGCTGGGTCTTCCAGCATGACAGCAACCTGAAACACACACCCAGGGCAACTAAGGAGTGGCTCTGTAAGAAGCATCTCAAGGTCTTGGAGTGGCCTAGCCAGTCTCCAGACCTGAACCCAATGGAAAATCTTTGGAGGGAGCCGAAAGTCCGTATTGCCCAGCGACAGCCCTGAAACCTGAAGGATCTGGAGAAGGTCTGTATGGAGGAGTGGGTCAAAATCCCTGCTGCAGTGTGTGCAAACCTGTCAAGAACTACAGGAAACGTGTGATCTCTGTAATTGCAAACAAAGGTTTCTATACCAAATATTCAGTTCTGCTTTTCTGATGTATCAAATATTTAGGTCATGCAATAAAATGCTAATTAATTACTTAAAAATCATACAATGTGATTTTCTGGATTTTTGTTTTAGATTCTGTCACTCACCGTTGAAGAGTACCTATTATAAAAATTCGACAAGCTTTGTAAGTGGGCAAATCTGTAAAATTGGCAGTGTATCAAATACTTGTTCTCCCCACTGTATGCCATTTATTATGAAGTTGCTTTTTAGTATTTACTGTGATACTGAATAGCACATACTACTTTAACAGTTAAAATTACAATCAAGTACTTTACATATGCTTTAGTCTGTTAGTCAATGTACAGCAAATTTACAACATACAGATTTAAAATGTATTTTTTTAAATATTCTTCAAAATGCATTACAAGTCCACACTGAATACAATTAATGCACTTCATTTTCACAAGGGTTGTTTTTTTTTTTGTTTGTTTGTTTTTTCAAAGATCTCATTTGCATACATGTCCTCAGTTCTCAGGATGTTATACCAGAATAATCCAGCTGGTAGTTTGTGTTTTAAGACGACACTAATCACAAGAACAAATCAATGCAGCAGGTTTACAGACCGACTCAAAGTTCAGGTGTAACAGAGCGTCCTTCACCAGTTGACAACAGTCCCACAAATCAAAGCAGCATTAATATTCAAAGCAGAGAGAGCAGGTGCCATCAGAGGTTCCTAGTAAGTTCAAGCAACATGTCGCATACACAAATTATTCATGCCAAACAGCAAAAGAATAGATCTCTCTCTCTCTCTCCATGTCTGTTGCTCAGTTTATTAAAAAGCATTAGCTTACCGAGGACTTTTAGCAAGCAATCAGACCAAAATTCTGACTGTCTCAAGTTTTATAGACAAAAGCTCACTCCAGATGAAATGAATACAGAATATTGCTTTAAACGTTATTTTGTTATCAATACTTAGCCAGTTTCATCTCTGGACTGGACTGGAGTTCTCACACCGGTGTTGTCATCATTATATAGTAAACTGACAAATTAGATAATAGATTTTTTTTTTAATTATAAAAATCACATAGGATTACTAAACCTTAAAATAAAATTCTGAAGTATATAAATAAAAGTTAATTCAATAAATGTAATGTAATGTAATCTTCATTTTAATGTCACAAGGAACTCAAAATATTTGATTTAGCAGTATTGGGTAGTTAAGATCAGAGCAGCTTCATGTGTTCAGTCTCATGTCTGTATGTAGTTTGACTCCCTGTGGCTTTTCAGATCTGATGATAAAATGCCATAGAAAAAGCATACATTTTTCATGCACGGTCTCAGGAGAGAAAGCAAAAATAGATATGTGGTGGAGCTCTATTGTCTCGAACAGAAAACAGATCACTGGAGTTTAAGGAAAGTTCTAGGTTCAGCAGAACATCAGCTCTGCGTCCTGCTGCCGATTTTGACAGAAAATCATTTAATCTTGTCTCTCAGATTGTAAAAACAAACAAATCATGTGTGCGGTGATGCATTTATAATGGAGCTGTTTCAATATTCTATTCCTATCTTTAAATATAGAGCAGGCATGGTCACTCTGAACACAACCGTTGAAGACTTTGTCATACAGTCATGAGAGTAAACCCTAACAAAAAAGAAGTGTGTGTGTGTGTGTATGAATATGTATGTGTATATATATATATATATATATATATACACACATATATACACACATACACATACACACACACACAAACACATACATATATATATGGGTTTTTTCCGATTAATCGGATAAAAATCATATGATTGATTTTCTTTCTTTTTTTATTTTATTGACAAAGAACACATTATTGCACATCCTGCCCAATGTCCTTCAAACAAATGACTCCTTTGGCTTTGATAACGGCTTGCATTCTTGCTGGCATTGATTTATATGTACTTTTCCACAGTCTCTGTTGTTGTTTACTGTAATTGGGCATCTGAAAAAAGTGCTTTACTATTTTTTCTCTCTTTCTTGTGAAACAGTAAATTCGAAAATTCATGACAACAATTATCATGATCTGGTCTTTTGTTTATCTGTTTCTTTCTTCCCCTGTCCTGCCAGTTGTCACATGTTCCATGTTTTGAGTCTAGTTCTGTCATGTGAACTTTGTTTTGTTTCCCCATGTGCTTGTCCATCATTAGTTCATTTCAGTCCGCTGTGTCTCGTTAGTCATTATGTCCGTCACCTGTGCCTTGCTTGTTATCCTCCTGTGTTTCTGTGTATATATTGTGTCAGTCCAGTCCTTGTCTGTTGTTAAAGTATCGTACATGGTGTTATCTTGTTTCCAGTCCATTTTCCAAGTTGATATTAAAGTGTTTGAAGTGTATTTCAGTCGTCTGCCTGTTCCTGAACACCCACAGTGTTACAGAACAACGGACCCCCAGTGGCCATGGCCACGGCGGTCAAGTGGACTGATACCAAGAAGGAGGCCATGTCCTGGACTCCACCATGGCCGCCTGACTCCCTAGCTCCAGCCGTGACTCTGCCCTGGACTCCACCATGGCCGCCTGACTCCCTAGCTCCAGCCGTGATTCTGCCCTGGACTCCACCATGGCCGCCTGACTCCCTAGCTCCAGCCGTGATTCTGCCCTGGACTCCCTAGCTCCAGCCGTGACTCTGCCCTGGACTCCACCATGGCCGCCTGACTCCCTAGCTCCAGCCGTGATTCTGCCCTGGACTCCCTAGCTCCAGCCGTGACTCTGCCCTGGACTCCACCATGGCCGCCTGACTCCCTAGCTCCAGCCGTGATTCTGCCCTGGACTCCCTAGCTCCAGCCGTGACTCTGCCCTGGACTCCACCATGGCCGCCTGACTCCCTAGCTCCAGCCGTAATTCTGCCCTGGACTCCCTAGCTCCAGCCGTGACTCTGCCCTGGACTCCACCATGACCGCCTGACTCCCTAGCTCCAGCCGTGATTCTGCCCTGGACTCCCTAGCTCCAGCCGTGATTCTGCCCTGGACTCCACCATGGTCGCCTGACTCCCTAGCTCCAGCCGTGACTCCGCCGTGGATTCCACCATGGCCACCAGAGTTCCTAGCCCAAGCCCTGACTCCACCCTGGCCGCCGAACTCCCTGACCCGCCCTGGGACCCCGAGGTTCAGGAAACACCCGAAGGCCGTATGCAGGGGTAGGCAGTTCAGGTGGTAGCTATCAGCCAAGGAGTGATAAACGCAAACAATCCTCGGCGATCAGTAAGTTTGTAAATCAGTGTTTTATAGTCCTTGTGAATTGACTACAGGTGTGGAAGTAATTAGAGCAGTGAGGCCTGGGAAATGTAGTCTGGAGTAATATAAAACTTTTGTGCCCTGAAATGGTGAATGGCTGACCTCTGGTGGTGAGTGAATGGAAACAGCAGGCACAGGATACGTAATAGACCCCCAGTGGCCACGGCAGTCAAGTGGATCCCGAGGTTCAGGAAACACCCTGAAGGCCGTATGCAGGGGTAAGCAGTTCAGGTGGCCTCCAGGGTGTTTCCTGAACCTCGGGGTCCCAAGGCGGGTCAGCGAGTTCCGGCGGCCAGGGTGAAGTCCAGGGGAGACCAGGGGCTCTGGTGGTCAGGGCAGAGTCCTGGGTGGAGTCAGGGCTGGGGCTAGGAGCTCTGGCGGCCATGGTGGAGTCCAGGGCAGAGTCACGGCTGGAGCTAGGGAGTCAGGCGGCCATGGTGGAGTCCAGGATGTGGCCTCCTTCTTGGTATCAGTCCACTTGACCGCCGTGGCCACTGGGCTCCGTAAAGGTTATTAAAAAATAAGGTGACAATAAAGAGAATCAAAAATACAAACTCAGTGTTAACCAACAGGCAAGAGAAATGTTCAGCAGGAACACACACAAAACCTCTTACTGTAATTTCTTTAACTTGTGAAAATAATAGAAACATCTTACATTTATTCAATTACATGCTGTTATTCCTTCAGTTACTACCATTAAATACTCGAATGACATACTAACTTTTAAACCTAAATTGAACTTTCAACAACAGATATTTCACCAAAATGAATATTTTTGCACTGAATATGAATTGTCTCCCTCTCTACCGCATTCCGTTTATCTGACGCTGGCGCTCATTCAGTAACGTAAAGTTAGAAGTTATACACAGACTGTCAGGATAACCCTTCATGCAACATGTAAATGCTTGTGTGAGTTTTAAACATTTACTGATAAAGATATAGCTGTAGAATGAAGGGTTTTTTTTTCAGATACGCCTGACAGATCAAGCCATGTAAAACACGGAGCTAATGCATTAGCTTGAAGCTTCCAATAAAGAGTTCTCATGTTTTGGACAGTTTAGTTTACACACCTTTACCGCAGCAGCTCACTCTGTTTCCTTCATTGTTTGCAAATGCTTCAAATACTTTTTGTCCATAGAAATGCGTTTTTCATTGCTGCAATTTGATAAGACTGGAGGAAGTTTTGCATGCACGGTGGGCAGACCCGACTAATCGATAATGACAATAGTTGTCGATGATTTTCATTATTGATTATTATCGATTTTATCCTAGCAGCCCTAGTTTTTAGACACAACTGCATGTTAATTGCACTTAAATTACAAATCTAAACATATTAAACATCAAAATGAATATACTTCTTGAAAGAACAAAAAAAGATAAAACATACTTTAAATGTATGTTGAAACGATTAATCGTGAACTAAAACTTAATACATGATATATTAACTTTAATTCTGGGTGAACGATTAATCGTGATTACTCTATATAGAAATGATAAAAATGTGTGTTTACATAATATATGCCTGTGTGTGCAGTGTATAATTATTTTGTATATTTAAATGAACACACATGCATGTATATATTTAAGAAAATGTGTTATATTTACATATAAAATATTCATAATTATAAATATATGTACAGTATATACATGCAATTTTTTTAAAAAATATGTACATGCATGTATGTGTGTGTATTTAAATATACTTAATTATACACAGCACACACATACATATATTATATAAACACAAACTTTTATTTTGGATGTGACTTGTTGCGATTAATCGTTTGCCCATCATTACTTTAAAGGTAATGTTTTACACACTACAGAAAATTATAATCAAGTACATTACCTGTTCTTTAGTATCTTAGACAACGAATCAAAATAAATGTACTACTTTAAAGCATGACAAAAGAACTTTAAAGTACATCTTTAAATTTGACATTATTACACTTTTTTAAAGTGTACTTAAGTGTGTCATGAAAGTGTACTTTCTTTAAGTGCATTAATTGGCCTTTATTTCATTAATATTACCTGAAAATAATTTCTTACAAATATAACCCATCCAGAAGAATTCATATTTTACGTCCCGCGACTTCCTTAAAGGTCCTTCACCCAGAACATTGTCATTTCTTAGTGATAAAGAATTGCGCTTAATTGTATTAAATTGAACTGTATTGTCGTGTAATCTTGCGAAATATTACTACAATTTTAAATAACTGTTTTCTATTTGAATATATTAAAAACTGTAATGTATTCCTCTGATGTCAAACCTGAATATTTAGCATCATTTAGACTCTAGTCTTCAGTGTCACATGATCCTTTAGAAATTAATCAACGTTGATAATAATAATAAATGTTTCTTGAGCATCAAATCAGCATATTATAAGACAATTTTGTGGAAATTGTGATACGTTGATGATTAGAAAGTTAAATGAACCGCATTTATTTACATTTATTAAATTCATTTAAACATTTACTAAATAGAAATCTTTTGTAACATTGTCCCTTTTGATCCATTTAATGCATCCTCGATGAATAAAAGTATTAATTTCTCTCTCTTTTTTAATGTTACGAGAAATGTTGGAATGATAGTATCGTTTCCATAAAAATTTTAGCAGCAAAAACTACTATGCGCACACAGTAGTTAGATATGACAATTCAATTCGATACAATTAAGAGCACTCCTTTATCACAAGGTAATGATGGCAGAATGTTCTGGGTGAACTATACATTTAAGGAAGTCACAGGAAAAAACGGGACAGGTTTCTGAAATGATCCTGGAATAAACACACGTCTGTTCTGACGAGAGCAGCAGAGAGATCCTGAGTGACGCGAGGCAAACTGTTATGATTTATTCACTCCAAAACACACAGTGATCTATTCTCCATCCAGAGAGAGCGAGACAGTCAGAAAGACAGACAGTGCGTGTTTATGTGAGTAATGATCGCTGTGTTGTGATGTGTTATTCATTGAGTCTGGTGATGAATGACTCCCTTCAACACCAGATAGAAGAGTCAAAGTAAAATTACATTTCACAGTGTGACACACACACACTCCTAATGATAGTGTGACACAGATTAGCTCTGTCATGCACGGGTGTTACTGTAATAACTCATGTTAATTTTACTCTGCTGTGAACTCATGACTGCCGTAGACCGTCACTGACCACCCGATGTACATCACACACCAAAACACCTTTCTCAAAACATTAAGTTTGTATCTGACTGGCAGACCTTTCACCAGTCTCATACAAGGAGAACATGAGAGGAAGAATTTGAAAGTTTCAGAACTTCATGAAATCAAATATTAGAAACGAATATTAAGTGTTGTTGAAGTAAATAAACTTACCAGCAGAACTGAATACCGTTTTTGACCCTTGTGAAAAATAAGTACACTTATTTCTATTGAATGTGCACTTAAAATCTTTTACCTGCAAATAATATAATATTAATGAAATAAAAGGCCACTTTAGTGTACTTAGAGAGTATACTTTAATGTCCATGTTTCTAAGTACACTTCTAAAAAGCATGCTTTGTAATGGCAAGTTAAGTTTCACTTTAAAATACATTTTATATCATGTTTTAGTAATCTTTTTCATGCTTAAAATACACTTATTTTGATGTGTTGACTAAGATACTAAAGCACATGTAAACTAAAGTACTTGATTATAATGGCAACACTTTATAATAAGGTTCATTGGCTAACATGAACTAATAACAACAAATATTCTCATTTAAAATTTTATAAAGTAAATAACGAGCTTCCGGCAGACGACCGTGCGCAGAATGTGCAAGTTGACTTGCCCCAAATGAATAACCCGTGATGCGATGTAAGACACAGCATGTAGGAGTACCATAAGCTTAAGCTCCTCTTCTCTTATTTCAAAATCCTCCGACATTTCTTTTTAAAATTTCTCGTTTCAGACATCTAATTCGTGACTGAGGTTTTGTTTTGCTTTCTCCTACCGTGTTTGTCATTGCGAATATTAAGAGGTGGCTCTTCCGCCCAAATTGATGTGCGCAGTGTGCGTACAGTCATCTGCCGGAAGCTAGTTATTTGAATTTATAAAGTTTTAAATAAGGATATTTGTTTTACACAAACTCATCGATTCACTTCAGAAGGCCTTTATTAACCCCCTGGATTCGTATGGATTCATTTTATTTTGTGGATGGATACATTTATTGTTGTCTTCAAAATTTGACCAGCCATTCACAACCATTATAAACCTCGGAGGACTAACGTTATTTTTAAACATATCTCCGATTGTGTTCGTCTGAAAGAAGATAGTCTTGAGGGGGAGCAAATCATGGGATAATTTGAATTTTTATCCCTTTAATAACAAATAAATGCACGCTCCGACAGCGCCCCTCAAGATATGTTTGATTATACCATCTGTATGCTCAATAATTATCAGGTGAATGTGAGGTGAGGTCACGTTTTAAACAGCTTATTGTATAGGTACGTTAGTCACAGTTTTAAAGCTACACAACATGCACACACACCGACAGTAGCGCGTTTCAACGTTTCAACGTTTTTCAGGGCAAGGACCCCTTAGATGAGCGAGACACAGAGCAGGGACCCCCCACAGAAAATGTGTCAAATCAATCATATTACGATAGTAATATTATGTTGAGACAAGATAGATTAGAACTATGTTGTTGTCTGTAGGCTATATTTTCATTGTTAAAGAGATTAATGCATCATAACAAACATGTAGCAATTAAAATCACAATTTATTACGTTCACAGTTGTCTTAATCACAATTATTTTAATAGATTTGCAGTTTCATACATTTAAATTTTATTGTCAGGTGGACAATTATTCAATTATTTGGAGCCCGAAAAACACCAAGCATGGGTCGGGCCGTTGGGCAGTTTAAGTTTTCTCAGTGTGTTCCGCACCGTCGGCTGGTCCTCATCGGCTATTTTTCGGCCGATTCGACATGTTGAATCGGCGTCGAGCCGTCGGTGAGTGAGCGAGAACTCTGATTGTATAGCAAACGAGTCAGTTCTCGCATATATTTCTTAGTAACTAAAACACACAGCCTCACTATCAGTAGAGAGACGCTGCCAGGTAGAATTCACACGAAATCTCTCGCTCACTAATGCATTCATATAAATGCAATCTTTACTGTGCTACTTTATCTGTATCGGATTTAGAACGAGCAGAAATCTGTTGGAAATATAATGACCCAAAGACAAAAGAACTAATAAAAATAAACTTATATAGGAGCAATAGGCTTGTGGGCAGCACTGTGTCTTATAGCTGTGCACAAGGCAATGCGCGTTCCAGTCTCAGCTCGAGGTCGTTCCCACAGGACGCATTTTTGCTTTCAAAAAAACATGAAATTGGCAGTGGAATAGTGGGAAATGCAAGATCTCAAGACTAATTTTTTTAAAAGTCTCTTGCAGCATCTCGCACGTGACGCGACGTTCTAAAAAGTACGCAGTTCAACGTACAAAATAATGCATAAGGGCGCAATGGTCATTTCTGCATTCTGTGTGAAAGGCCCCTATGCTCCTCATCGTCTAGTTGACTTTAATCACATAAACGTCGACTTTAAACAATCTGAAGTTGTTCAACCCCTATGCTAAAGTGTATTTACTTTTCACGGGGGGAGATACATTTGTAAAATAATCTTAATTACAAAAACTCTGATCACAAACTGTAATTGGCTGGTCTAATAACGCACTGTGTGTCAGTTTAACTGCCCAAGAAGAGTGTAACCTTCGGGGTCAAAGGTCCCATCAGACATTAAAGTGTGTTTATAAATTCGCTCGGTCCATGACCTCAGAGTCTGTAGCCTTTTAAAGATTGAACGCAGGTTAATGACGCCTCGAGAGCATCGAGATAAAGAAAACATCTTGCTGCTGATGTCAGAGGGCAGATAAACCTGCGTGTGTGTGTTTTCAGCTGAATCTCTGTATAATGAACAGCTAAATAATCCTGTGTTTCTGCTGAGAGAGGAGGTTTGTGCGAACGGAAGCAGGAATTTTCAGGAATCTGCATTCTGTGCTCCTCTGGGGTGAAGAGTTCTCCAGCATACAATAGAGACTTTTAAAGCAGATGTTTTTCTCTTTATTGAAAGTGAGTATTTGAGATGCGCTGCAGCTGTAGTGTTTAGGAGATGAGCTCTCAGTTTTAACAGAGTAAATGTTTGACTTTTTCTGCAAGAATGTGCAGAAAATGGTGTTTGTGTATTTTGCAGGTGCAATATGGCACGATTTAATGAAATTCTGGCCAAAGGTAGTTTTCCTAACCAGCAGAACCAGATGGAGTCCACTATTTTCGAAGGGAAATGTGCAGAATTGTGTGGAATGGACATGTTAAATGGCTGAGTGAACTACACTATTATTGGCCGTTGAAATGAGAATCAATTACATTTTTAATAAGCAAACGTCTAGGTTATGGGAGTTGTGTAGAACTTGCTTGTGAAAGAATACGTTTTAATCAGAGGTTTGGTTTTCTTGATGTGTGTGAATTGCCTGTGTGTGCATATTAATGAAAAATACAAAAAAAAAAGTTAAATATTAATCCAAAATAAACTGAATTAATTTCTGAAAAAAAGTAACATTACATTTAAACTACTGTTTCCAAACTGCCTTCCTGCAGCTCAAAAAGTAGACCGTAGCGCCAGCAACACCAGGGTCATCGGTTTGATTCCCAGAGAATGCATAAACTGATGAAATGTAAACCTTGAAAACCTGCCAAATCCATAAATGTAAATGTTCTAAACTGTATGTGAGCTTCCATTCAAAGAAATGTGGCCTTTCAGCAGTCATAGACACATGTATGAATGTAATTTTGTTTAAAATGTAAATCATTTATGCACATGTAAAGCAATTAACGTACAACGTGATTGTAATTAGGTTTGTGGTTATAAACTGATTGCAAGCATTTAAACAATACATTACAATTACTGCAGACAAATACTAAAAAAAAAAAAAAAATTTTGTAAGCAACTTATTAGGTCACTAATAAGAGGTTCATAAAGTATTAAAATAATGGTGTCATATTTGTCCAAGGTTTTAAATGCTAAATGTTCCTAACAACAGATGAACATGCAAAGGTTTTTGAAAGAGGAACAGGTAAAAGAAGACCTAGTTGAAGTTTTATTGTAATGCATGCTATGGAAGTGGTGCTATCCAGGCATACTGTGTGATTCAGTGTTATAATTGCTGGAGTGTGTAGGAGCTCAAGTCATTATCTAAAGGCATCTGACTTGAAAATACAGCATTATCACTAAATCAGAATGAGAGAACAGACTCACTGATAAAAACCCATTTTGACACTGATATGAAAGTGCTGTAGCTGCAAATTTTACTGGTTTTTAAAAAAAAAATGAGCTGTTAAAACATGAACTCAATTGGATGTGTAAAAAAAAAATCAAATTTATTAGGATTATTATTATCATAATTTTTATAAATTGTATAATAATAACAATGATAATAATAATAATAATTATTATTAATATCAGGAAGTTATTCTTCTTGCTGTTCTAATTTCCACTCCTGCAAGACACTTTGTGGTGTGTTACAGTGTCTTTATTTTCATAGTTTTATTTTCTCTCCTTTGTTCTCTGTCTACTGCTGAACAGCAAAAACAAATAATGAACAGAAATCAAAAAGGAAATCCATCAAGTTTAAAAGTCTCAGTTGTGGGACCACGAGGAAGGCAGTGGGTGTTCAGATGCACAAATTAATCACAAAAATAAAAAAAGAACACATTCATAGAAAATATATTTGTTCATAACAACAAAGATACATTTGAAAGTTAAAAATTGTGGAACTTAGTAGCAACTGTATATAGAGGGTCTTTATATGCTCCAGCATTGACAGTGTTTAAAAGTTATAGTGTGCCAGATCGGTTTGAAGCTTGTTATACTATAAGTGTTTGAAAGTTTGGAATTGGAATAGTACAGTTGCTAATTGGGATGTTACAGAGCTCTGAGTGGTTTCTAAAGTAGTCAGGTTGGTAACTAGAGTGTTGCTAAGGTGTAACTTGGTTGTTTCTAGCCTGTAGCTAGCGGTTTTGGAGTAGTTATTAGAAAGATGCTAGGTGCTTGCTAAGGTGTTTTAGTTGTCAGAAAACTGTAAAGCACTTTCCAAGGTATTGCTAGGTGGACGCTAAGGTCAGATAGACAGATTCATGCCAGACTCCATCAACGTGAAGAAGTTAAACACATCAACAAAAAAACAACAACAAAAAAAAACATAGAGAGTGGTGCTGTTACAGTGATGCCTGAGGACTGTTCATGTTTTTCTGTCCACAACTCCACTTTCCTTCCACCAGCTACCAGTCTGCCAAGAGAAACACTGAACACTGTACTTGTGTGTTTCTTCTGTCAGTGTCTACACCTACAGTCAGCAACCTGGCATTGAGGAACTTGAGGAGTGGACCGTTTCTGACTGCATCATGCAAAAAAAAAATCGTATATTTCGGTGTAAAACAGTTTGCAGCTAGGGCAGTACCCTTAAAGGGACAACTCTGAACCCTATTTACCACTTAAAGGTGTATATTAGTATCTTAGAGTACTACAGGGGGAGGGTAGAGGACAAGCTGCAAAGGAATTTGCACAGGTACAGCTGATCGCTGGCCGAGCAATTTTTTCATAAGAACAAACAGAAATGCCCACCAACTGGTTTGATCACAGAAGCAAACCACACTAAACCAGGTCTTTCAAAGTTTGACACAAAACTGGACATCACAGCAGAGAAAGTGAGCAAGGAAATAAAGAGTTTCCATTAGGATCTGAGGACCAGTCGACAACTATCACTTAATCTCAATTGCAGCTATTAAACAGGACCCATCATCTATTTAACCTGAGTCTCTGTCTCTGGTGAGAGTCCCTTTGCTCAAGAAAACGTCTGATCTTGATCTTGGTCCAAAGAGAAGATTCACCTCCATCCCTAATGACTGCAGACTCGTATCACCAAGACTTCATATTTTGAGGACTCTGTTCTGGCCCACCTGAATCCCTACAGCCAAGAATCAAGTTGGATTCCATCATTTAAATGCTACAAAATGCCAAAATTCTGCTGTCACATTGACATGACTGTGAGAAATCCTGTTTTTTTTTTTTTTTTTTTTTCCCTTCTTCTTCTGCAGGAAGAGATGCAGGTGGACACTTCCATGATCTGTCAAATCACATGCTGTCTGACAGGCAGACCACATATTGTGAGACTGCAGAAGTGTGTGTCTGAGCAGGTGGAGACTAGCATAAGTGACAGCTTAGGTCATTCGATGTGTTTCGCAAGATGTTCCAAGTTCTTCCAATCTGAGAGGTAACATCCTAGGGCTGTGCCTCAGAAATGAGCTAACTTGCTGTCTGCTGCCTAGATGGTGATCAGATGATTGTTTTTAGATTCCTGCATGGGTCTTGTTTGGTAAACCTGCACCTGCCCTGCCCTTCCAAACATTCTAAACTTAGGTTCAGGAGGAGCCTAAATATTCTGTCAACCACTATTAAGTGCATACTATTTAAGCTGCAAACACCATGTGTTTGGAACCGGGAACACTTCCTATAACACCAGATGTACTCGTTACATCAGAAGAAGAATGGCATCTACGCTAATTTTTGTCTCTCTGCTTATCCCGAGGTTTACCAATTAACGTGATTGGCTGGATCCGGGCCGTGTCCGGGTCGGACAGGAACCTGTGCCTTTGTGCGGCAGCAATGTGGCCCTGGGAGTTTCAGCGGAGACTGTGTTAACTAGCTCATCCTTTGTTAAGACCTTACCGACTCATCAGCCAGTGGCACATATCCCAACAAACCGTCCCTTACCGGCATGATCAAAAAGGTCTTAAACTAGATGGAACTAGATTAAATATCAGTTTAATGACCTGTAACTCTGCTAGAGTATTGGACAAGTGTTCACTGTTGGCCAGAGGAGAACTGGCCCCCCGACTAAGCCTGGTTTCTCCCAAGGTTGGAGTTTTGGTTCCTTGCCGCTGTTGCCTTTGGCTTGCTTAAGTTGGGGACACTTGCTTGACATTCAGCAGTGTTTTTAATATGCTTGCATTGGCGCCGTTGTATGTGAACTGAGCTGAGCTGGACGATTACGTCACTGTTTTCTGCAGTGCTGCTATACCTAAATTAACTAGACTAATAACTACTGATATTTGCAACGGAATGAATCAATAATATATAGATATAGAATAAGCTGGACAATGAAACCATTTTCTTATTACTGTAAAGCTGCTTTGCCACAATTTGCATTGTAAAAACGCTATATAAATAAAGATGACTTGACTTGACCATGTCATCCCATTGACAATTTTTTTTCCGGCAACTCTCCTGCTCCTGTATTCCTATATTTCTATTTCTTTTCCTACGCGGTTTTCGGTGGGGGGGGGGGAGGGAGGGCTGGAGCATACAAAGAAGCAAAGTTTGGTGCGAGCTCCCTCAGCGCCATTTGTGTTACTATATTAATTCTTTAAGGTTGAATGGACAGGCAACAAACAAAAAAAACTACACCCACATTAGCAGCATGGGAAAAATCAAAAAATGTGAAATGATGCAGAGAAGAGAGAGCAAAGTGAGCTGCTTTTTTTTAACACTGTGAACCTGTAAAAAATGTTTCAATTTAGCGAAACTTCTACACTATAGCGAACACACCTGTTATAGTAACCTGACTACACTGCATCATAAATCTCTTATCTACAACACGTCTACACTTTGTTATAATGAGAGGATTCGTGAGTGTGCAGTCAGTGAACATGAACTTGATTGAGTGGATTCTGCGCTAACTTAGGGTGCTTTCACACTGACAGTTTAGTTCGCATGGAAAAATTGCTTATGTGAAAGCTCTCATACGGACCCGGGTGTTCCTAAGTGTTTGTGCTCCATTTGGTGTCTGTCATTGCTATGCAATCATGAATTGCGCTCTCCACGACAATGAGGAACTTTCAGCAAAGGATAAACTGATTTTTAGCCCTTGCATTATATTTATGGAATTGAGATATAACAACCAGCCTGTTCAGCTGTTTGGCTGAGCATACAATGTTTTGTTACGGAAAGGCCAAAGCTGATCGGTTGGTTCAGGTCACATGACCTGAGGTGCACTTGCAGCATTCTGTAAAGTTGAGAATTTTCCATCTCGCTGCGCATGGAAAACGCACCGCATGCACGCCAATGACCATGTCCGTCCATTATGAGCCCGTCTGCCGTGCAAAAGACGCAATATGTGAATAGCCCCTTAAACACCTCCAATAGGCAATTGCGATCATGCACTCAGACATGTCAGAGATTGGCTACAATGCTCAATGCTGCAAAACGAGTAAATGCAAACTTTTGACGCTCTTCAGAGCATAAACACTAATATGCAGGGGAGCGTTTAAAAGCATGCTGGTAATCAGCTGGTACCAAAACTAGCATTAGCTATTTTCATGCAAGACATCACTAAGATTTTTTTGTTTGTTTCTTTGTTTTATATAAGTTATACACAGAGGGGAGAACAAGAACTTAATACACTGCCGATTTTGCAGGTTACATGCTCACAAAGCATCATTGATCAATTTTATCATAGGTAATATTTACCTGTGAGTGACGGAATCTAAAACAAAAATCCACATTGTATGATTTTTAAATAATTAATTTGCATTTTATTGCATGACATAAGTATTTGATCATCTACCAACCAGTAAGAATTCTGGCTCTCGCAGACCTGTTAGTTTTTCTTTAAGAAGCCCTCCTGTTCTCCACTCATTACCTGTATGAACTGCACCTGTTTGAACTCGTTACCTGTATAAAAGACACCTGTCCACACACTCAATCAAACAGACTCCAACCTCTCCACAATGGCCAAGATCAGAGAGCTGTGTAACGACATCAGGGAAAAAATTATAGACCTGCACAAAGCTGGGATGGGCTACAGGACAACAGGCAAGAGTTTGGTGAGAAGGCAACAACTGTTGTCGCAGTTATTAGAAAATGGAGGAAGTTCAAGATGACGGTCAATCTCCCTCTGTCTGGGGCACCATGTAAGATCTCACCTCGTGGGGCATCAATGATCATGGGGAAGGTGAGGGATCAGCCCAGAACTACATGGCAGGACCTGGTCAATGACCTGAAGAGAGCTGGGAACACAGTCTCAAAGAAAACCATTAGTAACACACTACGCCGTCATGGATTAAAATCCTGCAGCACACACAAGGTTCTCCTGCTCAAGCCAGCACATGTCCAGGCCCGTTTGAAGTTTGCCAATGACCATCTGGATGATCCAGAGGAGGAATGGGAGAAGGTCATGTGGACTGATGAGACAAAATAGAGCTTTTTGGTATAAACTCCACTGGGGATGAATACAACCCCAAGAACACCATTCCAACCGTGAAGCACATTTTCTGCAAAGGGGACAGGACGACTGCACTGTATTGAGGGGAGGATGTATGGGGCCATGTATTGTGAAATCTTGGCCAACAACCTCCTTCCCTCAGTAAGAGCATTGAAGATGGGTCATGACTGGGTCTTCCGGCATGACAACAACCCAAAACACACAGCCAGGGCAACTAAGGAGTGGTTCCGTAAGAAGTATCTCAAGGTCCTGGAGTGGCCTAGCCAGTCTCCAGACCTGAAACCAATAGAAAATCTTTGGAGGGAGCCGAAAGTCCGTATTGCCCAGCGACAGCCCCGAAGCCTGAAGGATCTGGAGAAGGTCTGTAGGAAGGAGTGGGCCAAAATCCCTGCTGCAGTGTGTGCAAACCTGTCAAGAACTACAGGAAACGTGTGATCTCTGTAATTACAAACAAAGGTTTCTGTACCAAATATTAAGTTCTGCTTTTCTAATGTATCAAATTCGTATATATCATGCAATAAAATGCAAATTAATTACTTAAAAATCATACAATGTGATTTTCTAGATTTTAGTTTAAGATTCCATCACTCACAGTTGAAGATAAAAATTACAGACTTCTACATGCTTTGTAAGTGGGTAAACCTGCAAAATCGGCAGTGTATCAAATACTTGTTTTCCCCACTGTAGATTGCTTTGCTGTCAATGGAGGTTGAAAAAAACATTTCGGATTTCATCAGAATATCTTTATAATTTTTGTTCTGAAGACAAATGAAGGTCTTACAGGGTTGGAACTACACGAGGGTGAGTTATTAATGACAAATCTCATTTTTGGGTGAACTAACCCTAAAATATAGAGAACCCATAGGTGTGTCGCAAAGCAATGAACAGACCACAAAGGCTTCCCCTCCTTGCTCAAAGCACTGTGTATCACTTTCTCCCGATACTCTCCAGGTTTTCTCATTTCCATCCCTTGTGATAGAAACCCTATCCCTTCCAATCCAGACTTTTGCTTTTATGCCACTTTAACTATTTGGTAGATGTTTCCTTACTTACTTTCTTCAATGACAACTCCACTTCCACACCACTCACGTAGTCTGGTCTGGAACAATGTGCACATTTACAAATTAAGTGATATAAACAGTGCGACCTTACACAATTTAAATTTGTGCATTTGGCAGACACATTTATCCAAATTGACACTGTACATTACATTAAAGCTACATGTGTTATTAGGTTTTGCTTTTCCTGGGAATCAAACCCATGACCTAATTCAGTTTGAGCTATGGGAAAACTTAATATAAGCACTCTTGCTTGCTCATATTACTGTAAATGTTTAGAGAACTAACTTTTCCCTTTCCAAAATGGAATCCTTCAAGATAACATAATATGATATCTGGAATTTGAAACAACCTTCATACTGGGAATGCACCTGTGTTGTAAAGATGTTTTGTTCTTAAGATTGAACAAGACCATAAACATGCTGACCAAGACCCTCTGGAGGAAGCGGCTGTGGAGGAGACAGATGTCCAGATTAATGGACAGTGGCAGTGTCTCTCACACTATTCAATACACGGGTTTGCTAAAATGAAGAACTACATGTTCATCCTTAGTGTCTCCAACAGATGATCATTCCTGACTAATATTTGGATCTGTTAGGAGACTGCTCCAGAAGATCTTAATTAGCTGATTCAGTTGTATTCAAACAGAAATTCTCCAGGAATAGAAGTGGTCAATCCTGCTCTACTGTCTTTTTTCTCCATATTGAGAACAGGACTGCTGATGGGTGCTGATGGCACATCTGCCTGAGGATATTCATGAAGAAAACTCATAGGATCTGCTTTTCACCGAAACCTTCTGAGCCAAGGTGACACCAAATGTGTATGTCATGTGTATATCTTGTGTAACATTCATCCAAAACATAGCAGAAGACAAAATAAAACCAGAAACATTTAGGTGCATGAACAGTGGTTGGCGCTTTGCCTTTTGAAAGCAACACCAAATGACAATTCTACTGAATCGTTCTTTTTCAGACTGTTGACCTTTCACTGTTTGAGGAAGCCTGACTTAGAAGTTTCTCGCAATTGAAAAGTGGACACATACGTCTGCGGATGACATAGCTCCGCTCTGCTGCCATGTTCCAGCAAGAAGCTGAGCTTGTGAGACTTAAAATATTGTTCATATAAACATCACTGAAACATTTTCATTTTTTGTTTAAATGAAAAGTTATGTTCTGATCTATTATTCTCTCTTATTGTTATATTAAAGTTCCCATGGCAATACAAAGTGAAACTATAGCAGGTGTTTTTCATTGCAGGTTTTTAAATGTTCAATCTTTCAGTTTTTATCATTTTTACTGAAATTATTTGGTAGTCAGAGGTAGGGAGTTTTGTTTTTCTATTGTTTCCTTTTTTTTGGGGGGGGGGGGGGGGGGGGGGACCACTGGTCTATGGTAGAGGGCTCTAGAACTGTAGTGGGAAAATGTTAGTTACTGTCAAGATGATCTGAATCCAATGGGCCAAAGTAATCTCACTGTGTGGAGTTACATCATCGGAGGGGTGGAGTCATTTTACCTAGTAGGGGGTTGGGTAGCGTGTTAGTGGTGCGTGGAGTGTAAAAAACATATGGACAGGATATTAGTGTGTCATATGAGAGAGATAGAGAGACACAGAAAGAGAGAGAGATACAGATAGCGGTTTGGTTTAATTAGTCTCATAAGAGCAAAGGTGGAGCAGGTGAATAGAAACTTGTGCTTGATCTGTGCCTGTCGTCCTCACAAACCGACTGATTTTCTCACTGTTCATCCTTGTTTCCTTCATTCTTTCATTCCTCATTATTTCATTCTGTGAGTTGCGTTGAGGTGAGCAGATGGTCGATCACACAGTGAGACCAGCCTGCTGTCCACCCCCCCCCACCCCCCCCGTTTCAGTTTTAATGCTTTATTAGCATGACAAATAATAGTACATTCATATTGCCACAGCAGATGTACTTTAGCTGCTGACAATGAAACCAACAAAAAAAAAAAAAAAATAGCATTAATACAGAGATAAGAACTCAAAACAGAAGTAAAGGATAAAATATAAATAATCAGCACTAATAATATAGCTCATTGTTTAAGTCATAGACGGTGTTAGGGATGATGTGATCAGGTGACGTTAGTAACAAGAAACCCATTGTTTCTAAAATTCACACCCTAATGTAAAACATTCTTTTCAAATAATAAATGCATGTTTTGTTTTTTATTTATTCAAATTATTTATTTTATTATTTATTTACTGACAAATGCAATTGCAAATATAGCTGCAAGCAGCAATTAAGGGGCCAAGCACAACAGAGATAGAACGAGGAGCTACAAATCAAGTCAGGGACTATCAGACCAACAGCAAAAAATTTGTAAATAAAGACATTTGGAGATGATATTAAGAAACATTTTTGAAAACCCATATATACAACCATGCAATGTGACTTACTTTCTTATTACTTTTGATAAATAGGTGGCAAAGACACCAAATTATTGTGGGGATTATAGGTCGGGATTGTGAATGAACAGCACTCTCTCCACCTTAGATTCCGTGTCTAAGATGCCCTTGAGCAAGGCACCTGACCCCTAATTGCTCCCCGAGTGCTGGAGCAATAGCTGCCCACTGCTCCGGGTGTGTATTCACTGTGTGTGTGTGTGTGTGTGTGTGTGTGTTCACTACTCACCGCTGTGTGTGTGCACTTGAGATGGGTTAAACACAGAGCACCAATTTCGAGTATGGGTCACCATACTTGACAATACGTCATAACTTATACTTAACTTAAATTGATCTCGTGTGGTCAGTGTTGGATGACAATGACACACAAGGTTTGGTGTTAATATGTTAAAGTTTTGCATTGAAAATATAGTATTTTAAAAGCACCCCCCCCCATCCATCATTCACTATTCCCTACATTTCTCCACTAATATAGTCCCCCTTGAAGGAGTGAATGAAAATGAGTGAGTGAATTAGGACACAGAGAGCTAGAGGGGCTGCCACTTTTGAATAGTTTGTTCTTCCTATTTAATAATCATTTGAAACTTAGCGAACTGGCAGCTCCAGTAGTAATGATAAAGATGTATCTTGAACTCTGTCATGGAAACTAGCATGTATAAACCTCAATTAAACAATTTAACAATCAATCAAAATGGAATTTATACATTTGAACCCTAAACCAGGGGTTTGGAAAATGGATGGATGGATGATTCAGCTGCCATTTTCTGTCGAGAAGCGGGAATTCATTCATGAATGAGTGCACTCGATAACGTTTAAGGGTATATTAGGGGGTGATTTGGACACAAGCCTAAGTGAATATGTTAAAGCATTGCGAAGATAGTCTCATGTCCACTTTGGAGTGTTCTTTCTCAAATTCATTCATGCGTTATCAAAAACAACTATTAATTCATTTGAATTCCATTTTTGTCGGCATGGTTAGAAAAAGTTTTATGGAAAATTCTAAATGGCAAAAAAATGTAAGGTAAGGGCCGCAACGATTTGAACCAAGGCTGCAGAGGAAAAGGGAATTTTGTTTCTAGCCGTTTCGGTTCAAAAGTTATTTGAATAATAAATAGTGCATATTTGGACAGTTGGTGGTGCTAGAGGGTTTGAGTTAGAGACTCCAAATATGCTGTGGTTAATTTTCAGACCGTGTTCATTTTGCGTGCCAAATTTCACATCTTTTTACCATACGGTTTCTGTGGGCACCCATAGAATCAAGAGTGGAAGAAGAAGACAATGACTACTGGTTACAACAGTTGTCTATACGCACCTTTTGAAATAAAACTAACATATTGACTTCTTTTTTTTCTACTCATTTATTCAGACCCATAAATCTTGATTTATGGGCTTTTTTCAGCAAATATTAATATGCATGAATAATTTGTTTACTGAAATACGAAAACAGTATCTCTAGGATAAAATCCAACTGAATATGTAAGGGAAAATGTTTTTTTTAAGTTTTATATTTTAATTACCCTTTCCCTTCACTTTTTCTTTTTAAAATACTGCTGTGACAAATTCATTTTCAAAAGTACAAACATTCCATGCAGTCGTTTATTTAATGTGAGGTAATCAACATGAATAATCATGATAAAAGGGTAACATAGTTTCAGATGGGGTTTAGTTTAGATGTCACACCAATGTGTCAATTGCCCAAAAGTATTTCATATTATCATTCAACAATCATTTACCCCCCAGAGAGCGAGAGAGGAACACACACACGTGCATATTTATGATGGAAGTGAATCTCGTGAACACATCATACAGCAAGTAGGCCAAATCACCTGTCACTCCATCCGAACATAAACGCTCTCTGTGTCGGTGAGTGTGCATAAGCGTGTGCGTGTGTCTATCCCGGTGGGGGTCTCACTCTGAATGCACACTGACTCGTGGGGACTTGTGTCACCGTGGGGACCTACATTGAGGTTCCAATGAGGAAACAACCCTATAAATTATACAAAATTAGTTTTTTTTTTTTTTTTTTGAAAATGTAAAATTGCAGAAAGTTTTCTATGATTTAGGGGTAGGATTAGTATAAGGGGATAGAATATACAGTTTGTACAGTATAAAAACCATTACATCTATGGAGAGTCTCCACAAAGATAGCGACCAGACGTGCGTGCGCTCAACAGAATGGCATAACAGCACAAAATCTGTGGTATGAAGGCACGCACAAATATTCAGACTCTATGATGTTTTAATGGTCAGAACAAATTCAGCTCAAACACAAATGCTTTCATTTCCTTGCACGTGTTATTAAACACATTTAAAAAGATATCACCTGATTCATCCGTGACGTTTAAAAACGCTTCACATTTCAAAGTCGGTAAGAAAAAACATCCAAGATCACACTGTTTGCATGAACATTTGATCTGTTAGCGGCTCTTCCCTAAAAACATTTTCCATTTGAGTTTTTATCTTTCCGCTTCGAGCTTTAAACAGCCCAGCGGCCAAGCAGAGTGCCGTGGGCGTTATCCATGAGAAGAACATGCCTTATCCCGATCCACAAGCACCAGTAATCATAGCACTTGCAGGATTCCCACAATCCAAATGAATGAGCGCGTGTGCATGCACACACAGTCCCAAATCCCACTGTTCTGTAAGCCGTTGCTTTACTGATACAAAAACCATCACAGGAGCACCGTAGAGAAAGGATCAACTACAGACAGACAGTGAGACAGACAGACAGACAGGCAGGCACTCAAATAACACCAGCAGCCTGAGTTTGACTATAAAACAGACCAGAAAAAAAAAAAAAAAAAAACGACGAGAAGGCAACTTGAAACATGAGAGAAACATCTCTATATTAGATTAACAAAATGAAATTCAGTGTGCAAGAGATGATGATGAAGCAGTCTTTAATTGCGAGCGTTTGCTGATGGAGCTCCTGAAGTCATTAATGTAAACACAAATAATGAATATGCATTTCAATGCACACAAAGACACTTGCGGGAACGATGTGAGATTTGAGTCTGAACAGCAAAAACATCCTCAAGAGTTCACAACGGCCACAAACACACATTTTTATGTAAATGAGCACATTTCATTAGATCATGATAGATACTACAAACACTGAAAGAAAAGTCATGCATTTTTAGAATTAAATATAATGTATGTGTGCTATAGGAAGATTTTCCAAATGAGAATATTCAGATTGATCTCACTTCTAGAAAACAAAATGTTTCTGCTTGATCAGACATTTTCTTCATCATCATTATCAGAGACCCAGAAATCCCATGACGAACCACAGTAGCACCACTGACCCGAAAGCCCAGAACAGGCACACACACCAGCAGTAAAAGCCAAAAGAACTACAGAAAAACACATGCGAGTTTGTGCTTTCTGTTTTCTGACATTTCTATCCATATCATTATCATCAGAGACAGGGAAGTCCTTCAAACAACAACAAACCTGAAACACACTTTCTGCGAACATGTTTGGTTGACACACACATTATTCACTCCTGAAGGAACCACACACAAGAGTCTGAGCTCATATCACACACACACACACACACAGTTTCACATTAACTGGGAGTTTCTGCACACATGTCCCGGTCTCTCTCTCTCTCTCTCACACACACACACACACACACACACACACACACACACACACACTTATAGTGAGTTAAAGTGTCTGTACTTACTCCAAACGCTGAAGATCACAAACTACTGACTGAAACACACGAAAGAAACACACAATAATCAGTACAAAGCGAATACAATGAGGAGGATGAAGATGCGGATAAAGATAAAGATAAAGAGGACGACGACTCACCCAAAGCCTTCAGAGGTGAGCTGAGGATCCGGAGGAAGGTTTTATGTCTTTTTATCACTCCAGCCTGAAACAGCCGCGATGAGGAGGGTGAAGATGAGGATGAGGATGAAGAGCGTCTTATTCCACACACTGACAATCAGCCACGATCATCCGCGCGTCCGACGCCCGCGAGCATCACAGAGAAACACTCACGCGGAGAGGAGATACCTGACTCTCTCTGTGTGTGTGTGTGTGTACTAGACTGACGCGCGCGCGCGAGCGCCTGCAATTCCGCCTCGCGCCGCCGGATGGCCGGAGAAACGCACCCTACATCAGAGATAATGTGAGACTCAAAAAACAGGTTCATTTGATTCATATGGATTATGATATTCATTATCGAAGACTTGAAATCAGATGTTTATTTCAAAACGTCTTCTAAATAACCATTAGGAGCTAAAACTTACTGAACACTAACTAAAAAAGTTTTATACTGTGATTTTATAGACATAGATACCGAATGGTTCAGCATCTTAAAATTATTTAGTAGCCTATCTTTACAATGCTTAATAATAACGTCTAATATATATATATATAACTTATGTTATGTACACATATCTAACAGGGAACGTTCTCAGAATTTTGGCTCACGTTTGAGGTTCCTTCAAAATTACGAACAAACGTTTTACATTCATAGACGTTCGTTATCTTTAATAATCTGTTATGTTCACATAACATTTAGTTTCAGAGCATTTAAAAGTAACGTTACCAAAATGTTTGTAAAATGATCAAACTGAATGTTCCATTAACCTTCACATTTCAAATCATTTTTGTTGTTGTTTTTTCGTTCTCAGAAAGTTCAAAACGTCCAGTTTTCAAACGAGAATAATTTTTTTGTGAACGTTCCGTTAAGAGAGCATAACCTTGCAAACATTACATTACGTTTGAATGTTCTCTGAAAATTCTGAATTAAAAATGAATTAAATAATGTTTAGTTGACAAAGTTCGCTAGGAGATAGAGAAGAGGAAGAGAAGAGGTAGCCTATATAGGTACAGCAGACTCGCCTCTGTTCCTTTACAGTTTTTCAACATCCCTTCACCACCCCATCTCCTCAGTTCTAGCTATTCCTATCCCAACATGGGATGGGTGGAGAAAGCCTACGCTGGGTTCGGGCCAAATTCCAAGATCGGAGCTCTACCCTCGGACAGCACGTCGAAAATGCATAACCTAATTATATGTAAGTGTGAATTCTGAAAGTGAACACAGAAGTGTCAAGGCTCTCTGTGACATTTCTCTTTGTGTTTTCTCTGTTGAAGGTGATTCAGCAGCGTCTATAATAGAAATAAATGAAAAGGCAGTTTTCACCTCACACACCTGCAGAAGAGCCTCAGTCAGTGTGTGTGTGTAGTTGTGCACTTACATTGCACAACTACTAGTGACAACCCACTAGTGAGGACATGTGACTGGTCCTCACTAGTTAAAAAGGTTACAAATCAACCAAAAGAGGTTTTTATTTAAATCTAGTGATAGTCACGTGTTTCTGTGATGGCTAGGTGATAGAAAATATCATTGACCTGATATAAAATCATGCAATGTCCTCACTAAGATAGCAAAACAAACCCCTGTGTGTGTGTGTGTGTGTGTGTGTGTGTCTTTAGATCAGCCGGTAAAACACGCACAAAGGCGGACATGTCACTTACCGTTAGTGTCTGAAGAGAGCAGAATAATGTCAGACGAGAGAGACGGCTCATATTTCTCTAATGATGTGTGGATCTTATTGTGTGTTTGAATGTGAGTCGGAGTCGCACATGTTAAAGCCAAGACAAAGATTTTAAATGAATGAAAGTCCAGCGAGAGAAATGACAGGAAGTGAACATCTGATTTCGGAGCTGCTCGTTTGCCTTTATTCACAGCTCTGCAACTGAAACACAAGACTGCAAGGGCCAGTTTAAATTTAGAAAGAGCTCAGAGAGTAAAATACAGTTAGTGTTTCGTATGCTGAAAATTTGCTGTGTTCGGCAGCAGGGCAAACAACAGCAGCTTCTAAACAAACAGCAGCTCCGCGTGGGGACGAATCGCCCGAATGCATGTGCTGCATTTCACAACATGCTCCGCTCTGGTCACTGCGAGCAGCACTTCTTTCCCCTCTCATTATTTCAGCCCACTGTCTGGATACAGACCTGTAAAAATAATCGTAAGCTATAGTGCCTCAATGCGTCTTAAATCTAGGTCACGTAAGAAAGGACATATTCAACTGCAAGAATGAAATAAAGCACTGCTGGTTTTCTCTTTGCTCTGTCACTGTCTGAGTTATTACTTGTCGTAAAATTGTAACTGGTGTGATTCGCGTAGCTCGCAATTTAAGCATGTTAACGAATGTGTGCACAAAAACAGCACATCACAATAACTGCAGCCTGAAATCAGCCTTTTCCATCCTGCACGCAGCACACTTTTAATATTTCACATGTATGTGTCACTGACTGGGATATCAGCTACCTCGAACTAAAACAGCAGGTCAGCAGCGGCCTTGAAACAGGCCTCGTAACAGAAGTGTCCTCCGCTTGCACTGGTTTGAGACTAGGAAAATCTGCACAGAACCGATCACTGCGAGATGCATGCCCTTTAGAAAAGTGAGGCCGCATCCAAAAACGGATAGGCCTACTTCCCTTAATATATGGTGGGCGAAAACAGTATATGGCAAAAAAAGAAATGTGTCCGAATTGACAGATAATTGTAAAAGAGCAGGCAGAAAGATTCTGAAGTGAGCATACCATGGACACTTTACTATCCCATGAAGTAATGGGAGTGGATTTGTGAATGGCAGTGAAGCGATGCAGCTGACGCTGGTAGGTCACATGATAATGACGAATGTAGTAGCCAAAATTAATAATAAAATGCCCCAAAATCCAAGATATGGTGCAAAAAAAATGTTGCTAAATAAGCACATTTTAGACTCACAATATTGCGTTTGCTCTGTGTCGTCAATGAAAATAGTTCGAAACAAATCCACAGTAGAGCCATTGCATGTCTCAGAGCAGCAGAGTGACGTTTAGTTACTGAATAAATCCGCATTTTTGGTCTAATCGGTCTAATTGTTTGGTGTATTCAACCTGAAGTGCTGCTGCACAGACAGATCAGTGTATTGGTAACATGGGAGCAATTGCCTTTGTGCAAAGACTCGTCCCCTTTAGTTACTGTTGCTATGTCCGACAAGCCATGCGCTCTCACGCCACACATCATGTTATCATGCAGTGAAAAATAGATCACGGAGCAAAGCAGACACTAACAACGCATCGACAGACAAGACAGCTGGTTACTTTTGATATGAAACAGTTTAATATTTAAAATATTGTAATTTTTCAAGAAGTTTAAATAATAAATACCGTATAGTGGCTCTTTAACATGTTGTGACAGATCGCTGTAGCTCCTTCAAGCAGCTCGTGAATCAACCATCTCTACATACTCGTTCATTTATAGCATCAAATAAACATGAATGGACGTCAGAGGGAATGTTGTTTCAAGCGAGGAAAGACGTGAGAACTCACAATTTCAAGTTCACCAACGTTATCTAATCTATTAACTCCCCTGACTGCTTTGTCGGACAAAATGACGGATTTAAGGTTATGATTGGTTAGATCGCCTGTCAATCAAACTGCCAGAGAAGGGTCAATTCAGAGAAAATAGTTCCAAATGCTTTCGAATCGCTCTCACAGTCATACATCAGTCATTTTGTGTAGCATTGCGTCACGTTGAAAACATCTAGGCTGTGTCCAAAATCCTTAAAATAAAAAGTTTATTATCATCATTATTATCTGCAAGTATGTTTTTATTTATTTAATATTTAATATATACTTTTAAGATTCAAAGTATACAGTACAGTGCACATTCAATATAATTAAGCACACTTCTTTTTGAATGTAAGCTTGCTTAAACAATACCTAAATTAGTTATTTGACTAATGGTTAACACTGACGTGTTAGAGTTTCATGTTCTGTGTATCTGTTTCCCCAGTCCTGTCTTCAGTCACGAGTTCCTTGTTTTGAGTTTTAGTCCTGTCTTTCGTCACATGGTCGTTGTTTTGAGTTTCAGTTCATCATTGTCTCATTATTAGTTCATTATCGTCAGCTGTTCGTCATTATCAGTTATGTCTTTCACCTGTGTCCCTGTCATTTGTATCTGCTTATGTACCCTGTGTTTCCCTCACTCCTGGTCCGTTCTCGTTCGTTTGTGGATGTGTTTGCTGTGTCCCTGTGTCCCTGTGTCCTGTATTCCTGGATTCCTGGTTTTCGCATTAAAAGAGACTTCTATGTTCAGTCCTCGTCTTCGTGCCTTCCTAGACACTCACGTCCCGTAACATGACGCCTGTGATGATTTAGTGACGTAATTGGTGGGAAATGAAAGTTGCATCTGAAGACGATAACCAGGAACATAAAGAATTCAAGACTGACTTACAGAGGTTTCATCCATAGCTCTTTTCGTAACGTGTAGTCAGATCTTTGGGAAAACACAAATTTTTGCTCCCTGTTGCCAACAAACACCTGATCTGGCGCTGAAGTACTTTGCATCTGAAAATATCTATATTGTTAAATGACATTCTGTGAAGTTTGTCTAGCAACAATTAGTCGCTTGCCAATTATAATCTCTAATGACTTAATGCTTAGAAGTCTGTCTCTTTCTGTGGCAGCATTCTGTGAATACTGAATAAACACCTGTGCTCTGAAGCGCCATCAGGATTCTAGCGGCTTACACAGAGTCTTAATTGTAGAGGCTTCACATGCTGAGCGCTTCTCAACTAAACATTTATATTCTCAACCTTCTCCTGCTCTCTTTGTGAGGCCGTTATGCTCATTCTCTTGGCTTTGAATGCAGGGTCGTCCTGACCCATCACTTAGTGTTTACACATCATATGCATATCTGGGCTGAGACATAATAAAAGATGTCTGGAACCGCAAGCAAACTGTTAAAAGCACCTCACACTCAGTGTGGGGGGAAATTACTTTTAAAAGTAATGCATTACTCCCTAGAAATAACTAATTGTGTTACTTAGTAACTTTTCATTTAAAGTAATGCAATAGTTTGGCTGGAGTTGAGAAAAAGTTCAATTTTTTTCCAGATAAACTTCATACCAAACGAGAAACGAATAAGCCTCAGGCTGAAGGGAATGCAAAGTCATGCCTGTACAGTAGAGGGCACAACTCAAAGAAACCTATCAGCTGTGTTGCTATTCAGGATCACAGAGAAGAACGTTCACACACTTCAGCAATACAATAAAGAAGAAAAAAAAAAGTGATGTTCATCTAAGGTCATTTTTAGTTATGTTTGAACTTGATCAGCTGCCAAGACATTAATAAAGTGAAACTAAATGCAAAATATATTTGTGTAATTTAACATTTGATTATTGCAGAGTTCCGTAACATAAAGTTGAGGAATACATGCGTCTGTTTTGTGCAAGTGAGAGTAAATGCATGCTCACATAAATATAGAACTACAATAACCATCAGTGTTTACACAGCACACACAACGCCTCTACACCTTACTCTCAATTTCTATCAACATGGGGAAAGAGGTGTCAGTCAAATATGAAAAAAAAGAAAAAAGTGCTGTACATAGAATAAGAGAAGACCAATAAATTAAATATAAAAAAAATGTACAAAGCAATACAATAGAACTATTTGACTTATATTTTAGACCAACATCATCTGTTCAAATAAATAGGATTGAAGCATAGATTTAAAAGAAAAAAAAAAAAGTGTAGGCACAGTTCGGGTGGCTAAAGGGGTCTTGTTCCAGAGTGTTGGACTAGCAATAGCAAATGCTCGATCACCACGGGGCTTCAGTCTACACCTAGACATGGCCCGATCTGGGATGCATTTCCCAAAAGCATCGTTAGCCAACTATGGTCGCAAATTCCATCGTTATCAGCATAGTTCAACGAGTCTGTTTCCCAAATCCATAGTTCCAACGAACATTCACAAACAGCATTGCAAAGTTGTGTGGCCGGAACGACAGGTCACAACCTGTGGTTAGAAACATAGTTGCCTGTTATCTTAACCAAAATAAGCAAGCTGACATTCAATAAAATCTATATCTTTCATTTCGAATATATACACAAATGTCATTTAGGTCTATTAGTTGAGCTTTAAAGCACCGTTTTTGAACAGTGTACATTTGCATATGTAAGAACAAGCGTATGATTAAATCTAGAAATAAAGCAAAATAACAGGGAAATGAGAATTAGTCCTGAGTCTGCAAAAAATTTATAGCAAAAAAAAGCATTAATTAGATCTCAAATGGATTCATTAAAAAAATGTATAAACTACCCAATGTGTGACATTGTAATAAGTGAGGCTATCCCTTCGCATCCTCCGGATCAGCAGAGGGAGCCCTCACCAGAATATTGACTATTTCGGACTCCATTTCCCATAAGCCCTCATACCTGGGACTGATTACACCTACACCTGCCATGCATTTACATCACACTATTTAAACACGCCACACACACCTTCATACTGTGAAGTCTTGATTTGCTACGGTTATCATTTCTGAGCGTTATTTCTGTGGACTGTTATTTTGTGTTTGAGCTTGGACTGCTATCTCATTTATTGATCCCTTGCTGCCTAACCTGACCTTTGCCCGTTTACTGGATTGTGTATGTTTGCCACCTGCCTCGACCTAAGCCTGTCCCTGGCACTGTTTTGCCTTCTCTGTTCTTACTGCCGTGTATCGACCCTGCATTGTCTAACCCTGAGTAAAGTAATATAGCTGCAGATGGATCCTCACTCCGATGACTCTTCATTACAGACATCATTAACCAACGTAGTTGAATGACAAATTTGTGATAGAAGAGTTTTGGAAAACAGTCATGACTAGCTAGTTGATTTCTTCAATGATGCATCGTACTACTGTTAAGCAGTGAGTTGTGGTATGGAAACGCTACGATACGGATACGTCGGATACACCAACTTGGCGAGATTGACCAGTGCAAGATTATGTAATTAATTAAAAACCAAAGTTTTAAATTCCATTCTTGAGGAACAAATTCCATTAAATAAGAATTTAATGATTTAAATTCCATAAAGTTTTATGGGCAACCGCTGCAAAGGAATCAAGATGGGGGTGATATGGTGAAATTTAAATGTGACAGTCAAAAGCCTGGCCATTGCAGTTTGGACCATTCCCAACTGCTCCATGGATGACCGATTGATCCCATAACAAAGGGAATTGCAATAGTCTAAGCAGCAAGTGATAAATGCATAGATTACTTTTAAAATTTTAAGTGATCAAAAAACAATTTGACTTTGGCCAGGTGACAAAGATGGAAAAAACAACTTAACCCTTATGTGCTGTTCGGGATGTTTTCATGCACTATGGGGAATTTTTGAGTCTTAATTTGGCCATTACTTTCTCCGTGTTTTAGCAAATGGAATGATTTTTGGTGACAAATCTTATTTTGACATATTTTAGGAAAATGCTTTGAAAATTTTCAAAAACTCAACAGTACTCTGTGGGCAAATTAACTACCCTTTCGTTATTGTAACGATGAGTCAGAGGAGTAAAATCCAAAAGCAGCTTTTATTGGAAACGTAGTCAGACAGGCAGAGATCAACATCGGCGAACAACAGTATAGGAGGGCAGACAGGATCAAAGTGATTTCCAGGCGGTAGGTCAGACGCAGGCAGAGAATCGTCAACAGAACAAGGAACAGGCAGGATCAAAACCAGATAATCAGACAAGGAAAGAACGCTTAGAAATTGTGAAATGATCAAACAATACTTAGCCCGGAGAGGTGGGTGAGTGAACTATTTGTAGTGAAGTGATGAAACTAATGAGTGGGGATCACGAGTAACAGCTGGCGGATAATCAGTGACTGTGTGAGGGATTCTGGGAAGTGTAGTGTGGTGAGGGAGAAGAATGGTGCGACCGGGTAACCTCTAGTGGTGAGTGGTTGAAACAAGATTGACCGAATACATGACAGAACCCCCCACCTAAAGGGCGGCTCCTGACACCCAAAACAAAAAACAAAAACAAAAACCAGACAGTCCATGGAGGGTGGTGGAAAGGAGGTTGTCTTGGGGGAGGGATGGTGGGCCAGGTCCATGCAGGGGAACAGGACATGAACATGGCGGCCCTGGGTCATGGGTCATGGACGGCCCTGGGCCGTGGAGCTGGGGCAGACCTGGCATGCCTGGCAGGCATTTCTGCGGGCAGGGCGGCCGAAGGATGGTCACTGGCTCCGGCAGTGGGAGATTTGGGAGCGCAGGCTCTGGGAGGTCTGGGAGCGCTGGCTCTGGGAGGTCTGTGAGCGCTGGCTCTGGGAGCTCTGGAAAGTCTGGGAGCTCTGGCAGCTCAGGAAGGTCTGGGAGCTCAGGAAGCTCTGGAGGGTCAGGGAGCTCAGGAGGCTCTGGAGGGTCAGGGAGCTCAGGCGGCTCAGGCGGGTCAGGGAGCTCAGGCGGCTCTGGAGGGTGAGGGAGCTCAGGCGGCTCTGGAGGGTCGTTGAGCTCTGGCTCTGGACGAGCAGCGGTGGAACGCTGAGGCTCTGAATCGGGTCCGAGGAATTCTGGGAGTTCATCGTTATAATCCGTATGCTGGCAAGACAAATAGGCAGGTAACATTCCAGAGAAGAAGCATATAGGGGCAACCGGCGTTAACTGGGCTGGCAGAAGAGTTGCGGCATGCCGTGACTCGGGAATGGCGGCGATTTTGTGTGCAGGTTTAGTGGATATCAAGTCCACTAGACTACAGCTGAAGTCCGCGTCGGGGAGACGGATCTTTAAAGATTCGTCTAAACCCAGACGAAACACATGTTTAATCAGGGACTCAGCATATGGGACATGATCAGATAACTCACAGAAACGCGTAACATAATCCTCTATAGATAATCCTCCCTGTCACAGTTGCAAAAGTTGATCAAAATAATCCATGGTGACCAGAACGTTGACGACAGCCGCTGGATCTTGGCAAGGCTAAGTATTCTTTAACGATGAGTCAGAGGAGTAAAATCCAAATGCAGCTTTTATTGGAAACGTAGTCAGACAGGCAGAGATCAACATCGGCGAACAATAGTATAGGAGGGCAGACAGGATCAAAGTGATTTCCAGGCGGTAGGTCAGAGGCAGGCAGAGAATCAACAGAACAAGGAACAGGCAGGATCAAAACAAACAGATAATCAGACAAGGAAAGAACGCTTAGAAATTGTGAAATGATCAAACAATACTTAGCCCGGAGAGGTGGGTGAGTGAACTATTTGTAGTGAAGTGATGAAACTAATGAGTGGGGATCACGAGGAACAGCTGGCGGATAATCAGTGACTGTGTGAGGGATTCTGGGAAGTGTAGTGTGGTGAGGGAGAAGAATGGTGCGACTCCGGGTAACCTCTAACATGACAGTTATGTTTGTGGCTGAAAACATCCACTACTTTTAACTGCTTTAAAAATGTATCAGATAATTTTTTTTTTTCAAATTTGTTTGCTTAAGTCTATTAATCAACCTCAGTCCTGATCAAAACTACTATTTTTTTTTTTTTTTTTTTTAAATTCAGGATTTTAACTCTTTAATTGCCAAATTCATAAATGATGTCACTGATTTGGGAAAAAAAACACACACACATAATGACTTATTTTCAATATAAAATGTGATTGTGGACTGGATTTTTTTTTTACCTTTTATCACAGTCTTGGACATGTCAAAGAGTAGAAACAACATTGGGTTTGATGCATTGTTAGTTTTGCACAACAATGCACAAGGGTTAAAGGATTTGTTAACTTTAAAATGAAAATATCCCCATGAATTACTCACCCTCAAGCCATCCTGGGCATCTGAAAGTGTTAATTATCTTGGCAATGGCAATGCAGGCCTCACTGAGCCAACAGATTTTATCAAAAATATCTTCATTTGTGTCCCAAAGATCCAAGGCTCCAAGAACGAAGGTCTTACGGATGTAGAACAACAGGAGGGTGAGTAATTAATTTTCAGAATTTTCAGTATTTGTGGGTGAACTAACCTTTTAATAATCACCCTGATGCTTTATTATGGCAGCGTACAGAAAACAACTGTTTGAAACTCAAGAGAGTGCCTCCATCCATCATAAACAAACTCCACATGGCTCCAGGGGGTAAAAAAAGGCCTTCTGAAGTGAAGTGACTTGTTTGTGTAAGAAAAATATCCATATTTAACAAGCTATAAGAAAATATAAAATATAAAAAATATCTAGATTCTGTCGGACCGCCTTCCATATTCAATTTATGATTAGTATTGGACAGAATACTGATCCTTCATTAATGAAAAATTAAACAGAACTAATGAGTAAGGCATTATTAACACTCTAGTACTACTCATTTGTTCCTGTGTAGTTATTCATTAACGAAGGATCAGTATTAAAAAGTGTTACTGAATAAGATCTTGGCCGGATACCACAGCACACCTCCAGGTATCTTGAGGAGTCCATGAGGATCTAGATCTAGAGGATCTAGAGCTTTTTTGGTAGCAAATGTGGGACCAATATTAGGAAGGTGTTCATAATGTTACGCCTGATCAGTGTATTGAGTCCCTCAAAAGTTTGTAGGAATCCTGCAACCTATCCTTATGCCATTTGCGTTCACTTTTTTCTCAGCTGCTTTGCCTTCATTGAAGCAACAAAATTCAAAATGTTCAGATAGGTATTGTTAATAGAACCGAGGTACTTGTCAGCATTTTGAATCCTAGGCAGTGAATTTGAGCCAGGGACATGAACTGCTGCATAAGTTGAAGCAAATTCCTCAGCAGCATTTACTGTGAAGTGACGAGTACATCGGGCTGGCAAGACTGTGACACCAGGTCCACCAAGAAAGGTGGCAGCAAATAAAACAGATTTGTGGTCAGAGAAGCCAATGTCACAAATTGTAATGTCTGAAATAGAAAAGCCATGTGTGAAAATCATCCAGATCCAGAGTGTGAGCATGAATATGTGTGGCTCCCTGCACCCACTGCAAAAAATTTAATGAGTCTATAAGATTACAGAAATCCCTGGAAAGTGTCTTCGTGGGTCAGCAAATATGAATATTAAAGTCACCCAGTAATAAAATATTTTCAAACTTTGATACTATACCCCCCAGAAATCCTGCAATCTCTTTTAAACATATTATTTGACTGTGGAAGTCTATAAATTATCACAAACAGAGCAGGATTAGCAGCCATATCCATTTGAGACATTTGTAACACAAAGCTATTATATACCTCTGATTGGATGATTCAGCCATGGAAATTATCTTTAAAAACCACTGTTGAACAGACATCCGAGAGGTGCAAAAAATTTTGAGGGACAAGGTTAGTAAATGGGCTTGGGTCACCATCTTTTATCCAAGTTTCAATCATGACAAGAAACTCCAGATTTTGTGAGGTAAAATGATCATGTAAAAAGAAGGTATTATTGAGCAAGGACCAAACATTAAGCAATGCCATCTTGAGAAATGGAGATCCACGGGTTCTATTCCACTATTCTATTTAGCGAGCGAGGTTCAGCGTTCACTCCGTCGAGTTGTTTCTGGGAAAAGGAGTACTGTAAAGACCTGTCAGAAACCTTGGGAACAATAAGGCAAATCCATTGATAAGAGACATGCTGAATGTGCTGAACAGCCCATCAGCCATGAAACCCCAATGTAGCTTTCAGTCTAATTGCAAGACCATTCTGCTTGCCATGATCCCTTATGGAATTTCCTCCATGGGGAAACAAGAGGGCATTAATGCAGGTTGTCATGCAAATTCAACCAGAATGGTGGAAGATATGAACAAGATACATCCAAAAACAGCGTAGTTAGAGTCCAGAACTGAATTTCTAATGTGTATCAGTGTAAGGAGGAGACAGCAGGATGGGATTCAAATGCAGCTTTATTGAAAATCGTGGTCAAACAGGCTGTGAAGACCTCATAAGTTTATTTGGTGTACCCCCTGTTTGGTTTATATTGGTTTGGTTTATGTGTACAAATGTTTATTGATTATAAGTTCTTTGTTTTTTTCCTAGTCTTTTTGTCTTTTTCCTAGTCTAAGGTGCACATTAGACAAAAGAAATGACACCAAGAGTTTTCCTTGATTGTTTTATTTGTAGTTCACAGCTTCATTTCTTACCCATTTTTTGTCTCCGGTTCATGGCTGCAGCATGGTTCCAGGGGTTGGGGTTTAAAAGGAAGTGCGGCCAACTTGTTTCCCTTTTTATGCCAGCAGAGGGAATTCTGGGTAATGTAGGCATAGTCTACTTATCAGTAGGAGCGGGGGGGTATTTTGTTGTGTTTATTTGAATGTATGTATAAATGTATTTTGTTTCTTTGTAGTTATTTGAGAAGTAATGATTTGTTAATTCTTCTTTGAATTTGATGTTCCATGGTTAAGTGTGTATGTTTCTGTATGTGTATGCTTTTCCATTTTCCTGTGATTTATGTTTTGGTTTGCTCCTTGTGTTTGAAAGGGCTCACTGTGCTTGTGGTGGTTCAATTCTGGTTGGGGCCTCCGTGAGGAGGGTCAACACTTGTAATGTTTGTTTTATTTGTACAAGGCAAGTTTTGGGTCAATAAATATATTTATATTGGCTACAAGCAGTGTCTCCCTGCCTTTACTCTGCTCACACAGGCAATGATCAAAACAGTGGCAAACAGGTATGGATGAGGTTAGGTAGAATCGTAGTCGATAAACAGGCAAAGATGTCAGGGTAGGCAGCAAGTATCACAGTTCAGTATAACAAGGCAATAATCCAAAGGCAGGCAGAGAAACAATCACGAATGGCAAGAGAGACAGGGTAATGACCAGAAAAACAAGACAGGGAAAATTGTTCAGAAATGACAGGGTAACCAAATCAACTCTTCGCAAAGTATGTTTGTGTGTGGAGCTTAAATAGTGTGGGTAATGGAGTGTAGCTGGTGTGGCAATCAACGGCTGGTGAATGAGGTGCAGCTGGTGCGGTGATCAGTGAGCGGGTACAGGGCTTATGGGAAATGTAGTGAAGAGTGACTGCAGAGAAAGTGAAAGTGTATGTGTGTGAGTCCAAGGTGAAGTGCCCTCTAGTGGTCACTTCATCTGACAATCATAACAATCAGAGATTGTCAATTGTAAATAAGTGTATCAGAGCCATAATTAGCTAAAATTATTTTAAGAAAACACCATAGAACCAGGAGCAACAGATGGCATGCCAGACATAATGGCACCATCTTGTCCCCCCTGCAATAATGCATTAAAGGTGGGGTAAGCCATATTTCAAAAACACTGTTGGACATTGTTGATATGTAAAATCAACCCAAACAAACCCACCCCTGTCTTCATTACTCTGCCTCCAAAACTCACCCTCCAATCCCTTCTCCGAGTTGGAGACTTTGCTAACTTCTAAACAGTGTTTTTGAAATATGCCTTACCCCATCTTTATTGTACTAGTTTTGGTTGCACTTTATTTTAAGGTGTCAGTATTACAGTGTAATTATACATTTAGGTACTCAGTAATAATAATTAACTACATGCACTTACTATAGGTTTAGGGTTAGGATGAGGGTTTGGTTTAGGGTTAATTGCATGTAATTATGCTTAATTCCGAGTTATTACTAAAGTAAATACATGTAACATGTGTAACAGTGACACTGTAAAATAAAGTGTTACCCTAGTTTTTTTTTTTAAGTAATCTGAAAACGTAACTCATGTTACTTGTAATGCTCTACCCCCAACACTGTTCACACTCAGGAATAAATAATACTGACTGATGCAGTGAATTAAAGGATTTTATCTGAGAATCTGAGGATTATTCAGATTTTCCTCTCAAATGGTTTGATAACATGTACTAGAGAAACGTTTAGCGACTGTGCAAGAAAGAGCAGCCAACACAGTGCGCTGAAAATGCTGATTACAGGACTCATTTGGAAATCTCTCCAATTTGGATATTTTCTTGTGGGGCTAGTCTGTCTTGGATATACCCCTCTGTCTCAAGTTTATTTTAAAAGTAATGTTTGATAAGGCACTTTACAGGAGAACATCTTATGTTATTTGATCCCAAACTAATTCATTTCTGTTAAGTGATATTTTAACCCTGTTACCCTGAAATAGTTCAAATCAAAGTAGTCAGTATTGTTGATTTAGATATCCCAAATTGCAGTGTAACAAATGTAACATAGAAGCTCATAAAATATTTACTTTGACCTCCTGAGTTTCAGCATCAACATTTTCTTAAGGTTAAGCAGCTCTTTTCACTGACCACTTGTTGAAAAAGTGCTTCAGGCCCTCACTCAAAGATTCACCTGACAGAAACTCGACGTTAGAATTCGGATTTAGCTGGAGGACTTAAATTTATGCTTTACTCAACTTTCATCTGTAAATGTTATGTACTGCCAAAGCTGCAAATAAATAATTACACACACATACTATAGAAATTCATTGAATGTATCCCTGAGAACGAACTGTTCCCTTCATTCAGAAGGATGCAGACAGGTAAGTTCACTCATTCACTAATCCCTATATAGTGTACAGCATTTGAGTGCACGATATTTGCAGGGAGGGAATGAAATGAAGTGAGTGATTTCGGATGCTGACGCACAACACTATGTGTCGGAAAGCTGGGGCTGTTGCAGAAACTACATGTTACTTACGTTATAAAATAATGTTAATAATAAAAATCATAATGACTTTATTTTGTATTCATATATACCTCCGTGCCAGGTTTGTAGTTTCATCAATTATGTAATTGGTTTGTCATGATTAATCTGTTCATTAAATACTATTAAAAAAAAAAAAAACTGCAAACAAAGATAAACACAAATTTAAAAGTGCACATTATTTCATGTATTTATTATTTTTAATATATATATATTATATATATATATATATATATATATATATATAATATATATATATATATATATATATATTTTTAGTTTGTTAGAAACAAACATGGTCATTGAGCGCCCTCATTACGTCATTACAAATTTTAAATCATCCGCTAAATTATCATCTCTTAAACTAACATTAAATGAAGTTAATGCCTACATTATATATTTTATTAACCCTTTGATGTGAAAGCTGAGCAAACCCCTTCTAATGCACAACATGGGTCTAAAATGACCCGCATTCATTCTCTATGTTATTTCAATCATGGCTGAGTGATTCTTTGCTGAATCTTTAAAAGAAGTGGATTTTATTTATTCCAGGTATTCATTAAATATCTTTTGATTTCCACAAATCATGATTTTTATTTTTTCTTAATTAATTTCATAAACAAACAATTTATCTATGTCTAAATCAATTTTGCACACATGGGTCAAAATTGACCCGTATAGACATCTTTAATATTTCCACATTTTTGCAAGTGAAAACATATTTACTGCAGAAAACTATTCACCTGCCACACATTTTACTACTCAACACAGCTGCTTTTGTATATTCGATGCATGTAATTCTTATTATATTTCATTAAATAGGCTATATATATTATATTTCATTATTTATATTTATTGTCATAAATTAATCAATAAATCAATCACCCTTTATGACTGTCAGTGTTTCCTAAAAAAGTAACAGTTTTGGACATACAAAGTTTCTGTCCGACAGTGACAATATATAGTACCATATAAGTACATAATATACAATATATATAACATATATCAAGTACATACTTGATCAACGGTTTGATGTAGATACATTTGAAAACGGTTAATGTACATTTTTTGTGCTTTTGATTTTCTTTATCTAGAGTGTTAGCGAGTCCACACTAAAATTTTTGAATTGGTTGTAGAGAGGCTGCATACAGAACAGGATGAGCAATTCTCAGCCCTGATTCAGAGTCTGAAATATCTGGTGCTGATGACCTAGAGTATGTGCCACAGAGTCAATCTGGAGTTGTGGGTGTAAATCCAGTTCCACTAGATGAAGAAGACATCGAAGAGTTGTCTGAAAAGACTTGTCTGATGTGAAGAGGAAACTCAGACCCAGTCCAATAGATTGAGAAGAAATGGGTCTTACTGGAGTGAACATCCCTGCACTCAGGACAGAACATGAAGAATCCTGAGGAGCTGCAGGACCTGCACCTGCAAAAGAAATTCCACCCACAGGTGCCTGGGCATTGTCTGGGTTGATCATTTGAAGGGTAGTAATACAAAAATGATTTTTATTCAAAAAGTAAGAAAGGAAAGAAAAAAATAAGTGTTTGTTCATTGAGGAATACCTGGAATAGTGAATAATGAAGTAAATTTCTTGCGATATATGCAATATAGAAAATAAAAAGGTCACTTTAGACCAATGTTGTGAATGTCCAAAACTGTTTATTTTTAGGAACACTGACAGATGTGACCAAGAGCATTGATTTATGGCAAAAAAACAAAAACAATTAATTATGAAATATAATATTAAGCTTATTGTATGAAAAATAATACTTACAAGGAACTTGTGACTAGAAACCGGACAGGGGAACAAAAACACAGACGGATCCTGACACCCTGAGGAATACCGCTCCTCGAAAGCAAATCCGCCCTGTGGTTTAGACGGCCGGGGATATACGTCGCTCTGATGGAGAGAAGATGCCGATGCCGACCACAAAAGGAGGCGTTTCGCCTGCTTGAAAAGAATTCTGGATCCGCCTTGGTGATTTATGTACGAGACCACAGACCTGTTGTCGGTGCGAATCAGTACATGCTGCTGCTCCAGCTGAGGCAGAAAAGCTTCCAGTGCCAGGGAGAACGCACGTAGCTCCAGCCGGTTTATGTGCCACTCCCTCAGCGACCTGACACCGGTGAGCCCACACAAACTGCACCCCACCCTGAGGTAGACGCATCCGTCGTGACAACAATGCATTTCATCACTAAGCCCAGGGGTACACCCCATCTGTACATGTCCAGGTTGCGCCATGGTTTCAGAGCCCTAATGCACCTTTGATTGACCGGGATGCGCACATGGCCTGATGCCCATAATCTCCACGGGACTCGAGCTTTGAGCCAGAACTGAAGCGGGCTCATGTGTAGGAGACCCAGATGGCAGACCGAGGAAGCTGACGCCATCAATCCCAGAAGCCTCTGGAAATCCCTCAGCGGGACAGACCTGCCCGATGTGAAATGGTGCAATGTAGAAATTATGGTGTCCACACGCTGTTGAGAGAGGCTGGCCCTCATAGCTATCGAGTTGAAGCACACCCCAGGTTATCGACTGACATGGGGTGAATACACTCTTCTGTGCATTCAACCGTAGCCCCAGACTTTTCAGGTGTTTAACAGCCCTTCCGTGTGGCCTACCAGCACATCTCGAGAATGAGCTAAAATCAGCCAGTCGTCCAAGTAATTTAGGATATGCATGCCCTTCTTTCTGAGAGGGGATAATGCTGCATCCATGCATTTCGAAAAAGTGCCAGGCAACAAACAGGAGTACCGTGTACTGGTATGCTTGGCCCTCGAACGCAAATCTCAGGAAGCGTCTCAGCTATTTGAATGTGAAAGTAAGCGTCCTCTAGATCCACCGATGCGAACCAATCCCCTAGGCGAAAATGGGCTAGGATCTGTTTCAACATAGTCATTTTGAACGCGCGCTTGTGCAGGGCTCGGTTTATGGGTGTCAGATCGAGAATGAGGCGGAGCGCGCGGTCTTTTTTGGGGACAACAAAATAACGGCTGTAGAACCCCATTTCCCGTGCGCTCGGAGGGACGTGTTCTATCGCTCCTTTCGTGAGCAAACTGTGAATTTCTCATCTTAGAATCTCTGTGTTTCTGGGTACCATTAGCGAAGGGACCACACCACTGAAGCGGGGTGGTCTGCGTCTGAACTGAAGAGAATACTAGTTTCAGATTACGCCTAATAGCCAGCGTGAAATACCTGGAATGGCTCTCCAAGCGTCCAGGGAGAGAGATAGCGGCCGTATTAGATCGCGGTCTAACTCTGGCGATACTGAGCGCGCTGGATGGGACATTACTTGTAGAGGCCTCATCAGCCACTGTTCTGAGACAGGGCGCGATACGCGAGAGAGAGAAGATGAGGAGAAGAAATCTATTTTTGTGAGGGGATATGCATTTTTATTGACACACTTTTGGGGGCGGGTCCCTCCACGATGTCTCTTCTCCTCTCAACCGGGCTGTCAGGGCAACGGCTTAGGCGCCGCACACGATCCACCATCGTGGCGTGGGCTCCTCCTCCGGCCGTGACGCTTCCTGCCAGGTGCCAGCCACTGCTTTCGACGGACGACGGGCTCGGGGCATGGAGCTGCAGCGGGGGCCTCAGTAAAACGCTCGACAACGGACTCCACGGCATCAGCAAAGAGGCCGGAGGGAGTGGTGGGAGCGTTAAGGAAGGTCTTACAGTCCGTGTCCTTCAGGTCAGCTAGAGTGAGCCACAGGAACCTGTGGAGGACTACCATAAACCCCATAGCGCGGCCAATGGCCTGAGCAGAATGCTTTGTCACCATGAGGGCAAAGTCTGTAGCCGCACGCAGGTCTCTCACTACCTCCGCATCGAGACCAGCATCATCCAGGGACTGCAGACGCTTTCCATGAAACACCTGCAGCACTGCCATGGAGTGAAGCGCTGAGGCCGCTTCCCCCACATAAGCGGAAGCCTTATCCGCCAGATAAGCCGTGAACCTGCACGGTTTGGAAGGCAGGCTCAGATCCAACCCCAAGGAGGCGGCTGATGGGGACAGGTGAGCACCGACTATTTCCTCGACGGGGGGAGTGCGCATGAATCCGTGGGCCTCCGCGTCGTCCACGTGGGAGAAGAAAGCGTGGGTGGAAGCATGGACGCATGCCGATTGGGGTGCAGACCACGACTTAACCACGTGACTGTGGACGTCCTGGAAAAAGGAACTGTGGACTGTGGATGTCCTCCTTTTTGGAGCGGCCTGGCGGCGGCCCGTCTGGAGATACCAGGAGTCCAATTTACTTTTTGTTGGCTCTTCTGGAGCATTCCACGTGAGGTCTAACAGAGCCACCGCTTTTTCTAGCACCCTCATGAACTCCTCGTGGAGGTCTACAGGGGCTTGGACCTCTGGACAGTTGGACTCAGATGCCACCCCATCTTTCTCGTAAGTGGAGATGGACAGAGTCGCCTTCTCTCTCTTCTGCCGTGCCGAAGGAGAAAAAGTCAGCCACGGACACGGGAGGGTGGAAGGCCTCTCCTGTGAAAACGACAGGAGAATGGGGAGATGGTAGAGGGCAGTGAACCCATGTATCTCCTCCATCGTCGTTGTAGTCGACATCATCATCGATGTGAGCGGGGCACACCAGTGGCTCGCTGGCGGCAGTGGGCCTAGCTCCTGTGAGTGACCCTTCTGACTCTAAGAATACGTGCTGGAAAATCCGCGCAGTAGGAGCAATTTCCAGAGTCCGAGAAGGCCGCTTCAGCATGGTCCAGGTCCAGGCCCAGGCAAGCTACGCAGTGCGGTTGGTTATCGGGCGGGTCAACGTGGCCGGCACAAATGCTGCAAAGGGAAGCCATCGGATGCAACAAAGAAATGAATCCTCAGGTAGCAACTTCAATGATGAGCGATAAGATGAGGGTGAAGGAAGAGATTCTGAGGTAAGTGCCGCTCTCCTCGCCTTTTATGCTGCCTGTTACCACCAGTATTGCATGCGATTTGCATATAGAGCAGCAATTGGACAGTTTTTCGAACTGGCGTTAGCCTATAATATTAATAATATAACATTTTGGAATGGAAAGGGATTTCCTGCAGCGTTTTACGCAGTGTCGAAGTGACCCCTCTCGAAAGGGAACTTCAAAAATATTGTTTTTAAACAGAAATCTCTGTAGTCAAAATTAGGCTTTTTGAGAAGTGGATGGACAATGGTATGCTTCATGTCATCTGGTACCATAGCTGTTTCAAGACAGCAGTTCATAATCTTTAAAACAGTGGCCCAATCACCTCAAAGACTTTTAAAAAATCGTGGGGGAAGAAAAACATGGGCAGATCCAGAAAGTTTAAGGTGATTTACAATATCTTATAAAGCAGGCAGAGTTACAGGCTCAAACCGACTCAGGATGCTGGTGTAGGATGGAGGGACAGAAGGATCATGACAAGAAAAGGGAATATTTAGCCTGATAGAGCTAATCTTGTCCACAAAAAAATCCTGAAATTTGTCACACATGTCCAGAGACTAGGGAAGAGACCAGATCTGAGAAATACCGCTTTCTGATATTGTATCAGGTTGTCTCTTAGTATTTCGTATGAGATTTGGAGCTTATCTTTTTTCCATCTTCTTTCGGCCCTTCTACAGACCTGTCAAAGAGCACAATCATCATTGAGCCAGGGCTCAGACTTTGGTTTATGTTGTTTGACTTTTATGGGAGCCAAGGAGTTTAAAATATTAGCAGAGATAGTGTTGAAATGATTGACATTCCAATTATCACAAAGTAAATCAGATGATTGAGACACCTCCTTAAAAACAGCTGAAAACTCATAACAAGTAGCTGGTGTGATCATACCATCAAAACTATTGATCAGTAACGAGTGAATTACAAATTACAAATCAAATGAATTACTTTTTCCCATAACAACGCCATCACCGTTACTGACTATAAAATGCGGCATTACTATAATTGAGCTCACTGAAGCAGTTTTCATCCAAGGCTCTCTCTCAGCCATAGGACCTGCAAAGTCTTTTGTCTGGTGTGTGTGATGGGTTGGGACACATTGTCTAACTGATGATTGGTGTGTGATAGAGATGATCGACCTGCAAAGCATTTTCATAAATAGTTAAGGTTACTCATAGTGACCACGTCGGCGCCTCCATGTAATGATTATAGGTAATTGTCTGCTATATTTGCTTCTTATTTATTAAATCCAGGCAATTTGTTTTTATTTTTTACAAAATGAAATTCACTTCAAAATAAGACTTTCAACAAAACAAAACTTCATGAAGTGGTCAAAAACATGTCTGACCCACTCCATTTCTCACGATATATTGCTAATCTTATGATGTATCCTATCTCACTCATGCTTTTAACTGTTCATAATCAAACATATGAAATAAAAAAATAATAAAAAATTATAATAGGCCTATGTAAACATAAATATTAAACTAAATAAGTTTTCTTTTATGGCTACCAGCACGTGTGGTCTGTCCAATAAATATTAAATATCTAAACCATTTATTGTTTAATGTTCCACTATAGTAATGATAATAATTACAAAAATATATTGAATTTGATAGGTGTCTCTCACATCGTCCCAAAACAATGTTAAAATAGTGTAGATTAGCGTACAATGTTTTATAATAATAATAATAATTTATTCAGTTTAGTGTCCATTTCATTCATTTAACATATTATTGGGGACATCAAAGTTTCAGACACAGACGGAGACAGATGGTGAGTAAATATGACAGTTTGTTTACAGACAGTGGATATACAGAAGAACGTGGTAGTGCAGGTGAGAACAACGGTCTTTGAAAACGTGGTGACTTATCTTCGGGTGTGTGACTGGTGGTTTCCTGGTTGCAGATGATGGCTGGGAGTGAAGACGAGCTTTAACACAAATGAACAGCCAGAAGAAGATCACAGGAACAGGTTGGGAGGACCGTTAGGTATCAGGTGGGTCTGTGTGAGATGCAAGTAGAAACATACAACAACCTTTGCAGTGACGTTTACAGTGACGAGACCAGACCCAGAAGTGCAGGAGATGAGAGCTTAAGTAGAGTGCAAATGATGATGTGCAGGTGCAGACACTGCTGGTGATGAGGGTTAATTACAGATGGCGTGCAGGTGATGGAAGTGATGGATGCTGGGAAGTGTAGTGAAACCAGCTGACCGTGACAATTTGACATATTTGATTTTTTTTTTTTTTAAGTAAAGCAATAGTTACTTTCCCGAGTAATTAGTTACTTTTATAATGCTGTAATTCAGTTACTATTTTGTTAGAAGTAACTTGTAACTATAACTAATTACTTTCATTACTTGAAGTAATGTGCCCAACATTGGTGATCACAAATAGCATGGTCATCTATTGCAATATCACATATTGATAGGCCATGTGAAAGCACTATATAAAGAGTGTGACCATGAATATGAGTAGGAACATTCACAAGCTATATCAAATCAAAAGATTCAATAAGGCTAAGCAATTATTTGGCTAATATATTTGCTGAGCAACACACATATATATTAAAATCCCCCAGGATTGGTTGGTCTGTCAAAATTGGGGATAATTCCCCCTTAAAACGTCTGAAAACTCAATAATAAAGTCTTTGTGTGGATAAATGACTGAAATCGCCATTCGATTATCCAATTCCAAAACAAATAACTGAAGTTCAAAACTCAAATAGACATCAGTCGTTAACATCCAACAGCAATAGTTCTGTTTAAAAATAGAAGCCAGTCCTCCCCCCAGAATGGACTGAGCATGGAGAGTTACAATCAGATAGTACCAGTTTGGAAAACGGGCTCAAGTTCACTGGACAAGTTTCCACGATAAACAAAAAGTCTGGATTGCACAAATTAAAAAAGTCATTGAGGATAACAGTCTTCTTTGTCACTGACCTGGCATTTATCAAAGACATCCTGATCTGGCATGACTCAATGGTCCGCTGTGGTGCCCAGGATAGCGGACGGAAGTGACTCAAATGCCACCTCGGCACAGACAGGGTTAGCAACTCTTACAGTGGTTCTAGCAAATGCCTCACAACAAGCGCCTGCATGCTATGTTCTGAAGATGAACAAAGGGTCTTATGGGTTTGGAATGACATGAGGGTGAGTACTTAATGACAGAAAGTTTATTTTTTCATGATCTAACCCTTTAACTGGAGTTTTGTTGGAGTTTTGGTTCCTTGCCACTGTTGCCTTTGTCTTGCTTAGTTGGGGACACTTGCTTGATATTCAGCAGTGTTTTTGGTATGCCTGCATTGGCGCCATTGTATGCGAACTGAGCTGACATCACTGTTTTCTCCAGTGCTGATATACACAAATTAACTAGACTAATAACTTTTGATCTTTACTACAGAATGAATCAATACAAATATATAGAGTAAGCTGAACAATGACACCATTTTCTTTGGGAACTGCTGTGCAGCCAAAATTATTTGCCAATAATTACTGTAAAACTGCTTTGACACAATTTTCAATGTAAAAAGCGCTAAAAAAGTAAAGATGACTTGACTTGACTTGACTTAACTGTAGACAAGGACAAATGTATAGTACAAAGCAGTCAAGTCATTTTTGGCACAACTGGAATTTCATAGACTCAGAGGAAAATGTTGTTCTGTTTGTCCCTATGACTCCATCCTTTATCCTAAACCCTCGCTTAACCCAGTGACCACATCTTTTTCTCTTCCTTTGACCCATCCATTTGACCCCCACACTTCACCTCCTTAGATCCACCTTTTACTCTCTCATAACACCCTTAAAAACGCGATTTTTGATTTTCCCCTGTCTCCCCACTCTTCGCCTGTGACCTCATCCTTTGCTTTGTGACCCTTCTTTGGTGACATTTGACCACTTTCTGTGCCCTGTGACCCATCCTTCACTCCTTCACTGTTATCCCATTGTTTAGGATTTCCTTTTGACCTTTGACCACTGTCTTTTTCCTGGGAATCCATCATCCCTGTGACCCCACCCCTTACCTCCTGGCATCCCCTTTCATCTGAGAGTCTATCCATTGCCTTTGATCCCACCCTTCACCTCCTGGAATCCCTGTTGATTTTGCCATCACCCCACCCTTCAATTTTGAACCCATCATTTGCGTTGTGATCCTTTTTGTGACATTCAACCACAACCTTTTCCCTGTAACCCTGTAAGCTTTTGCCATGTGACCTCATCAGTTGCCATGTGACTCTTTTTTTCTTTTTTGACCATAGACTATTGCTTTTGCTCTATTTTTTTTTACCTTAGACATGAACCTTTCCCCATCCTTTGCTTTGTAACCGCTCCCTGTGATAAATTTTATTTCCGCTTCCTTTACCCTGTTACCCCATCTATGGCAGCGACCCCTAATTTCACCCTGTGAGAACCCAACCCTCAACCATCCCCTTATGTTGAATGTTTGTGAAGAATCTAAGCTCCCTGCATTTCTTCTGTTTATCCAAGTTTCCTGCAACACCTACACGCCTCGTTATCTGTCATTCAGCTCTAAGTTTCTGAGCTTTATTTGAGAGTTTGGACAGACTGATGCAATGAATTTCCTCTGCCATGATTCTTTGCAGTGTGTTTCCTCTAAGGAGCCTTCAGGTAAATCTGTAACCCTCCACCTGTCTGATGCAGCCTGGAGCACAGATGGGGGCTAAAACCACACACACACACGCACACACCAACACACAGAGGAAACTCCAAAAATAACACAAATTCACTTAAAAACTGTATTGTTTAACATATTGTTTAGAGTCAGATGGTGGTTATATTTTAGTATTGCACTGATTTGGGTCAACATTCTCAGAATCTTTGCTAAAAATCTTGTCTTTGTCATATTAAATTGAATTTAGGACAAATAACTAATTACTGGCTAAATTTAATCCGTAACCTAATCCAAATACTGCCATATGAAAACAAACAATATGATCTGACCACTTTGCATTATTTTGAACCAGTGGCGACGAAGGAGACTAGGAAGAGACAATGGCAACAAAGACTACTTGGGACTGGGCTGAATCAGCAGAGATGAAGATGACTTGGGACTGTATGGGACCAGCAGAGACTGTAGACAAGTGGTAGGGAAGACGACTTGGAACTGGCCTGAACCAACAGAGACAATGACAACTTGGGACTGGACTGAACCAGCAGAGATGAAGATGACATGGGACTGGATGGGACCAGCAGAGACTGAAGACCTTGTGACATTGTACAATCCTCAGCAACGGAAGTGTAGGCGGGGTTTCAAACCATCCCCTTGAATTCCACTAGTATTCCCTAAGTGATAGGAGTGTGGGCGGGGCTCCAATCCATCCAATCGAATTCCGCTAAAATACCCTCTATGATGGATGTTGTTGCAGGCTCACACACCTGATTAGATTCAGCCTGATGGGCTCAGGCTCCATATTGAAACTGGCCTTTGGAAAATACTCTGGCTCTTGTTTTGTGGCGGGCTCAGGCACCAAGTCTGCAATGGGGTCTGGTTCAAGATCCATAGCAGGCATGGCTAAATGCTGGCTGGGCTCTGGGTCCATGGTGGGTCCAAGTCGGGGCTTGGGATATACTTCTCAACTTGGCAGACAGTGAATAGTGATCCACATCTTACCAGCACCCACTCCACATTTGTGTTGTCACTAATTTAAAAAAATTGACGATATGCAAATACATCTACCATAACTTCATTGTGGAACACTGATATGAAGAAACAGTTGGCTTATAAACACAGAGACGGGCAATCAAAGAAACAGAGAATAGGAGAGAACTAATTAAAATGTTAATTATTTTACAAACATTGTATTCACTGTGCTCTTGATGTCTTGGCTTCATCCTAAATAGATGACAAAGAGCAGAGATGGATTTTTATTAAGTTTGTTTTATCCCCAGATTTGGACACAAATCAAATTCTGGATTCAGAACGTCTGCTTTGTCTTCAGAGTTGAGCGAGGAGTGGCCATCAATAGAATTGGGTAGCTATATGTTTGTAATATAAATAATCGATCAAAACCCTCCAACTGTCTCTGAACGTGTGTGTGAAGTCGACCGGCCAAATGATGCACAGATTAGGTGGCATGTGTTGAAAACTTTGTTCCTGCTGCTTGTAAGCTGGTTATTAATTAACTGTCAGGTGAAACTCTGAGGTGCACGGAACAGATGGAGTGGGTACATCTCTAAGGGCAGACAACACATTCACCTGCCCTGACACTGAATACAATCACTAGGCGCGCACGTACGCAGATTTTCAGATGACTATTAATTTTGGTTTTAATATGTTAAAAATGTTCATTGTCTTTCAGCGTTCGGGAGTTTGCGCTTCTGTCATTGCTATGCAAACATGAACAGCTTTCTCCACGACTACGCGGAAGTTTCAATGGATTTTCAACACCGATTAGCCCTTGCAGTAGCTCTAATATAAGATTTATTTATGGAGAAGGAAAAAAAAAAACTCCCGCGGTGTTTGGGTGAACAACGGAGAATTTCACAAACTTATCCAAGAGCTCCGTCCGGACGATGAGAGATTTAAAGTCTATTTCAGAGTTGACAAGGACCAGTTGGATAATCTTTTAAGAAAAAATTGGCCCAAGCATCACCAAACAGAGCTTTTGCCATGAAACCATCTCTCCTGCACAACAGCTCTGCGTTTGTCTGAGGTAGGCTACCGTTAGGGTAAGGGATGGTTCTTGTCACATGACCTGAGGTGCGCTTGCGGCATTCTGAAAAGTTGAGATGTTTTCTTTTTCTACATAGGAAATAATGAATATGTGTGTGCAAAAGACGCGATATGTTAATGGCCCCTTAAGGGATTTACATCATAAGATTATTTTATAGATTTAGTTTTAATTAATTTTATTTTAACTTTTTTTATTTTTATTAAATTTTATGAATTAAGCAGCTTGTAAACATTACCACTAGGGGAAAAACTAACCAATTGAATATGAATATATTATGGATTAATGTAAGATACTTTATGGTGTAAAGTGCTCTGTAAAATTGTAAAATTTAACCAAAGGGTTCTATATAGAGCCCCGTTGAACATTTTTTTAAGAGTGTACTGTTCACAACTGCAAATTGATAATACATATATTGAAATATCTTTATTCACATTAAAAGTTTCAAATCGCAAATTTATGTCACAAATTCATTCTTATGCTTATAGCTCAGTTCATGGACAGTCTCTGAGGGTGTTTTCTGTCTGAAGGTCAGCATTGGGCCCCAGGTGAGTGATGCTTTACATTTCCTGGATATTGTGCTAACATCGGGCTTTCTGCAGACTGATCAATTTGAGGGGATATTTTTGAAACTCAATACAGAGCTGAATGCTGATGTGCATAGAAAACCGTGTTAATGTTGAATAATTAAAGCCCACCTTTGTGGATAACAAGTCTGGGAAAGAAAAATTATTCCCATCCCATGAAATCCCTAGTTCTCATATGTAATACGCTGAAGATCCAGAGCTGTGAAACGATTCACACAAAGATACAGCGTTCAGAAAGTCTCACTTCAAAAACATTAAAGCAGCTTTTTCTCAGTTAGAGACAGATGAAGTGGAGTTAAAACTAAAATCGGATGCATGTTCGCTGAAGTCAGCTCTCTGCAGTCCGATTGTGATTCCACAAGAGACACAAATGGAGTCTTTCCAAATTGATTCCATCATCTTACCCTGCAGGAGCTCAAAGATCTGACGTACATCCCAGAATTATCATTGACCATCCCTTTCATTTCATAAGATCTGGCAATTTATTCCTACACAATTGAGAATGTAGTTTTAGAGACATTCTTAATTCACATATTTTTCGTAATCATTAAGGAAAATGCTATTCAACAGTGTAAAATTTCCTGTCAAGATATTATAGCATTCCATAACACAAAACTTGTAAAGAAATATTTCATGTTGTTTGATATTCATTAGGCTTGCAGCGGTAGTCCGTGTTACAGGCCAAAACAGTTATAAACAAAGTAGGGCTAATTTACATGTACTTTACTATGTTAGTCAACACATCAAAATAAGTGTACTTCTTTAAAGCATTTATAAATAAATAACAGGAAGGCAGAAACTGGAAAAGAACGCTCAGTAGTGTACCAATAGGAAACAAGACTTTGCGACAGTGTGTGTGTGAATGAAGTTTAAAAAGACCGGGTGATAGATTACAGCTGGCTGGGGGTAATCACTGACAGTGTACAGGGCTTCTGGGGAATGTAGTGTTCCTTAGTGGCTGAGTGAGTTAGTGAGTGAGTGAGTGAGTGAGTGAGAGAGAGAGTGCGCGAGAGAGAGAGAGAGAGAGTGCGTGAGTGAGTGAGTGAGTGAGTGAGTGAGTGAGTGAGTGAGAGTGAGTACATGGTGATGTGTCCTCTTGTGGTTTTGGTGGGCACTTCAACTGTTGATCGTAACAGAGCGTCCATGGCGGAACAGGCTGTGCAGATGGACATTGCGGAACAGGCTGTGCAGGCGCCTAGGGCGGAACAGGCTGTGCAGACACAGCCGTGGTTGCTTCAGAACGGACAGGAAATTCAGGGATGACATTCATGGTCATATCAGAGCAGATTCAGAGCAGATGGGAAGTGCACTGCTGGATGACAGGCGTGACTTGACCCGCTGGTTGCTGAGCCGGTGTGGCTTGAACCATTGGCTGAGCTGTCTCTGGTAGTTCCGATGAGATGTGACGAGGTTCTAGAAGATCTATAGAGACAGTTTCATGGAGCGTTGAGGCGGGCTCGTGGAGCACTGGAGCGGGCTTGTGGAGCACTGGAGTGACCTTCTTACGTCGAGGCTGAGGATCTGGACGATCTATGGTGAGTTGACTTGGTTCTGGACGATCAGCTGTGGAGTGCTGTGACTCTGGACGATCAGCTGTGACTTTGGACGATCAGCTGCAGCGTGCTGTGGCTCTGGACGATCAGCCGAGACGTGCTATGGCTCTGGACGATCAGCCGAGACGTGCTGTGGCTCTGGATGATCAGCTGAAATGTGCTGTGGCTCTGGACGATCAGCCGAAATGTGCTGTGGCTCTGGACGATCAGCCGAGACGTGCTGTGGCTCTGGACGATCAGCTGAGGCGTGCTGTGGCTCTGGACGATTAGCTACGGCGTGCTGTGACTCTGGACGATCAGCTGAGACGTGCTGTGGCCCTGGACGATCAGCTGCGGCATGCTGTGACTCTGGACGATCAGCTGTGACTCTGGACGATCAGCTGCGGCGTGCTGTGGCTCTGGACGATCAGCTGCGGCGTGCTGTGACTCTGGACAATCAGCTGTGGAGTGCTGTGACTCTGGACGATCAGCCGAGATGTGCTGTGGCTCTGGACGATCAGCTGTGGAGTGCTGTGACTCTGGACGATCAGCTGAAATGTGCTGTGGCTCTGGACGATCAGCTGTGGAGTGCTGTAACTCTGGACGATCAGCTGCGGCGTGCTGTGGCTCTGGACGATCAGCTGCGGCGTGCTGTGGCTCTGGACGATCAGCCGAGACGTGCTGTGGCTCTGGACGATCAGCCGAGACGTGCTGTGGCTCTGGACGATCAGCCGAGACGTGCTGTGGCTCTGGACGATCAGCCGAGACGTGCTGTGGCTCTGGACGATCAGCCGAGACGTGCTGTGGCTCTGGACGATCAGCTGAAATGTGCTGTGGCTCTGGACGATCAGCCGAAATGTGCTGTGGCTCTGGACGATCAGCCGAGACGTGCTTTGGCTCTGGACGATCAACCGAGACGTGCTGTGGCTCTGGACGATCAACCGAGACGTGCTGTGGCTCTGGACGATCAGCCGAGGCGTGCTGTGGCTCTGGACGATCAGCTACGGCGTGCTGTGACTCTGTACGATCAGCTGCGGCGTGCTGTGGCTCTGGACGATCAGCTGCGGCGTGCTGTGACTCTGGACGATCAGCTGTGGAGTGCTGTGACTCTGGACGATCAGCTGCGGCGTGCTGTGGCTCTGGACGATCAGCCGAGACGTGCTGTGACTCTGGACGATCAGCTGAGGCGTGCTGTGGCTCTGGACGATCAGCTGTGGCGTGCTGTGGCCCTGGACGATCAGCTGCGGCGTGCTGTGACTCTGTACGATCAGCTGCGGAGTGCTGTGACTCTGGACGATCAGCTACGGCGTGCTGTGGCCCTGGACGATCAGCTGCGGCGTGCTGTGACTCTGTACGATCAGCTGCGGAGTGCTGTGACTCTGGACGATCAGCTGCGGAGTGCTGTGACTCTGGACGATCAGCTGCGGAGTGCTGTGGCTCTGGACGATCAGCTACGGCGTGCTGTGGCCCTGGACGATCAGCTGCGGAGTGCTGTGACTCTGGACGATCAGCTACGGCGTGCTGTGGCCCTGGACGATCAGCTGCGGCGTGCTGTGACTCTGTACGATCAGCTGCGGAGTGCTGTGACTCTGGACGATCAGCTGCGGAGTGCTGTGGCTCTGGACGATCAGCTACGGCGTGCTGTGGCCCTGGACGATCAGCTGCGGCGTGCTGTGACTCTGGACGATCAGCTGTGGAGTGCTGTGACTCTGGACGATCAGCTGCGGAGTGCTGTGACTCTGGACAATCAGCTGCGGCGTGCTGTGACTCTGGACGATCAGCTGCGGAGTGCCGTGACTCTGGACGATCAGCTGCGGAGTGCTGTGACTCTGGACGATCAGCTGCGGAGTGCTGTGACTCTGGACGATCAGTTATTTTGTGTAGAGTGGTAGTGGTAACTGCCATTTTTTGACTGGGCTCAAGTTTGGTATCCACCATTTTGTTATCCTGACCTGATGCAGCTGTCATGTTGCAGATGACTGCAGTGTCGCGTTCTTTCGCGAAACCCACAGTAACCAAAGAGCCAACAGACAGCAAAGCATAGTCCATAAAGTCACTTAAAGTCGAACGGGGACCCTCACAAATTAGTCGTGATTTGAGCAGCTGATTAATGCCCTAGCAGTCCACCATATCCAAAAAATAAGCTATCTCCAGATATTCCTGGATGTACTCCTCTAGCAATCGCTCTCCCTGCTCGAGGGCTAGTAAACATTTTGCTATCTCCATACCTGTGAAAAGCCACTGGATCTTAGTTTTGCGCAAAGTCTTCTGTAATGAGTGGCGACAGCGGATGAGATCCAAATGCAGGCTTTTATTGAAGCACAGAATAATGATACAGGCAGGGTCAGGAAGTAGCAAACAGGAATGTCGGAGAGGAGGCAGAATCATAAACGGTAATCCAGGCAAACAAGTCAAAAGGCAGGCAGCAAGGGTCATACACGGTAAATCCAAAACAAGGCAATAACAGGAAGGCAGAAACAGGAAAAGAACGCTCAGAAGTGTACCAATAGGAAACCAGACTTCACGACTGTGTGTGTGTGTGTGTGTGTGTGTGTGTGTGTGTGTGTGTGTGTGTGTGTGTGTGTGTGTGAGTGTGAGTGTGAGTGAGTGAGTGAGTGAGAGTGAGTCCATGGTCAAGTCAAGTCAAGTCATCTTTATTTATATAGTGCTTTTTACAATGCAAATTGTGGCAAAGCAGCTTTACATTAATAAGAAAATGGTGTCATTGTGCAGCTTATTCTATATATTGTTGATTCATTCTGTTGCAAATATCAGTAGATATTAGTCTAGTTAATTTATGTATATCAGCACTGCAGAAAACAGTGACGTAATCGTCGCATACAACGGCGCCAATGCAGGCATATCAAAAACACTGCTGAATATCAAGCAAGTGTCCCCAACTTAAGCAAGCCAAAGGCAACAGCGGCAAGGAACCAAAACTCCAACAAATGGAGAAAAAAACCTTGGGAGAAACCAGACTTAGTCGGGGTTAACCCGTTTGTGGTTTTGGTGGGCACTTCAACTGTTGAGCATAACAATATGGTTTAAAAATCTGAAGTACACTAAAAGTGTGCATTTAATACAATCCACCATCAACGGTGAGTTTAGTTCTTCAGTTTAGGTACTTGTCATGATATTTGACACACTTTCCAAATAAGCTCAGATGGGAATAATTTCCAATTTATGAATGCATATACATCTTCCATGAAAAGCATCTCCTCTCTGATTTTTGTGGGTCTTAATAAGAACATATAAAGGATTGTATAAGTTGTCTCCATTGCTGCTCCTGACGTATGGTATGAGGCCTCTTTTCCCACAGTCCGTGCATTTCAGCAAACGCTGGCAGGATCTAGGATTCATCTTACATGGAACTGTATTTTTAGACATCTCTTGTTAAAAACGATTACGTGGATTCCAAGCGAGTTCGGACCGTTGTGTGGGAGCAGTGTTGGCTTCTGTTTCCTGCGTGACAGCCAAAGAATGAAGGAGAATGACTCTTTCATAGCATCAGAAACGCTGCAGAAATTACGAATGGCTTCTCAAATTGTGCGTGACGGATAAAAGGGTCTTAAGCCTTGGTATGAGCCCAGAACTGTCGCTCAGTCTTTCAGACCGATTAGCCTTAAGGAGCATTGATTACAAAGACAAACTACAATATCGCCACTAAATTAAGGCTAATGACTAGTTATGGACCTCAGCTGCACATACCAAACAGATTTTGTTCTCTTTATATGGTCCATAAGACAAACGGAAGGTCTGTGCAATTAGCACTCTATTTCAAATGCATTTCAGCTTTAATGCATTTACATGCATGCATTTATATACAAATTGTCCACAGTATGCACACTCTATGTATGCATGGACACCAAATGGCCAACTTCATTAAAAACATCTAGGATATATCAGGACATGCCGTATCTCACAACGCAGTTTTTTTTAACTGATCTTCCATTTCCAGTGCAAAGAATAAACCAAAAGTGATATCAACAGGGATTTTTAATATCTCCGTCATTTTATCAGATTGTATATACTAAAATGTATCATTAAAAAGGCAAAATAACTATATTATTTTCATTGTATTATGCATGCTGTTTAACATACTATTTTCTAAAGAATAGACACTAAACAGATGTTTTTTCTTGCTATTTCTGTGGAATATTGACCCTTGATTAGTTACATTACAGATGAGGTTAGATGTGGGGACAAGCCTGTTTTGTACATTAAACACATTTGAAGTGCTGCCGGCACATATATTTTCGGGCAGCTCAAAGATTGCATTTATCCAGTCAAGGTCAGAAGTGCTACAGCTCAAAAACACTCAATGATTGCCTTCATATTGATCTCTGAGACTAACACACACATACATACACACACACACGCACACGCACACACACACACACTGGACCAAGTTGACTTCAGATGAATCTCTCTGATGAATGTGACGGGATCTATTTGCACGTGATTCTCGCAGTGGGATTTCTCAGCAGATTAAATGTGGATTGGCCTACATCACACCTGTCAGCTGTGCGTTATCACTGCTACCAGTTCATTATCCAAACACCATCAGGTCACATCTCACCATTTTCCCACTAGAATCAAAAAAGTACGGCTACACAACTGTTTGAAATAAAACCAAAGTAGGGCTTAGCGCAGTTATCAAATTGTAAGGGCTGTGATATAAATAAATAAATATGTGTGGATGTGTACATTTCAGAGTGAAACGCTGCACTGTGTTAATTTACATGAGCAGCTCATGATCCGCCAGTGTTTACAATGTCTCATGAAATATATTTGCTTTAATGTGTATTTGCGAATAAAACACAAACGTGTAATTAGAAGTGCTTATAAACCAGCTGTTAAAAAAGCTTTAATGGCTCCCAGCAGTTTTACGCCAAAATTGATGCCTTAATGGTTTAGCATTTGAAAATAAAGAATTTCAGACATTCATGAATACTATTGAATTGCAATATCAATATTATTATTAGTATTATTATGTCTTAAATACTTTTTTTTACTTTAAAACATTATAATACTAATACTTTTGTTTGATATCTTTTATATTTAATAATCTATACAAAGAAAAAAAATTCCCTTTTTTTTTTTACATTTTGACATGTAAACGTACCATTAGAACAGTATTATGCTTTTCACTTTATACTGTTCCAAATAAGGTTCTAGAAATAGTACTAGTAATAGTAGGTGACCATGATCTTCACTTTAAAGTTAATTATACTGTAACACTCAGATGACAGGAGACGAGGGTTTAGAATCAAAATATACAGGTTTAATCATAGAAGACTGGAACAGACACGAAACAGTGTGCATCGCACAAACAATAACCGACAAAAACTGAACTGACTGGGGAGTATAAATTTATAAGCTAATAAACACAGGTGAAGGAAGGTAAACTAATCAAGGATAATTGACGACAGGTGAAGACATTAACTGAATAACACGTGACTAGACAGGACTAAACAGGCCAAGAGGGGAACTGGCGGATCCAGGGATCTAGCCGTAACCAGCGACGGAACCGGGAGAACAGGCAGAGGATCTAACAGAGGACTTCCGGACGGGACTGGAAGTGGAGATGAAGGTTGAAGGGTGGGGACAGGATCCGCGGTCCACAGGTCTATAAGGCAGCGGGTCGCTCCTGGCTCTGAGATGGTCTGTTCCCCTCGCTTCGCCAACGGGACCCCGAGGTCGTCCAACTCCATTCCGACCTCGGAGCACATGCTGAGGCGGAGCGCTCATCCTTCCGGCACATCCAGACCCAGTAATCCAGATGGGGTCGAGCCTCCGGGCTCAGCAGGAATTGCAGAGTGGGTGAGTCCATCTTAATAATTCCCTTTCTTTTCTTTCTCACGTTGAGAAGTTCGGTTATTCTGTAACACTCGGACGACAGGAGATGAGGGTTTAGAATCAAAACAGACAGGTTTAATCATGGAAGACTGGAACAGACACGCAACAGTGTGCATCGCACAAACAATAACCGACAAAGACTGAACTGACTGGGGAGTATAAATACATAGGAGGAACTAATAAACACAGGTGAAGGAAGGTAAACTAATCAAGGACAGGACTAAACAGAACTGAATACATGTTACATTACGCCCCTCCCGGAAAAGGCGCGACCTCGCTCATCCTTTGTTAAGACCTTACCGACTCATCAGCCAGTGGCACATATCCCAACAAACCGTCCCATACCGGCGTGATCAAAAAGATCTTAAACTAGATGGAACTAGATTAAATATTTTGACTGTTGCGATTCCAAATCGGTTTAATGACCCGTAACTCTGCCTGAGTATCGGACAAGTGTTCACTGTTGGCCAGAGGAGAACTGGCCCCCCGACTAAGCCTGTTTTCTCCCAAGGTTTTTTTCTCCATTTGTTGGAGTTTTGGTTCCTTGCCGCTGTTGCCTTTGGCTTGCTTAAGTTGGGGACACTTGCTTGATATTCAGCAGTGTTTTTGATATGCCTGCATTGGCGCTGTTGTATACAAGCTGAGCTGAGCCGGACGATTAAGTCACTGTTTTCTGCAGTGCTGATATACCTAAATTAACTAGACTAATAACTATTGATATTTGCAACGGAAAGAATCAATAATATATAGAATAAGCTGCACAATGACACCATTTTCTTATTAATGTAAAGCTGCTTTGCCACAATTTGCATTGTAAAAAGCGCTATATAAATAAAGATGACTTGACTTGACTTGACGGAGTACATAGAAGAGGAAAAAGGAAAACAAATAAACAAGGGAGAAAGGCTTCGGAGGAGGGCGTGGAGCTGGAGGAGGGCAGTAAACCTGCGACACCTGGAGTCGCAGGGTCCCGACCCCATGGTGGACCTGTGCGACACCACCGGACTGGAAGTTTGGCGCCGAGCTGCAGGCTCACGAGACTGAGGCAATGATGAGACTCTGGCTTACCAGAGCGAAGATGGTGCGACCGAGAATAACGGGGAGGTCGTGAGGAGGGAGGAGTCTGATGATGCCAAAGGGGTGATGGGTGGAGGCGTAGCCACAGTCCCAGCTGGGTGACGACCCCCGAAGGCCGACCTGGAGGGAGCCCAGCTGATCTTCCGGGCAGACGGGCCGAGGAGACGGTGAAGGAGGCGTGGGCCCAGGCGATGGCGACATCCTGACGGGACGAGGTGGCGACGCAAGCCTGAAGGCCTAAAGTAGAGTCGGGGACTCCGGCTCAAACTGGGCTGGTGGATGGGAAGGCCTAGGTGCTGGAGAGGAGCCGCATGGAATGGGTGGCGGGGGCAGAGCCGAGGAGCATGCCATCAGCAGGGGGACCGGCGGATCCAGCGAACTGGCCGAAACCAGCGACGGAACCGCAGAGCGCTCATCCTTCCGGCACATCCAGACCCAGTAATCCAGATGGGGTCGAGCCTCCGGGCTCAGCAGGAATTGCAGAGTGGGTGAGTCCATCTTAATAATTCCCTTTCTTTTCTTTCTCGCGTTGAGAAGTTCGGTTATTCTGTAACACTCGGATGACAGGAGACAAGGGTTTACAGGGAGTGCAGAATTATTAGGCAAATGAGTATTTTGACCACATCATCCTCGTTATGCATGTTGTCTTACTCCAAGCTGTATAGGCTGGAAAGCCTACTACCAATTAAGCATATTAGGTGATGTGCATCTCTGTAATGAGAAGGGGTGTGGTCTAATGACATCAACACCCTATATCAGGTGTGCACAATTATTAGGCAACTTCCTTTCCTTTGGCAAAATGGGTCAAAAGAAGGACTTGACAGGCTCAGAAAAGTCAAAAATAGTGAGATATATTGCAGAGGGATGCAGAAGTCTTAAAATAGCCAAGCTTCTGAAGCGTGATCATCGAACAATCAAGCGTTTCATTCAAAATAGTCAACAGGGTCGCAAGAAGCGTGTGGAAAAACCAAGGCGCAAAATAACTGCCCGTGAACTGAGAAAAGTCAAGCGTGCAGCTGCCAAGATGCCACTTGCCACCAGTTTGGCCATATTTCAGAGCTGCAACATCAGTTGCTGGAGTGCCCAAAAGCACAAGGTGTGCAATACTCGGAGACATGGCCAAGGTAAGAAAGGCAGAAAGTCGACCACCACTGAACAAGACACACAAGCTGAAACATCAAGACTGGGCCAAGAAATATCTCAAGACTGATTTTTCTAAGGTTTTATGGACTGATGAAATGAGAATGAGTCTTAATGGGCCAGATGGATGGGCCCGTGGCTGGATTGGTAAAGGGCAGAGAGCTCCAGTCCGACTCAGACGCCAGCAAGGTGGAGGTGGAGGTGGAGTACTGGTTTGGGCTGGTATCATCAAAGATGAGCTTGTGGGGCCTTTTCGGGTTGAGGATGGAGTCAAGCTCAACTCCCAGTCCTACTGCCAGTTTCTGGAAGACACCTTCTTCAAGCAGTGGTACAGGAAGAGGTCTACATCCTTCAAGAAAAACATGATTTTCATGCAGGACAATGCTCCATCACACGCGTCCAAGTACTCCACAGCGTGGCTGGCAAGAAAGGGTATAAAAGAAGAAAATCTAATGATATGGCCTCCTTGTTCACCTGATCTGAACCCCATTGAGAACCTGTGGTCCATCATCAAATGTGCGATTTACAAAGAGGGAAAACAGAACACCTCTCTGAACAGTGTCTGGGAGGCTGTGGTTGCTGCTGCACGCAATGTTGATGGTGAACAGATCAAAACACTGACTGAATCCATGGATGGCAGGCTTTTGAGTGTCCTTGCAAAGAAAGGTGGCTATATTGGTCACTGATTTGTTTTTGTTTGGTTTTTGAATGTCAGAAATGTATATTTGTGAATGTTGAGATGTTATATTGGTTTCACTGGTAAAAATAAATCATTGAAATGGGTATAAATTTGTTTTTTGTTAAGGTGCCTAATAATTATGCACAGTAATAGTCACCTGCACACACAGATATCCCCCTAAAATAGCTAAAACTAAAAACTAAAACTTCCAAAAATATTCAGCTTTGATATTAATGAGTTTTTTGTGTTCATTGAGAACATGGTTGTTGTTCAATAATAAAATTAATCCTCAAAAATAGAATCAAAATGTAGAATCAAAACAGACAGGCTTAATCATGGAAGACTGGAACAGACACGCAACAGTGTGCATCGCACAAACAATAACCGACAAAGACTGAACTGACTGGGGAGTATAAATGCATAGGAGGAACTAATAAACACAGGTGAAGGAAGGTAAACTAATCAAGGATAATTGACGACAGGTGAAGACATTAACTGAATAACACGTGACTAGACAGGACTAAACAGGACAATACAGAACTGAATAAATGTTACATATACATTATAAATTATTCACATTATGAACCTTGTATATAATAGTCAGGCATATGCACAGATAGACCCCAAGTGGTGCACTTTTGGTCTCTGATTAGATATGTGTCCTTTTTGCAATAGCTTTTTTATTTTATTTTAGTTTTTATTTACCTTCACTGCATTGGCAACAAATCTCAATTAAGCAAAGCATGTGCACAAAAAGTGCAAGTTCTAATTCTGCAAGACCATACAAGCCCCTGTTCTTCCCCCTCTTCTACATACAGGGCTGCGCACAGACATTTGGAAGGGCAGGTGTTTAAGCAGAAAAAAAGGGCCCTCCTCTCATAATTACTATAAAAATGATATAAAAAATTAAGTTAGTTGCAGACTGTAGAACATCTTTAAAATTACTTACACAAACAAATAAATATGTCCTCATAGGCACTATCCTGGAATTGGTAAAAAGCAAAATCAATGTTCTTCATTTCTAACAGATATCACTATATATTATTACTATTTTTATATTATTATATAAATGTATTTACACTGCAATTACAGTTGCAGTGTAAATAGATAAATACATATAACATTATGCGATTTGTGTTTAAAATCTAAAATTTTGAATATATTTGAAATGTTGGAATAATTGAAATGATGCTTTTCTATATATAATACTAATGACATATATCAAGTCTTAATAAGTGAGTCAAAGAATCATTAATTCAATGATTTGTTCAAACCTGCTGATTCATTCATGAATGAAACACCCCTCTGTGTTGCAGGGAGATGCAACTGTTCTTCTTTGTTTGGAACTATTAATATTGGTGAAATATAACAAAACTGACATTACTGTGTTTAAAATTTTAAATGAGCAGCAACTTATTGTTCATTGAACTGTTGTATTAAAATGAATATCAAATTTGCAGTCATGCTGATATGTGGGAAAACAACTTTTGCTTGTGTGATATTGCTTAACTATATCATATGATATAAAAGACAAAATATTCTGCAAAGACAACTTGAATTTTAAAGGCTTTTTCATTAATTTTGGTGGCATTTCTGTCGCTACACAACGCCATTTTATACCAATGCCAGACTCTCTTGCTTGTTATTAAGCTTAATGGAAGGCTTTTGCCTACATCAGAGCCAAGTGCACATCACTGATCATTATAAGTGTGAAAATATTTTGTCAGAAATTGAGACCTTTATGGATCCAGCTCTTACAGGAGTTATCATTTCTGTCGGGCACTGATATATGTTTGACTCGACACCACTGTTTTTGAATGATTTTGGGACCTTGCATTATCCACTCAACAAAGATGTTTACGATTAGTCACTCTCACAGCGGCAAAACTCTGAGCTTCTCGTATGCATGGATCCAGTGTTAAGATTGTGAATTTATGGCATGCTGCTTCCAAAATGGTCTCAACTTTTTTAACATCTTTGTAAACCTGTATTTAATTTCTTTCAATTTTATTATTTAGTCTACTTTCTGTTTATTTTTATATCTATATTCTTGAAATCTTCCAGGGGTGGGATGGTTTGTGTTGGGTTCTTAATTTGTATAATTGTATTCTAACTATCAATAATGATTTGGTGTAATTTGAGTGCTTAGCTCCATTAATAAGAAGGAAAAGGAATTTTAAATCTAAATCTGTATATCAAAACAAAAACAGAGTTTTAATTAATTCTGTTTAGTTCTTCACTCTCTCTATAATAAATCCGAAACATTGCAATCCCCCCAATATTTTGTGGAACTACAATAACAATAATTAACAGCCCTAACTTTCACTTCACTGTTCATCTCTGGTAGGAAAGAGAAATTAATATATGAGATCTCAATAACATCTCAGAAGCTTCTCCTAGACAGCCGCAGGGTTGAACGAGACTTCAGTCAGATGTTTTTCCTGAGAAAGTGTTTGAGATCTCAACAGATTTCCAAGATGTTTCCAAAATCTGCAATCAAAAGTCTCAACGTAAGTTCATACATTTTTTCTCATTAAATTCTCTGAAGATCAAGTGATCACATGGCTCTTTTACAGTATGTCCCCAAATGACTCGTTTGTGCCTATCTCTGATGGGAAATTTTCTATAGTTGATAGTTAAAAGCAGCATAACTCGAGATCTCCATTAAGTCTCCTGATCGATGAAAGAGACCCAGTCGAGGCTGAGTAATAACATCCAGACTGTCTTGTCTGAGCTGGTCCAGATGCTCTTAGCGGCCTTGTTCAGCTTTTCTTCCCCTCCACTCTGATCCTTCACACCTCATAACGCTCCTAAGAGAAGCCTCTTCTGCCCATGTGCAATAAGTGAAAATATTGGTGCGAGAGACGGTCGAGAGCTATTCAGAGATATTGGACACCAAAATTCAATAACTTCAAGGAGCCACGATCACAGAGGGGAAGCAGGCAATTTTCAAAACCGTTTGCGTCTTAAGCGAAAGAGTGCGCTTCCTCGTGTCAAATCGTGACAAGAGCGAAGGTGGAACGGGGTAATTATCACGGCCGATTTACGCTGATGTGGAATTCACAAGCAAGATCCTCTGTGCTGTCTGAATACAAAGTTGCTCTTCGGGAAAGTGAGCTTCATTGTGGTTTTATTTTATAATTTGTTGTTTCCAGCCTCAGGTGGTCACATTCAGAGCTTTGCTGATGAGAATTTCATGCAGTGCTTGTTTGAGACGAGCCGTCTTTCCTCGCTGAACATTGAGTGTGGCGGCCGCCCGTCTGAAGTGTGAACTGAATTATAGATATCTAATTTCAGCTCGACTGCCGGCCACGAGGCCCGCGGTGAGCAGCATGGATATTTTATCACCACCCCAGAAATAAATAAAAGCAGTTTGTCCCTAGGAAGAAAGAAATCAAGCAATTGCACTGAAGAAAAATGAGAAGGATTGGAGTTTAGATAAGCTATGGAACCTTCTGGAATCTGAGCACTGCCATTGAGCTTGAGTTTCCAGTTTGTGCATTCAGTGTTCACGATTATCTTGTGGATGTCTTCAACAGGAGTTCTGGAGGGTTTCAGCTCCACCATTAATCAAAGTTAGTTCAATAGTTGTATTAATAGTTTTATTCATAATAGAACACTGCTGTGGCTGCTTCACCCAATGATTGAACGTGTCACTTCACAGCACCCTTAGCAACATAAGCATATGTTTGTTCTCACTGAGACTGTTGTCACTGATGCTTGTATTACCTGCATCTATGTAGCATTATCCTTCAGGTCAGTCCTATATTCATATTTAAAAAAAAATAAGGTTTGAATGCCAGCTGCAATACTTTTTAACAGTTAAGGGGTTTTCCATACCCTGACACTGACAGGACTAGTTTTCACAACGTGATCTGCCATTTCAAAATAAAAGTCTTCGCTACTGAACTGACTCACTCAAACAGTCTTTGCTACCATCTAACTTGATCTCTATGAGATGACACATTCTGTTACTGTTCACAAAATAGTCCACAGGGACTATTTTTTCCATTGGAAGAAAGGCTTTTAGTGATTTTACTCCATGAAAGTTGCATCGATATATACACAGGGTGTCCGCGGGTCCTTAAAAAGTCTTAAAAGGTCTTAAATTCCATGATGTAAAAATAAGGCCTTAATAAGCATTAAAATGTCTTAAATCCGCCTTTCAAAGGTCTTAAAAATGCATTGGAACTGACACTGTAAAGAAGATTTAATTTTGGATAACTTACGGTTAATTTGGTTAAATTAATTTACGTCTATTTGTCACGCAGAGAGCTTTCACTAGTAGGTATAATATAATCTCCTTAACTGGTTTAGTTCGTTGGTAATGTCCAGTAACAATGTTTCTCAAAAGGGGGTTCATCTGAGATTAATGTGCATTTGGGAACACAATGTGATCTAGGTTCACTTTATTAACACATTTGGATAATTTCCAACATTTTGTGGACAGAAGTTTACAGCATTTCACCAATATTCCACTAAAATAAAAGCTTGAGGATTTGAAATATTCGAAAAATTTAAGACATAAAAATTGATACTTTAATGAATGGGTGCAGGCTTTTATATATCAAAGCGATGGTCAAACAGGCAATGGTTCAATAACAGCAAACTGGAATGGAGGAGGATAGACAGAATCGTGGTCGGTGGGCAGGCAACAATGTCGAGGCAGGCAGCAAGAAAACACAGTCCAGTAAAGCAAAGCAATAAGTCCAAAGGCAGGCAGATAACAATCATAAATGGCAGAAACTGACAGAATCACAATCAGAAGACAAGACAGGTACAAACGCTCAGAAATGATCACTGAAGGCAAATCAAGACCTCGCCCTGTATGCGAGGCTGAATGTCTCTTAAATACTCTGGGTAATGAGCTGCAGCTGGTTGCAGTAATCAGTGACTGGGTATAGGACTTCTTGGAAATGTAGTATGTGTCTGTGAGTGAGTGTGTGAAAGTCCAAGGTGGAGTGCCCTGTAGTGGCAATTACAGCACTCCTGCTGATAATCATGACAGATACCCTATTGTAATTCCAGAACAAAATATAAATATGAATAATAAAATTATTATTAAATTAATTTATAAATAATTACAGTAAAATTTTAATTAACAACAGTAATATTATTGCTGCCTTCAATTATTAGAGTTAAAACTAATAATAATAATAATTATTATTATTATTATTATACGTTTTATCCGATTTCTCACACACCAATGTGAATGCAGTACGCACCGAGAAACGAATCGCAACAATAAAGAAGTTTAAAGTGGCCCTATTATGTATTTTTGAAAAATACCTCTCATGCAATGTGACATGTAGCTGTATGTGAATGTAAACAGTCTGCAAACTTGTGGAAGTGCATCATAAAAAAAGTTAGTGGCCCCTGAGCGCATGGTACGAATCCATTACCTGAATCCACTTTTGCTAGTTTAACGACAGGAAATGGCCATTCCATTTGAAAATTGCGCATGGTCCTAAAGGGTTGTACCTAGTCTCGGTCATGTTTCGGACATAATGTGCAATAAACCAATCAGAGCCAAGTATGTTTTCTTCTGCTAATCGGCTGTGGGCCCACTATTGCCTAAAATTGTGTCGATTTCTGCAGATTGTCTGTTATTCTTACTACTTTGAGTAATGATAAAAGGTGGAGCAAGACTTGTTTTAAAAATTTTAATGTTAACACATTCTCATTGTCAACAGCAAACTGAGTAGCGTATCATTGTGAAATGTCCTGCTCAAGCCGTCCTTTTGATGGAGGTTTGGGGGTTGAATAAATAGTTCATCCAACACTTCATCACTGGACTCAGATTGATATGGTAAAATCGATAACATCGTTATTGTCTTTACAGTTTGTAAATTGCTTTAGGAAGCCTCTGGAGCTGAATCAGTTATGGTAATGGACGTTTGTTTCCGACTTCGACCGATCACAACAGACTGGGCCTTCTGGCCAATCAGAGCAGAGCAGGCTCGCGGGATAGAGAATAATCTGAATATTTAAAAAATGTGGTGATGTACAATGTATTGTAAACCTTTCAGATAGCATAATAAGGGCACTTTAAGTCACTTTAAAGTCCAACTGTAAAGTCAAAGTCAAAATATCATTATAGCCTACTGTAGTAAATATTTTGGCAATGCCTGTTTATTTATTAATAAGTTAGACCATGTGCCAGTGAGCAAAGGTGATAGCACTGAGGACACCTGCATATTAATCTACTTTACAATTGTATTCAGTAATTATATATATATCCAAATAATTGATATTTACATATGATGTAGTCAATAAAAGTTTGTCCAGACACTAAACATCAGCGACACTAACCTTTGCTTACAAGTTATAAAAAGAAGGCAGGCTGAAAGGTCAAAGCGTCTTCACACTGGGTTCATGGGCATCCGTGTCTCTGTCCTGTAGGGCCTCAGCAGGACTCATTTCCCACGGCATAATGTCACAAACGCTGTGCTAATTAGGCCGCCGCATGAAAACAGACAATTAGCATACAATTATTTCACTGCAAAAGAGCCGCTTAATGATCATCTGAACAAGCGTCAGCGTTAAACGAACCTCTGCAGAAGCACAGTAATGTTGCTTCACTGCAAGACGTTTAATGAAATTTATTTGCTTATTATCTCAGAGACCTTGATATTTTATCATTCGCTGTATCTGTGCTGATTTAATATGGGAAGGCAAATTACACCTGAGCTTTTAGTAAGAGAGGTAAATCGATTGATTACTAATGCATTAGTCACGAATGTAATGATATGGATCAGACATGATGTCTTGATTCATTCGGTATGAGTCTGAACAGAAGTCAGGTGACAGCGTTATCTCTGCTGTAAATATTTGTATGGTTTATGACATTGTTCTTACAAGTGGATCTGTTTTGTAATGCATAGTAACTCTCAGGCCGTAATAGAGTTTTCCAGGATGCAATAACTCTATAATTTTCCACAGAGGTCACGTATAAATGAGCTCCATGGAGTATATATTTTTTCCTAATATTGTGTGTGAGGAATGATGGATGGTTATATCTAATCTCTTTAAACAGTTTTGTGAAAAACTGGTGAGTGTGCTGGTTTTATGTCAGAAACGCTCTGGTTAAATATCTCTCTCTCTCTCTCTCTCTCTCTCTCACACACTCTTTCTCTCACACAAACACACACACACATGTTCGTTTGGCTATCAAAGTGAGGACTTTCCATAGGCGTAATGGTTTTTATACTGTACAAACTGTACATTCCTGTACATACAGGAAAAGAAATGCAAAATGTAAATAAAAACTTGCCAAATAATCATGCACAGATTGTTTAATGAATAACTTTTAAAACAGCGGGGGAAACATTTCCCATTTCTGTTGAAGATATCAAAGTCATGTCTAAATCAAGCTCCTGATGAAACAATTTTGTAGCAATAAAAAAGTGGAGGTGAAATCAACATACACCCATCTAACAAAAATGTATTCTAAGAATGTTTTGCTAACATTCTCAAACAAGTTATGAAAATGTTATGTCTGAATGTATCTTATTTCTTAATTTCAACATATCCAGTTTTAAAAATGTTTTCTTGGTTATGTGAACATTAAGGAAACATTCCATTTTAAAATTTTGCAAAAATGGGAACGACTCTTTAATGTTCTCTGAACTGACAAGGGGCTGAACAGAGCAAGGAGTATATATGTGTAACCCCTCTACCCGGGTCCTACTCAACCCGCTCCGAGCGGGCCTCAAGCCCGGGTCTTCCGGCATGGGAGTCGGACGCTCCAACAAGGAGGTTAAAGGCTGCAACCTCTAGCATCTGTCGCTAGAGCGTCTCTTGAGGTCAGAGGAGTGAAGTTTACTCGCACAGCAACTACTAGCCGGCCTCCGTTACATATGCACAGTTAACAGGGGAACTAAATGAATGACAGGTGAATATAATCATACACTAAAGAAAATAACTAGTATCCAAGGAAGACTAAACTGAAAAGGTAAACATGAAGCCAAGACACATGAACGAAAACACAACTGAACAAGCTGTCAGCAGCTGGGGCTGTTTTCATGGCAAAAGCTATTCAATTCAATTCAGATTTATTTGTATAGCACTTTTCACAATACATATCGTTTCAAAGCTGCTTTACAGAAAATGCATCTCAACATTACAATTTAGAGTAAACTTTAATTAGAGGTGACCAAATTATGTAATTTCAGAAATGTACATATACAAATAACAGTTTGCTACCAATGGATTAATTTAAGCAATAAGTTAGAAACAATGAGCTCATGGAAGTACTGAATACATGTTAACAATGATTAGGATATATAGAAAATTTGGAATGGTGCATGTTGTTCCAGAGTTTGCGTCATCTGAAGTCCTCGCAGAGGTTTGGGTCTTCTCTTCACACCTGTTGGTCGTCTAAAGTCTTCATAAGAGGCTGGAACCAAACTGGAGCTGATGTATTCTCTAGTCACCTCAGGACAGGCATCCTGATGTAATATCCCTGATACCTGTAGTGCAAGGATATGAGATGCTTTATGTGAATGCTTGGCAAAAGTGATGTGTATTCAATCTAGATTTAAACTGGGTGAGTGAGTCTGAACCCCGAACATTATCAAGAAGGCTATTCCAGGGTTTAGGAGCCAAATGTGAAAAAGCTCTCCTTCCTTGAGTGGACTTAGAAATTATTTTGTAGAACATTGAGATGACTTGGAAAAAGTGTCCCAATCACCCTGAATTCTCCCAATGAATGTATATATATATATATATATATATATATATATATATATATATATATAGAAACAAGCTTTTGTTTTTGTACAACTGCAGTAAACTGCAGATGCACCTGGTTGCAGGCTTGGCGGTTGTGATGTAACTAGCACAATATTTATAAGAGATGGAAATAGTTAGTGAGCGGCTCGTGGGCTACATTGATATATCAGCAGTGGGTTATTCTGGAGGGGTTTATTTCTGGAGATGTTGGTTTTTGTGTGGGAAGAGTTGAATTCTCACTCCTCCTCGCATTCACTCTGTCTCTAATGCATGTCAGCCGGAGGGAGGCCAGCCTTTATTCATAACACACACAAACACACATACACACACAGAGATAGAGAAACAGATACAGGTAAGGAGATATTTTGCAGTAAACACACTTTACTCAGACACTTCTAGCTACACAAGCTTGTTTTGCAAAGCATTGTATTCCCAAAAAGTGTCGCACCACAGTGCATAATGCGATGAAAGTATGGTCAGTTTTCACTTTTAGCTCAAATGCTTTTCATGGAGTTGCAATGGTGAGATCACTGCATTCGTGACTGTGGTCGATTGCAATACTGACAATCACCATAATAATGCAGGAGGTAAAAGAGAAAGAAACATGAATAAATTAATTCCAAGTAGCTTTTCCACAGGCAGAAGTATATAGTAGTCATTCACGCAAACACAAAACACCATAATGACATTTGATTACAGTTTTTGCAAAACTTCGCTCATTGTGCCAAAACTCTACACACAAGTAAACATGACACAACACTGGGAAATATACCATTCAGATCTGTGTCAAATTGAAACTATAGTATCAAAACCTAAACTCTGCTATCAAAACCTAACATTCCTTTGTCAAAATGTAACTCTGATGACAAAATGACACATACTTGCATCATATGCATACACTTTCAGATCAGGGGGAACACACTAGTCTACTTTATATAAAACACTGCAGTCTTTGATTTTCACTGTTTATTCAGAAGGCATATTTTCAAACAACCAAAAAAGCAAAATACTCAATATTGTACATTGCAGTAACATGAATTCAGATAAAGCAAAAAAAAAATATATATATAATAATAATAATAATAATAATAATAGAAAAAACACTATAATGTAAACACAGAAAATCATGGCAATTGCATACATGGGCTCATGGATCCCGCCGTCTGTTGGGGTCTGGCCACAGGACCTCATCGACATCGCAAGCAATGTCTTCTCCCGCTAGGCACCGGGGAAAATACCCCCTTGCATGTTGAAACCATCCATGGATTGCTGTCACCTGAATGTCGCCGCAGGCCTGATCCATTGCCTGCAGAAGAGGCATGCGGGCATGTGGTTGGCGGTCATATACACGCCATCTCCAAGCCTAAAATAATTCCTCTATAGGGTTTAAAAATGGTGTGTAAGGGGGCAAGTATACCACTTCAAACTGATTGTGGTTGGTGAACCAGGCCTAGACCAGAGCAGCCCGATGGAAACTGACATTATCCCATACCACCACAAACCTGGGCTGATCTGGTCTGTTCTGTACAACTATATTATGGAGAGTATCTAGAAATGTGAGTATATGTTGGCTATTGTATGGACCTAGTTTTGCATGATGATGCAGAAGCCCCCGAAGGCTTATGGCGGCACACAATGTCATATTTCCCCCGCTCTGCCCCGGGACGTGCCCAATTACATTACGGCCCCGTCGTCTTGTTTTGCTCAGGTCAAATCCAGCTTCATCTATGAAAATGAATTCATGAGGCTGTGAAGCTCCATCCATGGCCAAGATTCTCTGTAACAAAAAAAACCAAAAAACATATTACTGTACTCCAGTGCTACACATACAGAACCCTCACCCCATCACATAGGTACCTGTGTAGCTCTCCGAATGGATCCATGTGGTACTGATATGGTACATATTCAGCTGCTACTGGATTTCACCAATACTGTATTGTAAATGTAAAGTACAGTTACACTTACCCGTACATATTCAGCTCGAAGTCCTTTGACCCTGATGCTGTTCCTCTCAAATGGGACCCTGTAGACCTGCTTCATGGTGATGTTGTGTTTTCCCAAGATGCGTCTGATGGTGGTGATGCTCACATGGTTTATGTTGTTGAACACTTGGCTGTCTGCAAGTATTTTCTGTCGTAGATGGCTGATTGGTGTTCAGTTTTGCAAGCAATTGCCTTCAGGTGTGTATTTGAGTGGTTGCAATTGCCCGACGTGTTTTGTATTTTGGATAAATGTGTTTTCTAAATGACAAAGTGTCTTATGTATGAAATAGAGTGTAGTATGCAGGACCAAATGTGTTGCATAAAGGAGTTAGTATGTTGCAGAATTGCAACTAGAGTGCAAAGCAGCGCTTTTGTTTAAGGTATGGGTACATGTGTTTGAGGTATGGTAACAAAATCTTCAAGTTGTGTTACTTTAGTCTAAGCATGGGTCTATAGTGTTCAAGCAACGGGCAAAAACTGTAATACAATAAACAACAGAAGATGTAACATAAAACCCAAATGTACATAGGCTAACTGATTACAAACACTTTTCAGAAACATGATTATTTAAACACTTAGGAAATTCTTAGGGAATTCCGTTTACAGTTTTTGACAGTAAATTATACATAAATATTTCCTTTTTAATTCTAAAAATTGTACAATTAACAGCATTTTACATTACTGTAAAATTACATGAAATGTCCAGTAAGATATTTTATAATTGTTCCCTGTATATAGTACAGGAACTTACAGTTAACCTATTAACCCTTTGACGCGTTTGATCACACCGGTGTGATTAGAACGTCTAGTGCATCACGTGATCAAAGGCAAATTCAAAAGTGTTTGCGCACATTGTCTCGTGCTGAGCCAGTGACAGACGCACTCAGCGCTTTCAATATATCACAAATATGCAGTGTTTTCAACCACATAATGTTTATTTTAAGTTTCAGACATTTAGAATCAGAATCAGAAAGAGCTACTAGGACACATACTAGGAATTTTTTTTGTGACAGAAGCTCCACAGTGCAACAAAGTGACAGCGACAAGACAAGACACAGAAAATAAAAAGAATAAAAGAATAAAAATACAAATATACAATATAGGCAATATAGACAATTTTATCTACAGTTGTGATGAGTGCAAATTTGAAATGTAAATAAGTGTAAATAAGTGTTTTAGGTAAATGGTGTGTAATAGTTTTGTGTGCCCCGTGTTTATCCATTGTTCATGAGATGTATTGCATGAGGGAAACTGTTCTTATGTCTGGTCGTTCTGGTGCTCAGGGCTCTGTAGCGTCGACCAGATGGCAACAGTTCAAAGATGGAGTGTGCTGGGTGTGAGGGGTCCAGAGTGATCTTCTTTGCCCTTTTTCTCACTCTGGATATGTACAGTTCTTGGAGATTGGGGAGGGTTGTACCAATGATTCGCTCAGCAGATCGGACTACCCTCTGTAGTCTTCTGAGGTCAGATTTGGTAGCTGAGCTGAACCAGATGGTAATGGAAGCGCAGAGGATGGATTCAATGATAGCGGAGTAAAACTGTTTCAGCAGCTCCTGTGGTAGGTTGAACTTCCTCAGCTGGCGAAGGAAGTACAACCTCTGCTGGGACTTTTTCACAATGGAATCAATGTGGTTGTCCCCCTTCAGGTCCTGGGAGATTGTGGTGCCCAGGAATCTGAATGACTCCACTGCAGCCACAGTGCTGTTCATGATGGTGAGTGGGGGGTTCAGTCGTTGGTACAGGGAGAAGAGCAGTGGAGAGAGAACACAGCCCTGAGGGGCGCCGGTGCTGATGGAGCGGGTGCTGGATAAGAATTTTCCCAGTCTCACTAGCTGCTGTCTGTCTGTCAGGAAGCTGGTGATCCACGGACATGAAAAGGAAGTTGCAATCACGATTTCCAATCTACCTTTTCTGTCAAAAATACTAGAAAAGGCAGTATCATCTCAACAGTGTTCCTACTTGGAAAGAAATTGTATCTGTGAGGATTTCCAGTCAGGATTTAGACCGTACCATAGTACTGATACTGCTTTCATTAGAGTTACAAATGATTTGCTCTTATCATCAGATCGTGGTTGTATCTCTCTATTAGTGTTACTAGACCTCAGTGCTGCTTTTGACACTATCGACCACAATATTCTTTTGAATAGACTAGAAAATTATGCTGGAATTAGTGGAATTGCATTGGCATGGTTCAAATCATACTTATCTGACCGTTATCAGTTTGTAGTAGTAAACGAAGAGATGTCATTTCGATCACAAGTTCCCAACAAACCGTCCCATACAGGCGTGATCAAAAAGATCTTAAACTTAAACTAGATGGAACTAGATTAAATATTTTGACTGTTGCGATTCCAAATCGGTTTAATGACCTGTAACTCTGCCTGGGTATCGGACAAGTGTTCACTGTTGGCCAGAGGAGAACTGGCCCCCGACTAAGCCTGGTTTCTCCCAAGGTTTTATTCTCCATTTGTTAGAGTTTTGGTTCCTTGCCGCTGTTGCCTTTGGCTTGCTTAAGTTGGGGACACTTGCTTGATATTCAGCAGTGTTTTTGATATGCCTGCATTGGCGCCGTTGTATGTGAACTGAGCTGAGCCGGACGATTACGTCACTGTTTTCTGCAGTGCTGCTATACCTAAATTAACTAGACTAATAACTACTGATATTTGCAACGGAATGAATCAATAATATATAGAATAAGCTGGACAATGACACAATTTTCTTATTAATGTAAAGCTGCTTTGCCACAATTTGCATTGTAAAAAGCGCTAAATAAATAAAGATGACTTGACTTGACTTTAAGTCAGGGCTCTGGCTGGGCCATTCAAAAACAGTCACGGAGTTGTTGTGAAGCCACTCGTTCGTTATTTTAGCTGTGCGCCCAGTCAGAGCTGAGCACTCTGGAGAAGGTTTTCATGCTGAAGGTTTTCATGTACTTGGCCGCATTCATCTTTCCCTCGGTTGCAACCAGTCATCTTGTCCCTGCAGCTGAAAAACACCTCAGAGTATGATGCTAACACCACCATGCTTCACTGTTGGGACAGTATTGGACAGGTGATGAGCAGTGCCTGGTTTTCTCCACACATACCACTTAGAATTAAGGCCACAGAGTTCTATCTTATCTTCTATCTTATGTTCTAACTTATTTAAAAAGAGAATCTTATTTATCAATATCTTGGAGTCCTTCGGGGTTTTTTTTTTTTTTTTTTTTTTTTAGCCGAGAGCCGTGAGGGAACGGCGTGAGGCCAGTGACGTGATCGATAATGAGCGTCAGCTGCTCAGTGCACCGGTTTCGTATCTCTCACTGAGGAGCTCCGGAAGCATAAAAGAGGAGCGACGATAGTGACGGACGAGAGAGAGGACCAGACATGGATTTTATTTTGTGTTTTATTGTGTTTGCGGCGACTGCCGCCCTTTTAATTTCGTTTTATTGTTTGTTTATTTTATTATTAAAGTTACGTTGAATGTTCGCTGGTTCCCGCCTCCTTCTTCTTCCCGTTTTTACGAACAGTGTTACATTGATCAAGTCACCTTGACTTTGATGCCGAAACCCGGGAGGAAGGAGGGATAGGCTGTCGAAGAGCCCTCGCGGGGATCGTGGTGCTGAGAAGGTCGGGCAGCGCGGAAGACTGAAGACCGCAAGTCGCGCTGCTTGAGGCGGTGGTGCTGGAGCGAGTGAGCAACCGGTGGGACGGAGAGCTCGCTGCCATTGTCCTAGGACGAGGTGGGATGGTTGGCCTCCAGGAGGGAGCGGAGGAGTCGCCACCATTTGCCAGTGGCCGAAGCCTGCTGCCTGCCGCTATGATGGGGACTCGCAGGGAACGGGGGACTCGCTGCCAGCTGCCCTCAGCTGGAGGAGCCATCGCTGGCCGCCAGGGGGCGGAGGAGGATCGAGCTGTCCACCAAGCGTCCAGTACCATCGCATGGTACCGCGAGGAAGAGCCTCTTGGCTGGCTGAGGACTGAGCAGCAGTGTGAGAATTATTATTATTTTTTTTAACATTCAACATAACTTTTAACGAACCGGACCAAGAAGTTTTATTTATTTATTTTTTTCAACATTCAACGTAACTTTTATTCGAATAAATAAACAAACAACGAAACGAAATTAAAATGGCGGCAGTTCCTTACGCCCACACAAACATAATAAAACACAACATAAAATCCAGGCCTGGTCTTCTCTCGTCCTTCACTATCGTCGCTCCTCTTTTATGCTTCCAGAGCTCCTCCGTCAGAGATACCAGACGCTCATTATCAATCACATCACCGGCCTCGCGCCGTTCCCTCACAGCTCTCACCCGCCCCGCTCTTCACAACCCTTAAATCTAACCATACCACCAAACATGTCCAAAACTATACCTATAGCTCTTCTATAGCTTAAAACCAGGTTAAGTAGTGGAGGACAAAGAGAGTATTGTTTAGATAGGAAAAAGCATGGCTTTCCACATTTCCTATCATTCCTATCAATCCCACATTGGGGTGGGAATCTTATGAAACCTCACAATTCGATTCATATAGATTCTTGGGGTCACAATTTGATTAAAGATTGATTCTCGATTTTGAATTAAATTTCTATTCTATATAGATTCTTTGAATTTTATTTAGTTTATTTTAACTAAAATTAAAATGAAACTGAAAAAATAATGGAAATTTAGATTATTACTTTAAATGATTAGTTGGTGAAGGAAATGTGCAATGGTTTGTCAAAGTGACTCTGTGGAGAGATTGATGAACTGTGCATGTTTTCTATTGCAGTGCTGCAGTGCTTCTCAAAACTGTTATGGGGACTCCCCACCATTGCACATTTTGAATGTCCTTATGAGACACACCCAAATTTAAGTCTTGAATTGAGTGTCTTAAAGCAGGGAGCCCTGAGGTGGGTGGTTCCCAGGACAGGTAGTTGATTTTGATGATTTAATAAGTTTAAACAATTCTTCTTCCTATTGCAGTGAATGAATGGGTTTTTTCCTCAGGGACACTACAATGCACTGACTGATACGATACTGTAGTAGGCGTGCAATGAATGGCGAGTCAATGGAATGGGATCCAATCGCAACCTTTATTAACAAACAGGGTTGTCGTACAGGCAGGATCTAACACCTGACTAGAACCTCTTCTCTGGTTGTATTGACACAGGCAGACAGTTCAAAGGCCACCTCAGTGGTTGTTTTCGGGCAGATAGGGAACCCAGTAGTGGCCTTCATGGACATGTCTAGGTAGATAGGGAACTCAGTAGTGACCTTCGTAGTCATGTCTAGGCAGACAGGGAATTCAGGGATAATTTTCGTGATCACATCAGGGCAGACATGAAGCTCAGGAACGACTCTCTTGGTCATGTCAGGACAAATAGGAGGTTCATAAGCAACCATCGTGGTTGAATCAAAACAGACAGGAAGTTCAGGAATGACCTCTGTGCTTATATCAGAACAGAAAGTGAACTCTGGTACGACCTCTGTGGTCGTTACAGAGCAGACAGGAAACTCTGGTGCGACCTCTGTGGTTGTCTGGAAGGTAAACTCTGGACAGGCAGGAAGTTCAGGGATGGGTTTATGAACTGGAGTAAGCTCTAGGGCTAGTGTAGTGGTCTCTATAGCAGGTTCAGGACAGTATGAGAGGTCGGCGGTTGAGAGTGCTTTGCCGAGCGCCATCACTGCACAAGGAGCTAGGGGATGCTCCACCACTCCACGAGGCTCTGCGGCATAAGCCGCCACCTCTGGAGATTCAGCGCTGGTGTACGCGACCCAGATACACAATAACGTAACCCCCATTTTGGGGATTGCTGCCGACAGGGGAAGCAATTCAGGAACAGGAGGGATTGCTAAAATGCCCTTCTGAGCTTCGATGACTGACATGGGACTCAACTCTGCGACACCCTCTTGATCTGTCATAGAGGACTCAGGAACTAACTAGAACTCTCCTGGGCTGCATTGGCATGCTCAGCGCCTGACTTGGGAGCGCCCTCTTGAACTGCACTGGCGTGATCAGTGACTGACTCCAGGGCTGACTCTAAAACCGAGTCTTCGATAACTGGTTCAGGACCTGACTCAAGGATGGCTGAAATGGTCATCAGGGCTGCACGCACCGACGTCAACGATGTCTCTCATAGACTTGTGACCAGTCTCCATAGGTTAGGGACAGTCCTAGTGTCCACAACTGCAATACTCAGGATGACCGGGAACATAGGTGCGGTGTCCGTGGTGGCTGAAGACTTGGGTGTAATGTCCCTGATTGCTGGAGATCCTGGTATGGCAGCCATCTTGTCCGAAGACACTGGTGTGACAGTAAAGACATGATGCGATTCTGGCGAATCTGCGGAGGCTTGATGCAGCTCTGACAGTTCTGTTGAGATGTGACAAGGATCTGGAAGCTCTGCTGAGATGTGATAAGGCTCTGGAGGACCTGAAACGGGTGTTGACTCTGGAATGGGTCCAGTGAGCTCTTGAGCGAATTCAGGTGGAGCTGGCACAGATTCATGGTGCTCTGGAGCGGGCTCATGGAGCTCTGGAGCGGCCTCGGGGAGCGTTGGCACGGCCTCGGGGAGTGCTGGAGAGGATGTTAGGCTCGGTTGTTATGGCCTTCTTTTGGCGCGGTCTGTGTTTATGTCGTGGTCTGATAATGATCAACAGTGACTTGGCCTGAATTACAATGATTTATGATGACTTGACTTGGTTCACGATGATCTAAGATGACTTGACTTGCCTCTGGACGATTCGCTGCAGCATACTGTGACTCTGGACGATCAGCTGCGGTGTGCTGTGACTCTGGAATGGCGGCCATTTTGTGTATGGGTTCGGCTCTGGTCGCCATGTTGTGAATGAGCTCAGGAGTGAAAATCACAGGACAGAAATTATCTTAACTCACAGAGCTAGATATTATTAAAGCTGGTTCAGCTGGTGATTGTGTAGAGTCATGTTCAACCTCTTCTACAGTAAATGAATAACCACTTATCACGAGCACATAATCCATTAGATCTCTGAGACTATAGTTAAAGTCTTCCTCAGGAAAGCAGAACTTAATGGATTCATTTAGTCCCCGATGAAATAGGTGCTTAAACAAGACTTCATCATAATGGACATGCTCTGATAACTCTCTATGAGAGTGATGTAATCCTCAATCGATAACTCCTCCTGACAAAGCATTATAAGCTGGTCGAACTAATCCATCCTCTGACAGAGAAAAGCTGCTGAATCTTGGGGTGGCGAAGTCTTCTGTAATGAATGGCGAGTCAACGGAATGGGATCCAATTGCAAGCTTTATTAACAGAATAAATAGTCCAATAACACAATGCGAAAATCCAAAAGGGCAGGCAGAGAACAATCAAGAAATGGGAAACAGGCAGAATACGGAACCAGGAAAACAAGACACGGGTCAGAAATGACTACTGACAGTAAATCAAGACTTCGCAATTCCTGTGTGTGTGAGTGGTGTGTGGAGTGACAGATAATGTGCTGCAGCTGGCTGGGGTAATCAGTGACTGCATACAAGGCTTCTGGGAAATGTAGTGCGAAACCGAAATGGGTGAGTGGGTGTGTAGTGCATTGTGGGAAGTGAAGTTCAGGAGTGAATGTGCATGTGTGTGTGAAAGTCCAAGGTGAAGTGCCCTCTAGTGGTTTAAATGGGCACATCAGCTGACAATTGTAACAAGACAGTTGCATGGCTATAATTTTCTCTCTAATATTGTCAATCTTGCAGATTAAAAAGTTCATAAAGTCATTACTGCTGTGCTGTTTGGAAACATCAGAAGTTGAAGCTTTATTTCTTGCTAATTTAGCCACTGTAGCAAATAAATACTTGAGTTTATGTTTATTTTCTTCTAAAAGATTTGAAAAATAAGCAGGTCTATCAGTTTTTAAGGCTTTTCTGTAATCATTCCCTCTCTCCACAAAATGTGAAAACCTTGTAGTTTTGTTTTCTTCCAGCTGAGCTCCATTTATCCTGTCTATCACATCTCTTAAGGGTCAGAGTGTGCTCATTATACCACAGTGAAAGATTAATTTCCTTAATCTTCTTTAAGCACAAAGGAGCATCTGAGTCTAGTGTGCTGGGAAAGAGAGAGTCAATAGTTTCTGTTGCAACATCGAGTTCTTCTAAGCTATCTGGTTTGCCAAGGCGATGTAACTGATCAGGAAGATTATTTATAAAGCAATCTTTAGTGGTAGAAGTGATAGTTCTACCATATTTGTGGCAGGGAGGTGGTTTTGCGGCCTTGGCTATATGTAGTATACACAAGACTAGATAATGATCTGAGATGTCATCGCTCTGCTACAGAATTTCAAAGGCATCAATATTGATTCCATGTGACAATATTAGATCTAAAGTATGATTACGACAATGAGTGGGTCCTGACACGTGTTGTCTAACTCCAATAGATTTCAGAATATCTGTAAATGCCTATCCCAATGCATCTTTTTCATTATCTACATGGATATTAAAACACCAACAATAAGGATTTTATCTGCAGCCAGGACTAACTCAGATAGAAAATCAGCAAATTCTTTGATAAAGTCTGCATAATGCCCTGGTGGCCTCTATACAGCAGCCAACACAAATGTCAAATGGAATTTGTCATTTACTTTCTATAACATAATATAAAGCATAATCACTTTGAAATAATTATATTTGAAAGAATTTTGAATAATACTGAAAATATTATTATAAATTACAGCACCATCTTTTATGAATTACACCCTCCTTTGCCTTTCCGACATGGTTCGTGTAAATAATAGTGTAAGGAACAGCACATTACAAGGCCCAGTTTATGGACGGGCCCCTCTCTATCCATAACAGTGGACAAAGGTTTGCTACATTTTGACTGGATATTAGTGGACTAACACAAATAAACTGTCCAACACCATCAGATAAAGATGCTAGTGTAATACCCCAATTGTTGGTTCATCACAGTTTAATATATTCTCTGTATGTGAAAATAAATTGAAGAAATGGTGGTTCTGCCAGACCAGGAAAGGGCACTATGTGAGTACAGTGTGATGGGCGATGGGTCTGCTGCATTGATCATCATAACCCAGCAAGTCTGGAGACATACACACATACATTTTTGTCCTTTCTTTTTTTTCCATTATTCCACAAGTTAGTCGATTGTTTTATATGTCAATCTGCTTGAACGTTGAAAGAATACATGTTAGTGCATATTAAGAGTTGGAAATTGATTCCTTTTGGTAAAGTTTTTCATGTTTAATCATTAAATGAAATCGTGATGTTCACCCGCGATTGGATGATATGTATATCCTGCTAACGTGTTGATTGAAGGAGAATATGTTTAAATATGTCTTTATATTAGTTAATAATTAACTTTAAAAATGCTAGTGAATGGTCTAAAAGGGGTAAAACATGCTTGAAACTTCATGTTTGAATACATGTTTGATATTTAGTTGATTCGAATTGTGAGAAAGCACAGAAAGTCATGTAAGACTGAACAGCATTTTGAATATGCAATTGAGTAACACAGTGATTGACTGATGGGCAGATCTTCATAAAAACACTGTGTAATTGCAAGAAAGAGACTGAAACACTTAAGATTTGTATATAAAACCAATATTCATTGGGCCAATATATATTTTTGTAACATTTGTGTTTAATAAAATGTGAATATTTTGATAAAAGAGATAACCCAGCGAGACCGGAGCTGATCGCACGCACATTTTTGTCCTGTCTTTATTCCACCATTCCACATATTGCTGGGAGTGCAACTGTCAGCTGATATGGAGATCCTGTACCCACTACACTAGGACAATAGCCAAACATCTCTTAGAGGATAAGAAGAAGACCTCTGGTAACAACCCCAGGAAGTACACAACTTCTCATTGGTCCACATACAGTTTCTGCCCTTAACCCATCTAGAGCCTAATTCCTAAGGTTGGACTGTGACTGCCATAAAAATTCCTCAGGACCTCAGCAGCAATGGGTGAAACAAAGAGAGATCACGAAGACTTATCCCAATCCATTCATAACTATGTTTGGAAACCTTGAAACTTATGTATTCTACAAACATTCATTTCATTCTTATTCAGAAAAATAAGTGTGTTAATGTAAAAATGAATGAATGCATGACAGTTTAGTGTTTTTCCATCATGTTTGATCTCTATTTGTTTAGAATATTGCGAAAGGTATTCTGGTGGTGGTTTGCAAAGTGAGAAATGCATTGGTAAACCTTAAAGACACTTTAAAGACTTCCAACTTTTAGTTCTATAGGGGAAAGAAGGGTGGGCCACACTGTGTGTGTACCCTGTGACGCCAGCAACCAATCACAGCACTGGAATGGAGAAGCACCAAATTGCAATCTCCTCCTCATCAGAAAGGGATAAAGGTACCCTTTCATCAGGCACCTTGTTCTGAGTCTCCCATTGAGTGAGACATAACAGATATGCCGTTCTGAGTCTCCCATCGAGACAGACATTAACAGATACATCATTACATTCTGAGCCTCTGGTTTGTCCAGAGAGACAACAACAGATCCCATAATCTGAATATATAGCTCATGAGGCAGCAACTGAGACGACCACGTTCTATGCCTCCAGCCTGTGAGGAAAGAGACATTAACAAACAATACGTTCAGAGTTTTCATCCAGCGAGACCGTAACGACTCCAGAGAGACAAAAATGGATTTACCAAGTTCTGAGTGTCTGGCCCAGATAGGCACAAGACACCTGCAACAAGATTAAGCTCAGGAGATTAAACCTTCACTCTAATGTAACCCCTCTACCCGGGTCCTACTCGACCCGCTCTAAGTGGGCCTCAAATCCGGGTTTTTCTGCATGTTCCAGATTGTTAAGGACCTTCTGCATCTATGCCAGGGTCTCATCTGTGTGTTCCAGATTTTAGGATCCTTTGGTGATCCAGTAGATCAGCGTACCTCAGAGCTTTGTGTTCAAGGCTGTTGAAGAAGATTCCAGCTCCTCTCCCCACTGCATTGTCACCCAGTAATACCAGTGGAAGACGTCACCGTCATCGGACTCAACCACATGGAAGGTAAATATCACTGAACCAAACCTCTTTCCAGAAACCTTGACATTGTTGTATATTATCAGTGTATGATTTTCTTATTCACATACGTAATATAACTGATGTTAGTTAATGTCTGACATCGTACTTGCGAGTTCACACGCTTCTTCAATGTTAATTAACTGGCGAAGTCAAACATCATTAGAACCAATGTGAATGATAACCTTAAGAGTATTTACAGCCAGAGTAGTAGAGTACAGAGAGTAGAGTACAGCCAGAACCGTACAGAGTTCACGAAGCTAGTCGCATCCAAAACAGTATCTACCCTTGCATTCTTACTATCCTCAATTAAAGTTTGGATGCGTGTCTCTAATTCTGAGAAATTTCTCTGTCAGCCTGATTATTTCCCTGCATTTATGACATCACATTATGCATGTGACAGGCAGTGCAAGTAACAATAAAAGGAGAGGACGACATAACTCACCATGTTTATAGACTGATCCTACTTAGCATAGTTGTTTGATAAACTCATAGAAAAAGGAGCACGGGAAAGAAATGACGGTGCGCACGGATGACAAGTTAACAAACTAGCAAAATGCTAACATGTTCTGATATCAATTTAGATTGATGATAAAATAGACAACAAGTAATGAAAATAAATAGATTCCAAACAAAGCTATATGGAGCCAAACTATTCAGCAGTGAGGCAGACAGGAGCAATCAAACAAGACCATCAGTGTTCAGTGTTCACAGGATAAACAGATTGTTTGTTATGTTAATGTAGCCACATGAATTTAATCTGATTAACTGAATTAAAATCAAATATTCATAATTATTCATAATAGGTTATGAATAATTATTAATATTTCCCCTTTGAGCTAACTCGCTGCAGCATTGTGTAAAGCACTATATAAATAAAGGTAACTTGAGGCAGAACAGTGTGCCACAAGACCAAGAAATTGCCTAATCCACGAGCTGATTATTAGTTGGGAGCTGGACAGCCCTCTTGGGGGGCCCGAAGCAACAACTGGTAAGTCTTTTTCACCAAGCAATCATATAAATTTAGATGTAGCTTCTCTTGGTCCACCAACATGACATTTTCTACAGGATGAACTCAATAGGGCCACAAAGACCTGGGGTGGACACTGGTCCATGTTCAATGGAAACCACTGTGTCCTGAAGCACACAAGATGGCAGAAGCCAAACATTGATTTCCTGAGGGCACAGTGGAGGAGCAAAAGAGGGGCTCCCTGGCAGCAGCCCCTTGGGACTGAACGTGGAGAGGGAAGAACCACTTAAATGCATTAAATGCATGCTTGCATTTTAGTGTGCAGACATGCATCAGCCCTGATATGCTCTGCCCACCGCATAGGTATATTGCAGCAGGGTTTGGTGGATAGTGTCGGGAGCTTAAGTAATGACACAATGTTGGGGAAGAGAAAGACGCTAAAGTCTCTTCTACTTGAGGCATCATCCTATAGCTGTTCTCCTTTGAGCCCAGGATTGAAGAAACTTGAAATTATAGATGAAAATGGCTTTTTCTATGGTGTAAATACCTCGGTATGGAGATCGGAAAAGAAAAGGCTGGCCCCGGCATGGAGGCGTTGATCTGTTTGCAGGAAGCGCTCAACTAAATTACTTCACTTGTGCGCCTCCTGCTTCGCTTGACCAACCAAGCAGAAGTTTCCACACCACTCTCAGCGAATACAGCCAGGTTGGAGCAGAGCGTACTTAGCAGCAGCTGTGCAAAATACATTTAGGGAGCCTCTTCTGTGGGTGCTCCAGTCCCAGCTGAATGATAGGCTAAATACACAGTCTCAATCTTTATTTATTTTTAAGTTTTTGTTTTTTTGTTTTTTTTAAGGCAAATGCGAGATTTGAGCCTTTCGTATTACACATGGCTTTCGTCCCTCGAAGAAAATCAACAGGCATGCGGCTGAAACACTCGAAAGCACACTGCTGTATGCATCCCTCAGGAGCTCACTGTGCATGCCCTGCGGATGCAGCCATCATCTGCAGTGCTTGTCATTGATGAGACCAGAAACTGGAGTGAGAGTATCGTTGACAGATAAAGGGTGAGTCGATCAGGGTGTGCAGGTGATCAGTAATCAGGAGATGAGCTGTGGCAGGTGTGGTGATGGCCGACGGAGTGCAGGTGAGTGGGTCAGAAGGACTGTGAGAAATGTACATGTTGAAAAACAAAACTTTTTCAAGTTCAGTCATCTTAAATTTCAATACAGTGAAAAGCTGTTGGTAGGGGGTGCTGCAGGACCCTCGGCACCCCTTAGTTCCCACGGCCAAGCACAGGTACATGCTCTAAATAGTTCTGTACTCAATAATAAGGTTATACACAAAAATGACCTTTCTGAGAGTTGATAATTCATATTTCCCTTTTGAGCTAATTTTCTACATTACTCAACAGGTGAGGTATTTTATAGAACAGATAATTCCCCAGCACAAGTGAACTTGTGGATGTTGCATAATAACATGAATTTTGCTCACAGCAGGTGATTTGAAGATTGAGAGTGAATGTCTTGTAATGTATTTTTGAAGGACCTGAATTTGTTTTGATTTTGTTGGTCTGGTTTTTTTTTTTTTTTTTTTTTTAAATGACTCTAGCAGCACACTCCTACGCTCTCGGAGAAGCTACAGCGCTCAATTATATGATTATTCTGTCTCTATTCCACTAATATTACTAAACTCACCGACCTCACTGACTAATTTACTATTGCTGACATTCATTATGTACAGCAGGTGCTATTCACTAGTGATCCTCACATGATAAATGTAGAGTAATCAAATAATTGTTTCTTTGACCTTTCACATCTAACCAATGACACAAATAATCAAGATGAATTTAACATCACATCTGATGAAATATTGCTGTCTGTCTTATATGTTTCAACTTAATTCAGTGTTATAGATGGCATATTCAGCCCAAATATCTCTGTAAAGCATTGACATTTCATCATGTCTCCATGACTGAATGTGAAGAGTCAACATTCTGACTTTACATCAGATGCAGATTCGTCATAGTTTTATTAACACATTACTATACAGTACTATATAGTATAATTATTCTAATATGGGCTTTTAAATCAGTTTAACACAATAAATACAAATATTAAAACATTTTTAAAAGTTTGTTCAAATCAATACTTTTATTCAGCAATTAAATTGATCAAAAGTGGCATTAAAGACAATGTTGTTACAAAAGTAAAATAAAATATATCACAATTCACAAATAAAATGTATCACAATTTGAAAAATATGAAGCAGCACAACTGTTTCAACACGGATATGTTTCTTGAGCAGCAAACCAGTGTATTCGAATGATTTCTGAAGGATCATGTGACACTGAAGATGAGTAAAGATACTGAAAATTCAGCTTTGACATCACAGGAATAAATTACATTTTTGTACAGTTCATTCAACAGATGACATGCAAATCTTTACTCGCAATGACAGTGTTGTCTGAATGTTCAATAAGATCAATAAAAATCGCATGTGGGAGTGTTTGAAATGTCATTTTGAGTGTTTGAGTAGCAGCGAAAGTCTCACGTCTGTTTGAAAGCGTATCTACTGCTAAAGGTCGCTTTTCAAAGGCTGGTTTCAATCTCGACCTGTTAGTGACCTTTACCTCCTCACACACACAGATATATCTGTCTCTGTCTGTCTGTGTTTCTCCACAGAAAGTCACCACATATTCAGCTGGGCACAAAAACCCTGTTACTGCATCCACTTGTACACAAACTCTAGCGCTGAGTGATTAATCAAGATCAGACGATCAAAACTGACTGTAAGAAAGAGTTCATATCTATCTATCTATCTATCTATCTATCTATCTATCTATCTATCTATCTATCTATCTATCTATCTATCTATCTATCTATAATTTTAATACAATTTTAACAATATTTATTAGAAAATACATTTATTTATTGATATAAAATGTAGCTTTTTATTACATATTTTATTTATTTATCTGAAAATATTTTTAACAGTTGTATTTGTCTAAAATTTTGAAGAAAAAAGAAAAAAATGGCCCCATATTAAATGAATCGAAAATAAACTGGCTCACATAATGCAGTTTGACCTTCTGAGGTTGGCCATCAGTATAAATATTAAATAATGAGTCTTTCGCAGCTCACAGAAAGATGAAGAGTGCTGGACAAAGAAACCATCATCTCGCTGTCCTGCATAAATCAATGTATCAGAGCTGCCTGGAATCTACGGCTCATTTAAAAGCATTCAGGACGCCAGGCATATGGATTTTATCTTTTGTGTGCAACCACATCATATCATAAGACAGAAACCTCAACCTATAAATATCCTCTAAAGAGCCCAATCTTCACTGCCGTTTTGGCTGTGATCATTACTTCTTTTGTCAAACACTTCACATTATGTCAGTTCCTGCGTGGAGAACATCTAAAGAATCAGAGACATCGGACTAGTTGAATATTAAAATATTTGTTAATTAATTAATAATACCCTGTTATATACCCAGGCACATTGCAGGCCAAATGCATCAACAGCGATTGTGTGGAAGCAAATTACCACTGAAAATAATTGAACTTAAAAGAAATGGTTATTACTGATCAAATACATTACAAATAACAGCACATAATTTAGAGATATTAACATAAAATATCAACTTAAGCGAACAGCTATTTATTGTTTTTAACGGATAAAATATTTCACTAGTTTGTGTGCCCATATAATCTTAGTGTACATGATAAACAGACGTGGCTTGCCCCTCCTTTTTGGCAGTGTATTTTTGTGCGTAATAGAATCTGCCATGCTGTTTTCACCACAGAATTTCATTACACAGTGTCTAACTTCAGTCTCATCATCAGTGATTCTAATGTAATTTAGTTTATCTTCAGAGGGCATGGAGACGTTCGGTCTTATTAAATGAAGATATCAAAATGACTTCTGTGATTTTAGATGTCATGACCTCTAATGTTTTATACATCAAACCCGGACTGCTGGACAAATTGACATTTGTGCATCTAGCATGTGATTGTGGCAAAGTCAGACATCTCAGTTGCTGATTGGTTAAGCTGTATGACTCTCCAAAGGTCATTTATTCGATCTCAGAGAGTCAAACACTCTGCCATTTGTTAAACACACTCTGTGTCTTTCTGTCGAGACGTCTGACTTTGCAAAAAATGCTGACATCATGCGATCAATGCAGAGACGGAACGTTGAGCGTTTGCGTTCTGATAAATAAATGAATCTGACCAATTACTAACCACAGGGGAACACACTCACAATTCTGTCGAAGAGAATTATTGTAGGTAAGGATGTAAGTAAATAAGTAAGGGTGTTTTTGTGCATGGATCCTGTGCTTTAAAGTGAGGAACAAAATGTTCTGCAAACCGGCAAAAGAACGTACAAGCAAGTGATTCGATTTCCTGATATTTTTTTGTGATTCAAGTTGGAAGTAAAAAGTTATTTTGCATTTTTAATTCAATTTTGTTTAGAACGTCTTAATATTTGGCAGTCGAATAAAAAAAACATATATACTGCATTCTTCTAAATTATGGGGTTATAGGAGTGCGTTTTACAAAAAAGAAAAAAACAGTAACAAGTCTTTCTACTTCAAAATTTCTCATTTGATTCAATGTGTCACTGGCCATTGTTTCAAAGTAAATTTTACAACAGATTTTTCTTTTCAGTGTAGTGAAAAAGATCACAGTTGCTTGGACTCTGGGTTCATTCATCACACGAGAAATGACTGGTCAAGTTAAGTTTATATGAATGCACTGCAAAATAAACGTGCTTCAAGAAATTTAATTGTACTGATTAAGCATCACTGAATCAAGCTGACTAAATTACTTTATAATAGCTATATTCAGGATGGTAGTATAGATCTTGCTGTTAGTTCTGCTCTCTCCTACATCTCTCTCTCTCTCTCTCTCTCTCTCTCTCTGTGCTTGCGGTTATAATACCTACAGAAAATTCATCTCACACCAATTAGTTCCAGGCCGGAAGGCAAACAGCAAGTGAGATGGCGCTTTTCCTCCGGGAGTCTGTCTTGTTTTCCCAGCTTTCTCTCTGTGTATCTCTTTCTGTGCCGATAACATTGCTCACTCACTGCCGTCATACGTGTTGCTGGATGTTCTGCGTGTCTCTGAGTGACTCTGATGTTAGGCCTACTAGTTATTGGAATAAACTACTATATGAAAATTCTGCTTTCACTGTCTACCGATTACAGCTTAAAAACAGCTTAAAGGGATAGTTCACCCAAAACTGAAAATAATCCCATGCATTACTCACCCTCAAGCCATCCTAGGTGTATATGACTATCTTCCTTCAGATGAACACAATTGGAGATATAGTTAAAGTTTATCATTAGTACTCCAATGTCTATCATGGTTTTGAATTGGGGAAAAAAAAAAAGAATCCATACAACTCCAGAGTAATAATAAAGGCCTTTTGAAACGAATGTATGCGTTTTTGTATGAAAAAGATCTGTATTTAAAACTATAATAATTTATTTATATTATTTATATTTATTTATAATAATAATAATAAAAATGAGAAAACCGTGACGCAATGTATGACGCATTTTTATCATAAATGAAAGTGAGTGAAGTGAAAGTCGTGGTATGGTGACCCATACTTGAAATGTGTGCTCTGCATTTATCCCATCCAAGTGCACACACACAGCAGTGAGTAGTGAACACACACACGGAGCAGTGGGCAGCTATTGCTACAGCGCCCAGGGAGCAATTTTAGGGTTAGGTGCCTTGCTCAAGGGCACCTTAGTCATGGTATCGAAGGTGGAGAGAGTGCTGTTTATTCACAATCCCCACCTTCAATTCCTGCCGGCGTGGGAATCGAACCTTCTGATTACAAGGCCAACTCCCTCACCATTAGGCCACAACTACCCTGACTCTCAAGCTCCTCATCTCTTATATCGAAATCCTCCAACATTTCTATATATATCCACTATCCACTATATATATATATATAATTTTTTTTTTTTTTTCAAAGATTACTAAAAATGTTTAACTAAAAATTCTGTCTTTCTTCAAAATTTCATATTTAATTCAGTGTTACTTGGCCTCTTTTTGTATGTAGTTTTGCAGCCCATTTCCCAAAGTCATTGTAACTTAAAATTTCGGAGCGGGCTAGGAATAGCAAGCTAGGTTTGAAAACATAAGGTTCCATTCTCCCTTCAGATCGCTCTCCAAATCCACGCCTCCTTCAAAACACTTGAACGCACACAACAGAGTTTGCAAATTGTTACGAGACAAGAGAAAGTAAATTAATTCTCAAAGCACATAACATTAATAAAATAGATAATGTATTATTATTAATAATAATGATGACCTTAAACAACTTACAGAGCTCTTGTGCCACCTGACTGCTGCCTTTCGGCATTGATAGTGTTGACATAGAAATGCAAAAATTCGAGTCTCAGGACGTGAACAGCTCTGGGTTGAACGTTACGGGTTGCCATCAAGTAATTACGGTTGTTTTGTTCGGAAGCAAGGCCCCATCTGGTGGGCACGTTCTGGGCGATCCGGGGAGACTATCGCTCTAGCCCAGCCTGGAGGCCCGGGGTTCCCACCGCGGTCGGAGCGGGGATGGACGACTTCGGAGCCCTGGAGTTGCAGCACGCGGGGAAGTCCATCGCAGAGCCAGGAGCCCACCAGAGTTCCATCAACTGGTGGGCCGCGGATCCAATCCCCACCCAGTTCCCCACCCTCATTTCTTCTTCTTCGCTTCCGGTCCCGTCCGGAAACCCTCTACCTGATCCCGTATCCTCCATCCTGATCTCGTCGCTGGTAACAGCCAAACCCCTGGATCCGTGGCCACCGCGGCTGCCATCAAGCTCCTCGGCTCTGTCCCCGCCGCTCTCTCCGTGTGACTCCGCACCAGCACCTTGGACTTCTCTGCCAGCCCAGCGTGAGGCGGAGTCCCCGAAGTCCCTTCCGGCCTCCGAGCTCGCGTCACCACCTGAACCCTACAGCCCGCCACCTGCACCTCGACCCTCGACTCCCTCAGCACCTCCTCGGCCCGTCAGCCCGGACGTTCCGGTGTGCTCACTTGTCCCTCCATGTCGGCCTACAGGGGTCGACGCTCTACTTCTGCCACGGACCTCCGGGCTGGCGGCTACACCACCACCCGTCACCCCTACGTCATCAGTGAGCTCCTCCCTCCCTTCAACCTCACCACACCGTCACCCTGTTCTTCCGTTCCTGTGTCGGCACCTCGGTCCCTGGTGTCAGCAGCTTGCCGTCAAACTTCCGGGTCGGCGGTGGCTCCGAGGTTCGTCAACAGAGAAGCTCCGCCTGTTCCTCCGCCAGACGCTTTGGTTCCGCTACCATTGAGCGGCCCCATTGTGTATCCCTGCCCTGCTGGCGGAACTCCTCCCTGGATCCGCCCTCTGTCAGCTCCACCATGGAGTCGGTGTCCAACAACTCCAGTGTGTTGTCAGCCTTCAGCTCCAAGCCCTCCTCCTAAGCCTCCGCCTTTGTGTATTTTTCCTTTTGTTTCCCTCTCTTTTTCATCTATGGACTTCGTCACGGCGCGAGGACGCGCCCTTTTTTCAGGGGGGTGTTATGTCACAGTCATGTTTAGTTCTGTCTTGTATTGTTTAGTCTAGTCTTGATATTCTTAGTTTATTTCAGTCATTATCTATCATCATTAATCAGTTCAATCTCCTTCACCTGTTTATCATTTCATCAGTGTATTTAAGTTCCTGTCTGTTCTTCAGTCATTGTCTGTCGATGTTTCGTGTCTGCTCTCTTTTGATTAAACCTGTTTATTGTATTTCAACCATCGTATCCTGTTCCTGTCTTCATCCCCGGTATTACAAATATTACTGATTCGACACCACATTTCTTGTACTGTTGTGATTAATAAATTATTTTGGTTAAAGTTGAAGTTTCCTTAAATCAGTTGCCAAATGAACTGGCATTTCAGCACCCATGAAAACAGAGAGGGTGTCAGAGAGCCAGTTACCACACCCCTCACCTCGTCACCACCAGCTCCACCCACACAATCACAATCACCAGAATTCTAAACACCTGTTCATCATTACCCACACCACATAAATACTCACCTCACAGTTAGTGATGGCCAAATGAAGCATTTCGAAGCATTATTGCATTCTGATACAATTGTGTCGAAAATGGTTCAGTACTCGAAGCTTCATTCAGATATAAATTGCAGCACCATCTCCTGGTGAAGTAAATGTAATGCAACTCAGTAAAATAAAATGCAGGTAGGCTTATATGTTAACGCCCCGTTTATTACGTGTGTACCGAGGCGATCAAAGCTGAAACAGTGTTAGTGCTGTGAAACTCATTTATGTGGGTAAATTTTACAGATACTGATGAATTTCATATGTTCACCTTGATAATAAAACCTTAAGCTTGATGTGTGTGTGTGTAATTATTTCTTTATAGAAATATAGACAGAAGATCAGACCAGCTTTAAAAAAGATGAAAACCACCACAGAAAATCTAATGGTTTCTATTAAAATACCAATAGGAACCATTGGCTTTTACCATTTAAACCACTACAGAATTATTTTTTGTAGTCTGTTTGGGACATATTCCATTATGATTTACTGCCCCCACCAATAGAATCCAGCACATATCAGTAGAGACCACTAAAATTCCCATTACAACCAATAAAATTCCCATGAAAACCATTAAATGCAATGGAATTTCTGTAATGGTTTCTATAGTTTTTTTTAGCAGGGCAGTATCATGTGTGATGCAGAACTCTATAACTTGTAAACTGGTGGGACTGATATTTTTGTATGTTGAAAAAGATGTGCTTGTGTTACTGGTTGTACTTGTATAATGCAGCAGAGGGTTTGTGAAGTTTCTGTGTTTGATACAATGTTCATATGTTCTCTAATTAATAATAAAAAAAAATAAAAAAAACATCAATCCAAACACCGACTACTACAACCCAAGGTGTTGCCATGGTTTGGCTTCACTTTTATGAGAAATACAGCCGCCAGGTTTCAAACCTGTCAACACTGGATTGGGCTGTCAAAGCAGTCAGGTGGTTCACTACAGGAGTGAAGCAGTGTGTTTGCTTCAGAAGTCATTTTCACGTGACTAATGACGTAATGATACAAGCTCCGAAGCAGTGGTTCATTGCGAGGACTGTTCGAGTTTGAAGCAAGCTTTGAAGCGTCGGTGTCAGACGTAACATCACTACTCACAGTCAGTTCAGTGTCTGGTCTCGTCGTTCTATGGCATACAGACGCACCCACTGCTACTCACCTGTCTACTGTCCCGTCTGCTTCTCGTCTGGTTCCCATTTCTGCCATCAAGTGTTTTTCTGCAACAAAAGAGCAAGTCATCGGTAATTGTCTCAGATAAGTCACCATATATCTTCAAAGACCGTTTGACTCACCTGCTTCGCCAGATGATACTGTTGTACTGCTGTCTGCAAAATAAAGACTTTATATACTTGCCTCTGTTCCATGTCTGTGTCTGGCACAGGGAGTCTCAATCACCGATAATTAAATTACATGTGCACATTTGTATTTATACGTACAAACCAACTTTTCATGCACTTCCAACTAATTCACCTAGATTGATTCTTAGATTCACGTACATTGTTTTCAACCTTGTACTAATGATCATGTTGCCACAAATAAGAATATTTAATATAGAATTGAAGAAAAAATATTTAAAGAAATTTGATAGACTATAAATACAAAAGATTATTAGAAATGAGAATATTTAATATTAATTTGACAAATAAACTGGATTTAAAGAAGATTGATTATAACTATTAATACAAGTCAAGTCAAGTCAAGTCATCTTTATTTATATAGCGCTTTTTACAATGCAAATTGTGGCAAAGCAGCTTTACATTAATAAGAAAATGGTGTCATTGTGCAGCTTATTCTATATATTATTGATTCATTCCGTTGCAAATATCAGTAGTTATTAGTCAATAACTTAATTACTTACTTACTTACTTAATTTAGGTATATCAGCACTGCAGAAAACAGTGACGTAATCGTCCGGCTCAGCTCAGTTTGTATACAACGGCGCCAATGCAGGCATATCAAAAACACTGCTGAATATCAAGCAAGTGTCCCCAACTTAAGCAAGCCAAAGGCAACAGCGGCAAGGAACCAAAACTCCAACAAATGGAGAAAAAAACCTCGGGAGAAACCAGGCTTAGTCGGGGGGCCAGTTCTCCTCTGGCCAACAGTGAACACTTGTCCGATACTCAGGCATTAAATATTACAGGTCATTAAACCGATTTTGAATCGCAACAGTCAAAATATTTAATCTAGTTTAAGATCTTTTTGATCACGCCGGTATGGGACGGTTTGTTGGGATATGTGCCACTGGCTGATGAGTCGGTAAGGTCTTAACAAAGGATGAGCTAGTTAACACAGTCTCCGCCGACACCACAGGGCCACATTGCTGCCGCACACAGGCACAGGTTCCCCGTCCGACCCGGACACGGCCCAGATCCAGCCAATCACGTTAATTGGTAAACCTCGGGATAAGCAGAGAGACAAAAAATTAGCGTAGACGCCATTCTTCTTCTGACGTACCGAGTACATCTGGTGTTATAGGAAGTGTTCCCGGTTCCGGCTGACCTGATCTATGCAGCCTAACAATCCTTTAACGGATATGAAGACAAAAGTTTATAGTGCGTCATGTGTATGCCAGGTTAAATAGATGCGTTTTTAGTCTAGATTTAAACTGACAGAGTGTGTCTGCTTCCCGAACAATGCTAGGAAGATTGTTCCAGAGTTTAGGTGCCAAATAGGAAAATGATCTACCGCCTGCGGTTGATTTTGATATTCTAGGTATTAACAACTGGCCAGAATTCTGAGATCGTAATAGACGCGAAGGACTATAATGCATTAAGAGCTCACTCAGGTACTGGGGAGCTAAGCCATTTAGTGCTTTGTAAGTAATTAACAAGATTTTAAAATCTATACGATGTTTAATAGGGAGCCAGTGCAGTTTTGACAGAACCGGGCTAATATGTTCATATTTCCTGGTTCTAGTAAGGACTCTAGCTGCTGCATTTTGGACCAGCTGTAATTTGTTTATCACGCGAGCAGGGCAACCACCCAATAGAGCGTTACAGTAATCTAGTCTCGAGGTCATAAACGCATGAACTAGCTGTTCCGCATTTGTCATTGAGAGCATATGTCGCAATTTAGATATATTTTTAAGATGGAAGAATGCGGTTTTACATATGCTAGAAATGTGGCTTTCAAATGAAAGATTGGTATCAAAGAGCACACCCAGGTTCCTAACTGACGAAGATGACTTAACAGAGCAGCCATCAAGTGTTAGACAGTATTCTAGGTTTTTATGTGCTGAAGTTTTTGGTCCAATAATTAGAATCTCTGTTTTTTTCTGAATTTAGTTGCAGGAAATTACTAGTCATCCAATTTTTTATATCAGCTACGCATTCTGTTAATTTTGAGAATTGGTAGGTTTCGTCAGGGCCCGAGGAAATATAGAGCTGAGTATCATCAGCGTAACAGTGAAAGCTAATGCCATGCTTCCTAATGACATCTCCCAAGGGTAGCATGTACAGAGTGAAAAGCAACAGTCCGAGAACTGAGCCTTGTGGTACTCCATATTTAACTTGTGATCGAAATGACATCTCTTCGTTTACTACTACAAACTGATAACGGTCAGATAAGTATGATTTGAACCATGCCAATGCAATTCCACTAATTCCAGCATAATTTTCTAGTCTATTCAAAAGAATATTGTGGTCGATTGTGTCAAAAGCAGCACTGAGGTCTAGTAACACTAATAGAGAGATACAACCATGATCTAATGATAAGAGCAAATCATTTGTAACTCTAATGAGAGCAGTCTCAGTACTATGGTACGGTCTAAATCCTGACTGGAAATCCTCACAAATACCATTTCTTTCCAAGTAGGAACTAAGTTGAGATGATACTGCCTTTTCTAGTATTTTTGACAGAAAAGGTAGATTGGAAATCGGTCTGTAATTGACTAATTCACCAGGATCAAGTTGTGGTTTTTTAATAATAGGTTTGATAATAGCCTGCTTAAAATTTTTTGGTACGTAACCTAGTCAAGTCAAGTCAAGTCATCTTTATTTATATAGCGCTTTTTACAATGCAAATTGTGGCAAAGCAGCTTTACATTAATAAGAAAATGGTGTCATTGTGCAGCTTATTCTATATATTATTGATTCATTCCGTTGCAAATATCAATAGTTATTAGTCTAGTTAATTTAGGTATATCAGCACTGCAGAAAACAGTGACGTAATCGTCCGGCTCAGCTCAGTTTGTATACAACGGCGCCAATGCAGGCATATCAAAAACACTGCTGAATATCAAGCAAGTGTCCCCAACTTAAGCAAGCCAAAGGCAACAGCGGCAAGGAACCAAAACTCCAACAAATGGAGAAAAAAACCTCGGGAGAAACCAGGCTTAGTCGGGGGGCCAGTTCTCCTCTGGCCAACAGTGAACACTTGTCCGATACCCAGGCAGAGTTACGGGTCATTAAACCGATTTGGAATCGCAACAGTCATAATATTTAATCTAGTTCCATCTAGTTTAAGATCTTTTTGATCACGCCGGTATGGGACGGTTTGTTGGGATATGTGCCACTGGCTGATGAGTCGGTAAGGTCTTAATAAAGGATGAGCTAGTTAACACAGTCTCCGCCGACACCACAGGGCCACATCGCTGCCGCACACAGGCACAGGTTCCCCGTCCGACCCGGACACGGCCCAGATCCAGCCAATCACGTTAATTGGTAAACCTCGGGATAAGCAGAGAGACAAAAAATTAGCGTAGACGCCATTCTTCTTCTGATGTACCGAGTACATCTGGTGTTATAGGAAGTGTTCCCGGTTCCGGCTGACCTGATCTATGCAGCCTAACAATCCTTTAACGGATATGAAGACAAAAGTTTATAGTGCGTCATGTGTATGCCAGGTTGAATAGATGCGTTTTTAGTCTAGATTTAAACTGACAGAGTGTGTCTGCTTCCCGAACAATGCTAGGAAGATTGTTCCAGAGTTTAGGTGCCAAATAGGAAAAGGATCTACCGCCTGCGGTTGATTTTGATATTCTAGGGATTAACAACTGGCCAGAATTCTGAGATCGTAATAGACGCGAAGGACTATAATGCATTAAGAGCTCACTCAGGTACTGAGGAGCTAAGCCATTTAGTGCTTTGTAAGTAATTAGCAAGATTTTAAAATCTATACGATGTTTAATAGGGAGCCAGTGCAGTTTTGACAGAACCGGGCTAATATGTTCATATTTCCTGGTTCTAGTAAGGACTCTAGCTGCTGCGTTTTGGACCAGCTGTAATTTGTTTATCACGCGAGCAGGGCAACCACCCAAAAGAGCGTTACAGTAATCTAGTCTCGAGGTCATAAACGCATGAACTAGCTGTTCCGCATTTGTCATTGAGAGCATATGTCGCAATTTAGATATATTTTTAAGATGGAAGAATGCGGTTTTACATATGCTAGAAATGTGGCTTTCAAATGAAAGATTGGTATCAAAGAGCACACCCAGGTTCCTAACTGACAAAGATGACTTAACAGAGCAGCCATCAAGTGTTAGACAGTATTCAAGTTTTTTATGTGCTGAAGTTTTTGGTCCAATAATTAGAATCTCTGTTTTTTCTGAATTTAGTAGTAGGAAATTACTAGTCATCCAATTTTTTATATCAGCTACGCATTCTGTTAATTTTGAGAATTGGTAGGTTTCATCAGGGCGCGAGGAAATATAGAGCTGAGTATCATCAGCGTAACAGTGAAAGCTAATGCCATGCTTCCTAATGACATCTCCCAAGGGTAGCATGTACAGAGTGAAAAGCAACGGTCCTAGAACTGAGCCTTGTGGTACTCCATATTTAACTTGTGATCGAAATGACATCTTATCGTTTACTACTACAAACTGATAATGGTCAGATAAGTATGATTTGAACCATGCCAATGCAATTCCACTAATTCCAGCATAATTTTCTAGTCTATTCAAAAGAATATTGTGGTCAATAGTGTCAAAAGCAGCACTGAGGTCTAGTAACACTAATAGAGAGATACAACCATGATCTAATGATAAGAGCAAATCATTCGTAACTCTAATGAGAGCAGTCTCCGTACTATGGTACGGTCTAAATCCTGACTGGAAATCCTCACAGATACCATTTCTTTCCAAGTAGGAACTAAGCTGAGATGATACTGCCTTTTCTAGTATTTTTGACAGAAAAGGTAGATTGGAAATCGGTCTGTAATTGACTAATTCACCAGGATCAAGTTGTGGTTTTTTAATAAGAGGTTTGATAATAGCCTGCTTAAAATTTTTCGGTACGTAACCTAGTGATAAAGATGAATTAATGATCTTAAGAAGAGGATCTATGACCTCTGGAAGCATCTCTTTCAATAGCTTAGTCGGTATAGGGTCTAACATACATGTTGTAGATTTTGATGATTTAACAAGTTTAGACAATTCTTCCTTTCCTATAGCAGCGAATGAATGGAATTTTTCCTCAGGGATACAACAACCCACTGTCAGATGTGATACTGTAGTAGACAGTTGCATGGCTATAATTTTCTCTCTAATGGTCCGAGACATCATACGTGCGATTTCACACACCTCTTTAATGTTAATTTTGGTGATCTCCGACTGGCGAAGTCGGACATCATTAGCGCCGACGTGAATAACAATCTTAGAGTATTTACGATTAGCATTAGCCAGCACTTTTAAATTTGCTTTGATATCAGGCGCTCTGGCTCCCGGCAAACATGTGACTATGGTGGCTGGTGTCTCTATTTTCACGTTCCGTGTAATAGAATCGCCAATAACTAGGGCACTTTCAACAGGATTCTCAGCGGGTGCGTCACTGAGTGGGGAGAACCTGTTTGATGTTCTAATCGGAACGGAAGAGTGGTGTTTTTTAACACGACTAGGCCGCCTCACGGTCACCCAGTTGCCCTGCTGCACGGGCTCTACAGCCGGAACCGAACAATGTACGGAGTTCACTAGGCTAGTCGCATCCAAAACAGTATCTGAAGCCCTTGCATTCTTACTATCCTCAGTTAAAGTTTGGATGCGTGTCTCTAATTCTAAGATTTTCTCTGTCAGCCTGACTATTTCCCTACATTTATGACATGTGAATCCTTCATCGCTGACAGAAAAAGCTAAACTATGCATGTGACAGGCAGTGCAAGTAACAATGAAAGGAGAAGATGACATAGCTTACCGTGTTTGTAGACCGATCCGACTTACCAGATGTTTGATGAATTTGAAGAAAACGAGAGCGCGATAGAAATGACGTTGGGCACGGATAACACAAACTAGCGTAATGCTAACGCGTTGTGATGGTGATTTAGATTAAAAGATCAAAAACTAGCGATGTCAGATTAATGTGATAGGCAATATAAGACAATATCAGATATATAGTGAAGATAAAGTAGACAGCAAACAATGACAATAAATAGATTCAAATAAAGCTATATGGAGCAACAGACTCAAACAATTCAGCAGCGAGGCAGACAGAAGCAATCGATCAAGTCTCGCGAGATTTAGATTGGAAATCGGTCTGTAATTGACTAATTCACCAGGATCAAGTTGTGGTTTTTTAATAATAGGTTTGATAATAGCCTGCTTAAAATTTTTTGGTACGTAACCTAGTGATAAAGATGAATTAATGATCTTAAGAAGAGAATCTATGACCTCTGGAAGCATCTCTTTAAATAGCTTAGTCGGTATAGAGTCTAACATACATGTTGTAGATTTTGATGATTTAACAAGTTTAGACAATTCTTCCTTTCCTATAGCAGCGAATGAATGGAATTTTTCCTCAGGGATACAACAATACACTGTCTGATGTGATACTGTAGTAGACAGTTGCATGGCTATAATTTTCTCTCTAATGTTGTCAATCTTGCAGGTAAAGAAGTTCATAAAGTCATTACTGCTGTGCTGTTTGGAAACATCAGAAGTTGAGGCTGTATTTCTTGTTAATTTAGCCACTGTATTAAATAAATACTTAGGGTTGTGTTTATTTTCTTCTAAAAGATTTGAAAAATAAGCAGATCTAGCGGTTTTTACAGCCTTTCTGTACTCCATCATTTTCTCTCTCCATGAAATCCGAAAAACTTCTAGTTTTGAATTCTTCCAGCTGCGCTCCAGTTTTCTGGCTGCTCTCTTAAGGGTCCGAGTGTGCTCGTTATACCATGGCGTTGGACTAATATCCTTAATCTTTTTTAAGCGCAGAGGAGCGACAGAGTCTAGAGTGTTCGAAAAGAGAGCGTCAATAGTTTCTGTTGCAACATCGAGTTCTTCTAAGCTGTCTGGTTTGCTAAGTTGATGAAACTGATCAGGAAGATTATTTATAAAGCAATTTTTAGTGGTAGAAGTGATGGTTCTAACATATTTATGGCAGACAGGTGGTTTTCCAGCCTTGGATAAATGTAGCACGCATGAGACTAGATAATGATCTGAGACGTCATCGCTCTGCTGCAGAATTTCAACGGCATCAATATTGATTCCATGTGACAATATTAGATCTAGAGTATGATTACGACAATGAGTTGGTCCTGACACGTGTTGTCTAACTCCAATAGAGCTTAGAATATCTGTTAATGCCAATCCCAAAGCGTCTTTTTCATTATCTACATGTATATTAAAATCACCAACAATAAGGACTTTATCCACAGCCAGTACTAACTCCGATAGAAAATCAGCAAATTCTTTGATAAAATCTGTATGGCGCCCTGGTGGCCTGTATACAGTAGCCAACACAAATTTCAAATGAGAGTTGTCACTAACATTATATAAACTTACATAGAGCACCATCACTTCAAAAGAGATATATTTGAAAGACTTTTGAGTAATACTGAAGACATTACTATAGATTACAGCAACACCTCCCCCTTTACCTTTCTGACGAGGTTCGTGTCGATAATAGTAACCTTGAGGGCTAGACTCATTTAAAGTAATGTAATCGTCTGGTTTTAGCCAGGTTTCTGTCAAACACAGCACATCTAGGTTATTTTCTGTGATAATATCATTTATAATAAGTGCTTTTGAAGAAAGGGATCGAATATTTAGCAACCCAAGCTTTATCATTTTGTTATCTTTATAATCTCTGTTTACTACTTGTTGAACATCAATTAAATTATCACCCGTAAATGGGTTTGGAAGTTTTCTGTATTTATTAGTTTGGGGTACAGACACAGTCTCTATCTGATGATATCTAGGTGAAAGAGTCTCTATGTGTTGGGATTTATCTGAATTCTGTGACGTGAGACAGCTAGCAGACGGTCGGTTTAGCCAGTCTGTCTGCTTCCTGACCTGGGCCCCAGTTAGTCAAGGTTGAGCTCTAAGACTATGTGCCATATTACTAGAGAGAAGAGCGGCACCACCCCAGGAGGGATGAATACCATCTCTTTTCAACAGGTCAGGTCTGCCCCAAAAACTTTTCCAATTGTCTATGAAACCCATATTATTCTGTGGACACCACTTAGACAGCCAGCCATTGAGTGATGATAATCTGCTAATTATCTCATCACTCCTACGAGCAGGAAGGGGTCCAGAAAAAATTACAGTGTCTGACATCATACGTGCGATTTCACACACCTCTTTAATGTTAATTTTGGTGATCTCCGACTGGCGAAGTCGGACATCATTAGCGCCGACGTGAATAACAATCTTAGAGTATTTACGATTAGCATTAGCCAGCACTTTTAAATTTGCTTTGATGTCAGGCGCTCTGGCTCCCGGCAAACATGTGACTATGGTGGCTGGTGTCTCTATTTTCACGTTCCGTGTAATAGAATCGCCAATAACTAGGGCACTTTCAACAGGATTCTCAGTGGGTGCGTCACTGAGTGGGGAGAACCTGTTCGATGTTCTAATCGGAACGGAAAAGAGGTGTTTTTTAACACGACTAGGCTGCCTCACGGTCACCCAGTTGCCCTGCTGCACGGGCTCTACAGCCGGAACCGAACAATGTACGGAGTTCACTAGGCTAGTCGCATCCAAAACAGTATCTGAAGCCCCTGCATTCTTACTATCCTCAATTAAAGTTTGGATGCGTGTCTCTAATTCTAAGATTTTCTCTGTCAGCCTGACTATTTCCCTACATTTATGACATGTGAATCCTTCATCGCTGACAGAAAAAGCTAAACTATGCATGTGACAGGCAGTGCAAGTAACAATGAAAGGAGAAGATGACATAGCTTACCGTGTTTGTAGACCAATCCGACCTACCAGATGTTTGATGAACTTGTAGAAAAGGATAGCGTGACAGAAATGACGGTGGGCACGGATAACACAAACTAGCGTAATGCTAACGCGTTGTGATGGTGATTTAGATTAAAAGATCAAAAACTAGCGATGTCAGATTAATGTGATAGGCAATATAAGACAATATCAGATATATAGTGAAGATAAAGTAGACAGCAAACAATGACAATAAATAGATTCAAATAAAGCTATGGAGCAACAGACTCAAACAATTCAGCAGCGAGGCAGACAGAAGCAATCGATCCTTACAAAAGTTATTAATATGAGGATATTTGATAGAAAAATTAAACAAAAACAAAAATTTTTAATTTAAACTGATATATGGATATTATAAAAAAGTAAGAAACAAATGTGAAAAAATGATTACAACTATTAACACAAAAGCTTCTAAGAAATGAGAATATTTAATATTAGAATTAAGAAAAAACAAAAACAAGATTTAAAGAAAAACAAAGCAATAAATAAGATGTAAAGAAAGATGATTATAATTATAAATACTAAAGATTATTAATGTCATAGTTGAGTCCAGACTCTGATTGTATTTTTTAGAAATTATATTTATTTTCCTTTTGATTGTATTTGAGATGCACGCACAGACTCGCAGATTAAGACATCTGTCAGGTGGCTGCTCTGCAGTGCAGCATTTCTCTGAAGTATCAATTCATGTTGTCTACTCACAGTGCTGATGTAGTGACATCTTCACACATCTAAATGACATGGCTCGCTACAGGCAGAGAGCAAGAGAATGACAAAGAGAGAGAGCAGAAACGCTGAAAGGGTCAGTGGACATCATTAGAGTGTCTGTCAGAATTCTTTCAGTTGCACATATGATGTCCAAAAAAAACTTTACCACAAACTCTCTTATGTTCTTGAAGATACAAATAAATTATATATATAATATATATATATATATATATATATATATATATATATATATATATATATGCAATGCATCCAGAAAGTATTCATAGCACTTTACTTTTTCCACATTATGTTGCAGCCTTATTCCAAAAAGGATTAAGTCATTTATTTTCCTCAAAATTCTACAAACAATACCCTATAATGGCAATGTGAAAAAAGTTTGTTTGAATTCTTTACAAATTTATTAAAAATGAAAACAAAACAAAAAATCACATGTATATAAGTATTCACAGCCTTTGCCCAATACTTTGTTGAAGCACCTTTGGCACAATAGTCTCAAGTCTTTATGAGAATGATGCTACAAGCTTGGCACACTTATCTTCTTTTCAGGACCTCTCAAGCTCCATCAGGCTGGATGGGGAGTGTTGGTGCACAGCCATTTTCAGATCTTCAATCGGGTTCAAGTCTGGGCTCTGGCTGTACCATTCATGGGCATTCACAGAGATGTCCCGAAGCCGCTCCTTTGTTTTCTTGGTTGTGTGTTTAGGGTCGTTGTCTTGTTGGAACATGAACCTTTGTATAGATTTTAAAATCTTGCTAATTACTTACAAAGCACTAAATGGTTTAGCTCCCCAGTACCTGAGTGAGCTCTTAATGCATTATAGTCCGCATTAAAATCTCAGAATTCTGGCCAGTCGTTAAAACCTAGAATATTAAAATCAACCACAGGTGGTAGATCCTTTTCCTGTTTAGCAACTAAACTCTGGAACAATCTGTCAGTTTAAATCTAGACTAAAAATGCATCTCTTTAGCCTGGTAAACACATGACACATTATCAATTTATGTCTTCATTTCCGTTAAAGGATTGTTAGGCTGCATAGATCAGGTCAGCCGGAACTGGGAACACTTCGTATAACACTGGATGTACTCGTTACATCAGAAGAAGAATGGCATCTACGCTCATTTTAGTCTCTCTGCTTTTCTAGGGGCTTACCATTTACCGTAATTAGCTGGATCTGGGTCGTATCCAGGTCAGATGGAGAACCTACCTATACACAACAGCAACGCAGCCCTGAAGTCAAGTCAAGTCAAGTCAAGTCATCTTTATTTATATAGCGCTTTTTACAATGCAAATTGTGGCAAAGCAGCTTTACATTAATAAGAAAATGGTGTCATTGTGCAGCTTATTCTATATATTATTGATTCATTCCGTTGCAAATATCAATAGTTATTAGTCTAGTTAATTTATGTATATCAGCACTGCAGAAAACAGTGATGTAATCGTCCGGCTCAGCTCAGTTTGTATACAACGGCGCCAATACAGGCATATCAAAAACACTGCTGAATATCAAGCAAGTGTCCCCAACTTAAGCAAGCCAAAGGCAACAGCGGCAAGGAACCAAAACTCCAACAAATGGAGAAAAAAACCTCGGGAGAAACCAGGCTTAGTCGGGGGGCCAGTTCTCCTCTGGCCAACAGTGAACACTTGTCCAATACTCAGGCAGAGTTACAGGTCATTAAACCGTTTTGGAATCGCAACAGTCAAAATATTTAATCTAGTTTAAGATCTTTTTGATCACGCCGGTATGGGACGGTTTGTTGGGATATGTGCCACTGGCTGATGAGTCGGTAAGGTCTTAACAAAGGATGAGCTAGTTAACACAGTCTCCGCCGACACCACAGGGCTACATTGCTGCCGCACACAGGCACAGGTTCCCCGTCCGACCCGGACACGGCCCAGATCCAGCCAATCACGTTAATTGGTAAACCTCGGGATAAGCAGAGAGACAAAAAATTAGCGTAGACGCCATTCTTCTTCTGATGTACCGAGTACATCTGGTGTTATAGGAAGTGATCCCGGTTCCGGCTGACCTGATCTATGCAGCCTAACAATCCTTTAACGGATATGAAGACAAAAGTTTATAGTGCGTCATGTGTATGCCAAGTTAAATAGATGCGTTTTTAGTCTAGATTTAAACTGACAGAGTGTGTCTGCTTCCCGAACAATGCTAGGAAGATTGTTCCAGAGTTTAGGTGCCAAATAGGAAAAGGATCTACCGCCTGCGGTTGATTTTGATATTCTAGGTATTAACAACTGGCCAGAATTCTGAGATCGTAATAGACGCGAAGGACTATAATGCATTAAGAGCTCACTCAGGTACTGGGGAGCTAAGCCATTTAGTGCTTTGTAAGTAATTAGCAAGATTTTAAAATCTATACGATGTTTAATAGGGAGCCAGTGCAGTTTTGACAGAACAGGGCTAATATGTTCATATTTCCTGGTTCTAGTAAGGACTCTAGCAGCTGCGTTTTGGACCAGCTGTAATTTGTTTATCACGCGAGCAGGGCAACCACCCAATAGAGCGTTACAGTAATCTAGTCTCGAGGTCATAAACGCATGAACTAGCTGTTCCGCATTTGTCATTGAGAGCATATGTCGCAATTTAGATATATTTTTAAGATGGAAGAATGCGGTTTTACATATGCTAGAAATGTGGCTTTCAAATGAAAGATTGGTATCAAAGAGCACACCCAGGTTCCTAACTGACGAAGACGACTTAACAGAGCAGCCATCAAGTGTTAGACAGTATTCTAGGTTTTTATGTGAAGTTTTTGGTCCAATAATTAGAATCTCTGTTTTTTCTGAGTTTAGTAGTAGGAAATTACAAGTCATCCAATTTTTTATATCAGCTACGCATTCTGTTAATTTTGAGAATTGGTAGGTTTCGTCAGGGCGCGAGGAAATATAGAGCTGAGTATCATCAGCGTAACAGTGAAAGCTAATGCCATGCTTCCTAATGACATCTCCCAAGGGTAGCATGTACAGAGTGAAAAGCAACGGTCCTAGAACTGAGCCTTGTGGTACTCCATATTTAACTTGTGATCGAAATGACATCTCTTCGTTTACTACTACAAACTGATAACGGTCAGATAAGTATGATTTGAACCATGCCAATGCCATTCCACTAATTCCAGCATAATTTTCTAGTCTATTCAAAAGAATATTGTGGTCGATTGTGTCAAAAGCAGCACTGAGGTCTAGTAACACTAATAGAGAGATACAACCATGATCTAATGATAAGAGCAAATCATTTGTAACTCTAATGAGAGCAGTCTCAGTACTATGGTACGGTCTAAATCCTGACTGGAAAACCTCACAGATACCATTTCTTTCCAAGTAGGAACTAAGCTGAGATGATACTGCCTTTTCTAGTATTTTTGACAGAAAAGGTAGATTGGAAATCGGTCTGTAATTGACTAATTCACCAGGATCAAGTTGTGGTTTTTTAATAAGAGGTTTGATAATAGCCTGCTTAAAATTTTTTGGTACGTAACCTAGTGATAAAGATGAATTAATGATCTTAAGAAGAGGATCTATGACCTCTGGAAGCATCTCTTTCAATAGCTTAGTCGGTATAGGGTCTAACATACATGTTGTAGATTTTGATGATTTAACAAGTTTAGACAATTCTTCCTTTCCTATGGCAGCGAATGAATGGAATTTTTCCTCAGGGATACAACAACCCACTGTCTGATGTGATACTGTAGTAGACAGTTGCATGGCTATAATTTTCTCTCTAATGTTGTCAATCTTGCAAGTAAAGAAGTTCATAAAGTCTTTACTGCTGTGCTGTTTGGAAACATCAGAAGTTGAGGCTGTATTTCTTGTTAATTTAGCCACTGTATTAAATAAATACTTAGGGTTGTGTTTATTTTCTTCTAAAAGATTTGAAAAATAAGCAGATCTAGCGGTTTTTACAGCCTTTCTGTACTCCATAATTTTCTCTCTCCATGAAATCCGAAAAACTTCTAGTTTTGAATTCTTCCAGCTGCGCTCCAGTTTTCTGGCTGCTCTCTTAAGGGCCCGAGTGTGCTCGTTATACCATGGCGTTGGACTAATATCCTTAATCTTTTTTAAGCGCAAAGGAGCGACAGAGTCTAGAGTGTTCGAAAAGAGAGCGTCAATAGTTTCTGTTGCAACATCGAGTTCTTCTAAGCTGTCTGGTTTGCTAAGTTGATGAAACTGATCAGGAAGATTATTTATAAAGCAATTTTTAGTGGTAGAAGTGATGGTTCTAACATATTTATGGCAGACAGGCGGTTTTCCAGCCTTGGATAAATGTAGCACGCATGAGACTAGATAATGATCTGAGACGTCATCGCTCTGCTGCAGAATTTCAACGGCATCAATATTGATTCCATGTGACAATATTAGATCTAGAGTATGATTACGACAATTACGATTACTGAAGTGTCGGCAGAGACTGTGTCAACTAGCTCATCCCTTGTGAAGGCCTTACCGACTCATCAGCCAGTGGCACAGGTCCCCAAAAAACCGTTCCAAACCAGGATGATGAAAAAGATCTTAAACTAGATGGACCTGGACTAAATATTTTGACTGGTGCTTTTCTCCTAAGGCTTTTTTGGCCTACATTGGCGCTGTTGTATGCAAATTGAGCTGAGCTGGATCATTACATCAATGTTTTCTCCAGTGCTGATATAAATAAATTAACTAGACTAGTAAATATTGATCTTTGCAATGGAATGAATCAATACAAATATAAAAAATAAGCTGGACAATGACATAATTTTCTTTAGGAGTATACCAAAAATTGTAAAAAGCGCTATATAAGTAAAGGTGAGTTAACTCTGACTTCGCCCAGTCTGAGGTCTAGAGTGCAGGTTTTCATCAAGGATGTCTCTGTACATTGCTGCATTCATCTTTCCCATGATACTGACAGTGGTGTGGTGTGGATCCAGCCATTGTACAGTAGCATCTGGATGTTTGGATCTCCTAGCTCTGCCTCCTGCCTCTGATCCAGTTGCTCCACCTCGGCTTGTCATCCATTCTCCTCCGCCCTGGCTCCTCCCCTCCTCGGCTCCACCTGGGACCATCGGCCATTTGGCTACACCGGACTCCCTCGGATGCGGGTAGTCGTGGCCTAGTGGTGAGGGAGTTGGGCTTGTAAATCTGAAGGTTGCAGGTTCGATTCCCATGCCGGCAGGAATTGAAAGTGGGGATTGTGAATAAACAGCACTCTCTCCACCTTTGATACCATGACTAAAGTGCCCTTGACCTGTAACTCTGCCTGAGTATCGGACAAGTGTTCACTGTTGGCCAGAGGAGAACTGGCCCCCCTACTAAGCCTGGTTTCTCCCGAGGTTTTTTTCTCCATTTGTTGGAGTTTTGGTTCCTTGCCGTTGTTGCCTTTGGCTTGCTTAAGTTGGGGACACTTGCTTGATATTCAGCAGTGTTTTTGATATGCCTGCATTATACGCCGTTGTATACAAACTGAGCTGAGCCGGACGATTACGTCGCTGTTTTCTGCAGTGCTGATATACCTAAATTAAGTAGACTAATAACTATTGATATTTGCAACGGAATGAATCAATAATATATAGAATAAGCTGCACAATGACACCATTTTCTTATTAATGTAAAGCTGCTTTGCCACAATTTGCATTGTAAAAAGCGCTATATAAATAAAGATGACTTGACTTGACTTGACTTGACTTGAGCAAGACACCTAACCCCTAATTGCTCCCCTTGTAAGTCGCTTTGGATAAAAGCGTCTGCTAAATGATGAAAAATGAAATGAAATGAAATGTCACCACACCTTCACCACAGACTTGCAAGCCATCTGCTGCATGCGGTCTCTCCACCCCATACGGCTCCTGTTCCTCCTCCCAGCAGGGAGTAAGAGTTCTAGAGCTGTTACTTTATTGTTCCAAAAAGGATTGGTACCAACTAAATAGCTTCATTAGGGAGTTCAAGTTCAAGATGCTTACACTCAAGCAAATCATGTCACAAATCAGGTCAGAGGACTGGTTTGTCTCGATAGATCTGAAGGATGCATTCTTCTCTGTTTGCATCCTTCCACAACACAGGAAGTTCCTGAGGTTCGCTTTAGGGGCTGAAGCATACCAATATCGAGTTATTCCTTTTGGCCTCGCTTTTTCACCTCGCACTTTTACAAAGTGTGTGGATGCAATTCTGGCTCCCTTGCGACTCCAGGGCATCCGCATACTAAATTATTTCAACGATTGGCTGATTTTAGCTCATTTAGAGCAGTTGGTGGTTTGCCATTGAGATGTCGTTAACACATGATAAAGTTGAGGTTGAGGTTGAATGCCAAGAAAAGTGTGCTTTCTCCAGCTCACTGGACCCCTTTTCTGGGTGTGGTATGGGATTCGACAACAATGCAGGCACACTGTCACCTGCTCGTAAAGTTTCGATTCTTTCAGCCATAAAAGAGATAGTCCAGTCACTCCCTGTCAAACAGTTTCAGAGACTGTTAAGTCTTATGGCAGCTGAGTCCAATGTAATATCTTTTGTCCTGCTGTACATGAGACATTTGCAGTGGTGGCTCAAGACCAAGGGGTTTTGAAATTGCGTGGCACAAATTGCTTGGAAATACTGTCCATGTTTCAGGCTCTGAAACACTTCCTCACAGACCTAAGAGGCTATTGTGTGTATGAGACAACGGGTCTTCACCAGCCCGCTGTCAGGTAAAACAGGGGTTGCCCAGGGAAAAAAAAAAATCCCCAGAAAAATAATATGGCAATACTCGCAGAGTAGGAAAGTGCAAAGTGATATTTATTTACAGTGCTCAAGAGGTGAATAGTCCCAGCAGACAAACGACCAAAACTATATACTAAAGTAAAAAGAAAAATCAAATAACAACCAAAATTGTACAAAAACAAAAAAAGAATACATATATATATATATATATATATATATATATATATATATATATATATATATATATATATATATATATATACACAAACTACCTCAATGTCAAATAAATTGCTCACGGCACCACAGTTGCACGCTCGCTCGCCAGGTTAACTGACACCATGTACTTCTTTGGGGTCCTCTTTATAGTCCAAGCCCCGCCCCTTTTGTTAAAATCTTTAAATTTTTTGGTGGGTAAATATTCTGGTGAGTACATAAAACATCCATTTTTTTTAATACCATCACATGAATGTTTACACAGAATAAAGAAATATTTATAGAAAGCAAGAGTTCATATAAACACAAACATAAACATAGACATAAATAATAATAAATATAATAACAACAACACATTTCTATTATTCCCCCTCTAATTAACAAAGACAATGGATGAACCAACTTCCGGTTGCTTCGCGCCGACTTGCCCACACACAAAGTGGACCTGGCACTATTTATCCAGGCCGCTGGGTGGCGCTCGGGTTTGGATGACCGATGCTGAAGAACGCGGATGACCGGCAACACAGACGCTGACAAACACGGAATACAGGTATGTATTAACACAATAACATAACGATAGACAATTCAGGTATGTATGTATGTATGTATGTAGTTATGTGCAGCGGGGATTCTGACAGGGATGAAAGTGGAATGAACATGTTTGCGTGTATGAAGACCAGCGTGCCAATGACGTGCCTGTGCACCCACATCGCCTCAGCAGGGAACGGAGGACGAGGTAAGATGGGCTGTGTGTGTGTGTGTGTGTGTGTGTGTGTGTGTTCTGCGTTAACCAACAGGGACAGGGACAGGTCACTCTGTCACAGTGTGCTTTTATGTACAGACAACACAGTAGTGGTCTCTTACTTAAAACATCAGGGGGAGTTCCTGCAGAAGCGATTCCCCGCAGGGTTATCCCACTCTACAATAAAGGTGAATGTTGTGGCTGTAGCAGCTTACAACATTTCTTTTGGTGGTGAATCTTTGGGGAGACACCCTCTAATTACTTGTTTCCTATGTGGTACTTCGAGTCTAAGACCAGCAGTCCACATAAGGGTGACAGCCTGGGACCTGGCCTTTATTGTAGAAGGCCTTTCTTTGGCTCCCTTCGATCCTGTTGAGGAAGTTTCTAAAAAGTTTCTTACTCTGTTTTTCTGCTTGCTATATTGTCTCTCAAAAGAATTGTAGACATTCAAGCTCATCTCAGTTTCTCCCTCATGCCTGGAATTTGCGCATGGTATGGTAAAGGATTTTCTTTATCCTAGATCGGGTTATGTTCCAAAGATTCCTATTAATATTATTAGACCTATCGTGCAGCAGGCCTTTTGTCCTCCTCCTTTCAGGATGTAAGACCAAAATAAACTAATTCTGCTTTTCCCCGTTGCTGCCCTGTGGAGAAAGTCTGAAGCAAGACCATCTCATTTGCTAATGAGTCGGCTGGTCAGCCTTCACCTTTGGCTGTTTGGGCCCACTCTACCAAGAGTATGGCTGCTTCTAAAGCATTACTGTCAGGAGTTTCTCTCCAAGATATTTGTGATGTGAGATATGCACATCATCTGAATAAATAAGCTTTCCATTGACTTATGGTTTGTTAGGATAGGACAATATTTTGACGAGATACAACTATATGAAAATCTGAATCTGAGGGTGCAAAAAAAATCTAAATATTGAGAAAATCACCTCTCCAAATGAAGTCCTTAGCATTACATATCACAAAAATGTACAAAATATCTTCATGGAACATATTTACCTATGTCAGGGTTATCCGCTGGAGTGGCCTCTAACAGCCACCAGAGGGTACTCCACCTTGGACTTTCACCTCACCATCAGGACTCACACACATGCACAAACTACACTTCTCAGAAGCCCCATACCTTGTCACTGATCACCCCCAGCCAGCTGTAGCACATTACCTGGACTATTTAAGAGGCAATCAGCCTGGTCTTTTTTTCCTCTGATTACAATTCTGTGAGTTTTTCCCTGTCTAGTCTTCCTGTTGTGACCCTTTGTGCTGCCTGCCCTGATCCTTGCTCGTTGTACTGAACTGTTTGACTACCTCTGCTAATAAAGCCTGCATTTGGACCTCACTCCATTGACTCTTCATTCAGAAGACCTCGCCACTTCAAGATCCAGTGGCTTTCATCAGCGTTCCCTGTCAAACCATGGATTCAGTCGACAAGCTACTACAACTTCGGCAAGAGGATCTACCCACTGAGGATTATGTTCATCAATTCTGTGAGCTATCCTATCTAGTTACGTTTGATTAAATAGCATCAAAAGACTTTTTCCATCGTGGTCTTAAAGAAGATCTAAAATTCTGGTTTCCTGAGGGAAGCTTTAATTTCAGCTTGAGACTTTATGGACTATGCTTTAATTTTGTGTGAATCATCATTTACTGCGGGAGAGATGGAGAACTTTGAGAAGCCTAAGAAATTTTTGTGCAAGGGCACGAATTTCCAAGCTCCTGTAGCCACGGAGCTTAGTTTATTACAGACCCAATTTCGAGAAGCTTTAGCCCTGTGCCTCATATATGTTCCTGCCCTGCAGTGTCTGCACCTAATCTAGTCAACAACATGGCAGTCACCTCCAGTCCTGAACTTTGTCATGTCTCAGCAGAGCTTCCAGAGCCTCGTCAGCCCAAGAGAGCGCTCCTGAGTCAGTCGTTGAGCACGTCAGTGCAGCCCAAGAGGGCACTCCCGAGTCAGCCGCTGAGCCTCGTCAGTGCAGCCCAAGAGGGCACTTCCGAGTCTGTCCCTGAACACGCCAGTGTAGAAAAAGGGCAGTCCTGAGCACATCAGTGCAGCCTGGAGGGCATTTCAGCAAGCCCCGAAGAATCATCCTTCCTGCCAATGCAGTCATGCCCCCTGAACTGTCTGTCTGCCTTGATATGCCCACAAGGGCAATCTCTGAGTTCCCTGATTATCCTGATATAACCATGGTTATCACCTATGAACTTTCTGTCTGTCCTGATGCAACCACGGTTGTCAGCTATGATCTTCCTGTTTGTTCTGATTCGACCATGGAGGTCGCCCCTAAGCTTCAGGTCTACCCTGATAAGATCACGAAGATCATCCCTGAGTTCCCTGTCTGCCTTGACATGACCACGAAGGTCATTCCCAAGTTCCCTGTTGGTCCAGATATTACCACAAAGATCATTCCTGAGTTCCCTGTCGGCCTTGATATGACCACAGAGGTCATCCCTGAACTTCCTGTCTGTCCTAAAATGATCACGTGTGTCATCCCTGAATCGCCTGTCTGTCCTGACATGACAACGCAGGTCATTCCCGAGTTCCCTGTTTGTCCTGATATGACCACGGAGGTCGTCTCTTGAGTTCACTGTCTGCCCGGATACAACCACTGAGGTGGTTCCTGAACTGTCTACTGCTTCCACACGACCAGAGAGGAAGTTCTAACCAGAGCCTTGGAGGGCGTTCATCATGGCCGCCTGCTCAGTCCCAATCATCATGTCCTCTTCCGCTCCATGGACCTGGCCCTCCATTCCGCCCCTTAGCCCACCTCTGCTTCACTTCCCTCCTGGACTTCAGGTGGTTTTGTTTGGGAGTGTCTGGAACCCACTCCTTAGGAGGGGGGCTAGGTCAGAGTTATCCGCTGAAATGCCGTCTAACAGCCACCAGAGGGTACTCCACCTTGGACTTTCACCTCACCGTCAGGACTCCATTTCCCACAGTGCATCACGCTGACTCTTCGTAACAACTTAACATTGATTATCTCTTAATTACGGCATATATATATATATATATATATATATATATATATATATATATATATATATATATATATATAATTGGACAACCACCAAATAGGTGGCAATGTGCACTAAACAGGTCAATCGCTATTATACAAAAGAAGAAGAAGAAGTAGAATGGCGTGGTTTTTCTTAGCGTTTGTTTCCATGATGAATCGTATTGTGTGTGTACCGTGAAAATGCTCTGGGTTGGCTAAAATTACTCCCGGAAGCGTTTTTGGAACCAGCATACCTCAAGTAAGCAAGGTTTGGGTTAATCAAGTGAGAGTTAACCTTGTTTCCCCCCCCCCCCCCCCCCCCCCCCACCCCCCGAAATAAATGTATAGTCAAACAGACAAAACACACAATGAAAGAGAAAAACTAAAGATTAGAAATAGGATCACCAATCAAAAAAAGAATGAGAAACAGCTAAGTACATCCACAGCCGCATTACAAAGCCCGATCAGCTGTGTGCAGCGACATGTGCAAAAGAAAAACAAAACAAAAAACATGAGCAGGAGGAGAGACAGATCAAACCTGCAACCTGAGAGGTACATTAAATATTAACAGATAAAACTTTTGATTATATTAATAAATACTAAAAATATCTAAAATTAATAAATGCTTTAGAAGCATTTTTCATTTTTTCATGACCCATTGTTGTTATTAAGCAGAACTGGAGTAGATTACTGATCGTACTCAGTAGCCAGTGTGGTTGAAGTTAATTGTCACAACCAAAACAGACGCTTAAACTGCTGAGCAAATGTGAGCTCACAAACAACCTTTCATCATGCTAAAAATGGTGACACTTTATTTTTACAGTATAGTTATTTATTTTACAGCCATAGTTACATGTCACTATACTACATGTACTTACTATTGTAATAACAGTAAATTATGCATAATTACAATTAACTAACCCTAAACCAAATCCTAGCCCTAACTGTAACTCTATTGTAAGTACATGTAGTTAATTAATAATACTCAGTACATATTTGAGTAATTACAATGTAACTACGGCACTGTAAAATAAAGTGTAACCAAAAAAATCAAGACATTTGTCCTGCACTGTGGAGGAACCACATCTCAGCTGTCATTCATTCGATTTTACAATCTGTGTGGCACCTGCACAGTGTCATCATGCCATTTTTCAAGCTGCGGAAATGCAAAAATAACCCGATGCTGCTCTATATAAATTTGTAAGATGTTCTTCTGTGGATCTATTAGTTTAACTGTTTAATTTTATCAGTGTAATAATGTGGAACGGCCATAGAAAGTAACCCTTCATCTACAAAATATTGTCTTGCCCTGCAGACCTTATAAAGACATTTTACATGAGGTCCATGTGAACTGGAGCTAATGGGAAAACCCACATCTCAGACATTTAACTGTTTCCCTCATAGATGGAGTCTCAAGCTGACGGCCTTTTAATGCAGCTAATTTGTTTTGCTGGTTAAGCATCCAGCCGTCTGATGTCAGTGAAATGCATCTACCATCTGAGTGCTGCTCAATTACACTTCAGCTTTCATGAGGCATTAATTATCATCACCAGTTTATAAATGTAATTACTGTTTTGATTTTAGCAAGTACTTGAATCTGCAGATCTACTTCCTGATTGAAACAAGCATTTTCTGTGAATCCAGAAAAAAAAAGTTCTAAGAACATTTTGTTAACATTCCCACTAAGTTATGAAAACGTAATTTCTGAATGTAAGCTACTGTAATGAACATTATAAAGGTCCATTTTTAAAAAATTCTGTGTAAAGGCATTTGTTTCTCTACACATAAAATACATAAATACACACACATTCCACACACCAATCAACGAGAACCAACCGAGACTGAGGGAAAACACAGGGTATATTTACACATGGCAAACAAAGAGGACTAATTAACCCATTGATGCATAACATGGGTCTAAAATGACCCGGTTTTTATTTTTATTTTCTATGTCTTTGCAAGAAATTAATTTCATCATTCATTTTTCCAGGTATTCCTCAATGAACTTGTTTTTGATCATCATATTTTCATTTTTCTTTTCTTACTTTTTGAATAAAAATAATTTTTGTATCACAACCCTTCTAATGTGCAACATGGGTCTAAAATGACATGGCATTCATTCTGAATCTTTGAAAGAAATGTACTTTATCATTTATTTATTCCAGGTATTCATTAAAAAACTTGTTTTTAATGTCCACAAATCATGATTTTTATTTTTCCTTTATTAATTTCATAAACAAACATCAATTGGACACATGGGTCTAAAATGACCCATATTCATTTCCTATGTACTTTCGATCATGGGTGAGTGATTCTTTGCTGAATCTTTGAAAAAAAAAAAAAATAAATTGATCATTTATTTATTCCAGGTATTCATTAAACATCTTATTTTTGATTTAAACAAATCATTAATTTTCCTTTCTTACTTACATTTTTTGTATTTCTCCATCAATTTTGCATAAATGGGTCAAAAATGACCTGCCACACATTTTACAACTCAACACAGTTGCTTTTGTATATTTGATGAATATAACTTTTTTACCAAATAAAATAGTTGATATTTTGTGAAAGATAACTGGACATAATATTTGAACGTTAGGCCAAGTGTCACGTAACGCGGGGATAAAACTCACGGAAACGATGATGAACAGGAAACAGGTATTTTAATGATGAAACTCAGATCACAGACTGGAACACACGTACACATTGACGAGATCGGACAAAGGACTGAAAGACATGGACAAATATACACAAACACATGAGGAGTGATTAACAAGGCACAGGTGAATGACATGACAGGGGAGAAACTAGGTCATGGGACAAACCAAAAACCATAAAGAGGGGCGGCAAGACTATACATGTAACACCAAGGTTCAACCTTGAAATCCATTATTAGTGAGAAAGAGAAGCATGTCCAATACTATTAGTTTGCTTGATGTTGACTTATTCTATTCTAGCTAGCTAATGTTAGCTAGGGCAACAAAATAAAAGTTGAAATATTACATATATTTATATAATATACAACATCGATATATCATCGCTGTCGGGTGGAAACCTTCTATCTCCATATAGCCACACAATTCCAAACTCAACACGGCTGCTTTTGTATTTGATGCATGTAAGTATTATTATTTTTGATATAATAAGCTTAATATTATTTCATCATTTATATTTTTTGCCATAAATCAATGCTCTTGGTCACCCTTTACGTCGGTCAGTGTTCCTAAGAAGTAACAGGACATACACAACATTGTGGACAAACACAACATTGGTCTAAAGTGACCTTTTTATTTTCTATATTGCATATATCGGAAGAAATTAATTTCATTATTCACTATTCCAGGTATTCCTCAATGAACAAATACTTATTTTCTTCTTTCCTTTCTTACTTTTTGAATAAAAATACTTTTTGTTTCATTACCCTTCAAATGCCCAACCCAGGCAATGTCCAGGCACCTGTGGGTGGAATATCTGTTGCAGGTGCAGGTCCTGCAGCTCCTCAGGATGCTTCTTGTTCTGCCCTGAGCGGGGGGGATGCTCGCTCCAGTAAGACCCATTTTGAATTTATTGGACTGGGTCTGAGTTCCCTCTTCAGAGGATACATCAGACAAGTCTTGTCACACAAATCTTGGATGTCTTCTTCATCTAGTGGAACTGGATTTACACCTACAACTCCAGATTGACCTTATGGCACATAGTCTAGGTCATCAGCATCAGATGTTTCAGACTTTGAATCAGGACTGAGAATTGCCTCATTCTGTTCTGTATGCAGCTTCTCTAGTCTAGTCAAGTCAAGTCACCTTTATTTATATAGCGCTTTTTACAATGCAAATTGTGGCAAAGCAGCTTTACATTAATAAATGGCAAATAATTTTGGCTGCACAGCAGCTCCCAAAGAAAATGGTGTCATTGTGCAGCTTATTCTATATATTATTGATTCATTCCGTTGAAAACATCAATAGTTATTAGTCTAGTTAATTTATGTATATCAGCACTGCAGAAAACAGTGTCGTAATCGTCTGGCTCAGCTCAGTTCACATACAAAGGTGCCAATGCAGGCTAGGGTTGGGTACCGAAACTGAACCTAACTGGTGATTGAAATATTTGTCCTCTGGTGCTATGACACGGGCGTAAGAAGCATCAGATTCATCAACACGCCTGATCGCTAGTTAAATTTAAATACTGCGTTCCTGGGGTGTAAGAATGCTCGGAAAAATTATTTCCTGAATGAGAAAACTCACGTGAACGTTGGAAAGCTTTGATGATAGCCTACAAACCCAATACATAGTTGTAGTAATGTTACTGTCCATTTTGTTTTCACATTCCGAAGTAAAAATCACAAATCGTCGGGAAGTGAGACCAACTGTGAAGCGTGTGAGCACAGCAACTACACTTGCGCTGACTGCAGTGCAGCAGGTGGTCTACCGTTAGCTTAGCTAGCTAAATTAAACGTGCTTAAATTAAAATGCCTAAAACTAAACACTCCAAAGTGTGGCTATATTTCACCAGAAAGGATTCTGCCGTGCAGCAAATGTTTTATAATAGTTGCGTGTAAAGGGGGAAACACGTCAAACCTAATAAAACATTTGAGGGCACATGGAATATGCACCATGTTTATGCTTGCGGACATCAGCTGGCACTATCAGTGGGGATGACCCCAGCCCCAGTAAGCGGGACAGTTTTCCCATATTGTTTGCACTTTCAAACAGGCCTCATCAACACCATCTGATAGAGTTTTCTCCTGTGCAGGACATGCATTAAGTCAGGCGAGTGTGTCTCTGCAAAAAAATTGCTGAAATTTGAAGCTGTTAAATTATTATAGTTGAGCTAGTTGGCTTAGGTTTTACTGTTGTGTTTTGTATTTACTTATATATTCATGTATAACTTTTAATATATTGTTCAATTTAAAGAACTTTTTTTGTCCAGTAAAAAGGTATTCTTGACTGAGTCATCTACTTTCATTTTGTGGCTTTTTTTAAAGTATCGGTTCAGGCACCGTTTGGCACACTGATTATAAACTAAAGAAAATTTACAATTTCTGCATTCTATCTTGAGACATTGGATTGGATGTTTGAGAGATGAACCTTCTAGATTTGCATAATAGTAATGTGTCCCAGTTTTAGCAACATGTAACAGAAATTACCTGTAAAATTAAATTAATGGGAAACGAAAGATGGAGTCAATCATTACCAAACATGCTACCCATGTAATTTTAGTTAACCACGTTACTTTTAGTAGTTGGGTAGAGGACTTCTGGGAAATGTAGTTTGTATGCATGAGTGAGTGAGAGTGTGAGTGTGATGTATAGTCCATGGTGAAGTGCCCATGGTGAAGCACTTCAGCTGCAGCACTCACGACGACCGGGAACATAGATGTGGCGTCCGTGGTGGCTGAAGATTCTGGCGCAATGTTCCTGATTGCTGGAGGTTCTAGTGTGGCAGCCATGACGGGGAAAGGTTCTAGCATGGTGGCCATTTTGTCTGATGTCACTGATATAGCAGCCATCTTGTCTGAAGACACAGGTATGGCAGTCATGACAGGATGCGGTTCTGAGAAATCAGCTGATGCTTGATGAGGCTCTGGAAGATCTGCTGAGGCTTGACGAGGCTCTGGAAGCTCTGCTGAGGCTTGACGAGGCTCTGGAAGCTCTGCTGAGGCTTGACGAGGCTCTGGAAGCTCTGCTGAGGCTTGACGAGGCTCTGGAAGCTCTGCTGAGGCTTGACAAGGCTCTGGAAGCTCTGCTGAGGCTTGACGAGGCTCTGGAAGCTCTGCTGAGGCGTGACGAGGTTCAGGAGGGTCTGAGGCGGGTTTGTGGAGCTCTGGAGCGGGTTCGTGGAGCTCTAGAGTGGCCTCGTGGAGCGCTGGAGGGGCCTCAGGGAACTCTGGAGATGATACTGGGAACTCTGTCATAGTCACAAAGTTCATAGGCCCCTCTTGGTTGGCCATTGATGTGCAGGCGGCGGCCATGTGGGTATGAGGCTCGATTGCCACAACCTTCTTCCGACGCGGTTTGCGCCTACGTCGTGGCTGGAGACGATCAATGACTTGGGTGAGTTCTGGATGATCAGCTGGAGCGTGCTGTGACTCTGGACGATCAGCTGATGCATGACGTGACTCTGGGTGATCAGCTGATGCATGACATGACTCTGGACGATCAGCTGAGGCGTGCTATGATGTGTCTTCCAAAGTGAATTTTGAACTGCAAAGGATTAGTGCGTATTCCATATAGTCTTTGAGACAACATGCAAAATTCCCCTCAGGAAACCTGATTCTTAGTGATCTATTCAGTCCATGACAAAAAATGTCTTTGAAAGCGGCTTCATCGAATGGAACATGATCCGATAGCTCATAAAATTGTTGAATGTATTCCTCGATTGGTAAATCCCCCTGTCGAAGCCGTATTAACTGGTCGAAGTAATCCATAGCGTGACGGAGAATGCTGTTGAAAGCCGCAGGATCGTGGTGTGGCGAGGTCTTCTGTAATGAAAGGGTAATGGAGTGCGATCCAAATGCAAGCTTTATTTCAACAGTGGTGGTCATACAGACAAGGATCAAACAGCAGCAAACAAGCATATCCAAGGAATGGCAGAATTGTAGTCAGTAAACAGGCGGAAAGGTCGGGACTCGCAGCAAGCAAACAAAGTCCAGTAAATCCAAGGGCAGGCAGATAATAATCAGGCCACGGTAGAAACAGCCAGTGTGACAACAGGAAACGCTCAGAAATGACAACATAAAGAAGATGAAGACCTCCTAATCTGGGTAATGAACTGCAGCTGGTAGAGTTAATCAGTGATTGGGTAACAAGCTGCAGCTGGTGCGGTAATCAGTAACTGGGTACAGGACTTCTGGGAAATGTAGTCTGTATGAATGAGTGAGTGAGAGTGTGATGTATAGTCCATGGTGAAGTGCCCTCTAGTGGCCATAGTGGGCACTTCAGCTGACAATCGTTACAAGTATGCAACTCTGAAACATTAATACAAAGGAGATAAAAAGAGACAATTAATACAAAGGCCAAACCCTATAAAAGGAAAATCATGAAAAGTGAAACTTGGATACACGTTTATACATTTCTCATTATTTGTCCTTCTCAGCAAGAATTAAGTGACCCCAAGTCTCTGCAAATTCCTTCTGAAAGTAAACCTTATCAGATGGTGTCCATGCGGGAGGGTTCCACAGACCTCAGAGTGAGTTATAAAGATTATTTGTTAAATATGACAAATAATTGTGTCTGATTTGTCTCAGTTGTTACACTAGAGTGCATTAGAATGTGGTTCGCCCAATCAATCGCGAGTTACCGTCATTACTGTTACTACAGCCTACAGTTTGCTAGCTAGCTATGCCTTCATCACGTAAATGCACATTATTTGGTTGCGTTAATTTACAAAACTGCTCTCTTTACTTAAATTTCCTAAAAAACGATGATATCAAGAAGATTTTGAGGAGCCACCTTGATGAAGATCTGAGGATCACTACCACCACCCGTCTCTGCAGTGAACATTATACCCGAGACCATTTTACAAACTTCATCAAACACAACTGCGACTCACTTATTCACAATCCACTGTTACTGGTGAATGGGGCTGAACCATCCCACCTTGTCCCGCCCCATGGTGGTCATCTGACATTTCATACAGTTGATTGATGATGAATATGATGCACGGCAACAACTTGTCATGGAGCCTATAGAATGGAGCTTGAATGACCCTAAAATTAAAGATATGAGGCATGATTGCCCCCTGTTTAGTTTTTGTCTCATATTTACATCATATGATATAGTTGAGCTATATCATATGATCAACGAGTGCAATATCACACAAGTGTTGTTTTTATGTCTAGAATAGCACGATTGCAAATGTGACACTGCTTTTATACAACAGTTCAATAAATAAGAAGTTAATATTGTGTTATTTTAGACACTGTTTTGCTCAATTGTGCCAACAAAAATATAAAGACAAAGCGGAAATTTTCGTCTCTGGGCAACACATAGAGGCATTTCATTTCTGAATCTGTTTGGAACGAACTGGGTGAACCATTGGCTAGTTGTACTTGAAGCGGGGCTGTACAGACCAATCGGTGTATTACATCAAAGTACCGCAAGAGCGATTCAAAAGAACATGGAGCTATCTGATCTCTAACCGCTCTCGACTTTGATGACTTTGATGTCATACACCGATCGGTTTGTGTAGTGCCACTTCAAGTCCAACAAGCCTAAAGATTCAATGGACTATTCATAAAGAGAACCATTTACTTCACTCCTGAATGAATCAGCCATTTGAACAGCATTCAAAATATTATTTATATATTGCCATTGTAATAAAAAAGACATTAGATACAAAGGAATAGTTCACCCAAAAATGAAAATTCAGTCATCATTTATTTAACCTCATGGTCCAAAAGGGAATGTGAGGCTAATAAATTCTATGTTGAATCAAATCAAATATTTCTTGCTGAAGCTACTTTTTGGAATGTCTATTTGATGCTTTACACAACGATGACACAATGATCTCTTCTTCCAGAGAGACCTGGTCAAGTTACACACAAAGAGAATTATGAAAAACAATGCCACAACATTTTAATCATTGAAAATGTATAATAAAATAATATAATAATAATAATAATTTATAAATAAATAATATTTATAAATGTTTCCCTCTTAAGGAAAACAATTTCTTAAACGGTAAAAAACCCTAATTTTGGCCCGAGCTTCTTCAACACATTATCAATATGTACATCAAAAGCTAATCTTTCATCCATCTATATACCTGCATATTTATAAGAACACTTTCAAAAAATATACCATTTAAAGTTGTAATTGCCATTTCTGTATCCTTAGAGTGACCACGATTAAAAATCATATTTTGTCTTGTTTGAGTTAACAAATAACAATTTTAACTGCAACGCGTGCTACTTGAAAAGCATTCTGCAAATACTTCAAGGCTTGATTTAGAGAAGATGCTGTTGTATAAATTGTTTCATCTGCACACAGATGTATTTTGGCAAAAAAAATGTCAATGACCTAAATCATTGTTATAAATACAAAATAAAAGAGGGGCTAGAACAGATCCTTGAGGAACGTGGTGAAAGGTGAATTGTAATTTTCCACAGACAGAAATGTTAGGGGATGCAGAGACAACAGGGACACAAGAGCAGATCAAATTGAAAATAGAATTTATTGTCCAAAAGGTTGAAGGAAAAGTCAAAGTTTATTTATAAAGCACTTTTTTAAAACACCAAGTGTTCATCAAAGTGCTGTACATTAAAAAATATTATTAATCAAATATGATAAGTAACTTGGTGCTGAACCATTAAGATATTTAAAAACAAGCACAGAAATTTTAAAATGAATCCTATAATGGACGGGTAGCCAGTGAAGAGACGCGAGAATGGGAGTGATATATTCCCATTTTCGTGTGCCCGTCAATAGGCGAGCTGCCACATTCTGGACCATTTGTAGTCTAATACCTAAATAAAGGCTGTTTCAATAATCAAGGTGACTTGTAATGAAAATATGCACAACTCTTTGAAAGTCTTTAGAGGACAATTAGATCATGGTTATTTCTCTCTATTAGTGTTACTAGACCTCAGTGCTGCTTTTGACACAATCGACCACAATATTCTTTTAAATAGACTAGAAAATTATGCTGGAATTAGTGGAATTGCATTGGCATGGTTCAAATCATACTTGTCCGACCGTTATCAGTTTGTAGTAGTAAACGAAGAGATGTCATTTCGATCACAAGTTAAGTATGGAGTACCACAAGGCTCAGTTCTAGGACCGTTGCTTTTCACTCTGTACATGCTACCCTTGGGAGATGTCATTAGGAAGCATGGCATTAGCTTTCACTGTTACGCTGATGATACTCAGCTCTATATTTCCTCACGCCCTGACGAAACCTACCAATTCTCAAAATTAACAGAATGCGTAGCTGATATAAAAAATTGGATGACTTGTAATTTCCTGCTATTAAATTCAGAAAAAACAGAGATTCTAATTATTGGACCAAAAACTTCAGCACATAATAACCTAGAATACTGTCTAACACTTGATGGCTGCTCTGTTAAGTCGTCTTCGTCAGTTAGGAACCTGGGTGTGCTCTTTGATACCAATCTTTCATTTGAAAGCCACATTTCTGGCATATGTAAAACCGCATTCTTCCATCTTAAAAATATATCTAAATTGCGACATATGCTCTCAATGACAAATGCGGAACAGCTAGTTCATGCGTTTATGACCTGGAGACTAGATTACTGTAACGCTCTATAGGTTGAATTGCTAGTATTAATTCTCTCAGGTTGCAGTCAAAGAAATAGCGTTGAACGCTAGACAGTTGGGACTCCAGTCACCCTCCGTAACAATAACTCCATTTCCCTGTAACTGTATGAATGAGTGTGTGTGTTTTCCGTTAGATTAGTTTGTGTGTATTAGAGTAGTCCAATAAAGTCTTGTTTTGATTTTTTCACATATACAAGTGTCTTGTGTTGTGTGCTTACAAGTTGCTGCCTGAAACTGTAGATTACGTTACCTTGCTCATAATTATTAATCATAACTGTATAGTATTACCGGTGACCATAGGATAATATCCTGTCCAGAATTGATAAAACACCCTAACTTCAATTTATCGGTGGACGAATAATTGAGAAAGTGTTAAATATTAATTCTGAATAATTTATATATCGAATCGGTTCTTATTCACTGTAATTCAATCACCTTTGAGTTATATTGATCCAAGTTCCCTTACAAACCTGATTGAATTAAGTTTATTATTATCAGACAGAAGTTGATTTAATTGAACACTTAATGATTCAAAGACAATTGCTAAGACTGTCAATCTGGAGATGGGACAGTAATTATTTGGATCTAAGGGATCTCCACCCTTTAATAGAGTATTGCCGATTTCCACATTTTAGGTATAACATTAGAGGTGAGGTTTAAGTTAAATATAGAGACAATAAGTTCCGCTATAAAATCAGCTGCCAATCTTAGGAAATGGGGCTCAATTTTCTTAATATCAATTCTCAATATTCTAAATATCTAATAATATCTAACTTCTTAGAGCTTTAAGAACCTGTGTAGTGGTAATGGGTGACAATTTAAAAGGATGTGAAAGGCAGTATTGAGTAAGCTCAACAGTTTCCGTAGACACCCTGATTAGCAAACTCAGAGGTTGAGCCAACTGAAGTAAAATAATGATTAAAAGTATCTGCAATAACGTCTCTGGCCTTAACTACAGTATGATTAACATTTAAAAATCTGTAAAAATAAATGACAAACCTAATGCTTAAGTAGATTTGACTAATTGCCACATGATGTAATTAATTAGATTAAAAATTTGAATCGCCTGACAGCCCTACTTGTATAATTTACTTCATTTTTTTATTTTTTTTTATTTATTTTTTTATTTAATATAGATGTATGTCATTCAATTTTGGTTTGGTGGTTAATTTATTTATTTATTTTTCCTCTGGTGTGACAAACATATTTAAATATTGCTTTTTCATGGACTTCAAGGTTTAGAAAGATTTTCGTTATTTATGCCAGCATTTGGGGAACATTCCATTTTATAATTTTGCAAAAACTATTGGAACGCTATTTTTGAATGTTCTCTGAACACTCTGAAACAAGTAGTAACACTTAAAAAAAAACTGACAAAACATCCAACTAAAATGTTTCAGAAATGTATAAATGTTTTTTGAGCAAAAGTTGAGAACATTATTAAAGACCATATAATTCTGAACAGACATTCTATCAATGATATTGAAGGATGTTTGATCATAACTTTGAAATACTTCTATACTGTGAAAAGTGCTAAAGAAATAAACTGGATTTGAATCTACATATTACGTTTGCAGAATGTGACAAATGAAAGTTTTACATTCACAGCCATTATTTTAGGCTGAACTTCTTTTGGATGAAAATTGCAGTTTCGACTGCCTGGCGTTCAGTGCCACAGATGCCCGGAAAACATCTGGCTTTCCTGGTGCTGAAATGGATTCTGAAGCAGGAGACTAGCAAACGTTTTCAGTCGATTTCCGCCACCTCATTTGTCAGGAGGGGCATTCGTCAACAGCCATATTGATTTAGCAATGTGCTGCAGATTGGGTAGAGGTTCGCCTCCGTAAATCAGGTCGCAAATCAAGACGGCTGGTACAATCTGTCGAACTGAAGAGCAGTTTCTACGTTCAGAGCCAGAGGTCAAACATTAGCCAGCGCTGCAACTTCAAAGATCCAGATTCCATTCCGTTTGAAAAAATCAAGAAATAGGAACACCTCGACAAGATTATGCCAAATATTAATAACCAGGGTTGTGTCTCTCAATAGCATTGTGAGCTATAGCTGATCATAGAGACCACTGGTGCCAATAGTTCTATGATCTACTTAATCTTACAATGCTTTTGAGAAACACAGCATAGAACTCTTAATATTTGGCTTTGTTAAAAAAACTGAAAGGGGGAATCTCCAGGGATTATTCTAATTATATTATGAATATTTTAATTATTTTCTGGTGTGTAACATGAAAAGATCCCAGTGACCTTCAGAAGCGTTGGAAGCTTACGTAAATGTGTGTGTGAGTGAATAATTATATTTCAGCACAGTCAGAATTCAAAGCACATCTGCACTTTATCTGACAGACTTTGAGCTTCACATACACATGGATCATCAAATGTACTGCATTGTACACCAGCATCATGTCTTCTGTTAATGCTGGGGGAGATAACCTTTTAACATGTAACCTTCAACACACGTTACCTTAAAAGCTCTAAAGCTGAGTATCAATTTTATTTATGACTCCAAAAATTGATTTGTTAGTTACACAAAAGCCTAATGTTAATGCATTTTATATATTAAGAGATTAACTGGATTAACTGAAAAGAAACTGACTGCATGGACTGTTGGGTCATACTCTGGTGTGGAGTTCACATTATTTTAGTCAAAAGAGCACATATTTAGAACATAAAAATTCTGGGTAACACTTTATAATAACTTACATTAATAAATCATTAACAAACATATTTAACAGCTCACTAGAAATATAAGATAACATGGTTGTTAATGTTTACTAACGAACTTATTAAGCATTACAACATAATGATTAACAGATTATTATTTAATGTAAATTGAAAAGCTTTCAAATGTCAGTAAACTTTCGAATCAATCATGTACATTTTGAAATTCTACAAATGATATTGAGGGATGGTTTACAATGATTAAAATTATCATTAAAAATGATCAACAAATATTAAATGATGCTTAAAGTGCCCCCTATTATGCTGTATGCTTAAGTGTGTAGGCTCAATATACTCACTAAAAATGTTGGGTTAAAAATATCCCAACAAAGTAACCCAACTATGGGTTAACATAGCTCCTTCCCAACTGTGGGCTATTTTTAAGCCATCGATTCACTTTTATTCATGAAATTATTTTAAAATATACTTTGTTTTCAAGATTTTTTATTTCTATAAAATACGTTTTAACAAATATATTTTATATTACAAACCAAATATTGTGAAGTCATAATGTAAATATACATAATTGTCTACATATCAAATTCCAAGTACAAGTGTGCATACATCAATTCAAAACCTATGCGATTTTGTACAAACAGTACACATTCAAAACCTACACAACCATGCACAGAGTAAACTCAAAACATAAAATGTTGTAATGTCTAGTTTTGGTTTTGTGTTCATGTTTCATGTCTTTTGCTTTGTTGTCATTGCCATGTTTCATGTTTGCTTATCCACGTTCTCCTGTGCGCCTATGTCATGTGACTCCCCTGTTTCATGTCTTGTTTTGATTGGTTCACTGGGTTAATCATTGTTCACAGGTGTTCATTGTTAGTAATTAGTCAGAAAAAAAAAAATTTGTACAAAAATGTGCATCAATATGTTGAAGGAACCTCTCTTAATACAAAGTGAATGGGAGCAGAAAGCTTTGAAGAATTCATAGAAAACTTGCGAGTTCTGTTTGTCCCGAAGCATCAAGTCATGTGGATTTTGGCTCATCTCACTACTCAGGTAATGCACCATATCAGCTCCAACCTTCAATGAATAAATGAAGTTCAGTTGGCATGCACTGTGACAACATAAGCAGTGTTAATTTACATAAAAGTTACACCGAAGCAGTGCTGTACTGAATTAAAATGCGGTCACTGAATTCCACCTGCTGTTAAAGGGATAGTTCACCAAAAAAAAAAAAAAGTCATCCAAACCTCAAAGACCTTAATTCATCTTCAGAACACAAATTCAGATCTTTTACTAACACTTACACCAACAACTAACACTTTCAAGGCCCACAAAAGGTAGCAGAGACGTAAAAGTAATCCATGTGACTCTTGGCGAAAATATTTATCTCCGACACGTGTTCACAAGAGCACCTCAACACATGTTGTGTTAATGCAAGAGCAGACGTTGCTGTGTAAATACATTTTTTTTTTTTTTTTTTGCGCAAAGAAAGCACTTGTGTCACTTCATAAAACTGACGCTGTGTCTACACCGGACGCGAGCAATGCGACGCATCAAAAAACAATATAACCCCTTATAATCAGAAATTTCTCTAATATCTTTAAAAAAAAAAATTGATTTGTATTCCAAAGAGCAGTGTTACTTATCGAAGCTAATTTTGCAGTGCTGCTTTAATAAACTGTACCCCAGTGTTTCCTAGTTCTGTAGTAGCCCTAGCACTGCACATTTTGTCTCTCTAATCCTGATTCAACTTACCAGCTTGTTAGTAGAGAGACTCCAAGGCCAGAAGGGTGTCAGGTAAGGAACACATCCGAAATGTGTATTGATGGGGATAGTCTAGGACCACAGTTGAGAACCGCTGTCATTCAGCAGCATACAACTTTCATCCACTTCTTCCTCTGTGTTACAATAAAGGAGAAAAATGAAATATTTTCAGTAAAGTAAACTAAATGTTTAAAAAAAAAAGTTGTCTTATTTAGATGGCTAACCTTCAAATGTTTCCATTAGCCATAATAGCAGAGGTTCATTTGTTGTAGTCTTTGCTTCACAAATAATTTATCTTGTCTAAAACACTGGTATAAACACATTTAGTACAACACAAATGCAAAACCTGACATAGCTTCATAATAAATAATAGCACAATTAGATCCTTCAGATACTCCTGTAATACATTTGCATGCATTACTATATATAACATGCATTGTTAATGTACCACATTTCTGTCAAAATAGCAGATTGCAGTTAGTGTTACTACAGTAAATCTAATAAACAGTAAATCTAGGTTATCGATAAAATAAAATAAAAAAAAAAAAAACACATTGTAACTGTCGGTAACTGCTCTTGAACTAATCGTTCATTAGTTGCACGTTTCTCCACCACTTTTTTTGCGTAGAGGCGGTTGGTAATTGTTATATTTAGTATAACCGTATGAGCATAAGCATACAATCAGTTTCAGTGCTCGGCACGTGGATCATAGATCATACACAGAATAAAGTATTCGTGTTTAAAGTTTTTATAGACGGATTTCACACACTCTCCTGCACTAAACATGAACCAGCATTGTGTATGCACACATATTTCATCATCAAATGAAATATATACATGCCGATTTGGACACTGATACAGAGGTGAACGCGATGACAAGATTGATTATTCTGATACACAAAAGACAATGATTTAGACTGAAAATTCAAAGAAGAATGGACAAAAAAGTAACTATGCCTTTATTCTTTCTATGTTAAACTGACATGTCGTTTATCATGAAACTGTAGTGCTCATAAATGTAATGAAAATATTATTGGTCCTTAAAAAATGTTTTTCCGCATTTCTCCCTTGTGCTTGGGAGTTCACATATTAATATTCATTATTCTGTATAATGTTGTGGGTCTTTGTTTTATTGGTTGTTCTCTTCCCTCTTAACCCAAAATAAATGGGCAGCTGTTTCTTAAACAACCACAACATGAAGGAAAGCTAAATTCATGTACACTGTTAAAAATTACCTGTAAATTTTACAGTATAATACTGGCAGCAGGGTTGCCAGCCAGTTACTGTAATTTTTACAGTACCATTACTATAATTTAATTTACAAAATTTTACTGTATCTATGATTAACAATTTTTTAACTAAATAAGTCACTTACCAGAGTTGTAGAGCACTCTCTTTTGCTGATACCAGAATCTCAACCGTTAAAAATCCTACAATGCCTCTTTATGCTTCAAATTTACGGTAATATCCTGTAATTTTGAGTCAAACCGCCAAGCCCCCCAGAATGCATTGCAGTTTACAGCAATATGTTGTATTATTAAGAATACAGCCATCTGCTGTAAAATATTGCTGTAATTTTTACAGCAATTCATTACAGTGTATGGTCTCATCGTCGATTTTACAGAAGCGTTAAGGAGTGAATAGAAGCTTATAGACATGAAAAGAATTGTGTGACTCTAACAAGAGGAAATAACAAGATACTTCTTAACGGTTTACGTGACAACAACAAATTAAAAACAGGAAAAAATAACAAAGAGAAAGGGAGCGCAACACTTTCTTCTTAACACATCGTTAGTCAACTATATGGTTGTAAGTCCCATTGAACTCTAGAACTAGTCTACTGTTGTACAGTTTGATATTCTCGTTGTGTGGATTTGCCTGCATTCCCTTACAAAAAAATCCTGCAGGACCCACACACCACATACCTGCACATTCGTACAGGATCCCACAGGATTTTAATGACCATTTTCTTGTAGGACTTTATTAAATTATTAAAGACTGTCTTATTGTCCTCATCTTTGTGTTTGTTCGTGTTCTTACAACACAGTTCATAACACAACCGAACCAATTAACTCTTTTTGTTCCGTAACATTTTGTGTTATAAAATTAAACTATATACAAAATTAATTAAATATGGTCTTGGGCTGCAGTAGTCTCATACCATATGTCAGCTCGAATTTGACAACTGACTGTCACGTTGGTAAAGGTGGACCGAGGTGCTTTAAGAGCCTGTACAGACGGAGGCCTATATGTCAAAATTTTGAATAGTATCAGCGTTTCGTGCCGATGGATCCCGTATTTTGGGAGCCTGAAACCTTTACTAAAGTAAAGCTGTATTAAGCTTTACTAAAGTTTGTATACAACTCACATGTGCATGCGTCTTATCTGTTTTAGTGTACCTTTGTGGCAGAATTACAGCACCACGTACTGGATCGTTTTGAGTGGTTTCCTGTATATGCGCAGATATTTCTTGAGACGACGCAATGTTTTCGGAATTTCTTTTTAGAACGAGGGTAAAATATGATTGGATAGGGAAAGCTCTAGCTTCATGTGGATGTGGCCAAATATTCCTTGTTTTATTTATTAAACAGTCAATAAGAGCGAGCAGGTCAAAATGATAAAACAACCTTTATCGTGTTCAACGATAGGCCTGTCACGACTGGTCGATACAATCGACTGCGTTTATGTTGATAATTAGTTGCCATAAATATTTTTTTTTATTTTTAAATTTCGTTTTCACACTGGCTAAAATAACAACCGTTTCTTCCATACCACTAGTGTTCTAACGTTCCGCGCATGCTATGCGATGTCAAACGAATTTGCAAGCAAAAGTTTTCAAAGGCCGAAGGGGTCTAAAGTATGCGGTGCGGGCGCGCTCGTTTTTTTCCAGGCGTGCCCATGCCGTGGCGAGAATGAATACATCTCAACTCTTCAGAATGCCTCAAGAACAAACCGATCAGCTTCGGCCTCTCCCTTACAACATCGAAAGCTGATCATAGCTCTACAGGGTGAGGGTTTATTTGTCATCTCCACAAATATATCTAGTACTAAAGCTGATACCTCGTAGTCATTTTGGAGAGCGCGGTTCATGGTTGCATAGCCAAGACAGACGCCACGGGTATGGAGGACCAGGAGTGCCACATTAAAATAAAACGATGAATCAATTAATTCATTTAATAATTCACACATAAAAATGTAAATAAATAAATCACTTTTAAATAGGCAAATAAATAGACGTATTTAAAGTTGTTTATTTAATTCCTGTTTTTAAACCTAGATTAATAGAACAATAAAAAAATACATTTGTAAATCATTTTAAATCTCTCTTTAAATGGCTTTTTAAATGGCTTTTTAAAAAAAGGATTTGCCAATTGCTTTTCTCTCTCGGTTTGCCAAACGCTTTTCTTTATCCATTTGTCAATCGAGTGCTAAAATGCCATTGGATAGTACACACATGGGAGCAACCAATCAGCTTTCGCCTCCATTTGAAGAGCCGACCCTCTCTACAAGAGTTCGAGCAACGCGTTCACGCAAAGTGTCAGGCGAATCTGAACGTGTTTGGAGAGGTTATAATGGTTTTCGTTGGACTGTCCTCAGCGACACTACAATACATCCTGCTGTCTCTTCTGCCGGTACATCCAACGACTGGTGTTGTTCGAGAATGTTTCGAAGTTATTATCATAGCGTGAGGGCTGCGGAGTCGCTGAATGACCTCAAACTGGACCCAAATCCGTCCATTTATTGTACAACCACAATTATCACAATTATCTTCCCTCAACTGAAAAACTCTTTTACATATAAAATGATAATCGAGAGAAGAATTTCTTTCGCAAAAATCAGCTAAAGCTAACAAATCATCTACAATACTTCTAAAAACACATTTAGCATTCTCCTGACATCGCGTCGCTCGAACTCTTGTAGAGAGGGTCGGCTCTTCAAATTGAGGCGAAAGCTGATTGGTTGCTCCCACGTGTGTACCGTCCAATGGCATTTTAGCACTCGATTGACAAATGGATAAAGAAAAGCGTTTGGCAAACCGAGAGAGAAAAGCAATTGGCAAATCCTTTTTTTAAAAAGCCATTTAAAAAGCGATTTAAAAGGCGATTTAAAAAGAGATTTAAAAAGAGATTTAAAATGATTTACAAATGTATTTTTTATTGTTCTATTAATCTACGTTTAAAAACAGGAATTAAATAAACAACCTTAAATACGTCTATTTATTTGCCTATTTAAAAGTGATTTATTTATTTACATTTTTATGTGTGAATTAATTGATTCATCGTTTTATTTTAATGTGGCACTCCTGGTCCTCCATACACGGGAGCGCAAGCGCTTTGGAAAGAAGGAGAAAGCGCCGTGGCCGCGCTTTCCACGTTTAGACGCGATATGTGAATGGCCCCAAATACTTTTTGAAGTAGGAAACGTTGGGTCGCGGCGAGGACTGGAATTGAGAACCACTTTGACGGTTAGATTGATCTATACCTGCGTTTGTTAATGTGCAGGGTTTATGTATCCTACCGTTATTACCTAATTTACTTTTTGCCCGTTTAAGGACATTTCATTGCATGATAAACACTATACATATATACTAACATAACGGCATAAATGACATAGTGAATTACATTTCAAATTTTTACAAATTTATATATAAAATGTACACAAGAAAGTTTGCCAAGTTAAAAGAACATTAGGTATGTTTTTTTCCACCCTGCATGTTTACATTTAGGCCTTAATTTAGTTGTAATTCTTTTTCTCTCAGTTGTAGGCAAAGCCATGTGACTGAATTCCTGCAAAAGAAGGACTTCTCTCCACAATTGGCTGCAGCTCTTACTGATAGTGAATGCCAAAGTTGAAAGTTAAATAAAATGTTCTTAAAAAATTGTTTTGGTGGAAAATTAGTCGATAGATTAATCAATATAAAAAATAGTCGTTAGGGGCAGCCCTATTCAACAATAAAGTGCCTGAATCCACACACACAGAGAGAGAGAGAGAGAGAGAGAGAGAGAGAGAGAGAGAGAGATCAGTGATCCAGTCTGAAAGTGTTCTTATTGATCCAGAGAAACGATGATGGATTTGGTCTGAGATCGAGTCTGATTTGGTTACAGCAGTGTTTACAGATGCTTCTTTTTGACCTTAAGAAAAGAAACATACTGATGACTACTGTCTTTCTGCTTAGTGTCTATCTGTCCCAAATAAAAAAAAAAAGTGTAATAAAATCGTATATATTAAGGTCAAGCATTATCCAGGTTTTCAGGCAAAAAAAGGGCACAAGGGCTCATGGACACCTCAGCTATGGGTAAAGAGAGTAGAAGAGAGCACTGTTCATTCACTCCCCACCCCATTTCCTGCCAATATTGAGACTAAAACGCACATTCTCCAACCATTAGGCCACAACTGCCTTTATGTTGTTAAGCTTTTCTTTCTTGGGTTTTCATGAAAAAAATCCTCTATTTAAAGAATCACCTATTATATACATTTGTTGATGTATATATGATATTTATGTTTATGACTATAGGCAACAAAATGCCCCTTTGTTAGTAAATGATGATTACATGTATGTGTAATCAGGTGCTCTCACTCATGAATCTCTGGTTATATGTTAACAGAATCTATATTACAAACGTTACATTCAGAAATCATCTTCTGTGCAGCGTGGGAACTTCACTACAGAGTGACAGTTAATGGGGGGGTTTCTCTTAAGCGCTCAGACAGACACACACACACACACACACACAGGTTTGTTTTGCTAAAGTGAGGACATTCCATTGTCGTAATGGTTTTTACATTTACATTTAATCATTTAGCAGACGCTTTTATCCAAAGCGACTTACAAGTGAGGACTAAATAGATACAGCAAGTGCTCACAATACAAGTTTCATACGTTGCTCAGTAACATAAGCTAAAGTAGGAGGGTAAAAAGGAATGGATAGATTTTTTTTTTTTTTTTATGAAGGGGTTACGTGTTCACGAAAGAGATGAGTTTTCAACTGTTTCTTGAATATTGCCAGGGATTCTGCATTCCTGATGAAAGTAGGGAGATCATTCCACCAGCAGGGAGCAGTGAAGGAGAATGTTCTGGAGAGTAATTTTGAGCCTCTCTGTGACGGTACCACAAGCCTTTGCTCATTTAGTGATCGCAGGCTTCTGGTTTGGGACATAGCGTTGTAGCAGTGTGTGGAGGTAGGAGGGTGCGGAGCCTGTGGTGGATCTGTAAGCAAGCGTCAACGCCTTGAACTTGATGCGAGCAGCAAGGGGTAGCCAGTGCAGAGAGATGAAGAGGGCCGTGACGTGGGCTCTCTTAGGCTCGTTGAAGACAAGACGTGCAGCAGCGTTCTGGATCATTTGAAGAGGTTTGATTGCACTTGACGGCAGTCCAGTGAGGAGAGCATTGCAGTAATCAAGCCTTGAAATGACCAGGGCCTGGACGAGAAGTTGTGTTGCATGCTCAGTCAGAAAGGGCCGGATTTTCCTGATGTTGAGTAGTGCAAATCTGCATGACTGAGCTGTCTCAGAAATGTGGTCTCTGAAGGTCAGATGGTCATCGAATATAACTCCAAGATTTCTGGCCGACTTTGATGAGGTAATCATGGTTGTACCATGCTATATGTTGAAATCATGTTGTAGAGTAGGAGTGGCAGGGAAGACTAAAAGCTAAGTCTTTGCCAGATTGAGCTACAGGTGGTGTTCTGCCTTCCACGTCGAGATGTCCGCCAGACAGCTTGCGATCCGTGCAGCTACTGTGGAATCATATGGTTGGAAGAACAGGTAGATTTTTGTGTCATCAGTACAGCAATGGTAGGATAAACCATGTGCCTGTATGATGGGACCCAGTGATGTAGTTTTTATACTGTACAAACTGTACATATTATCCCCCTACCCTACCCCTAAACCTACCCATCACAGAAAACTTTCTGCATTTTTACATTTTTAATAAAACATTGTTTAGTATGTTTTTAAAGTTATTTGAAATATGCATGAAACGTCTTCATATTTCACATTTAAGTTGTAATATCAGTGTCATACCCATGTTATTATACAAATTTGTGTCCTAATGATTCACAAAAATGCACACATACATACACCGTTGGGTTTTCATATTTAATGGGGACTGTATATTCTATCCCCTAACCCAATCACTAAACACAACACACTCAAAAAAATCTCTTTATTTAAACAATCTATTTTGATTTAACACCATTATATCAGTTTTCTGGTTCAACTGTGATTGCTTCATGTTAAATTGATTGAAAACAGTTACTCTTTGCCTTGAGAAAACTTGATGTTTGCATTTTGAAATAACATGTTTCAATCAAGTAACCCAATCAAACACTTGACTTTCACTTGCCATCATGCTTTGCAAAGGGGCTGAATTAGGAGAGTAAATGTTGAAACATTTTTTTTGCATTTCTTTTTTAGAAAGATGAGAAAATGGAGAGACTGTTGGAATTAAAATGTTTCTGTTATGTTAGTGTTTTGGGGGTTACCATTGTGGTAAATGTGGAGTTTTTGACTGGGTTGAAGACTTGCTTAAATTCAAACTGCAATATTAATAATAAAACCACTACTATGGTAGCGCTCTGCGTGAAACTTGGCTGGACTGCCAACATTAAAAATCACAAATGAAAAGAAAAGCTATATTTAGTTCATGTAAATCACAGGACTAAACAAGAAGGTGTTATTTGAATGTCAATTTAAATGAAAACCATTTTTTTCAGTTAGTAGTTAGTTAACTACCAACCAATTAGTTGTACATAGTCTTACTAACCACTGTCCATTATTGAAACATGTTTAGCCAAAGAGCTATTTTTTAAGTGTACCCACAGAAAACTTTCTGTTAAAAAAAAAAAAAAAAAAGACAAAAGAACAGTTCTGGATTTACTATTTGTTATGATTGTCAGGTGAAGTGCATATGAAGACCACTAGAGGGCACTTCACCTTGGACTCACACACATCCACTTTCACTTTCACTGCAGTCACTCCTCACTACATTTCCCATAAACCCTGTACCCATTCACTGATCACCACACCAGCTGCACTCCATAACCCACACTATTTAAGCCTCACATACACAAACATACTTTGCGAAGTCTTGATTTGGTCACTCTGTCATTTCTGAGTGTTATTTCCCGTGTCTGTTTTCCTGGTCTTGTTTTTGCCTGTTTCTCTGTTTTTCGAACGTTCTCTGCCTGCCACTTGGATTTACTGCCAGATATTCTGGACTGTTTGATTACTGCTTCCTGTATCGACCCCTTTTCCTGTTTATTGACCATGAACCTGCACAATCATTCTGTGTTTTAATAAAGCCTCCCATTGGATCTCATTCCGCTGACTCGCCCTTCGTTACACTATTAATGCAGGGAATGTCTGAACCACACACACACACACACACACACAAAGCTGAAGCTGCCAAATGTTGCACGTTGAATTGCGTTCAAACATATGCAATGTAGGCCTAATGCAATTAGACTGATAATGTGCTGCAACTGTCTGGGGTGATCAGTGACGGGACAAGGCTTCTAGGAATATATATATATATATATATATATATATATATATATATATATATATATATATATATATATATACACACTCACCTAAAAGATTATAAGGAACACCTGTTCAATTTCTCATTGATGCAATTATCTAATCAACCAATCACATGGCAGTTGCTTCAATGCATTTAGGGGTGTGGTCCTGGTCAAGACAATCTCCTGAACTCCAAACTGAATGTCAGAATGGGGAAGAAAGGTGATTTAAGCAATTTTGAGCGTGGCGTGGTTGTTGGTGCCAGACGGGCCGGTCTGAGTATTTCACAATCTGCTCGGTTACTGGGATTTTCATGCACAACCATTTCTAGAAAAAAATCCTTGTTGATGCTAGAGGTCAGAGGAGAATGGGCCAACTGACTCAAGCTGATAGAAGAGCAACTTTGACAGAAATTACCACTCGTTACAACCGAGGTATGCAGCAAAGCATTTGTGAAGCCACAACACGCACAACCTTGAGGCGGATGGGCTACAACAGCAGAAGACCCCACCGGGTACCACTCATCTCCACGACACTACACTCCCACTACTTTCTTGGCACACTTTAGGCCCCTTAGTGCCAATTGGGCATCGTTTAAATGCCACGGCCTAGCTGAGCATTGTTTCTGACCGTGTCCATCCCTTTATAACCACCATGTACTCATCCTCTGATGGCTACTTCCAGCAGGATAATGCACCATGTCACAAAGCTCAAATCATTTCAAATTGGTTACTTGAACATGACAATGAGTTCACTGTACTACAATGGCCCCAGCATTCACCAGATCTCAACTCAATAGAGCATCTTTGGGATGTGGTGGAGCTTTGTTCCCTGGTTGTGCATCCCACAAATCTCCATCAACTGCAAGATGCTATCCTATCAATATGGGCCAACATTTCTAAAGAATGCTTTCAGCACCTTGTTGAATCAATGCCACGAAGAATTAAGGCAGTTCTGAAGGCGAAAGGGGGTCAATCACAGTATTAGTATGGTGTTCCTAATAATCCTTTAGCTGAGTGTGTACACACACACACACACACACACATATATATATATATATATATATATATATATATATATATATATATCCATTCAAATCATCTGTAATTATTTATATATATATATATATATATATATATATATATATATATATATAATTTTTTTTTTTTTTTTTTTTTTTTATGTTCTACAAATTTTAAAAATTGTTAATCGGACAAAAAGACAAAAATATGAGACTGTGAACTTAAAGACTGTAATGAGTGATAGAACTACATTCTCAAGAATTACATAATGAAATTAAAAATAACAGTGAAATATATGATATATGATTATATCAATATATATTAGAAACATAGTACATGAAAATCCTTGCAAACTATGCATAGAAATATTCAAGTATTTTGAGAGCATAGCGAGACCAACTCAATTAGGATTGTTTGTACACAGCATCATGGATAAGTTGATGATTTGAATGGATACCTCCAACAAAATCGCATTCCATCAAGTAACATCCTCGTAGCTCACAAAAGGTCTGTCTTTAAAAGTTTATTGTTAAAAATGAATTTCCTTATGGATATCCAGAACTGACCGTTGCACTTGTTCTCTATTATTTTGTTGTTCAATGACTATTTTGTGTGCATGTTTTATATGTTTGTTTTTTGGTATTGTTGTTTATATGTTTTGTTTTTTGTTTGTTTTGCTTTTAGTATTTTAAATGGTTATATAATGTCCTTCTTTCTAACACAATGTTCGGCGCACACACATGCACACACACACGTGGCCTTGTGTGATGTTGGACATGTGAATGTGTGTTTACATGTATGAAGGTTATCTGTAAAGAAGCGGCTGTCTTTGTAAGTTAGCCACGTTGTTTGTCTGAATGTCTCGCCGCTGGAGCCCCATAATGAAAGTTCGATATCATCGTGTGCTGTGTCTCTATCACAGACTCTCCTGTCATGTACATTAAACTCCATATGAAGAAAAATGAGTCCAGAAAGACAGAGAGGAAACCAGAGCTTGTTCTTTAAATGCTTTTGTTTGGATCTGAAATAAAGGATCGTCCCATCAGAGGCTGAACTGCATCACGGGTATCTGCTTTCACAGTTACATGGTGGGTAAATTTGGCATAATTTGGATTCCTACAGTTAATCTTTGACCTGAAAATAACATCAATGAAGCCCGCATTTATCCATGTCCATGTATAGTGTACTGAAATGTCTTAAATCAGTTCTACAAATACAGTGATAGGAAATTAATGATCAACCAGATCACAGTGACTAATAATATGATACAGTTCAATTTCAAGTAATTATTGATTACATAATTTATTGCAGCATAATATAATGATTAATTGCATGATAAATGAACTGCAAGTGAATAGCATATAAAGATTTACTGGAAAAAAAATCCCCCACATAAAAGATAAATCATTAGTGGTCACATCTGCATATGAGTTTTGCATGATTGGTGTATTATACGTGTACAGGCATATAAGCGGTTCAGTCGCATTTCTTTCATTCTGACCAAAGCGCATGTGCTGCAGGCTGTTGATGGGCTGCTGATTCACACCCAAGACTTCTGTGTGTTTCATTGACCTTATCAATTGTTTTCCTGTGTAAACATGCACTACATGGACCGCTGTGCCGGATCCACTTTTCTTCTTTGCCGGTTGTATCATGTTTTGCGGTCTGATGAAAACAGGTCAATGAAAATAGGCCTTTGAAATGTATCATAATTAAATATTTGTGCTGGATAGTAATTCCTCTGATTTGTTGCTATGCAGATGCTGTATGAATATGTGGTTAATAATGAAACAATTTAATTTTTGTTGCAAAAATGTTGCAGGAGGAGCTACATGTCAGAAAACAGTTGACGTAGAAATGAAAAAAAAAGGCTAGGGACAAAATGTCCCCACTAAGATAACAATATCCTACTTGGATAAAGAAACTTCTAAATCATAAAGAATGATGTTTTTTGAAAAAGTAAAACTGCAGAAAGTTTTCGGTGATGGGTGAGTTTAGAACATACTGGGCATAGAATATACAGTTTGTACAGTTTATAAATCATGTCTGGAATGTCCCTAAATAACATGAAAACCCAACATTGAGTGCGTGTGTGTGTGTGTGTGTGCGTGTAATGACTATGCGTAAAGGTGTATAATTATCAGATTAGGTGCATGTCTCACCTCATAAGTACAGGACAAAAACAACTTGACACTACATAAACATGCTGATGTAATTCTGTCAGGAATGATCTGCTGTTGCGAGTGTGTGTTATAGCATATTACATGTCTCTGACTTTGTGTATGTGTGTTGGTGTAGTTTCATCAATTTTCAACCCGAGTGAGTATCAAAATCTCCCTCTCACTCTCTCTCTCTCTCTCTCTCTCTCTCACACACACACACACTCTTTTCTAGCTGGTGATCTGTAGAGTTGGAGCTCTAGTCATTATCTCCTTTGAGCCAATGGTCTTACCGCAGGCTTTAACACACACACGCACTCACACATACTCGAGCAGGGGGCTCTATCGACTTTTGAACATCTGAAATACTTCATACTTCCAAAGGAAACACTCAAAAATAGCAAATGAAACTCAGAGTTTGGGTTTATCTGACTATAGTCTCAGTAAAAGTATTGAGTATGGAGTATAAATTATTGAATGAAAATGTCTCTGAAACATATGTGTGTTTTCCACTGGCCAAATAGTATTTTTTAATTGTTTTAAACTAATCATATTTATGCAATTAACATTTAATTGATTATATTCATACAGTATATTTTTGTCTTGTTAACTCAGGTGAGAATGTTGACGAGCTGGAGATCATTATGTCAGGCTGATTTGGTTAGAATGGCAGACTTGACATGTTAAAAGGAGGGTGATGCTTGAAATCATTGTTCTTCCATTGTTAACCATGGTGACCTGCAAAGAAACACTTGCAGCCATCATTGCATTGCATAAAAATGGCTTCACAGCCATGGATATTGTGGCTACTAAGATTTCACCTAAATCAACAATGTATAGGATCATCAGCAACTTCAAGGAAAGAGGTTCAATTCTTGTAAAGAAGGCTTCAGGGCATCCAAGAAAGTCCAGCAAGTGCCAGGATCGTCTCCTAAAGAGGATTCAGCTGCGGGATCGGAGTGCCACCAGTGCAGAGCACAGTGAGGCCAAGACTTTTAGAAGATGGCCTGGTGTCAAGAAGGGCAGCAAAGAAGTCACTTCTCTCCAAAAAAAAAACATCAGGGACAGATTGATCTTCTGCAGAAAGTATCGTGAATGGACTGCTGAGGACTGGGGCAAGGTCATATTCTCCAATGAAGCCCCTTTCTGATTGTTTGGGGCATCTGGAAAAAGGCTTGTCAGGAGAAGAAAAGGTGAGCGCTACCATCAGTCCTGTGTCATGCCAACAGTAAAGCATCCTGAGACCATTCATGTGTGGGGTTTCTTCTCATCCAAGGGAGTGGGCTCACTCACAATTCTGCCCAAAAACACAACCATGAATAAAGAATGGTACCAAAACACCCTCCAACAGCAACTTCTTCCAACAATCCAACAACAGTTTGGTGAAGAACAATGCATTTTCCAGCACGATGGAGCACCGTGCCATAAGGCAAAAGTGATAACTAAGTGGCTCGGGGACCAGAACGTTGAAATTTTGGGTCCATGGCCTGGAAACTCCCCAGATCTTAATCCCATTGAGAACTTGTGGTCAATCCTCAAGAGGCGGGTGGACAAACAAAACCCACTAATTCTGACAAACTCCAAGAAGTGATTATGAAAGAATGGGTTGCTATCAGTCAGGATTTGGCCCAGAAGTTGATTGAGAGCATGCCCAGTCGAATTGCAGAGGTCCTGAAAAAGAACGGCCAACACTGCAAATACTGACTCTTTGCATAAATGTCATGTAATTGTCGATAAAAGCCTTTGAAATGTATGAAGTGCTTATAATTATATTTCAGTACATCACAGAAACAAAGATCTAAAAGCAGTTTAGCAGCAAACTTTGTGAAAACTAATATTTATGTAATTCTCAAAACTTTTGGCCACGACTGTACAGAAGTTCATGTTGAGAACTAACAGAGGTTCAGATGTTGTTTTATTGTCGTTTGACGTTACCATGATAGAGATCAATGTTGGTTTAGTTGGGATCTTGATCTTTGATTTGTAAAGGTTTTGTTTACCTTGCCAGCTGTAACGGTGTAATTGAAACACATTTGTTTTAGTTGAGAAACCAGGTGGAGTTGTGATCAAGTGAGACCAGCTATTTATTAATAGTCGAAATTAGCATCTCTTGGACAAATATGTTAATCTCATCAGAGTCTAGATAGTTCTATAATTATAATTTAATTATAGTATCATGATCATGGAATTTATCATTAATATGAAAGACAAATAATATGAAGTAATTTGTTAACAGCTTGTGTGGATAATATTTCAAACTACGGTTTAACTCAGTCACACAGACATCAACAATTGGGATATGAATCTCAACAATGGTGACGGCATGAATAAATTATGTTGCTGAATAGTCTGGTTATTTTCTCTAATTCTTACTGTCTTGATTTTTGCTGTTGCTTTTGTGCTGACTTTTAGTAATGTGTTGTATGATGTCCAGAGTTGATCTTTTATTTTGTTTGTTGATTGTCACCATTGTTGAGATTCATACGCTGATTCTTGAATTCTCTGTTTAGCTCAGTAATGCCACAGTTCACACATTTATCTGTAAATGAGTCTTAATAAACTGAACTGCATGATTTTAAGTGGTAATGCTAGAGTGGTGACAATAAAAATGGATTTCATTTAAAAGAAAATCTACACACATTTATGATAATGGATTTAACGCTGGACTAACTTGGTAAACGATGAGTTTAGCATGATGATTATAAATACCAGTACATAACCAACAACACCTAAGCACAATATTCTTAGGCTTCATTACTGTAACAATTGTGTCTGGGATACACACCATCACAACATGCAAAGAAACTCACTCTTTCATTTAAGGCTGTGGCTGGAAGTCTGTTGAAGTTATTGTGTTTCTGCTTGTTTTTTTCTGTTCTTGTTGTTTCTTTTCCTTCAGTGATTCTGCTTGTTAACAGCAGGTGTTTATCACTAATTCTCCATTATCACTTAATTATCTCATTAACTGTTGTCTCATTAACTTCAGCACTGCTTCAGTGTTACTCTGTAGTGTGGACACAATCAAGTGATCATTTAAAATTGAAGATTTTGCTGTGGGGTTTAAAGGGTTAAAGGTGTGAGATGGAAAAACCCCAGAATGAAACATAATTTAACAGTAATCAACTGTAAGTTAATTTACGGCAACGTACTGTAAAAAAACTGCAATTTACTGGCAACCACAGCTGCCAGTAGATTACCGTAAAATCAAGGAAAAACAGTAATGTTCTGTAAATTAATTTACGGCAACAAACTGTAGAAAAACAGCAATTTACTGCCAACCTTGCTGACAGCAAATTACCATAAAATTAAGGAAGAAAAACAGTAATATTCTGTTGAACGTAACAGCCAGATTTACTATACAAAACAAGTTCATTTGACTGAAATATTAGTGAAAGTTAATAGAAAAAAGTTACTTATCAGTCAATAACTGATAAGGAGAGTAAATACTGAACTGAAGTGTTTTTTGTTTTTGTACAGTATGATATAGGAGAGATCTGTTAGTTTAATGAATTAGTTTTGTGGGTCACCATTGTGCTGGAGAGTAGAGCCTGTGCTTCAGTCAATAATGAGCTGAGAAACACTGATGTTATGCTGCATGTTGCTTCATTTAAAGACAGTAAATGTAGTTGTTAATGTCGTGATAAGTTGTTTTCTAAGTACTTTAGCACATGTATTTGTGCTATTGCTAGCTTAGACAAGCTGCAAAGATTTGAGTTGAAGTCATGTTTTTAATTATTTCAGTATTATGCATTGAGTTTAAAAAAATTAGTATTTACACAGTATTAGTACTGTGAATTTGTTTCATTTGAGTCAACTGAAAAGAAATGTTTCTTAACTGCAAACACAAACTGTTTGTAGCAAAACGGCTTCCCAAAAGAAATAAGTTAATTTCCATGGTAGCATTACGGTGACATACAGTAAAATAAAAGAGCTGTAAATTTACGGTAGAGGGCTGTAAATTAACAATACATTACTGGCAACCACAGCTGCCAGTAGATTACTGTTATTTTACAGCACAATTTTTTTACAGTGTTGTGTATTTTTGGAGGTTATTACAAGACTTTTGAACTTTTGTGGTTTTAAAGAAAAAAATAAATTTTTATGTTGCAAATCAAGGTCAATGAAGTTACCATATGTGGTTCCTTGCCAGTCTATGGTAAAAAAAATTTTTTGCAAAAGGTGTATATATTTAAAATATAAGACACATATATAAAATATAAATAAATACATATAACATATAGAATATTTAGTAACATTTCTTTTATTTTATGAACATTTCATGTGTCAAAGTCACTTAGGCAACTACATCTTCAAAAAACTATGGTAAAAATACAACATATAAACTTAATAGAATATTTATTTAAGAAATGATTTTTTTTTAAGAACATTTTTTCTTTTTCAGCTTTCACTATTCAAATCCAGTCACTCAGACAAATGCTTCATAGTACTTGATAAAGCAGTTGCGATCAGCATTGAGGCATAGGTGGATCTTACAGACCCTGCAGAAAACATTTGACCTCAATATGCTTACTTACTCTCGATTTACCGGTCAATCTACGTTCCTACTCTCACCTATGGTCATGAGCTTTGGGTCATGACCGAAAGAATGAGATCCCGGATACGGGCAGCCGAAATGAGCTTTCTCCGCAGGGTGGCAGGGCGCTCCCTTAGAGATAGAGTGTGGAGCTTGGTCACTCGGGAGGAGCTCAAAGTAGATCCGTTGCTCCTTCACATCGAGAGGAGTCAGCTGAGGTGGCTCGGGCATCTATTTCGGATGCCTCCTGGACGCCTCCCTAGGGAGGTGTTCCGGGCATGTCTCACCAGGAGAAGGCCCCGGGGAAGACCTAGGACACGCTGGAGAGATTATGTCTCTCGGCTGGCCTGGGAACGCCTCGGTGTCCCCCCGGAAGAGCTGGAGGAAGTGTCTGGGGAGAGGGAAGTCTAGGAATCTCTGCTTAGACTGCTGCCCCCGCGACCCGGCCCCAGATAAGCGGTAGAAAATGAATGAATGAATGCTTACTTACTATACTTGCAGGTCTGGCGGATGGTGTAGACAGGGGCATGGAACAGGGACAAGTCAAACCGCTCAGAAGCATCTGGGTTGTGGCTACGGTGTCCCCGGACAGGCTTGGGGACATCAGCAGAGGTGCTGGGGGCGGATGGAAATGATGAGCTCCTTCGGGGTCGAGACATAACTGGCCTCTGGCTGCTGCAACCCCTGAACACCTGGATCCGGGAATTTTTTAATGACAGGCCATCCACAGCAAGAGCCTTGCTGTTTCGTCTGTACATGATCCAGGCATTTGTGAGGCCGACATCTATTGCGTATTCAAACATCTGCATGTACCACCTCTTGGATTTCATGGGGGTTCGATAGAGGTGGACAAGCATGTCACTCTTGTCAATGCCCTCCATGTTGGCATTGTAGCTCTTGATGACTGCAGGGCAGCTCACCTGTTCCTTCCTCTTGGTGTCACTGCAGTAACGGTAGACTGAGGGTACTGAGGGTAATGAGGAAGTTGTCTGTTAAGATGGCTCTGGTGATGGATGAGGACATGGTGCTGGCCAAAACGGAGACTTTCTGGCTGGCCTCTTAGATGACATGAGGTTTGCAACTCGAGGGACCCTAGTCTCCATTACCCAGTAGTCATCAATGGAGGGCAGCTCAGAAATCCCCATGTAGAGCAGGATAGCCACAAAGGTCATCATCTTAGTTTCAGTGGTGGTGAAAGTGGTGTTGACGTTCCTCTGGGTTGCCTACAATTTGGTTTGGTAAGTTATATGCTTGATGACATGGAGGCTGAAGTACCTGCTGAAGTAATCATATGGAGTCTCAATGAAGTCAAGGGGAAAGTGCTGGTACTCAGGTAGGGCTTGGTTGTCCAGGTCAACCTTCTTCCAGCTTGCTGGCTTCCCCTTCTTGGTGGGCCCCTTGGCTTGTGGTGCTGGCTGGTCTTCGTCCTCGTCGTAATCATTGTCGTAGTCATCGTCATTGTCATCATCGTTGTCATCGTCACTGTCATTGTCGTCGTAGTGGTCATCGTTATCATCCTCGTCCTTAAGCTCCTCCACTGCAGGCCGCACACACTTCCTCTTGGCAGAGGGGCCCATGTCCAGATTGTGGGTAGGTGGGATGAAGTCGGGGTCTGCCACATCATCATCTTCCTCGTCAGAGTCCTCATCGTCACTGATGGCAGGGTCGGCTAGCACAACAACAATCGGCCTCTTTCCATAGAAGAGCCGAGTATACAGCTGTAAAAGAAAAGTGAATAAGTTTTTAGTCAATTTCAAGCACACTTGAGTTATTTGTCAAGAAAAACTGCAACAATGACATGCAGATCTACTAAAAACAATGAATAGTGACATATAAATTGTAAATATATAATAAGAAGTGAAAAATAGCACTAAGTTGTGGTGGTACCACTTATTTCAGCAGTAAAAAGGCCCACAGCAAAACATAAACACCAATATATACCATAATAATATAAACTGGGTAAATAGTAATGATTATAATAATAAAACTATTATAAGTTAAACATATTTCACTATTTTTGGATTGATCATTTTGTAAATGGTTTCCCTCTGGATCACTGTATAATGTTATACAAACATGTGGCAACATCCAATGCAACATTGAGTACTTTTGTCCTACATTATAATGCAGTAAGTGAAAAATAGCACTATAAGTACCAGTGGCAGCACTTATTTTAGCAGTAATGAGGCTCACAGTAAAAATAAACACCAGTATGTCCTATTTAACTCCTGATTGGTCAGATGCAACCATGTCATTATCTGTGACGTACACTGATATCCTTTGATTGGCTAAAAGAGATATCCATGTGCTTATAGGAGCTTGTGGAGAAGCATGTAAACGCGTGAATCGTGAATGATCGATTAAGTTACCAAATATGGTTCTTCCCCCAATAAAAGGTTAAATAAACGTAATGTGCAGCACGCTGTGGGACCTCTACATAGTTTACTTGTTAAAGATCAGGGCTAATAGTTCTATGTTTATTTAATCAAAACATTAACATAAACACAAGATCAATCGCTACAGTCACATTACTTTTTTGAAGAACATCTGCAATGAGAGAAACAAATGTCAAGGTAAAAGACTAGGAAAGGCCAGTGGAATCAAACTAATTAACATTTAATGTTGAGTTCTTTTGATGTGAGACTACAAATTTTAATGTTTTTAAAATGCCATTGGAGTTGATCCATTTCTGTACATACCAAACACAAATCTGTGTGTGCTCGAAGTCTCACAGATCAGAGAACAAGGATTAGGGATTCATTCAGTCTCTCTCTATCTCTCTCTCTCTCTCTCTCTCTCTCCTAATCTTACCTTCTTTCCTCGTATCTCTTTCTCTCGCTCACATTCAGTCTTGCCCCCATTGTGAGGATGAGATGAGATGGTTAGACTGAATGGAATCCCATTTGGATTTAGCTGTTGAATGACAGACACACAAAGATTGAAGGAAGATCACTGTTCTGTCCTGAGAGCTGCAGTCAGATGTCATGTGTATGGGCCAGCGAACACAATCAAACATCGAACGAGAATTGACTATCAATAATACTGAAACATGTCCTTTATGTGTAAATACCCAGCTAATAAAAATATGTTTTGCTAACGTTCCCATTAAGTTATGAAAACATTATTTCTGAATGTGCTCCGAATGTTCGAAACATACATTTTTTTAATGTTTTAAAAATGCCCTTTCTTGGTTATGCGGACATTAAGGGAACATTCCATTTTGTTAACATTATGGGATTGTTACTTTTTAATGTTTTCTGAACACTCTAAAACAAATAACATTCAGACATGCATCCAAGTAAAATGTTTTAAAAAAATATATATATTCCATGAACGATGTATTGATAATGTTTTGGTGTTAATGTTTTGAGAACATTATTAGACAATGATAACTTTGAACAAACATTCTATTAATGTTACTGGAAAAACATTTGTCTATAATCTTGTCATGTTCATCAGCTGGAGTGCCCTTGAGAGCCATCAGGGGGCACCCCACCCCAGACCTTTGGCACTCTCACAAACTACATTCCCCATAATCCATTGCCTGGACTCATCAATGATTGCTTTCAGCTGTGTCTTATCGCGTTATCCCTGACTATACAGCATGGTTTATCAGTCACTGCTCACTAGATCTTGCATTGACTAACATTCATAACTGTATGGAGAACCTTGCCAGAATGTTCACTGTTAGCTAGTGGCGGGCAGAGCGAGGCTTCAGGAAACACTGAAACAGTTGAAGCAGATGTGCCGTATTGTAGTGATGGTGAGATGAAGCCTTATGAAGCATTGAACCTTTTCAGCCAAGTGGTTCACAAAAGGGTTCATTTCTCGAAGCCTCATTTGCTCACAAAACCATCTAGTGGCCAAAGAGTATAAAACAATCAGATACATTACAGATGTGCCTGATGTGGTGTGTGATACACTGTGTATATATAATGTGTATTTTCTTGTGGTATATAATGAATGTATTTACATAAACTCTGTAATAAATGTATTGTCTTGAAAATTATGGGACTATCAAATGTATGTAAATCAATTGTTTGGTCATAGGCAGACGGGGCAAAATTATAATTGTATAAGTGTCTGGCTTTGACTGGGCAGAGGGCAGTGAATGTGCTTGTGTATCTTGGACTGTGATTTATGGAAACAAGTAAAATAATGAAGAGGATATACCTTAGGAATTTTTATTCAAGAATATTATTTTTTCAACCGTTTTAGAGCTAAGGCGATTTCTTTTTTTTGACACAACTTCTCCTGCCTTTGAAAACACCCTTTCACAAGGCACAGATGAAGCCGGCGTACATAAATACTTGACAGCAAGCCTATATAGACGTGGAAATATAACTTTGTCTCTCCCAGTACTGAAGTGGATCCTCCAATTGCCCAATATTTGGTTCGGTAAATTGTAATATTTGCAATGACACACCTTGGATGGGCACACCTCCATTTCCCTCCTTATTTTCATGCAAGGCCCGATAATGCCTGAACATAGATGAAGTGTTATTATTGTACCACAATTCCTTGGAGCACAACATACACTTCACCTTTAAATAAAATATTATTATAATTTATATATGTATATATAACCTATAGGATGCATTTATATGAAATGTATGTAGGCCTACTTTGTTAAAAGAAATCTGATCAAAAAATTCCCATACAGGGGAAGTCTTTCTCTTTCTTGCTGGCTCCATTGAAACAACAAGCAAAACTATCAAAAGTCAAAAAACCCAAAAACTCACCTCTATCACAACTACACATCTTGATGGGATCCCCTGGGTTTATATAGCTGTCAAAATTTCGCGGCAAGATTCGAACCGCTTACTGAACCACTCAGGCAGAAGCGAGGCTTCATACATCATCTCTGACGTCATCGGTCTAAACCGATACAAGCCTCGATACGCGCTTCACTAAAAGCTTACAGGATTTCTCGACACACGCTCCGAAGCCTCGGCACAGAGCATAACATCACGACCGTATTGTGTCGAGGCTTCGAAACTATACCGAGACCCGTCTCCACGGTGACACCTAGTGGTCAATTGCATGTTATCTGAAACAACTTTGACAAGAAGCCCTTTAAAAAAATAAAAATGTTGTGTTTTTGTTAATGTGGTGAGTTTTTAACATCCTCATTTTATAACTATAATAATAATAATAACTAGGTTATTTTGGTCATGAAATATTAAAATTAATAAAACAAATCAATCCACAATGGGCTCATTTTTGTTTTTTACAGATTTTTTAATTCAAAAATATTAATTGCTCTGCTGTGGAAGGGCTTAGCCTACTTCTTTTTTTACAGATAGTTTCTCCAACCTTTGAAAAAAAATCCTCTCACAAGGGATACTTGTTGCTGGCATGCACAGATATTTTTTTAGCAAGGACATACAAATGTCTGTCTGTCTCTAACTACTGTGCTATCTGTCAATATTGTAGCCTAAATATAACTTACCAAATCGCACTATAAATGTCACTATATCGTAAACGCTATCTCAAAATCTTTCTCCTCTCACAAAAACCCACGAGGTGAAGGTGCATTAACTCCTCTTTTAAACTTTGTGGGAGTTGATGCAGAAGTGCGATTGTGTGATTTGTTCCCGCCCCTGTCAATCAAATGCAGACTCAGCAAGCACGTCACCTGTCGAAACGCGCAGAAGCTTCGTTTAGCCATAGTCACGTGACATGGGTGTTTTGAATCACAGTTCGGAGCAGTGTTTCGAAACATCTACGCTTCGGGATCTCGACACTGTGTCGAAACGTTAGTTTCGCTTCAGCCATCCCTACTGTTAGCTGGGTAAACATCTATGAAATCAAAATTACATTTAATATGCACTTCATGCATGCAGTGCCTTGATTACACCTCTAATATTATGAACACATTTCATTAACAAAGTCCTGTCCATTAGAGAGGGTTTCTAGATCAGACATCTTTCCATTTTTTACTCCGTTTCTATCAGTTAAAAAATGACAAATAATTGCATACTCCAACCACCCCACTAGCGCTCAATCACAAGCACAGATTATGCCATCTGGATACCCAATATTAATCAGAAGAATACATGTTTTTAAACTTCTGTACAAGTGATTTGACATTTTAAACTAATGCGCTGCTTCCTTGTTGCTCAAACACATACAAATAGCAGCTCACGCATCATTCCCACGCATCGCAGTAGGCCTTCAGGAAATTTGGGCCACACCGCAGATTCCGCTACAGACTTTGAACCGCCCCTATCGCCAGCAAAATCAGAGCACAAATCCTCACAGAAATCCAGGCTGCTGGCACCAGAGGTGGACCCAATCCCAACACCAGTACCTCACGATACAGCTTGATATTCCCATAAACCACCCACTTTTGATTTGCTCTCCTCAGAAATGGCCAATTCACAGACATCTCTTCTTATCAAAGCCATCCAAAGAACTCAACCCATCCACCCCACAACTTTAGACATACTTAGCAAATGTATCTCCACCCTCCACCAAGGCTACCACTCCATCAATACCGCCATTTCATCTATAATGTCAATCTCCAATCACCAATTCAACCATTCCAATCCTTATTAGCTTACCTACATTTCAGACGCTTGCAGGTTTGCAGGCTTAATTCCCTCTAACGTACTATTCACAGGCCACTCCAGTCGCCCCTTTATACGTTTTTAGTTTCAAAAGCACCTTAAGTCCTTTTTGCTCCACTCCGGCATCCCAGCAGATCACTTTTCCAGCCTTTCATTTCATATAGGTGCAATAACCACAGCAGCCCAAAAAGGCCTCTCCCAGCAGCAGATCCAGCAGGTCGTATGAGGCTTTCAGGAGTTATATTCAATCAAAATGCTCCCACAAAGAAGCTCAATGAACTCTCATCAGCTATATTCTTTAACGTCAACTTGTTCTCATACACCCAAACGTATGGGCTTATCGTGTCCACTCTTCCACAATTTAATACCATCATTCCACTGAGTAGTGGAAATATTTCCATGTTGACTGCCACAGCTGTATCCACCCACTCGCTCCTGCAGGACCAAACTTCATTATTTCATTTCCGCAGCAGTGACCTCAGCTCCAACAGAAGCTCAGCTTCTCTATCCAAATTGCTTTCACCACCTTTCACCACAGTGTTATTTCCTCTGCTCCTGCAGAAGCTCCATTTTCTCTGTCCTACATGCTTCTCTACAACAGCAGTGTTAATCCCTCCAGAAGCAGTTTTCCCATCTAAATTGCTTGCACTGCCTCAGTAGTGTTATCTCCTCCACTTCCACAGGAGCCCTGTTTCCCCTTCAAACATATTTTCAATGCCGCAGCAGTGTTATCTCTTCTCCTTCCGCAGGAGCTCAGTTCTCCATCCAACTTCCCCATTTGATAGTTGGAAAGTAAGTTGCTTCTACTGCAGTTTTATCTCCTCCGCTCTTGCAGGAGCTCAATTCTCTGCCCAACTTGCTTATGGGTAATCAAAAATCAAGTTGGAAAAACAACTTATTTTCACTGTCGCAGCAGTGTCATCTCCTCCGCTCCTGCAGGAGCTCTGTTTCTCTGTCCACCTTGCCTTCACGGCTGCAGCTCTACCTCCTCTGGTCTTTCGGGAGCTCAGTTTCTCAGTGTAACTTCACCTTCAATGCTGAAGCAGTGCTATCTCCCCCACTACAGTAACAGTAAACTATGTATAATTACAAACAGGGTCGTCTATAAGGGATGATGATGCAACCAGAATTATCCTGTCAATTTTCTCCTTGGGCATTGAGGCTTGGAAATTGACTGTGTCCAAGTTGATGCCCAAGAATTCGATGGATGTGGCTGGACCTATGGTTTTATCTTGGGCAAATGGGATTCTGAGCTCTACAAAAAACGTTTTTTGGAATGTGGAAAGATGCTCGGCTGGAATGGCGTCAGGAGGTGAGATCATTAAGAAATCATCAAGTAGGTGAATGACATAAACAATGGTTGTTAAGGGGAATCCAGCAAATAGCTTCTGATAGCATGTCAAAAGTCTTGAGGCTGCTTTTACTGCCGAACGTTAGGTTGAATGGCAAAGTAAAAGTTCCCGTGCCAGCGTACGCTGAATAAATGCCATGAGTCTGGGTGGATGGGCATCACTTTGAATGCAGCAGTGATATCGACTTTTGCGTGCCAAGCACCACGCCCTGCTTTTTTAATCAAGGTTATAGCCTGGTCAATGTTGTGGTAATGCAGGGAAAATTCTTCGAGAGGGATAAGGCTGTTTTTGCTTGGCAACGGAGAATTGTGCAGGGCTGAGAGATCAATTATCAATCGTTTTTCACCTGAAAATTTCCTGGTAGCCACTCTAATGGGACTGATGCAGAAATATTGAGAGGTGGACTGTTGTAAAACGGGCTCATAAAGCCGGATTCGATTTCTTTTTTAATTAGTTTGTCTATGGTGTCTGGCTCAGCTAAAGCGGACTTGAGATTATTGCAAGTAATGCTCTGTGAGGGGAGGCTTTCCACACCGGGTTCGAAACCATGCTTGAAGCCAGTCAGTAAGTAGTTTGTGAAGCTAGTATCAGGGTAGTGAGACAATTCTGCAGACAAATGAGAAATATTCGTAGGAGTCGACAAGTGATTTTTTGAATCTTTCTTTTGGGCACTTTTGACAGGGCATTTGATATGGGCATGAGTGGCACCACAGTAGTTATAAACATGAGGCAACAACGCTTTCTAGGGCACTTCCCTGCTTTGAAATTGTTGCAGACCTGGTTAGTGGAAGTGAAACATTCCTCCTTTTAAAGTCTGAAGCTGACGAGTTGAAATTAGAATTTGTTGGCTGTGGGACATAACATCTCGAGGTTATGTATGTAACCTTTGTTCCCTGAGAACAGGGAACAAGAAGTTGCGTCGTAAACGCTAGGGGAACCGCCTGAGGGGAGTGCATACCAAGTTATGGCAGTGACCACTGTCAGAATCAGGCAATCTCAATAAAATGCCATACCCACTCACCCCCTGGGTCCCACTGGGCTGTCAGTAACAGCGCTCCCAGTGGTCAAACCTCAGCACTAAGCCTCAAAGCGGCCTCCATATCTCACGCATGGAGACCCGCCAAGGCCGCACCAAGACCTGGGACCAACAACTTCACAGAAGGGGTCCCTTTGAGGGATCGTGGCCTGGGGCCCGAAAGCAGCCCAGCCAGTCACTTGTCAGGGGAACAAAGTCAACCTGAATGCCACCTGGGAGGCTGACCAGGCCCCTAGCTGTGCTAGTAGTCTAGTCTGCTAGCAACCTGTCTGTTTCTTCAAAAACAGCATCTCCAACAAAAGTCTCACATAGAGACATCCAGAAAGAGGGACTGCAGAAAGGCAGTAGACCCGCTCAGACTGGATTTTAGAGACGGGCATCCTGGAGAGCAGGACTAATACCGATACACAACCACTGGGGCTCACATCAGGGAGACCCACAGTGGCCAGCTACCTGATAGCTAGCTGTCTAGGGCCTGCAACCCTGGGGCTCGCCCACAGGGAGGCCTGCTAAGACACAGGGCGGCCTGCTAAGGCCAACTACCTGACAGCAAGACTAATTAGTCGTCCGGGGCCTACAACACTGGGGCTCGCCCACAGGGAGGCCTGCTAAGACACAGGGCGGCCTGCTAAGGCCAGCTACCTGACAGCAAGACTAATTAGTCGTCCGGGGCCTACAACACTGGGGCTCGCCCACAGGGAGGCCTGCTAAGACACAGGGCGGCCTGCTAAGGCCAGCTACCTGACAGCAAGACTAATTAGTCGTCCGGGGCCTACAACACTGAGGCTCGCCCAGAGGGAGACCTGCTAGCACACAGAGCGGCCTGCTAAGGCCAGCTACCTGATAGCTTTAGAATAACCAGCTATCTAATGCCTGCAACATTGGGGCTCTCCCACAGGGAGGCATGTTAACATACAGGAAATGAGCCAATACTACCAGCCAGCTTTGCTTTGTTTTTGAGTGCTGGGGACGCGCTCCCAGGGTGGCCCGCTATGGCCAGCCACCCGACAGCATGGTTACTAGTTGTCTAGGGCCTGCAACACTAAGCGGCGGTTTACCAGGGGACCTAACGCTTTTCTCTCCTCAGACACAGAAAAGCCCCAAATGGCATTCCTCCTACTCTCATATTTTGCCACACACAAGGGACTAGTAAGTATATAACTGCACTCCTCACCAAAAGGGAGACGTATATACAAATAGCCCTGCTTATTTGTTAATGTAACTGCATATATATCCACATATATACACACACACCCCTCATGCATATATATATATATATATATATATATATATACACACACACACACACATGCAATCTCTGCCCAGCCTCCTAAACAGGGAACGCTACATTCTAAAAAATACATAGTAATTTCCCATAGCCTCCCTCACTTTTAAGAAAAAGGAGAGGAACAATTCCCCCTGTCTACCACCATGGAAAATGTGGATCCTACCAACCCTATAGCCTGAAAGGGGTCTCATTATCACGCCAGTGGCGGGCCATCAGAATTAATGTCATAGGCCAAGCTCTGGCCTGATGTAGAAATTGCGGCTAAAGAGAACATAGAGGGTAAATCATTTTAACCCTCTACCAGAGAGAGGGGATCCATCAGGGATGCCGATCTTTGCCGCGTCCCTGGCGGATCACCTCTCCCAGGTTTCTTGAGTTTTGCCTCCCCTACGACCTGCTCCTGCCGGGAGGGGGCGCACAGGAGGCGACACTCTCCTTCTGGCTCTGTCTGCGACCCTCAGGTCGGGACGGGGCAGGCCCAATCTGTCTGGTTGAGGACTCAGACCTCAGCAGCATGCACGTCCTCAGCAAGCATCAAGTCTCTCCGCAGATCAGCCTGGTGCGCATGCCACACAGTCATCGTGTGCAGAGCAGCACCACCCTGACCCGCTGCCACGTATGCCCTGCTATCTAAGGGAAATGTCACTTTAGGACCAAGATGGCAGAGTCTGAGCTGTATCCATAAAAGAAGTGCCAAACAATAAAGTTTATCATTAGTTGGCTACTTCCGGCATCGATACGTACCCATATTCCTTCCAAAAAACCAAAACAGGGAATCGAGATCTAAAGAGAAATACTTCAGTATTTACATATGAGTAAATGAAAAGGTATCATATTACCTAGACAAACAGTTCATCCTGCGGCCATAGGATGGCGAGCTAACTCCATGAAACATACCACCCTATCGCCTATATAATTATATATATAACACATATATATATATATATATATATATATATATATTCCATGCCCCCTCAACCTCATGGAAAAGCATGGAAGGCAGGAAAGCTCACTAGAGCTGTAAGAGTATGACCAGAGAGAAACCGACTGTCGTTCATTGAATGCGCGCGGCCTCTCTCCTGATGTGCTGCCATGGAAACTGTAATCTGCCTGCAGCGCGTTCCATAATCAACAGCTCAGCATACGCAGTACAGGGTGGCTGAGAAAAATTAGTCATTTATTCACCCTCTCCAGCCATCTCCTGCTCGGTTGGAAGAGCACTCACCGCTGGACTGTATATGTAGAAAACAACGCATCCTCTCCCAGCAGCTCCTTCTCGCGATCCGCCGAATTGCGCGAGTGGTCACACCCCTCTCAACTGTTCGGCGAGCTCCATCTGAACGCCCCATGATCTGAGTCTCCACTATGCCTCAGCGCGAGCGGGACCCGAACCACCAGGCGCAGATGCTGAACTCTCTTCCCTTGAGAAGAGACCCAGACGAGAATGGAACATTCACAGTTTGCACCGGCAGCTCCCTCGAGAACTACCCGTGCGTGCTCTTCACGCAGACAGAGAGCGCACAGCTCGTGTGTGTAATCTGGTGTCAGATAACGAGTGACACGGATCCACACACTTTTGTGTTTGTCTGTGCATTTCATAATTGCCACGATAGTGTTAAACACATTACAGTCCCTGAAGACGAAAAGAGGATGACATGTTATCTGAGTGCCCCTTATATACACATGGGGCGCATGGATATGACGTCATGGGCTGTCGCCGGTCAAGTTGGTATTGACGAGATTGGATATTTGTTTCAGACACCGGTTCCCGCGGAGGCGGTTCCCCTAGCATTTACGACGCAACTCGAAGTTCCCTTTTCGAAAGGGAACTTGTGGATTTTGCTTGTGAAGAATCTGGGCCTGAGGAATTTGACGGATTGATCAGTAGACAGACATTGTTGGAGTGGATGACTGATCTGCAGACTGTACAAGTGATATTGCGACAGCCTAGAAACACTCTGCTGTGCAGATCCATGTCTAGAGCTCCCCAGTAAGGGCTTTGGTTCCACTGGGCTGCATGTATGCCGCATTTAGCAGAAAAAAGCTTGTGGTAAGAGGGCATCTCTGAATGATTGCGCGAGTTCAGCAATTACTGTGAGATAATTGTTGAGTTTTCGTCTCCACCGTAACGGCTGAAAGCAAAAGAAAAATCAGCAAAAAAAAGAGTGTGGGATGGATTATGTGTTGGATTTTTGAGTATAACTGAAAAATTGCCGCATTTGATTTGATGGTTTGAGGTTGAAGGAGGAAACAATGATAGTAAGGATGATAGATCAAAGTCCACACCTGTGAGGATCTGTGATCGGATGCTGTTGGTGACAGGGAGCAGTTCCAGGGCTGTAGTGTTCGCTGGGATAGGCATCGACATTGCAGAAAACAGAGTGAAAGCAGATTTTGTTTGGGGCAGAGTGTTAGGAGGAAAAGAGGCCAGGGAAAAAAGTCACTTGCGGAGGCAACCTCACGCTTGTGTCGACCCCTGGAGCCTGGGGAGGGACAAAAGAGGGAGGAAAAATTGGGCCGCTAGCGGAGGCAGCCTCGCGCTGGAATTTGATGGTGGAGCTGCAGGCCATGGACAGGGGAGAGGATTGAAGAAAGTGACAGGAAAAGACTGGGATGGCTGCAGAGGCATACTTACGGTGTAAGAACAGCCTGTGTTGGTAGAGGCTGTTATTGAGACTTGGGGTGCAGTGCTGGGGAAAAGTAGCTTGGCGGAGCTAGGAGAAGATTGAGGCCTGGTGGAGTCTGGGCTGCAGCCTAGACTAGCTGAAGGCCTGCTGCCACGGCCTGACGTTCGCGGAAGAACGGGCCCTGCGACGGAGAAAGATGGTGATTTTTGAGAGCGTTGGTAAGGAGCTTTGTGATTCCTGTTCGCTTTAACAGCTTTAGAAGATGGAGTGGATTTTGGAGATGGGAAAGCTGACTGAAGTGAGACATAGATTATATAGCTCAGCTTTGTCCATTCTCCTGCTTAGTGCTGGTCTTAATCCCAAAACTGTCCATTTCTCTATTGCAGGAATCATGGGCTGTGCTGAGGTATAAGAGGATGTGAGCCTCGGTGGTGTGGCTGGTCTGTCGGGCCGCGCGGTGTTACGGTGTCCTGCTGATCACAGGTGCTCCGTGCATCAGTAGGGTGCCGCGAAGGCTCCTGTGTGATGAGGGATTCGTCATTGGATGGAAACAACTCGATCTCGGCCAACAAGTGGGCGAGCCAAATACTGAAAACTGTCCAAAAACATAGGTGAGTCGACTGCGTCAATAAATATAGGTCTCCGCTCATGCTGATTGGGTAGACATATTGATTGCTGATTAATGACTGCGGGTTGGAGTGATGTGATGATTAGTTAGATCATATGAATGTGTTTCTCCCGAACTTTGTTAATAAAACATCATAAAGTGACCACTGCAAATCCTTTTGTTCTTCTGTCAAAAGTAAGCCGGCTCAGTGGATTAAAAGAAATAGAACAAGGCATCAGTTTACTGTCAGGGATTTTGTGTGTTGCATTGTGCCACTTGCATCCATTGTAGACAGGCTATTGGTTAAAAACGGAAACAGCTTACCAACTTGAACAGTTGTTTTTCATTCAGTTTTACCTTAGTTTTTATCATCTCTGGTATTCTTGATTTTTACAAGCCACCAGTCCATTTTGTTTTTAGTTGCTTTTGCTCAAATTCAGCTGCGCCAAACCTTCTGTAACCATAGCAAACGATTAGCCTGAAGAGTAAAAAATCAAATTCAAGTAAAATCCCCCCCTCTAGTGGAGGACTCAAGATTTGCTAGTAAAATCTCACATTTACAGCTGTTACACTCGAGTGAATGCTTCTGAATTAACTGTTGCTCGTGCCCCACTGGCGTAAAACCCCTGGTTTAGTGGTTAAAGGCTCATGTTATTAGAATGAGACCCCAATGCCATGAAACTGATCTCAACATGAACTCAACACTTAGCTATTTGACCTGCTCACTTCTATTTTTAGACTATCAATAAAAAAAAAAGTCTGGTTAAATTTTACAGCTTATTCTGGCCACATAAAAGCATTGTTTATCCTGAAAGACAATCTGACCTAGAGCAAATGTTTGAACATATTAGATCTGACACATACTGTGATCATTACCAGGTTTCATGAATATAAATAATTTAATAACACAACAATCATTTAAATGAGAAATATTTCTAGCATTCATAAAGGTCTGGCTAGTGTCATATGAACAGCATTCAATAATGACAATCATTAAAGCTTTTCATTATAAGGTTCATTTGCATTTAGGCATAACTCCTGCTTTAGGACGCATGTAAATAACTTCACATGACTTTTGCAAGCTGTGTGTCTGTTTCCGTGGCAGCCTCTCTACCAGTGTGAATTTCAGCATCTGCACCTGTTCTGTGAATTACACACTTTTTTTTTTTCAACCGTCAGAAACACTGACAGCAAAGCTGCAAAATTTGAATTCTATCTGCAGGCCTTAAAAACCTGTCCAGTGTCAAATCACACATTACGAGTATAGTTTGTTGCACAACAAAGTTTTAAGAGAGACAGAGAACGAAAGACTAATCCAAGTAAGTAAATAAATAAATACATAAAAATGCTGGTCTTGATTGACTTAACAATACTTAAATATATGAAATGTTTAATTGACTCATGAAAAATTAAGCTACTCCATATGTCTTGTTGCTCTTAGGAGGGACGTCAGAGTTTGAAGTCTCAAAAGAAACCACAAATGCAAGTAAATGTATGGATATGTGGCTAAGTGAAAATCAAAACCACACAAAACCATTTATTTGTGCATTAAATTAGGCTACCCCAGCTAACGGGGGGACATTCTCAGAACGTTGTCTAACATCTGTCAAGGTTCTCTCAGTTATAAACAAACATTCTTTCAGTGACATTTACAGAATGCTCACTCAAAGTTATCTTTAATAATGTTTTCAAAACTATTGCACAAAAATGTTTATACAACATTTTTTTTTTATGAAAGGTTTTTAGAAATGTTGCTATTTGTGTCAATGAACATTCAAAAATAATCTTCCCATAATGTTTGCAGAAAGATTAAATGGAATGTTTCTTTAACATTGATATGTCCACGGAAAAAGAAAAAAAAAACTGGATGTTTTAAATGTTCAGTGAACATTCAGAAATAACTTTTTCAAAACGCAACCTTTGTTATGTGGGCAGACAAAAAAATGTTGCATATTTTGAGATTGCTTGATTGGGAACAGCTTGTAAATTTTGTACTGTAGTGTACCGTGTGCTCGGGTCAATGGCATATTTTACTTTAGCCTTTGAATGGCTGACATTAACAGGGATTAGACACAACCTTTTTGGAGAGTAAGATCTCAATTAACAACATGTTAAATGATGTTTTTTTTAATAAACTTTGGGAGAAGAATGTTCAGAAAATCTCCCAATCAGCATTAGGCTTTTATTGAGCCAACTTACCTCTGTTCCACAACAGTTTTTCCATTATCTCTCCTCCACCCCAAATCCTCACTTTTGATTATTCCTATCCCAGCCAGGGATGGAAGGGTGGTGGAGTGCTCTCGGTTCAGTCCAAAATCCACATGAAACTGTCACAAGACTATTATGTACAATATAGTTGTTACGATACTTTTCTTCAGAGTTTTAATTGTTTTTATTGCGTGCATGTCTTTTAAACAGAATCTCTGTCTTCAAACACACTGATTTGATTTTCAGTGCTTCTATTTATCCAGTAGCTCAGAAGTCACGAAATTGGGTTACATTGACGATTCCCTTTGAGATCCTTTTCCCTTTAATGTTCAAATATTAATCTGTTTACATTTAGTTGTGTCGCGCACAAACTAAATAATGCATTTCATCCTCGTACGACAACCAAAGGACAAAAAACTAAAAAAATAAAATAAATAAATAAATAAAAAAACACAACAACAACAAAACCCTACTAACCAAAATGCAAATGCTGCTGAATTTAAATCTGGCTTATTTTTTGACAAGGCCTCCACATCCAAACCCCAGTCAAAAAGATAAAATGAATTCATTGGCCATGTTCAGATTACAGAGCAGCATCTGTTTAGTTCAATACCATTAAATTCTGTTAGTATAGATTCATAGACAAATAATTAACACAGAGATGTGACACAATTACCCTGCTGCCATAATCTTTACCAAAACATAGACTAAATCTCTGATCTCACATGAGCACAGTCAAAGAAATCCAGATGCAGATACATGAAAACGTAAATCAAGGGGAGAAGTGAATGTAGTCTAAAATTGACTTTTCATCTAAAAAGTTTCAGAAATAAAAGTGTTCCATGAACAACGTATGAATAATTTGTTGGTTTATATATATATATATATATATATATATATATATAACTTTGAGAGAACTTGCCTGAACGTTAGTCAAAGTTCTGTTTCCTGAAAAAAAGTCATTTTTTTTAAAAAGTCAAAGAATGTTTCCTGTTAGCTGGGGTGATTTTAGAGTCATTGTAACCTATAAAATCAAGTCAAGCATATTATGTAATATGAGTAATTCGGTCTGATTACAGATCACATTAAACCAGCAGAAGTCATGTTTAAGGGCCGAGTCAGGTAGAAATGCCTCATTAATAGCACACTCCCATTGTCACAGCGCAGGAAAAGTGACGATCTGATATTTGTGAGAGTCAGCCAAGATTGGCGTGTAGGTTTATGTGCCATCAGGACGCTTAGATAAATTTTAACACATCACCCACACACACACCAGATGCAAGCATCTTTCCCCGATGTCCGGAGCCCATCCAGCCTAGAGTTGTCAAGGAAACGCGTCGTGTCAGGTTTGAACAAATGATGAAATCTGTCACTTGTTTGTTTTGAGTAAAAACGCAGCGGCGATTAAGCCTGCTTCCTGCCTGACATTCCTTCGCAAGTTTCTGCTGATTCTTTTGACAGCGTTTCCTCTCCTGTTACCTCGATATACAGCCATTTCCTCTCGGCCTGTCTCAGAATATCCTTGTGTTCTTAATAAGTTTGACTTGCAAATACTACAGCTGCCAGATGACACTGTGCACTCCATCTCTCACCACCGATGTGAGAAATATGGGGCTGCAGGTCTCTCTCTCTCTCTCTCTCTCTCGTGCAGTCTCTCATTTATCTTCAAATGTCAACCCTGAGAGTGAGCCATAAGATTGAGTGTCCACTGGAGAATCTTCTCAATTAGGCCGGCCTATGAATTATGCTTTACTCATTAAAGCTCAGACTGACGACGTTTATGTAAAACATCTCACACATTACTGTTTTGGAGCAGAGCAATAACACACACACACACACACACACACACAGAGAGAGAGAGAGAGTCCTGGGTCGCTCATGTGATTGTTTCACACATTTAGCCACTAGCTTCAATGGAGAGGAAGATCATCATTGTAAGTATCAAAAGTATCAAATAATGTGGTACATTTAGATTTGTTTCTCACACAAAAAATCACATGACTTAAGAGAACTGTCACAAACAGACTGTGACCTATGACTTTTATTTTGAAAGGACTGCTAAAGTGCATGTACACACATGAACAGTTTCCATCATTACACACACAATCTAGATGAAGGCAAGATAATGTCAGTCATAGTAGATTGTAGAGTGTGGTTACTTTTCTGTTTATGTGGAGTCATAAGCCACTTGAGGCCTTCTGCTAAGGTTAATATGTCACGGTTCATAGGTCTGTGTGTTCATCTCTGCATGTCAGTCTGTCATTGTCTGTTGGTTAGGGGCTTAATTAGCGTTGCATTGCAACCTTGGCCTTCAGTTGATTGGAGTGGCAACTGTTGCGCATCACCATTCCCATATCTGCCGTATGTGCGCTGTGTTCATTGTCAGATTGTCTTGTGTCGCTGTTTTCCAGCTCTCAGTTGTTTTTTCACTCGGGTGTGGAATTATTGTCGTGGTGAAGAGCGTCTGCTACAGGAGTGTACTCTCTGGGTATGGACTTACCTGTTAAGGAGATTCTCATCTATTGACTTGGATATCCTGCATTCATGGGGTCTGCTTTGATTCAGTCCTCCTTATTTTCAATAAACTTTAATCACACTTGCATTAGGATCCTGAGTTTCATTTCAGCGTGACAGAAAGATCTGACCACTAATGGATCCAGTGAGTGCATCGGAGTTTATGGACATATTCAAGAGCTGGATTTCACGCATGGAGCGCCAGGACGAGCAGTTGATGGCTACTGGTCACTCGGTTCAGGCATTAGTAGCCCAAGTCTCAGATCTAACCACCCAGCTTCAGGAATTTAAGACTGAACTGGCCAACCAGCCTGCTGCGCTCAATCCACCGGTGGTGTCATCTGTTGGCCGTCAAGTTGCACCCTGTCTACCCACTCCTGCCACGTATTCGGGTGAGCCCCAGATGTGTCGATCTTTTGTGACCAAGTGTTCCCTGTTTATTGCTCTCCAGCCTTCCTCTTTCCCCACTGATGAATCCCAGGTCGCCTTTATTGTTACACTGCTGACAGATCGAGCAGCCCTTTGGGGAACTCCGGTCTGGGAACAGAAGCACCCATGTCGTTCTTCCTTTCGATCTTTCACTGAAGAATTAATGAAAGTCTTCGATCGCACCTTTGCTGGCAGAGAGGCAGCGTGGGCTCTGGCGGAGTTACGTCAAGGGAATCGGACAGTAGCGGATTATTCTATTGAATTTTGCACCTTGGCGGCGGAATGTAAGTGGAACATGGAAGCGCAATGGGACATGTTTTTGCATGGACTTTCCGATGGCATTCATAATGAGATTTACATGCTGGAACTATCCACCACATTGCATGGACTGATTGATCTGGTGATCCTGAGAAGGGAACAAGATGCTACATCAGAATGTTATCATCATTGGGGTTGGAATCATGCAGAAGCGTTCCCATAGCGTCAACATTCTGATGCGGCATTGAGTTCCTTTGGAAGGGAACAAACTAAGGATGCACCAAAATTCCGCCGAACATTATATATATATATATATATATATATATATATATATATATATATATATATATATATATATATATATATATATATATAAAACAGTCTTCATGGACTTCACAACACTTAAGCTTGTTATTCTTATTAAGTGGGGGTAATTTTGTAGAATTACCAACAAATTTCTACCCAATCTAAGTCTCTGAAATCCTGACACCTTGCACTTCTGGAGACTCCATATTGGTTGCAGTTTTGGAAAATGGTGACGCTGGAGATTAAACGGTTCCTGAAGGTTTCACGCTTACTGCAACATCTAGTATACCATTAGTATTGCATCCTTTTATTGGGCATTTAATAATTTTTGCCTTTTCAGTGTGAGTTAAACGTGTGTTTTTTGCCTGTAAAAAAAAACATACCTAAAACTGTACCTAATACGCACCGTATCACTTCTAAATAATTAAATACAAAATTAATAGTAGTTAAGATTAATGTGGTTTTGGTAAGATGTGCCTGGAAAAAAATATGATCAGAAAATCAGTGTGACTAATAATTCTGCACACACTGTATATCTCCTCAGCCATATGCATGGTATTGCTTATAGCAGTTTGGAATTACACAAATAATGTTGCAGTGCACATTGTTTCAACTGTATGTTTTCTTTTTCATTATTTTATTACAATCGAAGCATTCACTGCGCTCTCCCCAGCTAACCAGGTGACCTTTATATCAAATTCAAAAATACAAAAAAGTCTGCACTCTAAAACACTTTTCTTCATTACACACAAGAAATAACAAACGTTTTGTCTCTTTGCCTTCGTCAGTGTCATTTTATTTTATTATTTTATTACAGTAATTATTGTTCATTAGTGACAAGTAAACAACGGAAACTGTATAATAAACACATCTTCATGATTTCTTAACTGTTGCTTTAGGAAAATTGCATCCTATGTTTTCAGTTTACTTAAAGCCATCAATGACGCATTTATAGAGATTAGTAGCTGTATTATTACTCACAATATGCACCAATAACAACCCTGCTATTAATAACAATATATTCACTTATTTGACAGAATAAATCAGAATTACTAAAAAATTATTGTAACTATAATATAATAACATTGTAACAACACAGGTTGCATCTTTATAAAAACATGCTTGGAACCAAATGACTGACTAATTAAAAGTATAATATGTAAAAAAAATTATATTAAAATATCCAAAAAACACTTGCAGAGTGTTATATATTTTGTTCAGTTGTGTACTTACATTATCCTAAATGTTTCCAAGAATTTGTGAATTTAGAGAAAATCACAATTTTAAATAGTGCCCCGTCCCTCTCTTGTCACTTGCGCCTGTCAATGACGTAATATCTGCGTTATCCCTGGTTTCCTTGTACTGCACAATTAACCATGGCAACAGACACAGACAGCTGTGTAACGGCTAGTGGCACGCTACTGTTGTTTCTTTCCAACATTATGGACCATGGCAAGCAAATTTTAGGACATAAGGAGAAATAAAGCATGGTCAATATCAACGTGGTGTTTCCGAGATGGCGACGAAAGACAAACAGGTTTAATCCAAGTGGTAACGAAGAGCATGCGTACAGCGTGCTACAAGCACAAACAAATACAGACAATGGATGAGACTAGGGGAGGAACTTAAATACACACAGATGACGAGGGTAAAACGGAAACAGGTGATGATAATCAAACTAATTACACAAGGTGAAAACTAGAACTAAAAAGACAGGACTAGATGACATGTGACATAGCGCCCCCCTTGGAAAGGCGCGTCCTCGTGCCATAAAAGGAAGAAGGCGGAGGCTTCGGAGGAGGGCGTGGAGCTGGAGACAGGTAGTGCTCAGGGGAAGATGGCGCCACCATGGTGAAGCTGACAGTGGGAGGGGCCAGGGAGGAGTCCAGACTGTGGGGCGGCATGACGCGCTGGAGCCGATCGATGGCAGCGGAACCATGGCAGTTGGTGGAGAAACCGGGGGAGCCGACGTTGGTCTGGATGACCGGGGTGACGGTGTGGTGACCGAGGACGACAGGGAGGTTGAAGGGAGGGAGGAGCTTGCTGACGGTGTAGGGGTGACAGGTGGAGGTGTAGCCGCCAACCCGGAAGTCCGTTGCGCAAGCTGAGCGTCGACCCCCGGAGGCCGAACTGGAGGATCGAGGGAGCCCAGCGGAACTTCCAGGCTGACAGGCTGAGGAGGTGATGAGGGAGCTGTGGGTTGAGGTGCAGGATACGGGCTGAAGGATCCAGGTGGTGATGTGGGCCTGGAGGCCTGAAGGGAAGCCGGGGACTACGCCTCGAGCCTTGCTGATGAAAGGACAGCCCGAGGTGCTGGTGAGGAGCCGCATGGGGCATGCGGCGGGGGCAGAGCCGAGGAGATGGTCGTTAGCAGCGGTGGCCACGGATCCTGGGGGCTGACTGGGATCAGCGGAGGAAACTGAGGAAGATAGGGTGGGGAAAGGATCCGCAGCCCACTGCTTAATGATGTTGTGGACCGCTCCTGGCTCTGTGATGGACAGTTCTGCTCGCTTTGCCACCGGGGCCCCGAAGTCGTCGATGTCAGCTCCGGCCTCGGACTGCCAAGCGGAGGCGGAGCGTTTGCCGTTCGTGCACCTCCAGACCCAGTAGTCCAGGTGGGGACGAGCCTCCGGGCTTAGCAGGAACTGCAGCAATTCCATTTTATCTCGCGTGGAGAGGTCTGTAATTCTGTAGCACCGAGGGAAGACAGGAGACGAGGGTAGACGAAAGGCAAACAGGTTTAATCCAAGTGGTAACGAAGAACATGCGTACAGCGTGCTACAAGCACAAACAATTACAGACAAAGGATGAGACTAGGGGAGGAACTTAAATACACACAGATGACGAGGGTAAAACGGAAACAGGTGATAATAATCAAACTAATTACACAAGGTTGAATATTGCCAGGGATTCTGCGTTCCTGATAAAAGTAGGGAGATCATTCCACCAGCAGGGAGCAGTGAAGGAGAATGTTCTGGAGAGTGATTTTGTGCCTCTCTGTGACGGTACCACAAGCCTACGCTCCTTTAGTGATCGCAGGCTTCTGGTGGGGACATAGCGTTGTAGCAGTGTGTGGAGGTAGGAAGGTGCAGAGCCTGTGGTGGATCTGTAAGCAAGCATCAGCGCTTTGAACTTGATGCGAGCAGCGAGGGGTAGCCAGTGCAGAGAGATGAAGAGGGGCGTGACGTGGGCTCTCTTAGGCTCGTTGAAGACAAGACGAGCAGCAGCGTTCTGGATCATTTGAAGAGGTTTGATTGCACTTGACGGCAAACCAGCCAGAAGAGCATTGCAGTAATCAAGCCTTGAAATGACCAGGGCCTGGACAAGCAGTTGTGTTGCGTGCTAAGTCAGGAAGGGACGGATTTTCCTGATGTTGCGAAGTGCAAATCTGCATGACCACGCCGTCTTTGAGATGTGGTCGCTGAAGGTCAGTTGGTCATCGAAGATAACTCCAAGATTTCTGGCCGACTTAGATGGGGTGATGGTGGTTGTACCAAGCTGTACGTTGATGTCGTGTTGTAGGGTAGGAGTCTTTGCCAGGTTGAGCTGCAGGTGGTGTTCTTCCATCCACGTGGAGATATCCGCCAGACAGCTTGAGATCCGTGCAGCTACTGTGGAATCATCTGGTTGGAAGGACAGGTAGAGTTGTGTGTCATCAGCATAGCAGTGGTAGGAGAAACCATGTGCCTGTATGATGGGACCCAGTGATGTAGTATAAATGGAGAATAGGAGGGGACCAAGAACTGAACCCTGAGGGACCCCAGTGATCAGTTCATGAGGTCTGGATACCTCCCCTCCCCAGGCAACTCTGAAAGACCTACCTGTGAGATAGGACTCAAACCACTGAAGTGCAGAACCTGAGATACCCAGTGACGAGAGGGTGGACAGAAGAATTTGATGGTTTACGGTGTCGAAGGCAGCAGATAGATCCAGCAGAATGAGAACAGATGATTTGGAACCAGCCTTTGCAATTCGCAGGGATTCCGTGACGGACAGTAGCGCAGTCTCTGTGGAATGCCTGCTCTTGAAACCATATTGGTTGATGTCCAGATGGTTGTTCTGTGTGAGGAAGGATGACACCTGGTTGAAAACAACTCGTTCAAGTGTTTTTGATATGAATGGTAGGAGAGAGACAGGTCTGTAGTTGTCCACGAGTGATGTGTTTAGCGTGGGTTTTTAAGCTGTGGGGTTACTCGAGCCTGCTTGAATGTGGTAGGAAAAGTGCCTGTGTGGAGAGACGAGTTAATAATGTGTCTAAGTGCTGGTAAGAGAGTGGGAGAGATGGCTTGTAGAAGGTGTGAGGGGATGGGGTCTAGAGGGCAGGTGGTGGGATGAGTGGAGAGGAGAAGTTTTGATACTTCCGCCTCCGTGAGAAGGGAGAAGGAAGAGAGAAGAATAGTGGAGGGGATGAGTTCCTGTGTGGGTGGTGCAGAGAACTGGCTCCTGATGGCAGATGTCTTGTCGGTGAAGAAATTGGCGAATTGATCAGCAGTTAAAAGACGTGGTGGGTGGTGGTGGAGGGGGACAGAGGAGTGCATTGAATGTCTTGAAGAGTGAGCGTGTGTTTGTAGCGCCGTTGATCTTATCGTGGAAGTATGAGGACTTAGCTGCATGGACTCCCCCAGAAAAAGATGATAGCAGATCTTGGTACAAACCTAGGTCAGATGGGTCTTGTGATTTGCGCCATTTCCTTTCTGCTGCCCTGAGTTTGGTCCGGTCATCACGAAACGCATCAGATATCCAGGGGTTGGAGGGAGTTGCTTGAGCTGGTCTGGATGCCAGAGGACAGATACTGTCTAGAGAAGTAGATAAAGTGGAGCATAACGTGTGTGTTGCAGAATTTACATCCAAAGATGAGAATTGTGTTTGTGTGGGAAGGGAGGATGACACAACAGCGGATAGATGAGAAGGGGAAAGAGAGCGCAGGTTTCTTCTGAAGGAAACATGTGAAGTGGTTGGTGGTGCACAAATAAGTTGCAGATTGAAAGTGATGAAGAAATGGTCAGAGACGTGCAGAGGTGTGACCAGAATGTTGTCAGTGATACAGTTACGTGTGTAGATCAGGTCCATTTGGTTGCCAGATTTGTGGGTGCTTGTGGTGATGAGTCGGTTGAAATCAAATGAAGCTAGGAGAGAGAGGAAGTCAGAAGCATAAGGTTTATCGAGGTGAATGTTGAAGTCGCCCAATAGTACAAGTGGACTACCATCGTCTGGGAATGAGGACAGCAGCATGTCCAATTCCTCGACAAAGGTACCCAATTGACCTGGGGGGCGGTAGATGAGAACAAGATGAATTTTGACAGGGTATGTAATTGTAATGGCATGTGATTCAAACGAATAGTTGCTGTATAGAGCAGGGTGAGCTAAGTATTTCCAATTGTTAGAAATGAGGAAACCTGTGCCCCCTCCTCTTCCTGACTGTCGAGGGGTATGAGTAAAGGTGTAGTTGTTAGAAAGAGCAGCGGGGGTTGAGGAGTCCTCTGGACGAATCCATGTCTCAGTCAAGCCTAAGATATTGAGAAAAGAGTTAGTGGCAAAGGCTGGAATGAAGTCAGCTTTGTTAACAGCTGACTGACAATTCCATAGTCCTACAGAAACAGATAGAGGTTGCTTAGGAGAGGAGTAAATAGGACGCAGGTTAGTAGTGTTGCGCTGCCTTCTACGGGTGATAGTGGAGCGTGTACGAGTGACAACAGGAATATATTGAAAGCACATGTTGAGTATGGGAGCAAAGAAAAAAAAAAAAGGGGGGGGGGGGATACTTAAGTGTCCCGTCGGTGTCCTTGCTCGGTAGAGTTGCAGGTCTTTACCCAAGTCGGTCTTCACACAAGGAGGCTGAACACAAGGAGGCTGAACGCTTCCGCGCAAGCGCGGACACACTGACTAAATAGCTTGCCTAATAACGTATGAGTGAAAACAGCTGTGTCCGCCCTAACAATTAGCTCAGCAAAAGAGTTTCGCCGTGAATGGGCCAAATCGAAACTACTGCAGGAAGCGCACGTACAGCACTTAAGTTCACAGCCCAGCAATGCCAAAAACTAACAACCACTACAGTTCTTCTAAATGGCAGCGAATACAATTACAAACAGATACAAATCCAAGCGAAAACATACAAATAAGCAAAGAATCGAAACGAATCCTTCCTAGCAGCAAATAATAACTTCGCAATAGAGCCGAAACGGGTATTAGGTAAACACTCACGCGCTCTCGCCGTCTTCAGCGATCTCACGCTTGTCCTTAATACTTATAATTTAGTGTATAATGGAATATGAAGATGTGCATTGAAAAAGAAACTGCATGACTTACAAGTAATTATAAAAAATAATATAAATGTAAAAGCTGTGCTTATAATGCAGTTTAGGTCTTAAGTCTTTATAAATATGTTTATAGTATAGTAAAGAAGTATAAATGAGCTACAATTGATAATAAACATGGTCTTGACTCTTCATAGAAAGTGTTACTGTGCGAGCGTAGGGGTTTTAGAGAAACTGGAGCGAGTGAGCGGGTCCCATTTAAAGGATTTTATTCTGATTATATCTGTATGTATGAGGCATTTGGCCTATAGGGGTATGTGTGGTCTACAATGAACAGAGAAAACAATATACAACATAAGTTTGCTAATATGCTCTCAATGACAAATGCAGAACAGTTAATTGATGCGTTCATGACCTCAAGGCTAGATTACTCTAACGCTCTACTGGGTGGATGCCCTGCTCGCTTGATAAACAAACTAGAGCTAGTCCAAAACGCAGCCGCTAGAGTCCTTACTAGAACCAGGAAGTATGACCATATTAGCCCGGTTCTGTCAAAACTGCACTGGCTCCCTATTAAACATCGTATAGATTTTAAAATTTTGCTAATTACTTAAAAAACACTAAATGGCTTAGCTCCCCAGTACCTGAGTGAGCTCTTAATGCATTATAGTCCTTCACGTCTATTATGATCTTTTAGTAGATCCTTTTCCTATTTGCCACCTAAACTCTGGAACAATCTTCCTAGCATTGTTCGGGAAACAGACACACTGAGGTTTACCATTTAACCTGATTGGCTGGATCTGGGCCGTGTCCAGGTTGGATGGGGAAGCTGTGCCTGTGTGCGGCAGCAGTGTGGCCCTGGGGTCTCAGCGGAGACTGTGTGAGCTAGCTCATCCCTTGTGAGGGCCTTACCAACACATCAGCCAGTGGCACAGATCCCCAACAAACTGTCCCATACTGGCGTGATAAACTAGATGGAACTGGATTAAATATTTTGACTGTTGCGATTCCAAATCGGACTTATGACCTGTAACTGCCTGAGTATCGGGCAAATGATCACTGTTGACCAAAACAAAACTGGCCCCCCGACTAAGCCTGGTTTCTCTCAAGGAGCCAGACGATTACATCACTCTTTTCTCCAGTGCTGATATACTTAAATTAACTACACTAATAACTATTGATCTTTGCTATAGAATGAATCAATAATATATAGAATAAGCTGGACAATGACACCATTTTTTTGTGAGCTGCTGTGCAGCCAAAATTTATTTGTCAATTATTAATGTAAAGCTGCTTTGGCACAATTTGCATTGTAAAAAGCACAATGTAAGTAAAGGTGACTTGACTTGACTAATATACACAGTATTACAATAGCATAAATGATGAACATTTTACACAGCAATAATAACAGTGAACTAAGTCATAGAGTGTCAAATCTGTTATAAAGTGTCAAGTATGTATAAACCAAAACTTCACATTACTTTGGTAAAGCGCTTAAAAAAAGTTAAATAGGTGTATACAAGTGTGTTGTTTATGTATGTATATAAATATAAATAAGTGTAAAACTATATAAAATATAAAAATATATAAACATAAATAAGTGTACAAAGTTAGCCTACACATCTAGCTTTTACTGGTGAACACACACAGCTATGCCATACTAAACAAGCTTCAGCATTTGGCTTAACATATACTCTGTTAGCATGTAATTTACATGAAAATATTCAAATTATTATTTGAAATGAAAGCTCTAGCGCAAGTTCTGCCAGAAAGACTCAATAAGTCTCAGTAAGTCAAACCTCAAATCACAGTGTGTGTTCTGCCCACCTAACTGATAGAAATGTGAGTGTAATGCAGTCTATAGACACTGTGTCTATTCCCCGAATAGTGAGGTTTAGCAATAACAATAAAAATAAAGGATCTAGAAAAAACCTGATCATGATCAAACCAGAATATTACAAAATTACTGAACAAAAACAATTTCTAAAGCTAGGGCAACTAAACATTAGATCATTGACACCTAAGGCAGTTATCATAAATGAAATAATCACAGATAATAGTCTTGATATAATTTGCCTTACTGAAACATGGCTTAAATCAAATGATTATCTCGGTCTTAATGAGTCTTGTCCACCATCTCCTCTTCCCGTGCGTCGCAGTACGCGCATTCAGTGCCGTGATTCCTCATGGGCTCAGTGGTCTTCCGAAAAAAATTAACAGCACTTTCAAGGCCGCTGGTATACCTATCAGCCAAAGACTGTGAAGAGAATATCTTCTTCTCCTGGCCCAAAACACCCTGGGTAGTCCACCTTCTACTGCTGACATCACTCCAACTACTTCTGTGTCATCAGGTCAGACCAAACTAGCTGGCAGGAAGAGAATGGCCAAGTCGGCTTCACCTCGTCCAGCCAAAAAATCCACGCAGCCTGCACGGATATCCGAACCTGAAGACGTAAATTCGCAGCTCATCCAAGTTGTTCAAAGCCTTTCAGAGACTGTTAAAGGTTTAGAATCGAAGGTGATGAAATTCGAATATAGCTTTGCTAATTCTAATCTTTCAGCTACACTTCAGCATTTCCACCAATTTTCCCTACTCTTCTCAGATCAAGCGATCCCCAGTGCGTGGCTTTGAAATCATCTACTCTTCCAACTTCTAATCACACGATCCAGGCGCCATTTCAAGACCGACTCCAAGATCAAGCTCCGACTGCAACTTCTAATTTTTGTCTCTCCACTGGCATACCAGCTAAAGAGTTCGGTAGGTGTTTTGTCTCACCTGCTGCAGTCACCGTGTCTCCCCAACTAAGATCTAACATTATCCAAGGTAAGGACATTAACCTGGTGTAACAAAGTTCGTAAATATGGGAAGAAGGAGGCGGGAACCGGCGAACATTCAACATATTTAATAACAAATAAACAAACAATGAACCAAAAAGTATAAGGGCGGCAGTTCCTCACGGCGACTGCCGCCCACACAAACCAAATAAAACACAACATAAAATCCCAGGCCTGGTCCTCTCTCGTCCTTCACTGTCGTCGCTCCTCCTTTATGCTTCCGGAGCTCCTCCGTGGGAGATACGAGACCGGTGCGCCGAGCACCTGACGCTAGTTAACGCTCGCGTCACCGGCCTCGCGCCGTTCCCCCACGGCTCTCGCCCGCCCTGCTCGTCACATACCCCCATCGCCCCTCGCAGGCCGGGGGGTACCCACGAGATTGCGCTTACTCCCCCCCGGGGGCCAGTCTCGGCGGCCACAGCGCCTGGGGGTAAGGACCGACGAGACGAGAGAAAAGGAGACGGAAGCACAAGGAGCGACCAGGACGAGAGAGTGGAGAGAAGAAAACAAAACAAAAAAAAAATTCTTGGTCCGGCTCCCCGACACACTGCCGCTCGGTCCTCAGCCCGCCGAGAGGCTCTTCCTCGCGGTGCCATGCGATGGCACTGGACGCTCGGTGGACGGCCCGATCCTCCTCCGCCCCCTGGCGGCCGGCGATGACTCCTCCTCATGAGGGCAGCCGGCAGCGAGCCCGCCGTTCCCTGCTCCTCCCCGCTCCAGCGGCAGGCAGCAGGCTTTGGCCCCCGGCGAACGGCAGCTCCTCCGCTCCCTCTTGGACGGCCGCCACCCCACCTCGTCCCAGGGGCGCGGCAGCGAGCTTCCCGTCCCACCTATCACTCGATTGCTCCAGTACCACCGCTTCGGGCAGCCACTCGCGATCTTCTCTCCCGCGCTGCCCGATCTCCTCAGCACCGCGATCCCCCTCAGCAGCGAGGGCTCTTCGACAGCATGTCCCTCCTTCCTCCCGGGTTTCGGCACCAGTGTAACAAAGTTCGTAAATATGGGAAGAAAGAGGCGGGAACCGGCGAACATTCAACATATTTAATAACAAATAAACAAACAATGAACCAAAAAGTATAAGGGCGGCAGTTCCTCACGGCGACTGCCACCCACACAAACCAAATAAAACACAACATAAAATCCCAGGCCTGGTCCTCTCTCGTCCTTCACTGTCGTCGCTCCTCCTTTATGCTTCCGGAGCTCCTCCGTGGGAGATACGAGACCGGTGTGCCGAGCACCTGACGCTCGTTAACGCTCGCGTCACCGGCCTCGCGCCGTTCCCCCACGGCTCTCGCCCGCCCTGCTCGTCACACCTGGCTACTTTACTACTTCCATCGCCTGCAGTTGACAGACAAATGGTTGTCTGTGGTGACGTGGCAGTTTTCCTAAAAACCTCCAATCCCAGATTGCAACTGAACTTCTCTTTCGCTGAATTCCTCATTGCTTTTAGCATTTACAGAGACATTCTGTGTTAAGTTTTTCCAGATCGGAGGAAAGAGTTAGATGTGTACCTAACAATGATGGCAGACTTTAACCAACGATACGGGGGCACGTTATTTTATGAATACCACAAATCCTTCTCCGCAAAATCTGCCTCCTTAATTTTCCCTTTTAATATGAGAATAGACTGGTCTGTTACTGACACTGAATTGCCTGTGCAATTTGTAGCTCTCATGGACATTCGGCTTTCGAAAATGTAAGGTCTAATCTTGACGGAAGAGGCCACCCTATTTCTGATTTTAATGGTATTCCCTTATGTAATAATTTTAATGAATCTGTTTGTTCTTATCCTCAATATAAATTTGCTCATGTTTGTAGTTTTTGCAAGGATCCGCACCCGAAATGTGTCTGCCCACGCCAGTACAGGCCTGCAACCTGTGGGAAGGCCCCATTAACTCCTATTAATGTTCCTGTACTCTCTCGCTACCTGTTTTCTCACCCTGATCAGACTTTTGCCGATTATTTAATCACTGGTTTGTCTCAAGGGTTTCGGGTGGGAATCCTTTCCCATCTCACTACTTCCTACATTGCTAAAAACTTGCAGTCAGCCTAATCAGAGCCTGACGTAGTTTCAGCTCTGCTAGAAAAAGAAGTAAATAAAGGATATGTCACTGGCCTGTTTACTTCTCCTCCTTTCTTTTCTTAATAATTCCATCGGCGTTGCAACCCGTAAATATTCTGGTAAAAAAACGTCTCATATTTGATATGTCTGCTCCACATTCTAATCACGCTGCAAGCTTTAAACAATGTATTCCTTTAACCCCCTTTTCTCTGCATTACGCTTCGGTCGATGCCATCCAGCTAATTAAGTTAGCTGGTCAAGGCGCTTTGTTAGCTAAAGCCGACATTACTGATGCATTCAAGGCCATGCCAATTCACCATTCCGACTGGCCAAATTTTGGTGTCAAATGGAATTCTAATTTATATTTTGCAGTGAGGCTCACGTTCGGGTGTAGAAGCAGTCCCCATATTTTCAATTGCCTTTCTGAAGCGCTGTTTTGGATCCTGCTGAAGTCTGTATACTTCCTTTTGTTTTACACTTGCTCAATGATTTTTTGCTAATCGATTTTCCTTCTTCCCAAACTTCTTGACACGCTTAGACAGATTTTTAGTGATGTTGGTTTTCCCCTCTCGGAAGAGAAAACCCTGGGTCCCTCAACTTCGCTAGAATTTTTAGGCATTTTACTCAATACTGTCAATATGCAAGCTTCACTCCCTAACGAAACGCTTTTTAGGGGTTTTCTTGAATCCTTTTTCTTGCTATGCTTTGTATCTAAGGACGATATACTTTCTCTGCTAGGTCACCTTAATTTCGCTATGAGCATTATTCCTCAAGGCAGGGCTTTTATTTCTTGCTTGTTAACGCTGGCTCACTCCGTGGAAAAATTAAGCGAACCGGTTCAGCTAGACAAAGGGTGTCTGTCTGATCTCAGATTTTGGAGTACAATAACAATTATTCACTGACACAGCTCCTTCCATTGGCTTTGGGGGATTCTTTCAAGGCCAATGGTTTTGCAGAGAAATGGCCAATCGAATTTCCAAAGCTAGCATTAGGCTCCGTCTCGTCTGCTCTGCATGAAATCTATCCTTTAGCGGTAACTAGTGTTCTTTGGAGATCGGCTTGGTCACGGAAACGCATCATGATGTTCTGTGATAACGAAGCCACGGTTGCTATCATCAACAAAGTTAGATCTTCTTCCCCTTCCATCATGCCATTTTTTAGGCATTTAATTTGGCAATCTGTTGTTCATAAATTCATAATTAAGGCTGCTCATGTTCCTGGCCACCGCAATGTTATAGCTAATGCGTGCGCTTTCTCGTTTTCATTTTCAGGCTTTCAGACAGCTTTGCTGCTTACTTCAGCATTCAAAGTTATGCCCATACATCCAGACTTCTGACACCTTTTTGGCATTCGCTGGAAGGTAATTTTTTATTTTGCAGTGCGTTTTGGCTGCAAAAGTATTCCTAAAATTTTTGACATGCTGTCAGAAGCACTTTGCTGGATCCTGCAAAACAACTATGCAATCCCTTACCTCGTGCATTTCCCCAAGCTTTTTTCCTCCAGCCGCTCACCTTTCTACCGTTCAGGAAGTTTTTTCTGTATTGGGAGTTCCATTGTCCCTGGAGAAAACATCAGGCCCAACTATATCCCTAGAGTTCCTTGGAATTAACCTTGACTCCGTTAAATTCCAAGCTTCCCTTCCCGAAGACAAAAGACAAGATAAATGCTATCTCCTCCAATCTGCTCGAAGCACCTCAGTGCAGCAAACGAGACCTGCTATCCCACTGCGAGACCATTTAATCTATGCCATGCGTATAGTGCCTCAAGGACGCCCTTTCATCTCCCACTTGTTGTCTCTTGCATCTTCCATTCAGGAATTAGATAATACCATATCTCTAACCCCATCTTGCCTCGCCAATCTGAATCTATGGATCGTCTCTCTAAAACAATGGAATGGCCTTACTTTCTTTTACGATGACATTCGATCTCATCCTAGTTACAGATGCCACTCCCTCAGTAGGCTTCAGAGGTTTCTACAAGAATTATTGGTTCGCTTCAACCTGGCCTCCTGAGCTCTCCATATCAAATCAATGTGTAACATCCTCAGCTCTTTTTGATTTTTATATATTTTTTTTTTTTTTTTTTTTTTTGAGGTCACTAATGGTCTTCTAAAAACATAGAATTCCACTGTGATAATCTGGCCACTGTTCACTGTATTAACTAAGGCCATTCAAATTCCCCTGAAATCATGCCCCTTTTGAAATGCCTCACCTGGTTATCCGCCTGTAAATGATTCATCTTCAAAGCCGTTCATATTCCAGGCCACCAAAACCAAATTGCTGACACACTTTTTCGTTTTCTGTTTCAGAAATTCAGAGCATTAGCCCCAGAGGCAGACCCAGACCCAACCCCAGGTCCTCCCTATTCAGACGTAATATTCCTGTAACTCACCGACTCAGGTATCCAAGCTCACTTGTATTCATCTCACTCCTTCCGCATCGGAGCAGCCCAAAGGTCTTAATACTTCCCCTGCAGTGCTCGGTTTTACTTGACACTGCCGCGCCAGTGCTCTGCCTAATTTGATACTGCAGTTGCAGTGCTTCACTTCTGGACTATTGAGTGGAAAGTGGGCTAATAATTACACACGCCGAATCCTTAAATAATCTTGGTGTTAAAATCCATAATACTCGCTTGCTGTCTGATTCTGCATTTGTTTTTGGGGGGTAATCGGAGTTCTGAGTAGAATATCCTCTCTGAGCCCCTCAATAGCAGTCAGCAAGCCAAATATGTTTACGACTTATGCAAAGTATACTGTTCTCGTCATATGTTTCTGCTTTCCAAGCGTGCAATACAAATAAACAGCAAGCCAAACTCTGTTCAAGAGCCAGGATATGAGCGCCTTGCTCCTTTAATATTTCAATGTGTGGGTTACACAGGCAAACTCAACAGCCATTAAACCGAGTAAAGCTGTAAATTAAGTAGAAGAAATAAGGAAAACTTAATACAATCAAAATTCTATCATTCTTATTAACAGTGTAATGAGTGAAATGCATATATATAAATCGCTAACTCAGAAGCATTATCAATACAGCATGTTAGCGCCGATCGCCAATAACATAAACATCTTTCATTATATAACGTTAAACTCTTGCAATATATACTAAACAGATGGATGATCCAAATAAACTTACAGCCATCGCTTTCGAGAGGGTTTAGAAGAGAGATCGAATCAGATGCAACTAAAACATATGTTGAGTGTTTGCTGTGCCATGAGCTCTCTTTTTCCTATTACCCAACGTGCAGTGCTTGTGGAAACACGTCAAAATAAAAGTCCTCACATAGAAACTTGCATAATTGCTGCAGATAAAACGAAACTTGCATAGAATATTAAACAATCACGAAAATACAATGTTTATAAATTCAAATGTTCGTCACAAATTACGCACAGCCTCTAACAGAGGCAGAACACTAAGATTATATGGGCACTTGAACTCGTGAAATATATTTATATGCAATGCTAAAGGCTACTTATGCTAATCATCGTCATAATAAATACACAAATGCTTATAGAAAATATCAGAGGCTGCTTTAAGAACTTAGAAAATCATATGATTATAACCATGTCTTAATTTAGTTTCATGTTTCATCGGTCTCTCCACTGTACCTTTTTTGAAACCAGACTTCTGCATCCGCTTATCTAATACATTGCACACACAAATTCATATAACTCGTATAACTGTTCATTCTGAGGGAACACAATGCAGTGCCAGTTGCTGATGCAATGGGGATGTATTACACAGAACATGGTCTCTGAAGCATGTGTGAAATCAGCTTATTGGCTGATTGCAGTCCAATGACATCACATGGAGTGCCCAAACATACTGTATAAAAGTGTGCCTGCATTACATGTCATCAGCATTTTTTTCTTTTTCAGGAAGCCGCTTTGTTTGATTGCACATGTGAAGAGTCATTTGGAGCACATTTGACTCTTGAGAGGGCTGGATGTACTCATTGCTATTCATTGGTGGTAAGAAGCTTGATTTTCTCTTAAGGGATAAAATCTAGCATTTGCACAAAGTGTGTTTGACTTTTGTGGCAGTTAGAGGCGCTCATGGTGATGCATTTGCAGTATTATTAACAGGAAGCTCTGTTGCTTCTTGATTCTCTTTAGAGTGATGAGAATCAAGCATTTATACAGAGAGTGTTCAGCTCTCGATGGATGCATTCATTGTGATGCTTTTGCTGTGGGAAGCTCCAACCTTGTTTGACTCTCTCTGTAGAGGGATGAGAGTCGAGTGTCTTCAAGTCGCGTGGCTGCCAAGGCAATAAGTTGGGATCGATCATTAGTATTGTCAGGGTGTTGAGTTCATGGAGAGATTTGTATTCAGCTCTTATAGTGTGTGGAGGGGCTATGTAAGCAGTAATATGTAAAGATGTCCAATTGAAGAGTTGCTTGCAAGCTATCGCTCCACTTGTGCTGTATCCTCTTTAAAACCATACACCTTGTCAATGGCATAATGTCCTTCTCTCAAGGGAGCTGAATGCACTCACTGTGATGAGCTGCATTGAGGGGCTACGCTGTCTTTTCTTGTGGGATGTGAGTCAACTTTTTCACCTCACTGCTGAGGCAGTGCAGAGGCTTCGATCGCAGGATTGCAGATGGGTATAGTTGAGGCAGATGTCATCAAGAGAGTCCGTCTCCTCTGCTTTACCACCTTGTGGCTCATGGCAAGGCGGAGAGTCAGGCCACTGGGGCTCTGCACACCATGGAATCCCCCCAATCTCTGCTCAGCAGTGCTGCCAGAGGATGGTGTCTGCCTTCAAGGACCTGCAAGATTTTTTATGGATGGGTTAAAGCGGTAGATAGAGCTACAGACAGCTCTATTGCCCTCTACAGCTTTTTAGGCTTGGAGATTAGAGCGGACACAGTTTATGTCTGCTCACTTCTCTAGGAGAACCGTGCTTAATGCTTACATCTTGCTTTTTCAGGGGTTCAAGCAAGGGAGTATGGACTAATGTTTAGAGTGTGATTTGCGGTATCCGGGCATACTTTTGTTCAGCATGTTCCTTTGAGATTGTTAAGTGAACAGTGTGACAGTGTGAAGTCACATTGAGAAGAGGTGATCCAAATTCTTATCTGTTCCAGACCAATGCTGTTGTTCAGCATGCTCCTCTGATGTAAGGTCTGCTCAGGGCCACTGAAAGGGTTGGTCATGGTGAGATGACGCGACCCCTTCGCTTTTATGGTATACCCTCCCTCCAGCTTAGCAGAGTGTGTTGAGAGTGGCCGCGAAGAAGAGGAGTTTCGATGGATTAAAAAGCTGGTGTTTTTATAAAACCACCACCAGTTCCCCCTTCAGCATATTCAGCTGGAAGGTGTTTGTGTAAACATTTTTTCACTATGTTGGCATGCTTCCCAATAGTTCACAAGGAATGGAAAGATTGATAAAATGTGGAAAAATCCCCACTTATTATCGGTTGCCTCCTTCCAAAGAAGGTGATAGTGTTGTATAACACTTTTCCTTGGTAAATTTGCAGCGATAATAGCATTTGTTGGGTTGAGCTTGACCATCCCCAGTTTACTGAATGGGAGTTAAAGTAGAGTTGAGCTCCCTGGTAGGAGGAGCACGAGTAGAGGTTGACAGCTGAGATTAAGTATGGAAACTTCACTCTCTTACTCCCTAAATTGTTATATTAGGTTTGAAGCAGGATTATACTCCTTGTAAATGTGTTGATCCCCATCCCCTGCTTGTTGTACGTTTCACAGCAGTTCAAAAACTAACTGTATATGTCCAATAAGTGGTGCTAAAAGGTTAATGTTGTACCATGTTTGAAATAATGTTGGACCTACAGTAAACCCTACACTAAACCTAGCTGGTAATGTGAACAAAAGCAAATGTGAGATAAAAAACACATATGATGAAGCAACCATGTCAGCAACCAAGTTTCCTACATCATTTAAAGCCAGTAATGTGATCCTAATGTCAAAATTATTTCAATTCAAATTCAAAATTAATTTATTAAAAGTTGCAAATGTGTAACTTCATGTGTAACTTCATTTGTATGAATAATGCATTCAGACAAACAACGATAAACTAGAGCAGGTGTATCAAGTCTCTTGGTTTATTCCGGTCACTCATCAGCTGATGATCTGATGTCATGTCATGTCTCTGTTCAACTCAAACTCACTCACATTTGCAGTGGCTTTTTGGGAGAAATGCTTATTTTCCTAGATGCTTTGAGAGCATCATCACCATCATTCCCATTGGACTGCCAAATGCTGCCGTGTGCGTGTGTTGACACTGCTGAGTCAGATGTGGATTAGCATATACAGCTGCTATTAGTGTGAGTGCAGGTGCAATGTCTGTCTGTCTGACTCTATCCAGCTCTATTATAATCCAGCTCTGAGAGTCTCGTCCTGATGTTCAAGCACACCCACACCCACACACACACTTCCATTCAAAAGATTTTTTTTTAATGTATTAATACTTAAAGGAGTTATTTACTTCTCAAGCTTAAATTTTAAAGGAATTAATTCACTCAACAATGATGCATTAAATTTATATAAAAAACAAAATACAGGAAAGACATAATGTAACAATAGACTTCTTTTTTCGAATCTTTTGATCTTTCAGTTCATCAAATAATCCTGACAAATGTGTATCCCAGTTTCCACAAAAGTATGACTTTTAGTATTTTTTAAGAATATTAGAATGAAGACTGGAGTCATGATGCTGAAAATTCATGAAAGGAAAAAAAAATGTATTTTTACGTATATATTTACATAAAACAGCTATTTTAAATTGTAATAATATTTCACAATATAATAATATTTTTTATCAAATAAATGCAGCATTGGTGAGAAAAATAAGAATTAAAATTCATAAAAAATAATTTCAAAACATACTTTTTAATCCCAAAGAAATGCATTGCATCAGACATGTAAAGGGAAATGTCAAGGAGATTTGGGATATTTGTGCAAGTATGTGCTCAAATAATACAAATTACAAAATATAAATGCAAAGAAAAGATTTTTTGTTTAAAAATTTTTGGTATCACTACAATAAGGTTCATTAGTTAAACATTAGTTAATGTATTAACTAACATGAGCAATACATTTTTTACTGCATTTACTAATCTTCGTTAACGTTAGTTAATAGGGGTGTGACGAGATCTCGCGATACTAAAACGTGACGAGACTTCTCGTCGAGGTGAAAAGTTGTCTCTTCGTGCTATCAGTGTGAGGGTGAAATTATTATCCAAGATGCCCCCGCCACTTTCAAATCGTTTGTGTGGAAACATTTTGGTTTTTGGCGCAAGAATAACACACAAGACACAAACAATATGTAAACATCGTAAGAAAACTATGCCGTACACCTCGGCCAATGTTGTATAGACTCTTAGGGGCTGTTCACATATCGCGCGCATTTTCATTCACAAAATGGAAGCGACGAGGTCGCTCGTTTTTTTCCATGGCGAGATGAAAACATCTCAACATTTCAGAATGTCATTTCAGAATCCGCAAGAGCACCGCAGGTCATGTGACAAGAACCAAGCGATGGTCGTGGAGAGCACAGTTGTTGGTTGCATAGCAACGACAGACGCGACAGAAGCGCGAGCTCCCGAACGCTTGCAAAAGAAGGAGGAAGCGACGCGGCTGCGCTTTACACGCTTTATTAGGCGCGATATGTGAACGGCTCCTAAAGAGGCAGAAAGCATCATATCACTGCTGATGGTTGGACTTCTCGGTGTACGCAGAGCTTTATAACAGTTACAGCCACACAATCAATAGTGACTGGGAAATGGTCAACTTTGTACTGCAGTTAAAGTGACACTTAAAAGTGTTATTTGAATTTTTTTATTTTTATGTTTATTTTATTTATACTGTTTAATTTATGTTCAATCTGTAGAAAGAAGTTCAGTGAGATTTCTCATGTGAAATTATACAGGGCAGAAAAAAATTGGTTGATTTTGTGGCAAAACATTTAGCAGTGTTTGCATGTTGTTTTACTGCAAATAATTCATTAAAATAGAAGTAAAAAAAACATGCATTACAAGTTGATTTAAAAATGCACCAACATTTTTGCATTTTATGATTTTCAGTTGAATAAAAGACTATTTTCCCTTCATATGTTTCATTATTGAGGATTTCTTAAAAATACTATAAAAATCTCGTCTCGTGAACCCGATCTCGTGTCTCGTCTCGTCTCGTCTCATGGGATAGGGGTCTCGTCACACCCCTATTAGTTAATGAAAATACAGTTGTTCATTGTTTGTTCATGCTAGTTCCTACTGCATTATCCAATGTTAACAAGATTTTAATAATGTATTAGTACATGTTGAAATTAACATTAACAAAGTTTAATAAATGCTGTAGAAGCGCAGTTCATTATAAGTTCATATTAACTAACGTAGTTAACTAATGTTAACAAATGAACCTTATGGTAAAGTGTTACCAATATTTTTTTTCCTGTAGAAAGATGAACAAAAAGTTTATTAAGATAAATTATCTCTGGGATTGAACCATCGGGGGCCTTTAAAATGAAGATACCAAATAAAGTTTGTTAAGATAGCTTTAATAATTCTTGAGTCACAGGGATGCAAACTTGAGGCAAAAAACACAAGAAGTGCTATTTGCGATTGTTAAACTGTCACCATTGGCATATAATGAAACAAAGATTACTCAAGTCAACAGATTTTAATAACAGATCTACAGTTATGGCCAAAAATATCGCCACCCTTGGTAAACATGATCAGAGATGACTATAAAAACAAATCTGCATTGTTTATCCTTTTGATCTGGCCAACGAATGAACATGGTGTGGTTAAATGATAAAGAATGTATGTACAATGTTAACTGATAGAGAATGTATGTATAATTATTACTATTATGATTATCTACATACAACATCATTATTCTTGTGTGCTTTAATGCAGGTGTAAATATCCTCTAAAACACAAGTGCAGTTCAACCTGAACATCTCCTCTGCTTTCCTCCTCGATAAAAGACTGACCTAAATACTTTTTTATTGGCTCTCTCTCTCTCTCTCTCTCTCTCTCTCTCTCAGTCTGTTGGGGTTGTAAGGACTGGATGACAAAGCTGGTTGCCGTGGTGAGGGTGGGCGTGTCTGTCCGTCTGTGTGTGAGAAGCCGAGTATGTTACTCTTCTGGCATCTGTGATCAGATCTATGAATCAATTACATAAGATGCCAATTTATTAAGCACTGCAGGTCTATAAATATTTGATATGGTATATATTTAAATGATATATATATATATATCATTTAAATATATACCATATTAAATATTTTTATATATATATATATATATATTGTTGTTTTATTCAGAATTACTAGAAAAGTCTAAATCAAAAGAGCATTGATGACAATGGATGATTTCATTGTCAAAAGCATTTGACTGAATTCAGTGTCTCTCAGCAGCTCCCTATAGATACTGAAACAATTAGAAAAAAATACCATCTCAGAAATTCATTTAAAAGCACAATTGGATTATTTCTTCAGTGAAACAGTTCAGCAGAATGTTCACATTGCTGTTTTACAATAAAAGTGTGGAATTATTTTTGTACCAATAAAAATGAATGTAACGTTTTAAGAAACTAATGAAAATATCAAATGAAACTGAATAAAATGTCTTTGAAAAACAAATAATTAAATAAATCACAGGCAAAATGTTTGACTTTGTTTTTAATACACTGCATATTTTGCTAACTGTTTTCTCCTCCTTCTTTCACTGATCTTAAAAATGCATTTCAGAGCTTTCATTTCCACTTCTGTAGTTTTCATTTACGTGTTTTCTTTTGATTGACAGCTTCTTGACCTGTAAGTGAAGACATGTTGTGTGTACATGTGTGGATGTGAACGTCTGTTAGCAGCTTCCTATTTCATTTTAGTGATACAAAGATAGGAGTTAGTTTTGTTTTTGAATTTTATCTGTATTTATCTACTGCTACTACTTTATATAAGTAGTATGAAATAAGCTTTTAGGAGAGCGGGAGATCAAAAGAAAAAGAAAATGAAAGTATTGAGGTTTAATTGTACATTAAAGTTCTATGTATAATGCTGAAAATATTGCATAATGTACAATGATTTTTGGAGAATATTCGTTTATTCCTGATGATTCTTCTCTATTGTTGGGTCTGATTAGGATGTACTGTTACAAATTGAAGAAAATACTAGTATCATATACATGTATGTGATATATTCAGCCGTCAAGAAAGTCTCACTCCAACCAGGTAATCAAGGTTGGTGTCATGATCTGGTGTTTGTTTATCTGTTTCTTTGTTCCCCAGTCCCATCATTCGTCACAGGTTTCTTGTTTTGATTTCTAGTCCTGTCATTCGTCATGTGAGTCATGTGATCTTTGTTTTGTTTCCCCAAGTGCTTGTCCATCATTAGTTCATTTCAGTCAGCTGTGTCTCGATAGTCATCATGTCCATCACCTGTGCCTTGCTCGTTATCCTCCTGTGTTTCTGTGTATATATTCCCTCTGTGTCAGTCCAGTCCTTGTCCGTTGTTAAAGTATCGTCAATGGTGTATCCTGTGCCCTGTATGTATTCCAGTCATTCATATATTAAACTGTTTGTAATTACGTCAGTCGTCGTGCCTGTTACGGTGGCCGGGAAGTGCAAAACCATATTACAAAGTGTGAAACACTTTTACGAAGCTTGAGACAAATTTACAGTTTGGAAAACATTTTTACCTATCATAAAACACAATTACATGGACAAAAAACTTTTACCAAGGACAAAACAAATTTACATTATAGAAAACAAATTAACAAGACGCAAAACACTTTTACCAGTCCCAAAACAAATTTACAATGACAGATTCTTCACGGAAAGGGAATGTACCACACACCGGAAGTGTAACTTACTTTGCTTAGCACTGTCCGGCTGTCGAGACGTCCCCTGTGTTTCTGTCTGGTCTGCGTCTTTTAGCTACTCCAAACACTGACCACACGTTAAGCAAAACCGCGTTAAGCTGCTCATGTGTTTGCCACAAAACGGGCAAAACGTCCCTCGACCGCAGTCCATTCGGTCACCATATTTACACCATTTACTCCACAACTACAACACGAATTTACCGCGCTCACCTACAACAACAACAACAACACCTTTTACCGCGTCACTTCCGGTGTGTGGGGGGGACAACCTCTCCATCTTACTCTGCGACTTCCCCAGTTTTCTCTGGGCAATTGCTCGAACCTCATATAGCCATTATCGCAAACCACTGACATAATCTAGAAAATTTTTGGAGAGCTCAGTGGGCATCCAGTTATCAGCACAAACCACAGTGGGTCCACAAACTTTAGGTCCAAATACCAAATAATTTGTACTAAATCCAATACTCTCCTGAGTAATCTCTTTAACACCCATGAGCAGCCAAGGCAGCCCCTTGTGCCAATCAGACCCAAGCTCCACATAATATGACTTGTGGTGAGGGAGTCGGGCTTGTAATCTGAAGGTTGGATATAACATACATTAATACATAACTTCAAGTAAATACAGATGACCAGTCTTTTATCTAGGTAAGGGACCTATGCAATCAACCAGCAAATACTCAAATATAAAAAAAATACCCTTTTTTGGTTTGGCTTACCAGTGAGTTGGCACACATGGCAAGTTCAAATAAACTTTGTCAAATCTATTTTTAATGCAAGAAAGAATTTACGTTATAATTGATCATATGTTTTCCCTCACCCATATAGTCTATCCAGCCCCTCCATGAGTTAAGCTGATCACAGACTGTTTGAATTTAAGATGAACTACCACTTGAACAGTTTCACTGACCCATCGTCTAAGCAACAACCCTTCTTTTAGGAAGTAGCAGGAGGGTAGCTGAGATTCAATGTGTCCTTCGGTACAGACAATTGAAAATAAAGGTTTAAGAGTTAAATCAGCTAACTGCTCATGAGACATTAAAAATAGAGGACAAAAGATCTTCTGACACTCCATTCTCCTTAGAAATAACCACCTCAGTCAGATGAGTCGAAAGTAATTTTGTCTGTTAAGGTCATACCCAGTGGTTCACCTTCAACTGCCCCACCATCAGCTTCATTTGATGGAACGAGGCCACTCTCATCAACATAATTCTCAGAATGAACAGACAAAGTTTTCTCCATGGTTACCTCACTGTCAGGCTGTAAAGAAACTTCACATTCACACAGTTGGTCAGCTTTAAGTTGTTTTCCTCTGGCTCGGGTGACAGTCAAGTCAAGTCAAGTCACCTTTATTTATATAGCGCTTTTTACAATGCAAATTGTGGCAAAGCAGCTTTACATTAATAAATGGCAAATAATTTTGGCTGCACAGCAGCTCCCAAAGAAAATGGTGTCATTGTCCAGCTTATTCTATACATTATTGATTCATTCCGTTGCAAAGATCAATAGTTATTAGTCTAGTTAATTTAGGTATAGCAGCACTGCAGAAAACAGTGACATAATCGTCCGGCTCAGCTCAGTTCCCATACAATGGCGCCAATGCAGGCATATCAAAAACACTGCTGAATATCAAGTGTTCCCCAACTTAAGCAAGCCACTTAAGCAAGCTGACAGCACAGCAAGGAAACAAATATGGACATTTCTGACCACATTCATCAGGAATATCTGCAGGCACAGGAAGGGAAACTATTACAGTAGGTCGTACAGGTTTTGATGTTTCCCAAACAAATTCATCAGCCAACACAGTTGCATTAGCTAAGGTCAGGGCCTTCTGGTCATTCAAATAAGTAGATACCGACCCTAGTAAACAGTTTTTAAATTCCTCTACAAAAATGAAATCCCTCAACTCGTTCAAAGTTTCTACTTTCTGAGACTGACACCATCTTGTAAACGATCTCTTTTTCCCAAGTGAATTCAACATAAGTTTGTTTTTCAATTTTTTTGTTAACCCGATGTCACGGAGACTAACTCCGCGATTCCAGAATTCCGCTGATCATCTCGGACCGCTGAAACCACAGGCAGTATTTAAATTTCACTGAGGCGCAGGCTCAGTGCGAGGAATTGTTCTCCACTGGTGACATTTCTGAGAGTTATTTCTGTATTGGATTATTTGTTGCTGAACCCCTGTCTTTCGTTTGTGACCCTTTGCTGCCTGTACTTTGGACTATTTGCCTGGATATCGTTTATGACCGTTTTCTGCCTGCCCTGACTTTGGATTGTTACTTGACCATGTCTCTACCTGTTACCTTCCATACCTGTTTGCTGTGTTTTGACTCTTGCCTGTTTGACCATCCCATTTTTAATAAAGCCTGCTTATGGATCTCAACCTGAGTGACGAGTTGTTACAGAAGACCTTCCCAACACCAGATCCAGTGGCTTTCTCCCATCTGTGTACTACAATGTCTGCCCAAGCCAGCCAACTTGCCGCACACCAGCACCAGCACCAGCACTCATAAAAACCCTCCAAAGTCTTCATACGACAACCAATACCCTGACACCCGCAGCCATTTCCGCATCCACCATTGATCACGTGGCGGAGACGTCACCACAAGTGAATCCCCGTCTCTCATTCCCTGAACAATTTGATGGGAGCCCAGCGAAATGTCGTGGGTTCATCCTACAATGCTCTCTGTTTCTGGATCAACAGCCCACACTATATCCCACTGACGCTACAAAAATCGCTTTCGTTTGCTCTCTCCTCGCTGACATTTGGAGAGAGGTGGTACCACATGGTATGGATGGTACCACATTTCCATCATACATGAGTTCATTCAGAAATTTCGCAACGTTTTTGATCATCCCAACGAAGGTGAAGGAGCCAGAGATTGATTGCTGGACTTAACAGAGGGAACTAAAACGGCGGCTGAGTATGCATTACAATTTCACATGCTGGCTGCGCAGAATGGCTGGGTAGACAAACAATTAAAGGTCTTGTTTTAGAGAGCATTGTCAAGTCAAGTCAAGTCAAGTCACCTTTATTTATATAGTACTTTTTACAATTCAAATTGTGGCAAAGTAGCTTTACATTAATAATTGGCAAATAATTTTGGCTGCACAGCAGCTCCCAAAGAAAATGGTGTCATTGCCCAGCTTATTATATATATTTTTCATTTATTCCATAGCAAAGATTAATAGTTATTAGTCTAGTTAATTTATGTATATCAGCACTGGAGAAAACATTGACGTAATTGTCCGGCTCAGCTCAGTTCGCATACAACGGCACCAATGCAGGCATATCAAAAACACTGCTGAACATCAAGCAAGTGTCCCCAACTTAAGCAAGCCAAAGGTAACAGTGGCAAGGAACCAAAACTCCAACATATGGAGAAAAAAACCTTGGGAGAAACCAGCCTTAGTTGGGGGGCCAGTTCTCCTCTGGCCAACAGTGAACACTTGTCCGATACTCAGGCAGAGTTACAGGTCATTAAACCGATTTGGAATAGCAACAGTCAAAATATTTAATCGAGTTCCATCTAGTTTATTCATCAATTACACTACCATACTCATGGTAATAGACTGGTTCTCCAAGGCCTGTCATTTCATTCCTCTACCCAAACTGCCCACAGCCCTCCAAACGGCTGAACACTTGCCTCAGGATATCACCCTCAATCTAATGGCCAGATCGAATGACTCAATCAGGAGCTTACACATTTCCTCCACTACTATTGCAACCAACAGCAGAATGACCGAATATGCACAGCATTCTCTCCGTAAGGAAGCCACTGATCTCACCCCCTTTCAATGTATCCTCGGATATCAACAACCGCTATGCCCTGGTCCGGTGAACCCACAAATGTTCCTGCCGTGAATGACTGGTTAAATAGGGGTGAGGCCACATGGAATAGGGCTCACGTCCACCTGCAATGTGCAGTGCAGTGCCAGAAAGAACAGGCAGACTGCCACCACCGAACAGGTCCAAGATACCAACCAGGACAATGGGTCTGGCTGTCCACCCAAGACTTACATCTCAAACTACTCTGCAAGAAACTCAGTCCAAGGTATGTGGGTCCTTTTCAAATACCTCACCTTACCTAATAATTTCTGCATTTCTCCTGCATTTCTTGTTTCTCAGCTCAAGCTCGCTGATGGTCCCAGCGAGGAGGGGGAGGAGAGGTCGAGTGAGCAGAGTCCCATACGCATCACAGTGGATGGCGAGGAGGCCTATGCAGTCCAAGAACTGTTGGATTCCCGACGCCGAGGGCACATCCTTCAATACCTTGTTGACTGGGAGGGGTACGGTCTGGAGGAACGTTCATGGGTCAACTCGGATGATATCCTAGACCCCAACCTGGTGGAGGACTTTCACGGCACTCGCCCAGAAAAACCGGCCCCTCGACCATGTGGAAGACCCCGGCGTCGGTTGCCTCCTCGCGCAAGGAATCGCGCGCAAGGAAGGGGCTCTGTCACAGAGACAAACTCCGCGATTCCCTCCTCTGGCCATCAGAGGGCACCATCTCCAAGATATTGACATTCACACACTCACACACCCTTTCAGTACCTTAGCGCTGATCATCTTGGACAGCTGAAACCCATCACCGACAGTATTTAAGTGAGCATTTCTGAGCATTATTTCTATGTTGAATTATCTGTTGCTCAACCCCTGTCTTTCGTTTGTTACCCTTTGCTGCCTCTATTAGACTATTTGCCTGGATGTCGTTTATGACCGTTTTTTTTGCCTGCCCTGACTCTGGATTGTTATTTGACCATGTCTCTACCTGTTCCCTGCCATACCTGTTTGCTGTGTTTTGACCCTTGCCTGTTTGACCATCCCATTCTTAATAAAGCCTGCTTATGGATCTCAACCCGAGTGACGAGTCATTATACCCGAAATCATTAGTGATAAGCCCTGGGCGCTAACTCATATGCTCTCAAGATACGCTCTGTTTTTACTTGTTTAACTCTTCTTCAGAAAGAGACGCAAACACTTCCTGAGCCTTCCCTATCAGAACACACAGTAGTAGTAAGGTACAGACTAGAGGGCTGCATTGGGTTTGGGCCCAACGCAAATCTTACGGGATCGGGCGGTTTTACCTTTGCTGCGGGTGGAGTGGGCGGTCAGAAAATTTAGCGGGAAACCCGCGGGAATGGGATATGGCGTGAAGTAGAAATGGAGTCAACACAAGAAGTTGAGAAGAAAAATAAAGTGGCTGTTTACTTGACAAAAGCAAAATAAGGCAAGTCATATGGAATCAATTCTCAATTTACCCTTCGCAAACAGTTTGATTGACAGGCGATCTGACCAATGATGATACCGAATCCGCCATCTGATACGACAAAGCCATCAGGGAGTAGCCTATAGTAGATTAACATTGGTAAACTTGAAATATTGTGCTTACTTACATCTTTCCGGGTTTGAAACAACATTCCTTCTGATGTATATTCATGTTTATTTGTTACTATAAATTAACTAGTATGAAGAGAGGATCGGTTCACGAGCCGTTTGAAGGATCTGTCACGACACATATAGGAGCCACTATACGGTATTTAGTCTTTAAACTGCTTTAAAAATTTTAATATTTTAAATATGTGCAAAGTGTTCGTATATAACGGACATAAATCTGGCACCTCTGCCCTGAGGTGACATACCTGCAGTTTCCAAGTTACTTGTTTGGTGAGTCAAGTCAAGTCATCTTTATTTATATAGCGCTAATTACAATGCAAATTGTGGCAAAGCAGCTTTACATTAATAAGAAAATGGTGTCATTGTCCAGCTTATTCTATATATTATTGATTCATTCCGTTGCAAATATCAGTAGTTATTAGTCTAGTTAATTTAGGTATAGCAGCAGTTCGCATACAACGGCCAATGCAGGCATATCAAAAACACTGCTGAATATCAAGCAAGTGTCTCCCCAACTTAAGCAAGCCAAAAGCAACAGCGGCAAGGAACCAAAACTCCAACAAATGGAGAAAAAAACCTTGGGGGAAACCAGGCTTAGTCGGGGGGCTAGTTCTCCTCTGGCCAACAATGAACACTTGTCCGATACTCAGGCAGAGTTACAGGTCATTAAACCGATTTGGAATCGCAACAGTCAAAATATTTAATCTAGTTCCATCTAGTTTAAAATCTTTTTGATCACGCCGGTATGGGGCGGTTTGTTGGGATATGTGCCACTGGCTGATGAGTCTGTAAGGTCTTCACAAAGGATGAACTAGTTAACAGAGTCTCCGCCGACACCACAGGGCCACATTGCTACCGCACACAGGCACAGGTTCCCGTCCGACCCGGACACGGCCCGGATCCAGCCAATCACGTTAATTGGGTGAGTGTGTATGCAGTAGCTTAAAAACTGATCTGCCACTAGTTGTGGTTTTGTTTTAACAGTTAGACCTAATGTTTTACAACCCTAAAAAAAAAGAAAAAAAAAAGCCTACCCAATATGTTTGTCATGTGTGGTGCTTTGGTTTAGCATTGGTTAATTCATCTTATTTAAACACAATCATGTTTAAAGTCTGTTATTCTAGATGTTAACTTGAATGGATATTTAGTCTAATATTTAGTATTTTTAGTATATTTAGCACTTTTATCTTACTATGGTTTGTAATTTGATTACATCATTCTTGTCTCGTTTGAGCCTGATTCATGTGATTCATGATATTAAAGTTAAAATTATGAAATAAAGTCAAAATTGTTTGACCATGTCAAAGTTCTGAGATAAAATGTCATAAGCCTCATTTCCACTGAAATTACCCGGAACAATTTGTCCCCGGAACCTTTTTTTCCCCAAGACCCATTGCTGTCTGCGTTTCTATAGCAGCCTAAAAACCGTGAAGAAAAGTCTAGTGACAAAGGACTGCATGCGACTTTCCAGTTCCCACTGGATTTTGTCCTCCATATATAAGCTTAATAAAGCCTTAAGCTCATCGTTGGTCCATCGGTCGTAAACTCCAATGTTTTAAACTCCAATGTTAATTTGAATAGTAAAAAACTTTATTTAGACCCGGGTTACTGCAAGGGAAAGTTCCTGTAGTGGAAACGGGGCTATAAAATGACGTACAGGCCTGGTTTCACAGTCAAAGCTTAGATTAAGCAAGGAGTATGACTTAGTTCAATTAGGACATTTAAGTAGCTTCTATAAATATGCCTTAGAAAAACATGAACAAAAAAATACTATTGTGCATCTTGAGACAAAACAATGGCACATAGTGCTTCACATCTATTATGATCTCAGAATTCTGGCCAGTTGTTAATACCTAGAATATCAATATCAACCGCAGGCGGTATATTCTTTACCTATTTGGGACCTAAACTTTGGAACAAACTTCCTAGTATTGTTCAGGAAGCAGACACACTCTGCCAGTTTAAAAATGCATCTTTTTAACCTGGGATTCACATAACACCTTATCAAATCATGTTTTCATACCCGTTAAAGGATTGTTAGGCTGCATAGCTGCACCCGGGAACACTTCTTATAACACCATATGTACTCATTACACTAGAATAAGACTGGCATCTAAAATAAAAAGCGCTATATAAATAAAGGTGACCTGTCTTAACACTGACATAGTTTGTTATGTCAGTGCAAGTTGTTTTCAGTTAAAACATGCATTTTATCTGGGACTAGGCTTAAACCAGCCAACAGTCTCAGGCTTAAACCAGCCAACAGTCTCATAATTATTAAATAAAAGAGTCAAAAATTTCCCATCATCCCTCATTCTACTCACTTGCACTCCATCATCAATAACCTGCACCTACAAGTCATCACCCTCATTACCACACATCAGCACTTCCTATAAAGACTCACTTCTCCTGCACACCTTTGTCTGGTTGATATGTACTGCCACGTCTGTGTGTACTACCACTTCTATGACAAACTCCACGACCCAACCTATTCGACTCACCTGTGTAACCTACCTGTTTGTTCCTGATCTATCTTCCATCTTCCGTCTTCTGTCAAGTCAAATCACATTTACCTCTATAGCGCTTTTGACAAGGCAAATTGTGGCAAAGCAGCTTTAAAGTAATAAATAATTGGCAATTAATTTTTAATAATTAATAATAATTATTACTTTTTTTTTAATCTTTCTCACAAAGAAAATGCTGTCATTGTCTAACTTATTTTATATATTTGTATTTTATATATTTGTATTGATTCATTCCATCGGAAAGATCAATAGTTATTAGTCTAGATCATTTATGTGTATCAGCTCTGGAGATAACAGTAATGCAGTCATCCAGCTCAGCTCTGTTTGCATACAATGGCGAATATCAAGCAAGTGTCCCCAACTGAGCAAGCCAAAGGCAACAGCGGCAAGGAACCGAAACAAAATGGAGAAAAAAACCTTGGGAGAAACCAGACCTCGGGGGGCCAGTTCTCCTCTGGCCAACAGTGAACACTTGCCTGATATTCAGGCAGAGTTACAGGTCATAAGTCTGATTTGGGATCGCAACAGTCAGAAATACTTAATCCAGTTCCATCTAGTTTAAGATCTTTTTCATCATGCCGGTATGAGACAGTTTGCTGGAGATCTGTGCCGCTGGCTGATGTGTCGGTAAGGCCCTCACAAGGGATGAGCTAGTTAACACAGTCTCCGCCGACACTCCAGGGCCACATTGCTGCTGCGCACAGGCGCAGGTTCCCCATCCGACCCAGGAACGGATCCAGCCAATCACGTTAAATGGTAAAACTTGGGATAAGCAGAGAGACTAAAATTAGCGTAGACGCCATTCTGATGTAACCAGTACATCTGGTGTTATAGGCAGTGTTCCCAGTTCCGGCTGACCGGATCTATGCAGCCTAAGAATCCTTTAACGGATATGAAGACATAAATTGATAATGTGTCATGTGTATGCCAGGTTAAAGAGATGCGTTTTTAGTCTATATTTAAACTGACAGAGTGTGTCTGCTTCCCAAACAATGCTAGGAAGATCGTTCCAGAGTTCAGCTGCCAAATAGGAAAAGGATCTACCGCCACGGTCGATTTTAATATTCTAGGTTAACAACTGGCCAGAATTCTGAAATTGTAATAGATGTGAAGGACTATAATGCATTAAGAGCTTGTTCAGGTACTGGGGAGCTAAGCCATTTAGTGCTTTGCAAGTGTGACACAGTTCTTAGGAACAGGAAGAAGGAGGCGGGAACCGGCGAACGTTCAACAATTTTAATATCCAAATAAACAACCAATAAAATGAAACTAAAATGGCGGCAGTTTCTCACAACGACTGCCGCCCACACAAACAAAATAAAACACAACATAAAGTCCAGGCCTGGTCCTCTCTCGTCCTTCACGGTCGTCGCTCCTCTTTTATGCTTCCGGAGCTCCTCCGTGAGAGATACGAGACCGGTGCGCCGAGCAGCTGAAGCTCATTATCTCTCGTGTCACCGGCCTCGCGCCGTTCCCTCACGGCTCTCGCCCACCCTGCTCGTCACAGCAAGTAATTAGCAAGATTTTAAAATCAATACGATGTTTCTGTCTGCCGTCTTCCATTCCCCTGTGTTGCCTGCCCTGATCTCCTTCTCTCCTGTCACCTGCATCGCATGCCACCTGCAAAGAGAACACTATCACCACCAGCTAAGTATTCAGGATAACTTTAATCAGCCATTCATCAATACCTGTGTTGCATTCTCATTGTTACAATAAAGACTTGTTTTCACTTACTTCCCTAGTCTGTCTTCTTCTGTGCATGACACATACTAAGTCATAATTTTGAAATCAAAATCAACAAATTATAATTGTTATAAAAGTCATTCCTGACAAATGTTGATGGGTAATTTACAGTAGTCCACATGACTCTATATTTAAGTCATACGACAGGTTTGTGTGAAGAACATAAAGAAACATCCAATGGTAGGTTTGTAGAAAATAATGGTATAATATGACTTCAGATGTGTGGTGCAGTCCAAAACGTCATCCCCACGTGACAGCAACAGCTTCTCAACCAATGGAGTGACTTTTGGGTGGGACTATTTCTGACCAATGGCAGATGTGCTCGGGAAACCATTTCGAAAACTAATACAAGTGGGGCAGAAATTACACAAATCTTCTTCAAATCAAAACATAAATCTTAAATATGGATGTTAACATTGAAATCTTTTATGGAAATATGACAAACACTTAAATAAATGTGTACATAAACTTACATAAATGTATCAGTTTTACTTAATAAATGGCTGAACCATCTTTCTCTGCAGTATGACCACTTTGGAGAAAAGTGTTCAGCTAAAAAAAGCAAAAAATATTGTACCGTTTATGGATACTAAAATAATTTATCCGATGCCGGTTGAATTTGCTAAGAGAATGCTGCATAAATCATTGGACGGTAGGCTTTGGCAAAACACTGTTTAATTAATCTCCCAGACGTGCAAACAATGAGACAATTAATATGATTGTAAAAGCCAAAAATATCACCTTGTTACACAGAAGGGAAACTACTTGGACATTTCATATCTGGTTCCTGGTGTGAGAATATCTGATTGCAATTCTCAAAATAATATGGAGAAAAAAATTCTTTACAGTCCCTCTAGCCACAATAAAATCATTGGAATAAATAAAACCGGTGGCATCATTGAGAGTAATTTTACAATATTTGAAGATTAAACAAGTCAAGAGGAATGATGTTGTGTACTAATTAAGGGTTTAGTTCACTCAAAATTCATCATTCTGTCATAATTTAATCATCTTCATGTCATTACAAACCCAGACTTTATTCATCTATGAAACACAAATGAAGATATTTTGAAAAGAACTCTCAGAGTCTGATTTCTGTCCATCCACTAAAAGTCAATTCCACCTAAACTTTGACATTTAATAAAGACATTGTAAAATAAATCCATATAAATTGAGTAGTTTAATCAGAGTCTTTTGAAGAGTCATGACTTTATAAGACATTAATTACATAATTACATTAAGGCTTTTATTCACATATAAACAGCGATATAAAATCTCATCATACATCTCATCATGTATGGCACAAATGTGCTTGTTGGATGCATAAGAATATGTCCTCAGTGTCGCGCATTAAGCTTCCATTTACCATATTTGATGTGCTTGAATTCTTCTATCATATAGATCTTTATCATATACAGTACTGCATATATTACTTGTTTAAATACATGAAAAATAATATATTTAGTATATAGGGAAAAATTACACAAGTCATGCTAAATGTTCACATTGTAGCTCCGTTAGAGTTCATTAACATTAAGATATTGTCTCTCTGCTGTGTTCTGATAATCCAGCATGTTTCCTAAGATTCAAGATCAATCTTGTAAGGTGACGTCGTGTTCTAGAAATGAGGATGTTGTTTCTTCACAGCAGAAGGATCACTGTGATCTCATGAGTAAAAGACTATTTCTATGTAAAGTTGGTTCTAGCACATTTTCACATTTACGTAAACATTGGAACACACAATATGGCCACACTGACAGTATCTAAAATTTGTTTTGTTTTATATGTGGTCAATATCCAATATTATTTTTTGAATTTTGTCAACATCTGATGACACTTTTCATGAAGCTTGTCCCAAAAGTACAGTTAGATTAAATGCACTCACACACATACACAGATAGTGAAAGTTGTTTTAAAGTCAAATGGATTGTCATGGCACTAAGGTCTATCAGAGTGGAACAGAACAAAACAAAACAACAAGCTGTGTGAATAATGTCGGCGAGCAGAAAAGTGATCACTGACTAACACGTGTATGTTTCCACAACAGAGGGGTACCTATTCACAGATACTCTCTCTTTCTCTCTCAAAATCTTAAAAGTCACTATAGTATTGGCTATATTATGGCATGCATATACAATGGGTACGGAAAGTATTCAAGACACCCTTACATTTCTCACTCTTTGTTATCTTGCAGCCATTTGCTAAAATCATTCAAGTATTTTTTTTCCTCATTAATGTACATACAGCACCCATATTGACAGAAAAACACAGGATTCTTTACATTTTTGCAGATTTAAAAAAAATAAATAAATAAATCTGAGATATCACATGGTCCTAAGTATTCAGACCCTTTTCTGTGACACTCATATATTTAACTCAGTTGCTGTCCATTTCTTCTGATCATCCTTGAGATGGTTCTACACCTTCATTTGAGTCCAGCTGTGTTTGATTATACTTTGATTGGACTTGATTAGGAAAGCCACACCCCTGTCTATATAAGACCTTACAGCTCAAAGTCCATGTCAGAGCAAATAAGAATCATGAGGTCAAAGGAACTGCCTGAAGAGCTCAGAGACAGAATTGTGGCAAGGCACAGATCTGGCCAAGATTACAAAAAAAAATTCTGCTGCACCTAGGTTCCTAAGAGCACAGTGGCCTCCATAATCCTTATATGGAAGACGTTTGGGATGACCAGAACCCTTCCTAGAGTAGTAAAGAAGTAAAGAAGAACCCAAAGATCACTGTGGCTGAGCTCCAGCGATGCAGTCGGGAGATGGGAGAAAGTTGTAGAAAGTCAACCATCACTGCAGCCCTCCACCAGTCGGGGCTTTATGGCAGAGTGCCCCGACGGAAGCCTCTCCTCAGTGCAAGACCCATGAAAGCCCGCATGGAGTTTGCTAAAAAACATCTGAAGGACTCCAGGATGGTAAGAAATAAGATTCTCTGGTCTGATGAGACCAAGATAGAACTTTTTGGCCTTAATTCTAAGCAGTATGTGTGGATAAAACCGCGTATAGATCACGTTGGTGAGCTATACGCGCGATGGGTGCCGCCATGTTAGTTTGCGCCACAGCACAAGGAAACGCATCTGTTGGATTTACTGCACGTGAATTCATCCATTTCTCCCGAAATACATGAAATTTCAAGACGTCTCTGCGCCTACTGCAACGTCAAATCTTAGTCTCTCCACTGCCACACCAGCTCAAGAGTTCGGTAGGCGTTTTGTCTCACCTGGTGCAGTTATGATGTCACCCCAACTCAGATCTATTATCCAAGGTAAGGTTATTAACCTGGCTACTTTACTGCTTCCATCGCCTGCAGTTGACAGACAAATGGTTGACTGGGGTGACGTGGCAGTTTTCCTCAAAACTTCCGATCCCAGTTTGCTACGAACCTCTCATTCGCCAAATTCGTCATTGCTTTTAGCATTTACAGAGACATTCTGTGTCAAGCTTTTTCAGATCGGAGGGATGAGTTAGGTCATACCTATCAAAGATGGCAGACTTTAACCAATGATACAGGGATTTTTCTGAGATTTTGGTATTCATAAAATAACAAGCCATTCTCAGCAAAAAATCTGCCCCCCTCCATTTCCCCTTTTAATACGAGGATAGTCTGGTCTGTTACTGACACTGAACTGCTGTCCATAATTTTGGTAGTCAAAAGATTTTGGCCGGTGCAATTAACCCTTCGCAAAACCCGCCCCCTGTTGCAATGCCCGACAACTGATGCTCTCTCACACCACACATCATGTTCTCACGGAGTGAAAAATACATTGCGGAGCAAAGAGGACACTGACAACAAATGAAACAGTTTAATATTTAATTTACTGTAATTTCTTAAGCTGTTTAAAAACTAAATACCTTATAGGGGCTCTTTAATGTGTCATGACAGATCCTTCTAACAGCTCATGAACCGGTTATCTCTTCATACTAGTTCATTTATAGCATCAAATAAACATAAATGAACATCTGAAGGAATGTTGTTTCTAGCGCGGAAAGACGCGAGTACACACAATTTGTCAAGTTCAAGTTCACCAACTTTAATCTACTATAGGCTACTGCCTGACGGCTTTGTCGGATAAGATGGTGGATTTGCCGTTATCATTGGTTAGATCGCTTTTCAAACTGTTGTGAAGGGTCAATTTGTAGCTTTCACGGACAACAAGAAAACGCCAACAAGAGTGTGCTTTCTCCAGTACAGAGGACCACCTTTCTTGACGTAATATGGGATTCTACGACAATGAGGACTATGCTTTCGCCCACTTGCATTGCTGTTATTATCTCAGTAGTCAAAGATATAAAGCTAGGCCATTCACTCACTGGGAAACAGTTTCAGAGACTGTTGGGTTTGACAGCAGCATCCAACGTGATACCTTTTGGCCTGCTGTACATGAGACCCTTCCAGTGGTGGCTCAGGACCAGAGCGTTTTCCCCGAGGGGGAACCCGTTCCGTACAATTAAGATCACAGGGCGAGCGCTCCACGCCTTGATTATATGGAAAGACAAATAGTTCCTGTCCCAAGGCCCTGTGTGAGGAGCTTGGTGTCGATGAGTTGCACTGACCACAGATGCTTCTCTCACAGGCAGGGGAGCGCTAATGGAAGGCCACTCAGCTCAAGGTCTTTGGAGGGGTCATCAACTCTTGTGGCACATAAATTGCCTGAAGATGATGGCTGTCTTCAATGCGTTGAAGTACTTCCTCTCAGACCTGACGTGCCATCATGTGCTTGTTCATACAGACAACACATCGGTGGTCTCTTATATAAATCGACAGGGGGGTTTGCGCTCGCGTCTACTTTGCAAACTAGCGCACTAGATCCTCCTGTGGTCCCGGGGGAAGCTGCTCTCCTTGAGAGCGATCTTTATCCCAGGGGCCCAGAATATAGGAGCAGACGTCCTGTTGAGGCAGGGGCTGAAGACAGGGGAATGGAGACTTCACCCCGAGGCGGTGAAGTTCATATGGGAGAGTTATGGTCAAGCAGAGGTGGATTTGTTTGCATCTCAGAACAGGACGCACTTTCCACTGTGGTTTTCTCTCACGCATCCAGCTCTTCTAGGACAGTGGGTAGAAACCAGTTGATTACCCATTTCCTTCGTGGCACCTTGAGGCTTAGGCCAGTAGTACGCACAAGAGTTCCTGCTTGGGATTTGGCCATTGTTTTAGAAGGCCTATCTACAGCGCCATTTGAGCCACTTAGGTCTGTCACGGACAAGTTTTTAACTTTCAAGACCATTTTCCTTCTGGCCATCTCATGCTTTAAAAGAGTAGGGGATCTGCAGGCCCTATCAGTATCTCCCACGTGTCTAGAATTTGCACCGGGCATGGTTAAAGCGTTCCTTTACCCAAAAGAGGGATGTGTTCCCAAGATTCTTACCCATGTACCGCGGCCCGTAATGCTACAGGCTTTTTGTCCTCCTCCATTCTTAGACCCAGACCAGGAGAAGCTGAATCTAGTGTATCCAATGCGAGCACGACCAGGTTCGTCCTCACCGCTCACCTTTATGAGATACTACAATCTTGACTTGGACACAGAGTGCTTTCGTCTTGATGTGCCACAGTTTCATACAGACAGGCACTCGCAAGTATAGTGTTTTGGTATATCGTTTCCACAGCATCATCTGACAGCGTTGAAGTTCACTTGAAAGGGAACGTCTCAGGTTACGACTGTAACCCTATGTGACGAGCACGGCGGGCGAGAGCCGTGGGGGAGCGGCGCGAGGCCGGTGACGCGAGTGTTAACGAGCTTCAGGTGCTCGGCGCACCGGTCTCGTATCTCCCACGGAGGAGCTCCGGAAGCATAAAGGAGGAGCGACGACAGGGAAGGACGAGAGAGGACCAGGCCTGGATTTTATGTTGTGTTTTATTTGGTTTGTGTGGGCGGCAGTCGCCGTGAGGAACTGCCGCCCTTATACTTTCGTTTTATTGTTGGTTTTATTTGATTATTAAATATGTTACATGTTCGCCGGTTCCCGCCTCCTTCTTCCCATATTTACGAACTTTGTTACACTGGTGCCGAAACCCGGGAGGAAGGAGGGACATGCTGCCCGATCTCCGCAGCACCGCGATCCCCCTCAGCAGCGAGGGCTCTTCGACAGCATGTGTACCAGCACCAGTGTAACAAAGTTCGTAAATATGGGAAGAAGGAGGCGGGAACCGGCGAACATGTAACATATTTAATAATCAAATAAAACCAACAATAAAACGAAAGTATAAGGGCGGCAGTTCCTCACGGCGACTGCCGCCCACACAAACCAAATAAAACACAACATAAAATCCAGGCCTGGTCCTCTCTCGTCCTTCCCTGTCGTCGCTCCTCCTTTATGCTTCCGGAGCTCCTCCGTGGGAGATACGAGACCGGTGCGCCGAGCACCTGAAGCTCGTTAACACTCGCGTCACCGGCCTCGCGCCGCTCCCCCACGGCTCTCGCCCGCCGTGCTCGTCACACCCTAGTTCCCTGAGAGAGGGAACGAGACGTGGCATCAACCTCCCATACTTCCTGCATACCTGTGATTGTTTGCTTCAGCTACCTTAAGCTACTGAGCGATCCGCCCGCGACATCATTCTCGCCGTTGGCTTGTTGACATACCAACATCAGATGCCTTCACACTGTTGCATTCCCCAAGCATCATCTGACGCAGCATCTTGTTCCCTCTCTCAGGGAACTAGGGTTACAGTTGTAACCTTAGCCATTTTTGATCTATTCTACTAACTGGTCTCTCCGTGAAAGCTTTGCGTTTAAAAGTGAATAAAATATTTAGACTCAGATCAGTATTTCATGTCTAATTATTTACTTATGTGGCAAGTAGCCGTGAGATAGGTGGGAAAATGTACATCCAGTACACAGAGTTTATTCTGTGATAACAACCAGCTGGATGTACATTATCCCTTGCATATTTACTTTTCTGTGCCAAAGTGTTCGATTGCATATTTCTATGCTTCGTTCGCATCGGTGAAAAACCTCTCTCCCTCGGTGTACTTCACCCGTAGTTTCGCTGGATGCAGAATGACAAACTTCACACCAGGTTTATTCAGAAGGATCGGTCTTACTCTGGCAAAGGCTACCCAACATTTGACTACAGCCAAAGGGTAATTTCTGAAGATCTGGATAGGGCGATCGTAAAAGGTTAGCTTTCTTTGAGATGACACTTTGCACGTGATGTTAAGGGTAGTCGTGGCCTAATAGTGAGGGAGTTGGGCTTGTAACGTGAAGGTTGCCGGTTCGATTCCCACGCCGGCAGGAATTGAAGGTGGGGATTGGGAATAAACAACACTCTCTCCACCTTCGATACCACGACTAAAGTGCCCTTGAGCAAGGCACCTAACCCCTAATTGCTCCCTGGGTGTTGTCGCAATAGCTGCCCACTGCTCCTGGTGTGTGTTCACTACTGGGATGGGTTAAATGCAGAGCACCAATTTCGAGTATGGGTCAATACTTGACAATACGTCACGACTTTCACGTTTTCCATGGTATGCATTAAATTCAGTCCTCAGGCTGGAAACGAAGAGCTCAGTGCGAGTGATTCAAGACAGGAAGCTCATCTAATCCAAGCACCTCCATGAGTAGATTCTTTACAAATTCTGTAGCTCCTTGACCGATTTCCACCCTTCTCGGATTGCTGCGATTCTTGTATTTTGCCTCTTATTGATGCATCTATGTTAATTCTGACACCTGCTTGGACAGACTTTTAACTCGAGCTTGTAGTTTCATAATCATCTGACGAGGCCGTAGCTGTAATGATTGGACAGTCAACGGAATGGGGTCCAATCGCAGGCTTTTATTAGTAAACAGAATGGTCATAACAGGCAGGGACAAACACCAGCAAACAGGTATGGAGGAGGATTGACAGAATCATAGTCGGTATACAGGCAATGATGTAGAGGTAAGGCAGTAAGTTAACACAGTCCAGTAAAACACAACAATAGTCAAAAGGCAGGCAGAGAAACAATCACAAGGGGCAAAAAGAGACAGGATCAAGACCCGAAGACAAGACGAGTATAAACGCTCAGAAATGTAAACACTATATATAACAAGACCTGGCGAAGTATGTGTGGTTGAATGCCTCTTAAATAGTCTGGGTAATGGACTGCAGCTGGTTGCGGTGATCAGTGTAAAGTGATTGGCAATTCAGGGTGGAGTGCCCTCTAGTGGCTGTCTTGGGCACTCCAGCTGATAACCCTGACAGTAGTGGTCTGTTCAAGATGTCCTCGAGCTGTACGATGGTCATTTATGATTACCTGCATTGCATCAAACTTCACATACTTCCTCTCCAGTGTCTCAATCTCTCCTTTCAAACAACTTTTTTTAATATACGTCTTAACTTTGTCCTGCTCCAATCGGAGGAGATTCAGCTGCGCTACAAAACTCATGTCTTACTCCATCTTAGACATGGAAGTCCCTCAACATTTTAAAAATGTGTCTTAAGTTTCTTATATATTTATAATGTTTTAACATTAGAATTCTGGACCCTGTAATAAATACAAGTTCACACACACACACACACACACACACACACACACACACACACACACACACACACACACACATGCAACTACAAACATGATTTTTTTTTTGTTTTGTTTTTTGTTGTTGTTGAAATGTAAGACATTGTTTTTACACTGCAAAAAACAAGGCCTATCTGATTGGTTTCCATTAAAATACATATTATGTATACAAATCCTAAAACATGTTTACCTTAGAGACAAAATTGCATAAATTTGATTGTTTAAAACAAAAAATAGTAACTCTTCTCTGAAAACTTTTCTCTGAGCCCATATTTATTCTAAAACAAGACAAGGATACTAGATTTTTAGCAACACATTTATAGTCCGTCTCTCATATTTTCCTAATATCTTGTAGCATTAAACATGGTATTATGTGAATGGGACTAAGCATATGAAAATGATATGCAGATGACATTAGGCATTGTAAGCTCCATATGTTATTTCATGGAGTAGAGGGGGCGGATATGCATCTACTCACAATCTTATGCTGACTGGGTTTTACAAAGGGAATTTTGCACAGGTTCTTGGACAAGCTAGTTTATTAGGATTGAATCTATGGAAAGTTTTATAAATGAGGCCCCTGATTTTTAACCCTTAAACCACCATCAGCCCTGATCAAGATTGAAAAAAAAAAATTGTGGAACAAATCCTTCAAAATTTTAAGTAAAAAAATATAATTGGACAAAAATATGTTACATTGATTTTACGGGGGAAGAAGTTAAGTACCAGAGGGTTATAGAAAGCTTGACTGTAATTATTTCTTAAAATTAACTTGGCAAACTTCACCGAACTTCAAAGCTTCGCATACACAGATCAATTCAGATCAATTAAGAGGTTCAGTTCATTAGTCGGTAAACGGTCTTTGTGTGTTTGTGTTTGGAGTATTAGAAGATCAGCAGATGAGTTTCTCAACATGCATACACACATACAGACACACACCACAGAGACCTAGTTGTGCAGATAGTGCAAGATCAGGAATCTTTTCTCTCTCTCTTTTCGGGTTGTTCTATTAAAAGAAATGCAGCGTTTCACTCCCTCTGGTGCCCATTACTGACGCAAGCTGCCATTAATCACACACACTAAAGGATTTCACACACACACACACACACACATATTATATAGACTAAATCTGACATGTCATTTATACTGGACTTTGTTCTCATACGTCTATAGAGATAAATGAGAGATACAAGGCAGTGAGAAAATCACTCAACATTTCATGCTATCATGTTGCCGCTCACACATCTAATTGCCGAACAATATTATTAAAGCATGGAATGTCATCATTAGTAAGTACAGTACTCACTGATATAAGGAAACCTGGCTAGCAGGTTTTTTTTAATAAGCTTCAATTATTAAAAATAAATAAATAAATAAATAAAGCAAATCAAATGTGAAAGAGCATCTGCTGACCAACTGAACTGATGACATGATGCTGTCAGGGTTATGTCTGTTTCTGTTCCCCGGTCCTGTTATTTGTGTTATATGTGTTCTTTGTTTTGAGTTTCCCACTTTTCCTCAGTTGTCATAGTCACCTTTATTAGTTCATTTACTTCAGCTGTGTCTTGTAATTAGTTATGTCTCTCAGCTGTGCCGTGCTCACCAATCCTCATGTGTTCCTGTGTATTTATACCCTCTATGTCTGTCCAGTCCTGGTTCATCATTAAAAAGTTAAGTGCTTGGTGGTGTGGATTTATCCTGTCTGTATCCTGATCGTTATTAAACTGCTTTATGTTAAGAAGTCTTCATTCTCCGCGCTTGTTCCTGCACACACAAAATGATGATGATGCAAGCAGAGTCAGAGGATTGGCTGTTGGCAATTCGGCAGCGTGGGCGTCCGTTGGAGAGGTATGTTTATCGAGCTCTCCCATCAGGTGGGCTGGCCGGATGCCTCACTTAATGTTGTGTTTCGGTTGTGACTGGATGATAATATCATAATATCCATGACTGTAGGCGAGGTTCCTGCAGCGCTGCCTTGGGATCAAAAGTTTCGGATCCAATGCTGCTATTGGTCCAATCAGCGCTGAAGTCCGCCTCCCTTCCTCTCCCCACGACTCAGCCTGAGCCCGCTCCAGTTCTTCAGCCTGAGCCCACTACCCAGCCATGACGTAAGCGCAAGCCACGCCGGAAAAAGGCTGTAGCAGCCGCCTGCACTGTGGTGGCGGACTGAGAGGGGCTTATGGACTTGGTGACCCTGCCAGTTTGCCCTGAATCCTCTCCAAAACTTACAGATCCCGAGATATCAGACTCCTCTCCAGAGCTTCTCAAGCTCCCCAAATCCACTCTCGAGCTCTCTGAATCTGTTCACGAGCTCCCAGAATCCTCTTCCAAGCTTCCAGAGCTCCCTGAATCCTCTCCACAGCTCCATGGACCCTGTGCCTGTGGCCGTGGTGGCCAGATGGAAGGCCAAGGAGGCCACGCCCTGGACTCTGCCCGAACTCCCTGATCCACCATAATGCCCTGAGGTCCAGGAGATACCCTGCAGGCCACCTGACCTGCCAACTCCTGCCCACGGCCTCCAAGGTGCCCTCCCTCCCTCCATTGGACTATTTAACGGCACGAGGATGCGCTTTCCAGGAGGGGGAAGTAATGTCAGGGTTATGTCTGTTTCTGTTCCCCAATCCTGTCATTTGTCACATGTGTTCTTTGCTTTGAGTTTCCCTCTTCTCTTCAGTTGTCACAGTTACCTTTATTAGTTCATTTATGTCGGCTGTGTTTTGTAATTAGTTATGTCTGTCACCTGTGCCACCAGCTCATCAATCCTCATGTGTTCCTGTGTAATTATACCCTCTGTGTCTGTCCAGCCCTGGTTTGTCGTTAAAGTTACGTGCTTGATGTTGTGGATTTATCCTGTCTGTATCATTATGAAACTGCTTTATGTTAAGAAGTCTTCATTCTCCATGCTTATTCCTGTGCACACACCGCATTACAGATGCAAGATTAATTAAAGCTTAATTAGTACTATTAACTTAATTATTAACTAAATTTTTCAGGCTATTATTTTATTTTTTGTATAGCTTGATGATTTCACATTTCGCATATTTTAATCAAACATCGGCCCTTTAATTGGTGGCGTATCTTGGAGCGTACAAACATTTGAGAGGCTGTGGGGAGAGTCAGGGAAAGTTTAGGTCTCATTTCTTGGTTTCATGTTGAAAGGGTGTTTGTTGAATATTTAGATATATGGATTTTGTTCATACAATGTTTGTTTAGCTCACGGCAACATTTAAAAACAGCATGACCACCTGGAGTCACCTTCTTATAAAAGTTGATATATTTCACATATTTACAATATTTGGAGGGGATTTACATGTTTAAAAAGTTGTTGTTGAGTGTTCGCTTATTAAGTTAATATTGAAAACTTATGAATATAAGTTTTTAAATTTTTCATAATCTGTCTATAAATGTTTGTATCCCTCCAGGATATGTTGTCAGTTTGGGTTTATAAATTCATTGAAAAAAAGAATTCTTGTTTGGCAATGGATTATAGCCATTTAATAAACAAAAAACAACAACAACAAAAAAAAACATTTATTCTCTCTGTAAAATTCTGTTGAACAATAAATATAATGCTTATTTATGAATATATTTTCCTTTTGTATCATACTTAATATGCAAATTTATAGGGCAAATAATTTATCAATATGACCAAAACTTTGTTGAAAAACCTGTTGTACACAATCTACTTCATGCCTTCTGTCCTCTGATTGATAGTTTTCCAAGTAAAGTTTTTTTTTACTCATAATTCGTTAATGATTTTTAGGAAGTAAATGTAAGAAATACATTTACTGGACTGAAGCAACTTGGGCTTACTTGATTATTCATGCATCATTTTTTTATGTTAAAACTAAAAAATATTTTTATATTTTTCATGTAAATGCAACTGTAAAATATGACACAACAGGCTTTATGGAACATCTATTATATGTGTTTGTTTTCTATCCCGGTGTAAGGGGATAGAATATACAGTGTGTACAGTGTAAATATCATTTCTATGGAGAGTCCCCACAAAGATTGTGAACCAGACATGTGTTTCTAATGATACTGAAATAAAGTACATGCAAAGTATAGGTCATTGTAACGACTGATATAAATTAGACACATTTAACAAATATTCTTAAAACTCCTTTCTGACTGCAAACCAAAGAGTCCACCCAACCCCCCGAGGTAATAGGACTGCAGGCCTTTTTATGACCTGAAAGAGTCAGGCTACAAGGAAGACACAAAGCCTGTAAACAATACTGACTCTCCTGCATTAATTCATAGGTGAACTGATCTATAATTGAACATGTATCCCAGGGCATTGTTTTTATAGGAATGAATGTTATGTGTAGTGTCTTTTGTAAAGTTCTTGGATTAATGCATATTTTATGATAAAAACTTTGAACGGACTACCTCACATATATCATGTCTCCTATCAAATTAATGCTCACTTCACAATTTAAATGTTCATGTCAAGTCAAGTAATCTTTATTTATATAGCGCTTTTTACAATGCAAATTGTGGCAAAGCAGCTTTACATTAATAAGGAAATGATGTCATTGTCCAGCTTATCTATATATTATTGATTCATTCCGTTGCAAATATCAGTAGTTATTAGTCTAGTTCTTAATTTAGGTATAGCAGCACTGCAGAAAACAGTGACGTAATCGTCCGGCTCAGCTCAGTTCGCATACAACGGCCAATGCAGGCATATCAAAAACACTGCTGAATATCAACAAGTGTCCCCAACTTAAGCAAGCCAAAGGCAACAGCGGCAAGGAACCAAAACTTGTAACCAAAACCTTGGGAGAAACCAGGCTTAGTCGGGGGGCCAGTTCTCCGATACTCAGAGTTACCGGTCATTAAACCGATTTGTAATCGCAACAGTCAAAATATTTAATCTACAGTCGTGGCCAAAAGTTTTGAGAATTAAATAAATATTAGTTTTCACAAAGTTTGCTGCTAAACTGCTTTTAGATCTTTGTTTCAGTTGTTTCTGTGATGTACTGAAATATAATTACAAGCACTTCATACGTTTCAAAGGCTTTTATCGACAATTACATGACATTTATGCAAAGAGTCAGTATTTGCAGTGTTGGCCGTTCTTTTTCAGGACCTCTGCAATTCGACTGGGCATGCTCTCAATCAACTTCTGGGCCAAATCCTGACTGATAGCAACCCATTCTTTCATAATCACTTCTTGGAGTTTGTCAGAATTAGTGGGTTTTTGTTTGTCCACCCGCCTCTTGATGATTGACCACAAATTCTCAATGGGATTGAGATCTCGGGAGTTTCCAGGCCATGGACCCAAAATTTCAACGTTCTGGTCCCCGAGCCACTTAGTTATCACTTTTGCCTTATGGCACGGTGCTCCATCGTGCTGGAAAATGCATTGTTCTTCACCAAACTGTTGTTGGATTGTTGGAAGAAGTTGCTGTTGGAGGGTGTTTTGGTACCATTCTTTATTCATGGCTGTGTTTTTGGGCAGAATTGTGTGTGAGCCCACTCCCTTGGATGAGAAGCAACCCCACACATGAATGGTCTCAGGATGCTTTACTGTTGGCATGACACAGAACTGATGGTAGCGCTCACCTTTTCTTCTCCTGACAAGTCTTTTTCCAGATGCCCCAAACAATTGGAAAGGGGCTTCATCGGAGAATATGACTTTGCCCCAGTCCTCAGCAGTCCATTCACGATACTTTCTGCAGAAGATCAATCTGTCCTTGATGTTTTTTTTAGAGAGAAGTGGCTTCTTGGCTGCCCTTCTTGACACCAGGCCATCTTCCAAAAGTCTTGGCCTCACTGTGCGTGCAGATGCGCTCACACCTGCCTGCTGCCATTCCTCTGCACTGGTGGCACTCCGATCCCGCAGCTGAATCCTCTTTAGGAGACGATCCTGGGACTTGCTGGACTTTCTTGGATGCCCTGAAGCCTTCTTTACAAGAATTGAACCTCTTTCCTTGAAGTTGCTGATGATCCTATAAATTGTTGATTTAGGTGCAATCAGCCTGATATAATGATCTCCAGCCTTGTGCTCGTCAACATTCTCACCTGAGTTAACAAGACGATTACTGAAATGATCTCAGCAGGTCCTTTAATGATAGCAATGAAATGCAGTGGAAAGGTTTTTTTTGGGGATTAAGTTCATTTTCATTGCAAAGAAGAACTATGCAATTCATCTGATCACTCTTCATAACATTCTGGAGTATATGCAAATTGCTTTTATAAAAACTTAAGCAACAACTTTTCCAATTTCCAATATTTATGTAATTCTCAAAACTTTTGGACACGACTGTAGTTCCATCTAGTTTAAGATCTTTTTGATCACGCCGGTATGAGACGGTTTGTTGGGATATGTGCCACTGGCTGATGAGTCGGTAAGGTCTTCACAAAGGATGAGCTAGTTAACACAGTCTCCGCCGACACCACAGGGCCACATTGCTGCCGCACACAGTCACAGGTTCCCCGTCTGACCCGGACACAGCCCAGATCCAGCCAATCACGTTAATTGGTAAACCTCGGGATAAGCAGAGAGACAAAAATTAGCATAGACGCCATTCTTCTTCAGATGTAACAAGTACATCTGGTGTTATAGGAAGTGTTCCCGGTTCCGGCTGACTTGATCTAAGCAGCCTAACAATCCTTTAACGGATATGAAGACAAAAGTTTATAGTGCGTCATGTGTATGCCAGGTTAAATAGATGCGTTTTTAGTCTAGATTTAAACTGACAGAGTGTGTCTGCTTCCCGAACAATGGGAAGATTGTTCCAGAGTTTAGGTGCCAAATAGGAAAAGGATCTACCGCCTGCCGTTGATTTTGATATTCTAGGTATTAACAACTGGCCAGAATTCTGAGATTGTAATAGACACGAAGGACTATAATGCATTAAGAGCTCACTCAGGTACTGGGGAGCTAAGCCATTTAAAGTGAAAGTGAAAGTGAAAGTCGTGACGTGTTGTCAAGTATGGTGACCCATACTCGAAATTGGTGCTCTGCATTTAACCCATCCCAAGTGCACACACACAGCAGTGAGTAGTGAACACACACATACACACACAGTGAACACACACCCGGAGCAGTGGGCAGCTATTGCGACAGCGCCCGGGGAGCAATTGGGGTTTAGGTGCCTTGCTCAAGGGCACTTTAGTCGTGGTATTGAAGGTGGAGAGAGTGTTGTTTATTCACAATTCCCACCTTCAATTCCTGCCGGCGTGGGAATCGAACCCGCAACCTTCTGATTACAAGCCCAACTCCCTCACCATTAGGCCACGACTACCCCCTGTGCTTTAGTAAGTGCTTTGTAAGTAATTAGCAAGATTTTAAAATCTATACGATGTTTAATAGGGAGCCAGTGCAGTTTTGACAGAACCGGGCTACTATGTTCATACTTCCTGGTTCTGTAAGGACTCTAGCAGCTGCGTTTTGGACCAGCTGTAATTTGTTTATCACGCGAGCAGGGCAACAACCCAGTAGAGCATTACAGTAATCTAGTCTCGAGGACATAAACGTATGAACTAGTTGTTCCGCATTTGTCATTGAGAGCATATGTCGCAATTTAGATATATTTTTAAGATGGAAAAATGCGGTTTTACATATGCTAGAAATGTGGCTTTCAAATGAAAGATTGGTATCAAAGAGCACACCCAGGTTCCTAACTGACGAATACGACTTAAAAGAGCAGCCATCAAGTGTTAGACAGTATTCTAGGTTATTATGTGCTGAAGTTTTTGGTCCAATAATTAGAATCTCTATTTTTTCTGAATTTAGTTGTAGGAAATTACTAGTCATCCAATTTTTTATATCAGCTACGTATTCTGTTAATTTTGAGAATTGGTAGGTTTCGTCAGGGCATGAGGAAATATAGAGCTGAGTATCATCAGCGTAACAGTGAAAACTAATGCCATGCTTCATAATGACATCTCCCAAGGGTAGCATGTACAGAGTGAAAAGCAACGGTCCTAGAACTGAGCCTTGTGGTACTCCATATTGAACTTGTGATCAAAATGACATCTCTTCATTTACTACTACAAACTGATAATGGTCAGATAAGTATGATTTGAACCATGCCAATGCAATTCCTAATTCCAGCATAATTTTCTAGTCAATTCAAAAGAATATTGTGGTCGTTAGTGTCAAAAGCAGCACTGAGGTGTATGCTCGAGGTGAATGTATGTGACTTCCTCATCAGATGCAGTGCGTGTTTGTTGTATTAACTGGAGCATTAATGTACACGAAACTAGGCCCGGTTTTATCATGCGCTCAAACAAAAGCCATAAATTCCCCCAGAGATGAAGTTCCCGCTCAGGAATTCCTCTTTCCTCGTTGGTCAGGTCCACCTTGGGGCGTGTGCCAGAACCCCAAGGCTAAAAGGGAGCGCACACTCTCCTCCCACTCTCTCTTATTGTCGACTGTTCCAAAGACAGCTGTTGCGGCCTGGCCTCCCAGCCCGGCCATGTGCTCACATAAGAAAGAGAAGAAAGCAACAATGCAAGATTGTAATTGTTTCTTCTTTCAACACAGTAGACATCGATTGCAACTTCAGCACCATCGGACCGAACTCAGGACTTTATAGTGCAACCGTATATTCGGATGGTCTTCCATCTCTGAGGCAGAATGCAAATATCGTACGATATACTAAATTGCTGCTAGTTAGTTAAAGTTGTGAACCTCCTTTGTCAAAAGAGGAGCTTTGTAATGAATGTTGACGGAGTGTTGACTTAACTCCATTTCCTGTTCTCACTTTCGGTTTCACTCTCACTTCCCCTTTTACAAAATAAATCTTTGATTTGTGTGTATGTATGTGTTTGTTAGCTAGTTACGTGTTCGTGATGTAATTAATAAAATTTGTACACAATACATGTTTGATTCTGACTCTGCCTATGCAGGTAAATTGTCACTTAAATGATTCTGATACTATACATGTTATTCTGCCCTCGTAAAAGAGTTCCCCTTCTTAACTAGGCAGAAAGATAACTCTTTCCACAGAGACGTGAATTCTTGTATTTATTGTGACCACCACTTCAAATATAAGTGGAACAGAGTAAAACTGAAATACAGAAAAATTTAAAAAATAAATTTCTAAAGAATGTGCATCAAAGAAAATTAACAGTTCACTTCAGGGATAACTGAATTATACACATTAAAAAAGCAGATGCATGTAACATCGTACTGAAAATAATGTCTCTAAATATGAAATTTATCCTGAAAAACATTACCAATAACAAATATAAGATAATGATAACGTTCTTGTAAACAATTGTAATACTTAGAGATAAAGCTTCTTTAAACAATTGCAAAGTGTCACGGTTCATGGGTCTATGTGTTCGTGTCTGCCTGTCTGTCTGCTGTTGTTCTGGTTAGGTGCTCGTTAGCGTTGCCTAGTTACGTCTGGGGCTAGGAGCTAATTTGAGTGGTTACACCTGTAGGGCAATTTGCGCTCCTATATCTACCACTGTTTTTATGTGCTTGTTGTCAGATCGTTGTTGCTCATTGTCACTGTCTCCAGTTGTTTCTCCTGCCTCTTGTGTTTGGATTTACCTGACCTTGGAATCCAATTGCTTCTTACGGATGTCTGGTCTATGTTCTGCTACCTGGACCTCTCTTCTACGTGGATTATCTTCTTTACAGAGTTTGTATATCCAGCGTCAGTCACAAACTTGCTTGTTTGCTCTCTGTCATTTAAATAAATCTTTGCACTCGCATTTGGACCTTGAGTCTTATTGATCTTTGACAGAACGATCTGACCAGATATGGATCCAGTGAGTGCTTCGGACTTACGAGACATTTTGACAAGCTGCAATACATGGATGGAGCGACAAGATGAACAGCTTATGGCTACTGGTCGTGCGGTTCAGGCGTTAGGGGCTCAGGTTTCTGAACTAACCACCCAGCTCAAGGAATTCAGAAACAAATCCGCAAACCAACCCATTGCGCCCAATCCATCTGCTAATCCACCTGCTGTTCCATCTGCTGCCCGTCACGTTGAACCCCGTCTGCCAACTCCCACCGCGTATTCTGGTGAGCCCCAGTTATGTCGATCTTTTGTAACCAAGTGTTCTTTGTATCTCGCTCTCCAGCCTTGCTTTTGTGGTTACTCTGTTATCAGATCGAGCGGCTCTTTGGGGAACAGAAGGATCTGTAAGCTCCGCCTTTCGGCCCAATGAAGAAGTCCAACAGCCCGGGTGAAGGGAATGTGCGTGTAAGTCTTTCTGGCGGTTCTGTAAAATCATCTTAATTTAATAAAATTTGGATTCTCAATTCTTATCTGACTCCATTAATAATTTAATCTGACTCCAATTGTAATCGACCTCTAATGATAATTTTTCTCGTGTTACGCTGATCGCTGATCGTGTAATTAGATATGACTTAATTTAGATCTTTGATTTTTTGATTTCTCTTAATTTCAATTGTCCTTTCATTCGGGTGTCTCGTCGCTCATGGACTATGTCCAGCTGTAACACATCCAACAACACAAGCTGGCCAGTTTAGAATCAAAACAGAGGAATTATAGCGTTTACTAAAAAACACAATTATGGAATCGCCAACCTGCTTATTCTCATAAAAGTGCCATTCGATTTAGTCACAATACTATAACATGTTAAGTCATAATAGTCAGAAATCCGAAACCTTAATATCGTGCCCCCGGCTCCATATACTACGATTTCAGTATGGTCTATCCTGGCAACTAACATTGCAGAAACGAGAGGACCTCATAAAATCTACTGGGATCAAATGATTTCAGACGAATTCAAAATAAATCAAGATGTAACAATTTATTTATCAGGTAAAAATGTTTCAATGCCAATTACATAATTACACAATTCAAATATAATAAATACATAACATCAGTTACTCAAAAGATTTCTCTAAGAGTATTTAAAAGTTATGCATACACACAGAGATGGTGGATGAAAGTCTTAAAGACATTCACCATCTCTATGCGGGGGTTCTGGTTACAGAATGTCCCGTCTTGCTGCTGTATCTTTTCCCCTAAGTAGCCAGACCAGAACAAAAGAGTTGTAAATATTTATTATCCCCACACCTGGCTTTGGGGGAGAGGAGGTGGTTTGCTTGAAGAGAACAGAATTCTCCTAAGTTTTCAAACTTTCTCATAATACTAGTGACTGCTGTGAAACTGAGACCATTTTACCAATCGCACTGAGACATTTAAAATGATACTAAACATGAAATTGGAAAATAATAGATTGACAAGATACATCATACATAGTATATATGCTTTCTCAGAGAATTTCAGTGACTTGAATCAGGGGGGAGAAGGGAGAGGGGAAAGAGGGGGGCTGGTCACATAGCTGAGTGAGGATAGTTTGGGCAGGGTGTAGTCCTATTCCTTTGAAGTCTTCTTTCCAGATGAGTTTTATTGCTTTATTGCAGGATGCCTGATCTCAGCTTTATCTTAGCAGGAAAATCAAACCTTACAGATCCCTGTTGTTCTTCTTTTCAGTCTTTCACGAAGGAAATAAAAGGAAGCCGAACGGCAGCGGATTATTCTATCGAGTTTCGCACTTTGGCCGCGGAGTGCAAGTGGAACATTCAAGCAGAGTGGGACATGTTTCTGCACGGACTCATGGTTGACGCCAAATGGCGACGTCGGGATCAACGCTTCCCACAGAACTCGACCATTAACTCTGTGGATCAGTTTCCTGTCAGATCCAATGAGATGGTTGGTCGCAGGATACAGGGATTGTATTCATACTGTGGCACTGCAGGTCATATCGCAGCGCAGTGTCCTGCCAAAGCCCGTCAGTAGGTAGGAGGTTACTGACGGGTGGAGTGACTTTTAAAAAATCCTCTTCTGTTTCAATTGTTCTTCCAGTTAGACTAGTGGTCACATTAGTAGTTCTGCCCTAATTGATTCAGGGGCAGAGGGGTGTTTTTTGGACACTAAACTCGCTCACAAATTAAAAATTCCTCCGATTTCTCTCACTCAGCCCATCTCCGTGAGTGCTATCAACGGTCAACCACTTCCTCCTATCACCCATACTATGGGGCCGGAGAGTTTAATCACATCTGGCAATCACACTGAGGAAATTTATTTTTTGCTGACTGACTCTCCATTAACTCCTGTGGTTCTTGGTCACCCCTGGCTGTCACTCCATAACCCTAACATAAACTGGGTTCTGAATTCTGTCTCTTCCTGGAGTGAATATTGTCATGCGTCATGTTTTTTGTCTCCCTGTTCTTCTGTGTCTTGTTCTGTGTTGCAGGAGGAACACATGGACCTGTCTAACATGCCCAGTGAGTATCTTGACCTGAGGGGAGTGTTCAGTAAGTCTCGGGCTACTTCTCTCCCTCCTCATCGTCCCTATGACTGTGCTATAGATTTATTGCCAGGTTCGTCTCCACCTAAGGGCAGATTATACTCACTCTCCGTTCCTGAGAGGGAGGCCATGGAGAAATATATTTCTGATTCTCTGGCAGACAAACTCATACGTCCTTCTTCTTCCCCTGCAGGTGTGGGTTACTTCTTTGTGGGAAAAGAAGGATAGTTCCCTGCGTCCTTGTATTGACTATCGAGGTCTGAACAGCATCACGGTAAAGAATACTTATCCTTTGCCACTGATGTATTCAGCTTTCAAATGACTGCAGGGCGCCTCCTTTTTCACAAAGTTGGATCTCAGTAACACTTATCATTTGGTTAGCATGAGGAAGGGCGATGAGAGGAAGACCGCTTTCAATACCCCCAGGGGGCATTTTGAATATCTTGTTATGCCTTTTGGGCTGTCTAATGCTCTCACAGTCTTCCAGGCACTGGTCAATGACGTGCTGAGAGATATGGTTGATCAGTTCATATATGTCTACCTGTATGACATTTTGATTTTTTCTCATTCTCTCCAGGAACATGTTCAGCACGTCAGGCGAGTGCTTCAGAGGCTGTTAGAGAATGGGCTTTATGTCAAGGTGGAGAAGTGCGTCTTCCATGCACAGTCAGTCCCGTTTTTGGGATTTATCGTGTCGTCCGAGGGAGTGTGCATGGATCCCAACAAGGTTCAGGCTGTGGTGTATTGGCCAATTCCAGATTCCCGCAAGGCCCTGCAGAGGTTTCTGGGTTTCGCCAATTTTTACTGACGTTTCATTCGTAATTACAGCCAGCTAGCTGCCCAATTGACCGCCTTGACCTTCCCCAGAGTGACTTTCAGGTGGTCCAGCACTGCCAGTGTTGCATTTTCCAGATTGAAAGGTTGCTTTGTTTCTGCCCCTATTCTCGTTGCCCCTGATCCTTCTAGTCAGTTCGTGGTGAAGGTCGACACGTCAGAGGTGGGGGTTGGAGCGGTCTTGTCCCAGCGCTCTGTCGTGGACGGCAAGGTGCATCCTTGCGCATAATTTTCTCATCGTCTGTCTATTGCTGAACACACTTATGACATTGGTAATAGAAAGTTGCTGGCAGTCAAACTGGCCTTGGAGGAATGGCGTCATTGGTTGGAGGGTTCGGGGGTACCTTTTATCGTCTGGAACGACCACAAGAACCTTGAATATATCAGGGCTGCTAAAAGGTTGAATGCTAGGCAGGCTCGATGGGCTTTATTTTTCGGTCGATTTGATTTTTCTACATCTTACCGCCCAGGTTCCAAGAACATCAAGCCCGATGCTTTGTCCCGTGTTTTTGACCAATCTGAGCGCCCGTCGTCTCTTGAGCACATTTTACCATCTAAAATCGTGGTTTCTAAAGTGACTTGGGAGATCGAGTCGAAGGTCCTTATGGCCTTACAAGGGGTAACGCCTCCGCCCCAAATGCCCACCGGGTCATTTGTTCGTGCCTGAGAATCTACGGTTCGACGTCATCCATTGGGGTCATTGTTCCAAGGTGGCTTGTCATCCGGGGGTTATTCGTACCATGTTTGTTGTTAAACAACGGTTCTGGTGGCAGTCGATGGCCCGTGACATACAACTTTTTGTATTGGCCTGCTCTGTTTGTGCCACCTCTAAGACTTCCAATCGACCTCCTGCGGGACTCCTTCAACCGCTGTCAGTTCCTTCGAGACCCTGGTTCCACAATTCACTAGATTTCGTTACGGGACTTCCACCCTCTCAGGGTAACACAGTGGTTTTAACCGTGGTGGACCGGTTCTCGAAGGCTGCTCATTTTATTTGCCCAAAATTCCATCAGCCAGAGAGACAGTGGTTGCTATCATTGATCACATCTTTCGTATTCATGGCCTCCCGAGAGACGTGGTTTCTGATAGGGGGCCTCAGTTTGTCTCCAAATTTTGGAAAGAATTTTGTCGTGTGTTGGGGCGAGCGTTAGTCTTTCTTCTGGTTTTCATCCACAGAGTAATGGTCAGACAGAGAGGACCAATCAAGACCTTGAGTGCGTGTTGCGGTGTTTGATGTCTCAAAACCCATCTTCTTGGAGTCATGGGTTGGACTTTCATGGGTTGAGTACGCTCATAACTCATTGCCAATGTCCTCTACGGGCCTGTCTCCGTTTGAGTGTAGTCTAGGTTTCCAGCCACCACTTTTTCAAAGTCTGGAATCCGATGTCACGGTCCCCTCCGCCCACGCCTTTTCCAGAGGTGCCACCGCGCTTGGACCAGAGCCAGACAGACTCTGCTCCAGATGGGCTCTCGCACCAAGGCCCAAGCTGATCGCCACCGGTCTAAGCCTCCCATTTACATCGTAGGTCAAAAAGTGTGGCTTTCATCCAAGAATATTCCTCTCCGCACTCTGTGTAATAAACTTGCTCCCAAATTCATTGGCCCGTTTACTGTCACCAAGATCATTAGTCTGGTGGCAGTCCGCATCAAACTTCCTCCTGCGTACAGGAGAATTCATTCCGTTTTTCATGTTTCCAAATTAAAACCCCTTTTTCATTCTACCATTAACCCGCCCGCTGCTGTTCCCCCACCGCCGCGACTTGTAGATGGGGAGCTTACTTATTCGGTAAGTCGCATATTGGACTCCAGACGGAGGGAACGTGGATTCCAGTACTTGGTGGACTGGGAGGATTACGGTCCGGAGGAGAGGAGTTGGGTTCCTGCTAGAGACATATTGGATCACTCTCTTATCGATGATTACAATCACCTGGTAGGCTCCTCGGGAAGCGCTCGGGTGCTCATTAGCATTGCTTAGTTACGTCTGGTGCTACGAGCTAATTTTAGTGGTTACACCTGTAGGGCAATTTGCGCTCCTATATCTACCACTGTTTGTTATGTGCTTGTTGTCAGATCGTTGTTGCTCATTGTCACTGTCTCCAGTTGTTTCTCCAGTTTTTCTCCTGCCGCTTTTGTGTTTGGATTTAACTGACCTTGGAATCCGATTGCTTCTTACGGACGTCTGGTCTATGTTCTTCTACCTGGACCTCTCTTCTACGTGGATTATCTTCTTTACAGAGTTTGTGTATCCAGCGTAGTCACAAACTTGCTTGTTTGCTCTCAGTCATTTAAATAAATTTTTGCACTCGCATTTGGACCTTGAATCTTATTGATCCCTGACACAAAGATGATGAAAGGATTGAAAATAGCCGCTTAACCGTGTGACTATCAGCCTTAACTGAGTAAAACAAGATGACTGCTATTAAGGTCAGAGGTTATTATCAAAACATATAGAATAGCCCCACCTAGTGGCTTAAAAATTAAACTGCACTAAAGTACACTGGAAACAGTACATATGTTATTGAAAGTACTGGAAACGGTAAGGAAGAATTATTTTTCTGTCAAAGGAAAATATCCTTTTCTTAGAATCAATTAATAATCAACACTGAGTGTTCACAGGATGAACAGATTGACTGATTGTAATTTGAATGTAGCTACATTAAGGTAACCTAATTAACTGATTCAAATATTCATAATTAATCATAGTGAATAATCATAATAAGTTATGAATAATTATTCATATTTCCCATTTGAGCTAATCTACATCACATCATATTTCATATTGATTATTTATAGGATCTAGAATTTTGTGTATTACATATGTTACAGTAGGCTAATACATTCATAAAAAATAATTATCTTTATTGTTCAACAGAATTTACAAAGAATATTTAGTTTAGGTCATGAGAGAAAGAATGTTTTAAAAATTTAGCTTGCCAATTTGCATTGCCAAACAAGCATTCTTTTTTTCAACTAATTTATACCACAAAGAGACAACATATCATGGAGACAGAAACATTACAAATAAATAAAAAAAAAATCATAAAATTTTATTATTTATGTCATCAATCATAGTTATGTATTTAAAATTAAAATTAGTTATTTATTCATTTTTAAATGATCAAGTTGTAATACTTGTGTCCTAATAAGATGGTAAATAGCAATATGTTAATTTTCTGACGTCTCTTTATGGTCTTGCCAATTAAAGCGTAAGTCAAAATCTGCTGAATGTCTTTTGGAAGTTTTTGGATATTTTGTTTTGGAAAATCAAACAACATTTACGGATCTGCCAGGCTCGGCCACCAGCCAATCACAGTGCACACTGTCACCAGAGTACTAATCATTCACAGCTGCACCTCATCTTCACAATCACACCAGCTATATAAGCACACACCTCATTCACTCTCATTTGTCTGGTCTCGCTTTACGATAATGGAGTCACGTTTACTCATCCTGACGATAGCAAAAGACTCGCCTCCTGTAAGAGAAAAGGATTTTATTATTTATCTGTTCTACATGTTGGTGTGCTGCCATCACACCTGTCATCGCCTCATTCCGCAACTAAAGCATTCTCTGTTGTTCCATCTTTTGTGTGAGTCGCTGTTCCATAACAAATAATTAAGACAGTAAATAGTGATCAAGTTACATTTTATAAAAATCACCTGTCAAGTTCCCGAATCTAAGAGTCAAATATATATTACTACTACTGGTAATAATAATAATGTTACATTTATATTGCGCTTTTCTGTGTACTCAAAGCACTTTACATAGGGAAGTGGGATCTCCTTATCCACCACCAATGTGTAGCATCCACCTGGATGCTGCAATGGCAGCCATGTTGCTCCAAAATGCCTACCACACACCAGTTTATTGGTGGAGAGGAGACAGAGTGATAAAATATGGGGAATACAGTACAGGTGTTGGTCATATAATTAGAATATCATCAAAAAGTTGATTTATTTGATTAAATTCAATTCAAAAAGTGAAACTTGTATATTATATTCATTAATTACACACAGACTGATATATTTCAAAAGTTTATTTTATTTTAATTTTGATGATTAGAACTGACAACTAAGGAAAATCCCAAATTCAGTATCTCAGAAAATTAGAACATTACTTAAGATCAATACAAAGAAAGGCTTTTTAGAAATCTTGGCCAACTGAAAAGTATGAGCATGTACAGCACTCAATACTTAGTTGGGGCTCCTTTTGCCTGAATTACTGCAGCAATGCGGCGTGGCATGGAGTCGATCAGTCTCTGGCACTGCTCAGGTGTTATGAGAGCTCAGGTTGCTCTGCTAGTGGCTTTCAGCTCTTCTGCATTGTTGGGTCATACTGCATCTTCTTCACAATAACCCATAGATTTTCTATGGGGTTAAGGTCAGGCAAGTTTGCTGGCCAATTTGCTTCCCTTCTCCTCTCTATTAATGTGCTTGGACACAGAACTCTGTGAACAGCCAGCTGTTTTGCAATGACCTTTTGTGTCTTGCCCCCCTTGTGCAAGGTCTCAATAGTCGTCTTTTGGACAACTGTCTTGTCAGCAGTCTTGCCCATGGTTGTGTAGCCTACAGAACTAGATTGAGAGATCATTTAAAGGCCTTTGCAGGTGTTTTGAGTTAATTAGCTGATTCGAGTGTGGCACCAGGTGTCTTCAATATTGAACCTTTTCACAATATTCAAATTTTCTGAGATAGTGAATTTGGGATTTTCCTTAGTTGTCAGTTATAATCATCAAAATTAAAAAAATAAACATTTGAAATATATTAGTCTGTGTATAATGAATGAATATGATATACAAGTTTCACTTTTTGAATGGAATTAGTCAAATAAATCAACTTTTTGATGATATTTTAAATATATGACCAGCACCTGTATATGGAGATGTTCAGGATGCCATGATGATGATGGCAAATTTGGCCAGGATGCCATGGGTTAAACCATCAAAGATTTTGATGGACTTGATGACGTGTGTGAGGGGTGAACTGTTTGTTTTTTGAGTAATTATAAACCATGCTGAATGAAGGAATTCAAAATGCCTTTTATAGTTAATTATAGTTATTGTACTTTTTTTTGGTGGCTTAAATAAATTACATGTTACCCAGAGACTGGACCAGGAACGGAGTGGTTTTGATGCGCAAAGTTGTTTGTATTGTCTCTTATAACAATTTACTGTCTCTTATAACAGTTTGTTTATTTAAACTCACAAGAATAAAGATCCTGTGAAAATTCCTTGTGAAAAATTACTTTTTAAAACTGTTTCATTTGTGGAAATTCTTAAACATATTTGGAAGGAGTAGGCCAACTATAATCTTCCAATTAATACCATGAAAAAACTACAACAACAACAAAAAACAGCCTCTTACCTCTTCCCTTTGTTCATTCTTTCGGCATCCCTCCTCCTCCCATTCTTCTCCTTTTGTACAATTTTGCCTGTATTATAGGGGGAATTCAACGCTAAAGTAGAATATCCTCTCTAAACCTCTATATAGCAGACAGCAAGCGAAATCAGTTTATCACTTACGTAAAGATTATATGGGCACACAAACTCCTGAATTACCCCTTAGCAGATTTTGACTCATTAGACGAATCACTTATTCTGAAGTTGCTCATCCCTTGTGAAAAATAAATGCTGAATTGAATTCAGAATTGTGTACTTAAAAACTTTAAAGTGTGTGTGTGTATATTTAAATATGTGTGTATATATGTATATATGTGTATATATATGTATGGAGTTGGCCTACTCCTATATATATATATATATATGCATATATTAGTGCATCCAGAAAGTATTCACAGCGCTTCACTTTTTCCTTATTTTGTTATATTATAGCCTTATTCCAAAAGGGATTAAATTCATCATCGTCTTCAAAATTCTACAAACAATACACTATGATGACAACTTGAAAGAAGTTTGTTTGCAATCGTTGCAAATTTATTAAAAATACATTTAAAAAAGGATTAAACTGAACTTACAGATAATATAATATTAAAGAAATAAAAGGGCACTTATTTTTATCTAGAGAGTACACTTTTATGACTTTCATGAAAGTACAGTTTTGTAATACACTTAAGTACACTTTTAAAAAGTGCACATTGCCACATTGTAATTTACTTTAAAGTACATTTTAAATCATGTTTTAATAATATTTTGTCACGCTTTAGAGAAGTACACTTATTTTGATGTATTGACTAACATACTAAAGCACATGTAAAGTACTTGATTATAATTTTAGCTGTAGTATTATTAAATAATATAATAAGTTTAATTATTTTTTTTGTACTAAAAATTCAAACATCATTAAAAAATACACATGACATTCAATAGAAATGATGCTAAAGTATTTTTTTAGCTTTAATAAAATGCTTTGTCTTTAGATTTGTCTGTACACTTTAACCATATTTCAAAGACAAGAGAAAAAAAATGCATTGAAATGAAAGCGAAATGTGTAGGCAAATATGGTAACCCATACTCTGCATTTAACCCATCCAAGGTAGTGCACACACACACTTGTACATATGAAGATGTGCAGTACTTAAGTTTTACTTAAGCATTCTACAACTCAGCTAAAACTAACTTTAAGTATGTTTTTAAAGTATACTATTTGCTTAGTAAAACACTTACAGTATGCTAAATTGTACTTTTCTCCTTATGTCACCTCCTGGTTTAATGAGGAAGTGGTCTCTGAACAAATCAGTGAATGAATCTGAATGGTCGTTTTGGTATCTTGTGCTCGATGACAGCTGATGATTTAATTTCTTTCCAAACTATTTTCATTGACGAAGAAAAAATATAACATAATGTAACACAATATAGTACAAACCAACCAACCAACCAATTTTTGTCTTAAATGTAAGTTATTATTATCATAAATGTAATTAATATAAAGTGACTTTTTAAATAAAGTAACTATTCTTTGTTTATATCCAACAGTCCAATATTAAAGACAACATCACAACTGTGTGTCGTGGTTGCTGGTTGCCGGTTGCAGCACGAAGGAGAGACATCAGGATCTTAGTGCAGCAGCTTCTTTATTAAACAAACTCAGAAATACTTCACAAAACACTCTGAGAAATGTGGAGACAGGAACAGAACAATCAACTAACTGACTGTGAACTGACCAGGACCTGAACGAAACACAGGGCTAAAAAACATGGGCAAACGAAATAATTAAAATAGACACACCTGAACTCAAAGTCTAATCAAATCAGTATCCATAGAAACAATCAGGGAGAGAACAAAAGAGAACTCAACTAATTAACAAACTTAAAACAAACCTAGAAACTCAGATAAGAACAGAAAAAGAAATCAGATCAAAGAACAAACTCTAAACATGAACAAATAAACCAGACACATGACACTGTGACAGTCCTTTTAATGTGCAGTCTTAATTAAAATCTAGAAATATAGTCTAGATATAGATAGTTTTTATTTTAACTCATTTACATGTGATCTGTGTCCAGATGTTGTCCACATACAAATTAAAAAGACAAGTGTAAACACACTTCTGGTGGGAATGTTACAATTTGTTCATGTTTTAAATATAGTATGTTTTTTAATGTTTCAGCATGTTTATTAATCTCCAATTTCTGTCAATATAGACATTGCACGCTATGACCTTAAACCCGAATGATAAACCTTGTTTAACCAATTATTTTTATATGATCAAGTCTGGAAGTATTCCTTCATTTAAACAACGTAAAGCTGCAATATGTAAATTGTTTGCCGTAAAATCTAAAAAAATTTTGGGGAGTTTTTTCAAGGGAAGGAGTTTACAGGATTTAGAGATCTTAAACTAGATGGAACTGGATATTCATATTGATATTCAGCAGTGTTTTTGATATGCCTGCACTGGTGTTGTTGTATGCGAACTGAGCTGTTCTCTCCAGTGCTGATATACATAAATTAACTAGACAAATAACTATTGATCTTTGCAATGGAATAAATCAATAATATGTAGAATAAAATGGACAATGACACCATTTTCTGTGGGAGCTGCTGTGCAGCCAAAGTTATTAGCCAATTTGGAGGAGTGCTGGTAATGGCGCAGACTGAGCAGCTCTTGACATATCGGGAGACGTCCTGAGTCATGGAGGGCCACCAGTAATGTTGACGGAGGAGCAAGAGGGTTCGCTGGCCACCTGGGTGTCCAGAGCCCGGAGAGGTATGTGCCGAGTCAAAGAGGGGCTGGTGGCAGGTGGTAAGGATGTAGATTAGCCCCTCTGGACCTCCCGGCGGAGCATGGTCAGTTTCAGCCGCTAGACGGATTTGGTCATCGATGTCCCACTTTATGGGACTAATGATCATGGCTGGGGGGAGAATGGCTTCAGGAGGAGAAGGTTCAGGAGCGTGTAGGCGGGATAGGGCGTACACTTTCACATTCTCGTCGTCTGGGCAATAGGCCACGATAAAGTAAAACGGGTGAAGAAGAGGGCCCACCTCGCTTGCCTGGTGTTGAGGCGCTTAGCACTGCGCAGATATTCCAGGTTATGGTGATCCGTAATGACCTCGAACTGATGAGCTGCTCCCTCTAGCCAATGTCTCCACTCATCGAGGGCCATCTTGATTGTCCACGTCGTAGTTCTGCTCCGCCGGGGACAGCTTCCTGGAGAAGACACATGAATGAGGCTGCTGAGGGTCATCCTGGCGCTGCGATAGGACAGCTCCTACTCTAGTGAGTGAGGCATCACCTTGGCGATAAAGGGACGGTCCGAGATGGCGAAGGACTGGAGTGGAGCTGAAGGCTTCTTTGAGGTTCTGAAATGCCAGCGTGGCAAACTTAGAGACTTAGACTGGTTATTGAGTAAGGAGGTGAGCGGAGAGCTGGTTTGACTGTAGTTTTTGATGAACCTTTGGTAGAAATTGGCGAATCCAAGGAATCTCTGGAGTTCCTTGATGGAGCTAGGAGTGGGCCAGTTCTGAATAGCATCCACCTTCCTGTGGTCCATCCTCACCCCGTGATGGTCAATGACCTTTCCGAGGAACTGGACTGATGGGATATGGAACTCACACTCCTCAAGCTTCAGGAAAAGCTGATGTTCGTGGAGCCATTGAAGTACCTGACGTACATGAATCTGGTGTTCAGTGAGGGAGGTGGAATAGATGAGTATGTCGTCAATGTAGACGATAAATAAATGGTTGAGAAAGTCTCTGAAGATCTCGTTTATATAGTTCTGGACGACGGCTGGGGAGTTTGATAGGCCATACGTCATGACTTTATACTCATAGTGGCCAGAGGGAGTGATAAAGACTGTCTTCCACTCGTCGCCCTCATAGATGTGGATCAGATTGTACACGCTCATCAGGTCCAGCTTCAAGAAGATGTGAGCTCCTCGTAGCTGTTCCAGGGCTGCAGGGACCAGAGGAAGGGGGTAACAGCCGCAAGCCGCCATACTTCTTGGTGACGAAGAATGTGGATGGTCAGATACATTTCTGTTCCAGGGCCTCAGTGATATATTCCTCCATGGCCTTCTACTCCGGGATGGACAGTGGATAAACCTTGCCAGCACAGTCCCATGGCCTAGATAGATAAGGCGAACAAAGACTTCCTTGAAGTGCAAAGTGAAGGCTGATAGTGAGGTGGTTACTTCCGCATTGGACATCAATAATGCTTGAGCCATTGTAGCGCTCGGTCAGTGAGAAGGTTTATCATAAATATGTTCGCATTGTTAATTGAGACAACTTTTGCGCTACTGTGGTTATATATGTGAATTTATTGGCTCCAACGAATAGATCAAAAATTACAGTTGAGCCGAAAAAAAAGAAAATTAAATTACTCAGATTGTGAAACAAGGAAAAATATTGATTAATTCAGTAAGTATATGCATATTTTCAAGGAAAGACCTGGCTGTTACACCTTCCACCCTCCCTTGCGGGACAGGCCTCAGCCTTACAAGGCCACAAGAGCAGAGCTCTCCTTCTTTCAGACCCAACAACAGTTGTGGACGGAGGTAAACGAAACAGAGGGACTCTTGTGAATTGCCTATCTTAGTACCATTTACCCTGCTCTGCCCTAAGGGTTACTTCAGCAGCATACCAAAGCGAGTATACATGGTGCTAAAATATCCGCTTCGGTATTGCCACTCATCCAAGGGGGAGCATATGTTTAACCTCAGGGAAGGGAGGGAAACGAGAACAGGACATAATGCAGTTTGCCCAATAAGTATCATCACCCATGCTCTAAAACCCATGTAAGCAGCAGCAGAGCCTAGTAGGGGTGTGCCATATCATTCCGTCCACGATAATACCGGTATAACTTTTTACATGATAAAAAAGTGTTGTATCGTGATATCAATGACGTAAGGCGCATTTACGTTCGCAAGTGCACACAAAATCAATACCTGTCTGAGAGTAAGAGCAGCATGTCAGCCTTCAATGAAGATTTAGTACCTAAAAATGGAGCTACTTAAATAGTATGGAAGTGGTTTGGTTACAAGAGGTCAGACCCGATCCAAGAATTAAGTACAATATTCTGCAAAACACGCAAGAAAACTGTAACCGCTAAAGGTGCAACCTTGTTTCACCACTTGGCTGAAATGCAATTGCACTCGGCCGATTTTCCTCATAATCATACAGGATAGGTGACTGACCAGCGGCAGAGGCAATAACGTCAGCTGCGCGTTCTCGCTCTTTTCTCTCCGACCGCGAAGTAACACACACCTGCGCGGACACCTCCTCTCTCTCACTCGTCTCATTCACTCCGGTTGAATAGTGTTTGCATAATTTTGTCATTCCCGCAGGTTTCGTGCTCTCACCAAAAGCGCTCGCACCACCACTACTAATCTATATTAGTTGCGTGCACACGCCGCTTCTCAGTCTCAAACAGCTGAATCACAAGTACCAAAAGGAGTCGCTTACTGTGCTAAAAGAGTCAAATATATATAAAATTATGTCAAAATGCCCGTCTTGGTGAGTATTCAGTTAACCCCTTAAACCCGAATTGTTCCGCCAGCAGGTAAACCCCCTGCGAAAAAATTCATAATCATATTACTAAGCAACCACTAAGAGGAACGACACAAAACAGGTATCATTTTAAAGCTTAGAAACTCAGGTTTTAATGAATCCAGTCATTGCTTTCAACTAGAGTTATCACTCTAAAATGGAGTGTACCGCCCATGGGCGCCCCCTACTTATAAAAATATTTATAGTCATATTTTTCAAAACTCCAGCCTTCTTCATCACAAAATATGTCATTTGAAAGCTTAGAGTGTGAATTTTACAATGAATGTAAGCACTGTGAATAAATCCTTAGGACTCCAGAGTTATTTACTGAAAAGTAAAAAATATATATTTTCATAATTTATGAGTTTTTTTATTATTATGCACACCAATGTGTCAAAAGCATAATCTTGCTCAGATAATCATGTGTTATATGTCATTTGAAAGGCCTCATGGAGTAGAATGCAACGAGCATAATTGTTTTGGGCTTTGACTAAACTTGAGTGATTTTTTCGTACGTGAAACCCCACAAGACCCAAATGTAAAAAATACACTGATGCAGCATTTATTCACGTTTTGGCTCCTAACGCTCCTGAAACATGCACCGATTGGGCATCATTATTTACAGCAGATTCTCATGATTAAAATGAGTCCAACATCATCATAATCATAATAATACAGGTCTCATATAGAGGAACATCACCAAAAAAGAATTTTCCTCCTACCTTATTTCATTTCTGAGTTATTGCATGTCAAATATGAAATATTTGAAATATGAAATGAGCAAACTTTTTTTTTCAGCAGTTTCTCAGCAAGACATTGTCCGAATTTGATTTTTTTTCTTTTTTTTTTTTAAATTATCTCTTATGATACCAACATTTTGACTCTCCTTGTAAGAGATTTGGAGTTATGAGTCATTATTTCTGTGCATGCATGTCAAAAATAAGATTAAAAAAATAAAAATTAAAAATTTGTTCCAAATGCTGTAACTTTTGAAAACTTTATTCGATCACCACAAAATTTGACCCAGATACAGCTTCCATATAGAGGAACATCACACAAAAAAAGAATGAACTCTCTACCGCATTTCCTTCACTTTAAATTCCCTTTTAAATTAGAAATATATAAATTCTTTTCATTTTTTCCATTTTTTTTTGCTGTTTATTTGCAGTTTCTCAGCATGAGAATGTCCAAATTTTATTTTATTTTTTTATATTTAAAAATGTAAAAAGTTTCCTTTCAAACGATACCCACCTTTTGACTCTCCTCGCTATAGTTTTGCAGTTACGAGTCCTTACTTTTTTGTGTGTCACTCTGTGTAACTCTGAAAATACTCTTAGGGTCAGTTTTGTCAAATCAAAGAACATAAGACAAAGAAAAACACTTTCTGCTCTTGACTGAATACATTTTATAAATTTAATGATGAGCAATAATCTGTATTTAATTTTTACAATGAATACCACAGAAATTAAAGTAATCTAATGTAAAATAACACTGGATGTGTTATTTACCTTTTGATTACTTTAATTTCTGTTGTATTTCTTACCTGAATAAAAACCTACTTTACCTGAAAAATTTAGTTTCAAATGTTCTTTTTGAGGCCATTTTGAGGCTATATCGCCCACCCCTAGAGCTTAGGCCCTTTTTACAGACCTCTTTGGGGGAGGGCAGCTCATACCCTGTCTTGAGTCAATGCACTCTACCTATGACTCACTATAGCTAGTGCTTTATCTTGTTCTTTTAACACTAGACCATAGCATGCTGATAACAAGGAGAGACCTGGCAGGTGAACTTCCCCTACTTATTAGCCCTGTCGAAGCAGGGCTATGTTAGAGCACTCATCAAAGCACCAAAAATATGCAAAAAGATCTAAATTGAAGCATACATCCCTACTTTAAAACTCTACTTTGTTGCCCTATATCACCCTCATGGACCCCCAGAGAGGGAAATATCTCTTGAAAGCTTCTGACTGAGACCCCACCTCTGTAAACTTCTCTATGACTGCCTCTTTGGCAGACTGTAGAGGTCAGAGTGTGAGGTCAAAATATTTTGGAGGATTTTCCTTTTTTTCTTATCACAGATGCCCCTCCATGGCAACTGTAATCATAGAACAGCCAATGCACTCGTTGTGTGCTTTGTGGCATGGATGGCTAGATTTGTGGCTTTTCCTTGGACTGCTTCAGGAGAGAGTGCCACTCAATGGGTGGGCCTGGCATAGCATCCACTTCAAAAGGGAACTCAGCTTTCTCCTACTGCATGTGTGAGAATGCGTATTTCACAGAGTGATAAATCATTTTCATGAACTGACAGACATCATATATAGCCTGCAACTCGCAAAAATGAATGAGTTTTGTGGCAATATATCTCTTACAGCAGGTTGATTGTATATATTTGTATGTATCAATTTCTTTCATACCTATAATTTATACTTACAGTCAATGACTGTAAGTTAGTAGTTAAATTGAACCACATTTTTCAATTTCATTTCCAATGTTTCATGAGATTGTAATTCATTTCCTCATAAAAAGATTTTCTTGTTTCTTGTAACTTTTTTAAACAAATTTTAATTATTTTTTTTTCTTCTTTGAATCAAAAATTTGAATACCATTTCATAAAATAATGGGAAACTTCCTAAACTAAGGTTGCTAATACTACAAGCACACACATACATACATACATACACACGATTTTCAATATACATGTAACACAGTTCTTAAGAACGGGAAGAAGCAGACGGGAACCGGCGAACATTCAACATGACTTTAATAATAAAATAAGCAAACAATAAAACGAAAGTAAAAGGGCGGCAGTTCCTCACGGCGACTGCCGCCCACACAAACAAAATAAAACACAACATAAAGTCCAGGCCTGGTCCTCTCTCATCCTTCACTTTCGTCGCTCCTCTTTTATGCTTCCGGAGCTCCTCCGTGAGAGACACGAGACCGATGCACTGCGCAGCTGAAGCTCATTATCACTTGCGTCACCGGCCTCGCGCCGTTCCCTCACGGCTCTCGCCCGCCCTGCTCCTCACATACCCCCAACACCCCTCGCAGCACCTGGGAGTAAGGACAGTCGAGGCGAGAGAAAATGAGACGGAAGCACAAGGCAGAGACACAGACGAGAGAGGCGAGAGAGGAAAAACAAAAATTCTTGGGCCGGTTCCCAGACACACCACCGCTCGGTCCTCAGTGAGCCGAGAGGCTCTTCTTCGCGGTGCCATGCGATGGTACTGGACACTCGGTGGACGGCTCGATCCTTCTCTGCCCTCTGGGGGCCGGCGATGGCTCCTCCGGCTGAGGGCAGCCGGCAGCGAGTCCCCCGTTCCCTGCTCCTACCCGTCAGGCAGCGAGTCCCCCGTTCCCTGCCCCTACCCGTCAGGCAGCGAGTCCCCCGTTCCCTGCTCCTACCCGTCAGGCAGCGAGTCCCCCGTTCCCTGCTCCTACCCGTCAGGCAGCGAGTCCCCCGTTCCCTGCCCCTACCCGTCAGGCAGCGAGTCCCCCGTTCCCTGCTCCTACCCGTCAGGCAGCGAGTCCCCCGTTCCCTGCCCCTACCCGTTAGGCAGCGAGTCCCCCGTTCCCTGCTCCTACCCGTCAGGCAGCGAGTCCCCCGTTCCCTGCCCCTACCCGTCATGGCGACTCCTCCGCTCCCTCTTTGACGGCAGCCACCCCACCTTGTCCCAGGAGCACAGCAGCGAGCTCTCCGTCCCACCGGTTGCTCTCGCGCTCCACCACCACCAGCTCGGGCAGCCACTCGCGGTCTTCACTCTCCCGTGCTGCCCGACCTCCTCAGCACCACGATCCCCCTCAGCAGCGAGGGCTCTTCGACAACATGTCCCTCCGTCCTCCTGGGTTTCGGCACCAATGTAACACAGTTCTTAAGAACGGGAAGAAAAAGGCGGGAACAGACAAACGTTCAACATGACTTTAATAATAAAATAAGCAAACAATAAAACGAAAGTAAAAGGGCGGCAGTTCCTCACGCCGACTGCCGCCCACACAAACAAAATAAAACACAACATAAAGTCCAGGCCTGGTCCTCTCGTCCTTCACTGTCGTCGCTCCTCTTTTATGCCTCCGGAGCTCCTCCGTGAGAGACACGAGACCGGTGCGCCGAGCAGCTGAAGCTCATTATCTCTCGCATCACCGGCCTCGCGCCGTTCCCTCACGGCTCTCGCCCGCCCTGCTCGTCACAATATATTTATAAATGAATAATATATAACCCACATCCCCCATCTTTGAAACTTTTGTTCATCCAAATTCATTCTAGGATTGGTTTCTACATGCAGAGTTATGCTCGATTTTAGTTAGACAATTGTGTCTTTGAAAGCAGCATAAAGTCGGCCTCCTTTTGGAACAGCCTTTGTGTAGTTTGTGCACTAAAAATACAGCCTACATAGACAGCAGACTAGAATTTGAATGGAACAATTGTATTAGAGAATAGAGAGAGAGAGAGAAAAAAGAAAGATTTTACAAAACATCTTTACAAAACAAAATTACTGAATCATAAATACGAACAACTTCAAATTAGTAACATATCAAAGATTAATTATCCGTCAATTACAGTACAGATTATATTACTATAACACAACTGCAAATTGAAAGACTCCATGTCATACATTACTTTATAGTACTTGTATTAAACACCAACCATTAAGAAAACTTTAAAAGAATTACAACATCTTGACCATGTTTGTTCGGCTTGTTCCACAATAAAATTAATCAGCAGCCATTTTATTCTGTTTTTATATGACAATATAACAAACATAAAACAAAAAGATTAGCAATGATTTTTTTTTTCCAGAAAAACAAATCCTTCAACAAAACAAAAAGTGATCTCAATCTAATAGAGAAAGTGAGGGGGAGAGTGAGAGAGAGAGAGAGAGAGAGAGATTACTACACATTACATCACCACACAAAGCAATATTCCTTGAACTGAATGCTATGTTTCATATATTCATGAACTATTACATGATTAATCGCCCATCATTCAAGGTTGTTGGTGGTTTGGATTTGTAATGATTCTGGTATCATTTATTCCATGTCTGCCTGGGTCATTAGGTCATTGGGTCAATCACTCATATAAAGTATGAAGGGTTTGTCCTCATTTACTCAACCTTATGTCTTTATAAACCTGAATGCTATTGTTTTAAAGTGTTTAAAAATCTTGTCATCATATAAAATATTGTCACCATTATACATATGCAAATATAGACAGATTTATTTGTGCAATGGAAATGGTTCTAATTTGGTAACACTTTATAATAACTCAAGCTATGAATCATTAGTTAAGCATTGGTAAATAGTTAAATCATCATTTATAAAGCATTTTCCCTACATTAATAGACATTAGTAAGCAGTTTATGAATACAGATGTAAGTGCTTTAATCTTGATTTATAAGCATATCTATAATGTTTAATAATTTAATTTTTATACTTTATTAATCAAGTTATCATTTCTAAATTAAGTATTACATTATTTACAAACCAGTTATTTAGGACTTTTCAGTGGTTCATAAGATCATTTAGAGAGTGTAAATAAATGATTAAATAATTATTTAAATGTACATTTATACAACAACAAAATGAGAAAAAAGGGAACAAAATGTTAAGGGAATATAAATAAAAAATAAGAAACAAAATGAATATACGCCAACAAAATAAGCAATGAAACTAACAAAAAGCAACAAAATTAACAAAATAAGCAAAATATTTTGGTGTAGTAAGAAGGTTTTTTTGTTTCATTTTCATGGTTGAGTGAAAATTCCATGCAAAATTGAGTCTCAAACTAGGGCTTTTCACGTTTGAAATAGTTAACCCTGAGTCATTGTAATCCTGGGTTTTCTTGCTTCATGTTTCTCACTTATACTTTACCATTCATTCCACTCAATCACTGCAAGGTGCTCAGCAAGCAAAGTCTCAGTCCAATTTTATTTGTTGTATTTTGGCATTCTCGTAATCCAGTTTTAGTGTCAGAGATTAGCCAGGCTCCATCACCACCCAATAACAGAGATCACTGTCCCCCGAATACTAATCACCCCCACCAGATCATCATCTCCTCATCACTCCAAGCAGCATAAAAGCACATACTTTACTCTGGCACTTTGTCTGGTCTCATTTTCAGTAGGACCTACTTACCTGTTTACACTTTTTACACTATGGTTTACATCAACGATATTCAGATCTACTGCCAGTGCTTGGCCAAACATCATCAACACATTGTGGAGTTCCCTCAATGCCTAAGAAATCATCATCTCTTCCGAGAAGATTCATCTCTTCTTCTCTTTCCATCAGCCCACCATCCAGTGCCCATCATCGCTTCATCACAGCACTATTAACCAACCTCCTCAAGAACAAGCCCAAGTCTCTTTCCAGGACACCAGCGACCACCCAAGCTTTCCAAAACCTCAAAGATTTAGTCACCAAGGCACCACTCCTGATTCATCCTGACCCCAACAAGCCGTTTGTCGTCGAGGTCAATGCATCCACCACTGGGGTAGAAGCGGTGCTGTTTCAGCAGCAGGGGAATACAGTACGGTTCGATCCATGCGCCACCTTCTCTAAAAAGTTATTCCCATTGGAGATGAATTATGACATTGGAATCAGAGAGTTACTGGCCATCAACCTTGCGCTGGAGGAGAGGAGACATTGGTTGGAGGGTGCTAAAGAGAAGTTCACGGTACTCACCGACCACATGAATCTCCAATATCTCCATGACGACAAACACCTTAACCCCAGACAGGCAAAATGGGCTCTATTCTTCACTCGTTTTCATCTCACCATCTATTATTGTCCAGGCAATAAGAACCTAAGACCAGATTCTCTATCACGTCTCCATACCTCTGAAGAAAGATACGAGGAGCCTGAACCCATCTTGCCTAAAAATTGTCATGTGCCCCATCCAGTGGTCTATAGATCAGCAGCTTTCCTCCTCAAATGTCTCTGAAACATTTTGTCTCTGAAGCCATCTCTGCATCTCTGGTGTCCACCAGTCCAAACCTATGTCCCCAGATCCGCAGAACGCACAAATCTCTTAAAATCACACACTCAATTCTTTCATCCGTGGGCAATGGCCATCCAGGAGCCAGCCGTGCCCTCTCACTGCTACAAGACTTCTGGTGGCCCAACATGGCCAGGGACGTGAGAAGGTTCATTCAGGGATGTCCCGATTGCGCCCTTCCATTGATTCTGGAGGATGGAGCTGTACACACGGTTCATGAGACCTTGGACTCCCGGCGCCATGGTGGCTGTCTATAATATCTTGAGACGTTCATGTAAACCAAGAGAAAACATCCTAAATGTGGCTCTCCTTACCACATTTCATGAAACTCACCCAGCTCGTCCAGCACCCTGAGGAAGAGATTGGGCAGCGCAATGTCATCGACCCTCAGGTGTAGGCCGTTGGGGGAGAAAAGTCAGAGATCAGCCAGCCTCCATCACCACTCAATCACAGAGATCACTGTCACCCGGATATTATTACCTGCACCTGATCATCATCATCATCATCTCATCACTGCAAGCAGTATATAAGCACACACATCACTCTGGCACTTTGTCTGGTCTCCTTTTGAGTAGGACTCACTTACCCGTTTACACTTACCTTTGGACTGTGTATGCTATATTCCTCCATCTTCTCTCCTGATCCTCTGTCTCCTGCGTCTTCTCCTCCATACTCCAGGCATTCACCACTCGGCTTTACCATATGGTAAAAAAATATAGTTTAAAATTTATTTCAAAATATGCAAAAAATGTCCAAAAATATATTTGCTAAAATATATTTACGAAAAACATTTTTTGGACATTTTTTGTATATTTTTAAAAAATATATATTTTCAAATATATTTTTATAAATATATTGTCTAAAAATATATTTTTTGGGCATTAGTAATATATTTTTCCCTACATATATTTCAATCCAAGAAAATATATTCACATGTCACATTTGAAGAAAAACTTTTATTTTGTTGTCTATAACATCTGAACATTTGAATAAAAATCAGCAAGGAACATACTTAATGTGTACAAATGTAACTTTTTTTGTTTTCAAGAAGTCTCGGTGTAACACAGTTCATAAGAACAGGAAGAAGGAGGCGGCAACCGGCGAACGTTCAACATCATTTTAATCAAATAAATAAGCAAAAAAAAAAAACACAAAACGAAAGTAAAAGGGCGGCAGTTCCTCACGGCAACATAATAAAAACACAACATTAAATCCAGGCCATAAAAATCCATGGAGCTCCTCCATGAGAGATACGAGACCGATGCACCGAGCAGTTGATGCTCATTATCACTCGCTTCTCCGGCCTCGTGCCATTCCCTCACGGCTCTCGTCCGCCCTGCTCGTCACACTCAGTTTCACCAGTTCAAATCCTCAAAGCTGCTTTGGACATATTTTAAAATTTCTTCTTGACTGCAAGATAAAAATCAGTTATTATTTTTTACTAAATGTTTCTAGTTAGTTTTCCTTTCACCAGGTATTGACTTACCGTATATGGCTGGCATCATTTGGTTTCACTTTCCTCTCAGTTTAGTGTCAGTTTTGCTCTTTGCTCCTACCAAAAAGATAGAGCATCCACTTTGTCTTCTGAAGAGTTTTGGATTTCTTGAACACTGGAACTAAAACAATTACAGGTATATTAGATTTTAAAGATATTTAATGGGCATATTTTAGGACAGTACAGTAAAGAAATGGATGACTGAGGAGAGGTCGAATTTGGCTTTTTTTACACTTCTGCATTGCATTTTTACTTTAACAAATGAAGGGATAGTGGAATATCACAAAGGCACATTCATTTAAGCTAACTTAACTTAAAGGGACAATCCACCCCAAAACAGAAATTATCTCATTTATTTACCCTCATGCTGTCCCAGATGATTATGACATTTTTTTCTGTGGAAAACAAATAGAGATTTTAAGAAAAATAATCCATCTCTGTGAGTTCACACAAGACGGTCAAAAACCAAACAAAGTGAGCATGATGGTAATCCATATGAATCCAGTGGATGAATCAATGTCTTCTGAAGTGGAACAATGGGTGTGTTTGAGAAAAATACTATTATGTTAAATGTTTTACAGAACAAATATGAGCTCAAAGTCAGCATGTTGTAATTTGTGATGTGTGTTTTAAAGCTTGAAGTCATTTGGAAGCTCAGACTTTAAAATATTCGTATTTTTCTAACACACGCCTATTGTTTCACTTCAACTAGAGTCATATTGACTACTGTTGTTTTTTACTGTGTGGTTTTTGAAGCATCGACTTTATGGGTCATTCACTTGCACACAGAGATGGATTATTTGCTAAAAATGATCATTTGAAAGAAAGTATTATATTCATATTCTGACAGTATTTAGATTTTGGGGTGTGGCATCCTTTTTCTACTATTATCAGAAACATACAAACTTAATTTTTCTTTGACAAAAAAAAAAAACTAATTCTGTAATTTGGCCTTTATATTTAAGTACAACTTTTGGATTTCTACAACAGAATTCTGTTACTTTGCTGTTTATTACCATGCAGCTGTTTAGTTTAAAGTGCTACAGAAATTATGATGACTTGACTATAAACATTATACTGTACCTGGCTCTCCAGCACAAATGTTGGGTGGGTGGAGCTGACATGTGGACAAAGAAGAGTCTTGACTGATGGGTTTGGACCCGCACCTGTTCCAGACAAGCAGAAACAGAGACAGATATTAACAAAGACACAAGTGCAATTCATAAATTAAACACATAAAAAATTATATTTTACTTTTTAAGTGTCTCATGATCATTCTCACCTTGTTGCTGTTGCATAAACTGTCTCTGCTTAAGCTACTGAAAATAACAAGTAGATTTTTTTTACAGTAATGATGAATGAGCATCTTTCATTACAAGCGACTTATCACTGGCTCAATTGGTTCAGTGAATACAGCTTGTTATTCAGCAGTAAAGTGAACAAAAACTACAGTATTATATAGTAACCTAAGCTATATTTAAAAAATTGTATAGAAAATTTGAGAGAATAAAATACCATTATGCCTGAATTATAGGCACGCGGGAATAACGTGTGGAGAATGAACAAGTCTATCTTTAACGTTTAAATTCAGCTAAAACTTACAGGCCCATCAGCGACTGGATCGCAAACATCATCGATGAACAACAGCAAGAGGAACGAGCTCCCAAACACTCTACAGCTGATGTTTAAATAAATATTATTTTGTGTGGAACGTTGGTTTTCGCTAAGTATCCAAATTAAAAACATGTGAGCAAATGACCCAAACAAGGCTTAAATTCATAAATTAAGTTAAAAAACCTTGACAATATAAAACATTATACATCCAAAGCAGCAATTAACAATACAAGTGTAAAAAATGATGACTAAAAATAAAGTTTATATAAACTTAAATAAAGTTAATTCATTAAAAATAGATTAACATACTCAATTGTGAGGGTTTCCAATAACCCATCTGACAATTTTTCCTGCTATGATCACTATTTTTTGGGAAGATAATGTGAACCAAAGTCATCAATAACATGTGGAAATCCTTGTGCTTTTTAGGCTTACACGTGTTTAAAATTCTCCTAACATTTAATGGAATGTAGTTTTGATCACAAGGCTTTCTTTCACCCACATTTGCATTGTCAACTGTAAGATTGGAAATGTATTTTGAAATAAATTTTGAAATATAAATGTATTTTCTGGAATACATTCTTAAATATATTTTAAGTATATGAGGGTCGAAACAAAATATATTTTCAGTTTCAAAAATATATTTCAATGAACGTCACGGTTTACACATATATTTACCAAATATTTAAAATATATTTTGGCCAGATAAAATATATTTTTTTTACTGTATGGGAACGTGTGTGCTTCAGCTGCTCTCTTCCATGACCTTCTCATTAATCTGCAATGAAACGGAACTATCAGTATTTCCTATCATTATTTCATCTACTGCTTCAATTTATTTACCCACCTGCTTGTGTTCTTTACCTGCACCTTCAAATAAACCTCTGTCAAATAAAAGTCTCATTAATACCAACATTATTGTGACTATGTGCTCCGTAACAGTTAGCACTGGCAAATTTTTATTCAGCAATGTTTACACTTTACAGAAATTTATTTTTTATATCAGATTGTAAACGCTTGGTTTCATTTTACTGCAGTTTTCTGGAGGTGTACAGGAATTTTTATTTTCCATGACATTGCAGACACTTATTTTTCATGTCACATCAAATGTACAGTTTCATTTTTTACATCTTGAAATGAATGTTTCTATATTCTGTATCACTCTGTTGTGTTTGTTTCCTTTTTTCTGTTTAAAAGATAACTGAGCCTTTAAATCTCCTTTGTAAAAGCTTTACGAGGCATTGTCGTCACTTTAGATGAGGAAAATAGTTAACTGATAACTGCGAAATGTTTTATAACTACCTAAATTAATAATGAATTACAAAAGGAATATGTATTAATAAAGCATTTATTAACACACTGAGTAATAATTACTATATGTAAATAAAATATATATAAATAAATAATAATATGTATAAATGTACATTTAAATAGTTTATTAATAATTTACTTAAACTTTCTAAATGATCTTATGCACAACTGACAACTCCTAAATAACTGGTTTGAAAATAATGAAATACTTAATTTAGAAATTATGAATTGGTCATTAATAAAGCATGAAACACAATTATTAAACACATTATAGATATACTTATAAATCAAGAACAAAGCATTTATAGCTGATTTAAAAAAAAAGCTGCTTACTAATAAATTCGAGTCCCCTTTATTTATATAGTGCTTTTTTACAATGCAAATTGTGTCAAAGCAGCTTTACAGTAAGAAATGGCAAATCATTTTGGCTGCACAGCTGCTCTTAAAGAAAATGGAGTCATTGTCCAGCTTCAATAAATTCAATACTGATTCCATTTATAAAAATCATTAGTTATTAACTTAGTTATTTTATCTGTATATCAGCACCAGAGAAAACAGTGATGTAATCGTTCAGCTCAGTTCAGTTCCAATACAATCGTGTCAATTTAGGCAGATCAAAAAATAAATAAAAATTGAATATCAAATGTCCCCAACTAGGTACGCCAAAGGTGACAGCAGCAAGGAACCCAAACTCCAACAGGTGACAAACAAAATGTCTATTAATGCTTTTTAAATGATGAACTGACTATTTACTGATGCTTAACTAATGATTCATAGAGTGCTGTAATTATAAAGTGTTACCCTAATTTATCATTTGGGGCTCCGGATGAGGATAACCTGTCGATAGCAGTATCGGAGGGTAGACTACTGCCTTCTGACATGATATGATTGGTATCTGGGCTCTGGATGCAACTCTAGTTCCTTTGTTCCCGGATTTGCGTGGAAGCAGTGTTCATTTTTACAGCAAATTTTGATTTAGTTTTAGACGTAGTCTTTAGACTAAAATGCTATTTTGTTTTAATCATATTTTAGTCATCTGAATTGTTTAGGTGACTGAAATCTAATGGATTTTGTAATGCATTAATTAAGAATTTCTCTAAAACTTTTAAACTCATTATATACTCCTGGAGACAAAATCTATTAACATGTTAATCTGAATGATATTAAAAATTGAATATGCAATACAAACACAGATTTAATTGCTGTGACAATCAACATTATCTTATCTTCTTTTCAATGAATGATAAATGCATTCTTTATAACAACTTGCATACATCATTATTCAAGCAGACATATTTATTTTTATAAATTATGCTATTATTGTTTATTAATAGTGTCTGACACTTGTGCTGCTGAGTGCCAGATAAGTGTTTTACCTCTTTATGACTTTGGAGCTTGGTAGCCCGAGGAGACGTTTCTTGCATGTTCTGCCATCTATTGCTGCTTTGTTGTGCAGGTGGATGCGCGTGTTCAGTATGCGGCTGCGGTTTCGCTCCGCCTGTGGCCCGTTTGGCTCGATGCCAATGCCATTTGGTGCAGAGGCATTTTTGGCACGGTGGGAAGTCGAATTAAAACCGCCACCAAAGAAGAGTGAATTAGGCCACAGCTGTATATCCCAAATATTAAGAGTCAAATTGAGGCAGAAATAAAAGCAAGTCAGGGAGAGGTCACTCACATATGCTAAAGAATCTGCCTCAATCACATCAACACATGGTGTATTTTTAATAGTCATGTTCTCTGAAGTAAGAGCTGTATGTCTGGAAAAAGACATGTAGAAAGACTGACCAGAGGAGATTTCTCCTTCATATCTCAGGAGATGTAAACAGTTCTTAATTGGGTCTCGTGTTTTTTTTTTTTAAGGTGATTCGCTTCAAAAAAAACATTTTATGTTATGCTGGTTGAAAATCTCTTCACATGCTGATAGCAATCACTAAGTTAAGGGGTCTAAATGTATTTATATGTATTTATATTTTCTGTGGAAGATGTAGGACCATAAAATGTTCATCAAATCATATCCCTCAGTCAATGCATGTTTTTACATACCCTCACGCACCCTGTTTGCACAGATATCATAAATGATTAGCGCGTTTTATACTATGCAGAGTTAAGACAGATGCCAATCACAAGCACTGCAACCAAAATAGCAGCCACATTTTATAGTTCCTCCTGACCCGAACAAGAAACTTATGCTGGGTTCACACCACAATTACCGTAATTTAGAAGAGATGAAAACTCGTGACGTTCTACTCGGAGCAGTTTGTGACTCAAATTTATGCGTTTCAATGGCAACACTATCAACACTGAAATTAATCTGTCAGTTGATACAGTCAGTGCTCTTTAAGTTGTTTACATTCATTGTTATTTAATGTTATGTGCTTTGTGGTAGTTTAACGCCGCCTGGTGTGACACTTTTGTTTACTCCCTGCTGTATGCTTTTATGTGTTTTAAAGGAGGCGTGTCTTTGTAGGATCTGAAGGGAGGGTGGGATCTTATGCATTCAAAGCTAGCTTGTTAGTCTCTCCGAAAATGACCTACCCTACCTTAAAGCATAAATGATAAATGTTGATATCTCAAGAGTTTCTTGTAAATCAGATCATGTTATGTTTACATGCCTGTTTGACAGCAGGTACTGAATTTTTAGTTTGTATACGGGTGTTTCCTCAAATGTGGAGCTTCAGACCCTGTTAATCTTGCCGAAAATCAAGTGGCATTTGTAATATTTTTTAAATAAAATGACAGACTCCTTTGTCTTGCAAAGGACATTTGAAAAGTAGCAAAAATACAAGAAGACATTTCAGAAAAAGTTTTCACCAACAGGACAGTTCAAATGTGACCTTTAAATGCCAAAAAAAACCCCGTCAAAATCAGATTGTTTTAATTTAAAAAAAATCCACTTCTAAAGCTGAAGAAACACCCATGAACACAAACACGGCCATCTGAGAAAGAATTGTCAGCACAAATGCACAGGTTTACATATGTATCATAAATTCGAAGGAAAATGTGCTTGCACATGCATGTTATGATCCCAATGTGATCCTAAGGCAGAATTCAAAAGTTTAGATGAAAGTTATTGTAACGACCGTCAGTTGAAGTTAACCTTTAGAGGGCCCTTCACCATTGACTCAACACCACTCACTCACTCACTCACTCACTCATTCATTCATTCATTCAGACAACATTTCCCATAAGCCCTTACATTGTCACTGATCACCCCAGCCAGCTGTAGCACATTATCTGTCACTATTTAACCACCCTGCACACACACACACATTTGTGAAGTCTTGATTTGCTGTTTGTGGTCGATTCTGAATGTTGTTTTCCTGTGTTTGTTTTCCCTGTTTTGTCTCTGCCTGTTTTCTGTTGTTTGATCCCTGCTGCCTCTCTCGACATTTCTACCAGCGTATTAACCACAATTCTGCTCATTCCCTGCCATACCAGTTTGCCAGTCTATTGATCCTTGCCTGTATGACTACATTTGTTGGAATAAAGCCTGCATTTGGATCCCACTCTTCATTACAGTTATATTTTTATTTAACACGATTTTAGATCTCTTCTAGACAAGTAATTCTGATCAAGATTATATATATATATATATATATATATATATATATATATATATACATACACACACACACATACATACATTCTCCTGATCCATTTTACATTATATAAAAACCATCAGAGATAATCAGACTGACTGACTGACTGGTTTGTCTTGAAGAGAGCAGATCCATCAGGACAGACTCCAATGAATCTCATATGAGCTGTTTGGCATGATTTACTTCTTCAATAATGGATCCTTCCACAAGATAGAGATGCAAGAAGTTCTCTAAACAGAATATATTTGTGTCTATAAACTAATCTAAGCTCAAACTGCTGTTTGCGGATGCAGGAGGTTCTCTAGTGTTTTGTGTGACACTTCTGGGTCGTGTCCCTTAAGGAAAGCTTTCCCGGAATCTGGGTCAAGACTTCTACATGAGCATCCAAACCTGGGAATTGAGCCTGTAAAAAAGGTGTAAACTTCATCGTCATGTTTTAGATGTGGCTCATTTGAGAAATACTCTTGTGTGAATCTTATCAAACCACCAAACACTAAAACAAAAAATTTTGCCAAACATTTTCATTCTCACATCATATACAAATTTTTTCTCTCTTATACTCAACACTATCTGTCCCAGAAAACTCAATAAATAAACAAATAAATAAATAAAATTTGATATGTAGCATAGTTTTAAACATCCCATGACAGAGAGAACTTGTAGAGTGTTTCTACTGGGTTGCTCTCATTTACTGAAGAAAACTTGATCTCAGGGAGAATTTACTCAGAATGCCTTTTTTTTTTTCAAAACATTTTTAAGATATCAATGGATATTCATTCACCCAGAGATGAAGTCATTTGACTGAGAATTTGACTCAAAGTTTTAATATTTTTGTTCATTTAATTTTAATTAAAGATTATGAATTAAACAGCTCATAAAACACAATTTATTATGAGAAATAAATTAAATAAATAACCGTTAAACATGAAAATAATATGTGACCTTAAGACTTTTCTCTTTATATAGACCTTTTCGGCATGAAGGTTCCTTTAAAATCGAGACAATAGGGTTATGTTCAGAATCCTTTTGAACCTTTTTATAAAGATTCTTCAAAATGTAGGCTATTTATTTTTTTTTTCCCCCTGTGAAAAACAGCATATTTGTTTGAAATTACATTTTGGTCAATTGTTCCTTGATTTTCCTGTGTAATGTATTCAGTTCAGATGAAAATAAATTGAATGAACCCTAAGGCGTCTTTGAGAAGAATTTGAAGAACTTTTCATTTAAGGACTTTTTTTTTCCACAAAGCTTCACTGGGGTCAAACGAAAACCCCATTCATTTGCACGATTGAGTGGTTCATTTTCTCCTTTAAACAATGCAAACGGAGTAAAAATAGCGTGACAAGCAGGTGCAAAGCGACGTGTGAACAGACCAGCAGCCGTGATGTCAGCGCTCGCATGACTCATAAACTACGGCAGTTCGCAAATTAGTTTTTGCGCTCTCTATATTTTTACCTTTTTTTCACAGGGCAGCGTCCTCCAAGAAAGCCCCCCTTACTTTCATCCGATTCGTTTACGGATAATTAGGCCCGTGGGATCGCGAGAGGATAATAACTGTCGAGAAAAGAAGTAAAGAAAGAGCTGGCGTGCTCTCAGCCAACACACACACTCACACACACACACACACATAGAAAAGTAAAATAAATATAAGCATAGACAAACATTCGGACGCATGCATGCGCAAATCTAATGCACATTTGCATTGCACCTTCTACTTTGACGTCGTGCTCATTTGCCGCGGTAAGGGTAACCTCGATTCTTATATGTAGAGGCAGCAGCAATGTGTGTCCACTCTATCACTGTCTCATTATTTTGGCTCTTAAGAATAACTTGACAATGATTAATTCATAAAGACCAATAAACAAAGGCTGGCGGTCTCGGAGAAAAAAGAGCGCCTCAGTGTTTTCTTTATTTTCTCTGGAGGCGAAGGGCAGCGTTGCAGAACCGGTAATTATACCACGAGAAAAACGACAAGCAAAAGTTGCGAATAGCAGTGACATAATGTGAACGCGAGCTAGTAGTTACGCAATGTACACGAGATCTGATGCATAGTTGTTTAATTGTTGACTCATTCTCAGGATTCAAACGAACGTCAGTTATTATTTGAACTGTAATTGAAAATTCTGCAGGAAAGAAACACATTCGCAAACGTGGAGATCGCTCCCTCTCTCGGTCTCTCTGCCATTCGGGGTGGTGGTTACAGCCCATCCTGGATTTGATCAATAGTATCCGCTAAGCCCGTGTCAGCACTGGGGAGATTTTATTTCCCACGGGAACGACACGCGCGCTTCCAACTGAAACTCACACTGGCGCTCGCGCAGCGGCAGCAGAATCCATTTACTAAAAATAACTCGATGAGAAGTGAAACTAGAAGCGGCGAGCGAGGGACTGGAGCAGCGCGCCCGCGGGACTCCCGCTCATCCCGGTGAAGGTGCGGCGACTCTGACATACATTCAGTGCAAATCAAACGCAAAAAATATCCCTGTCAAGAAAGGCCTTGTGACGCTCGTCTTTCTTTAAACACTGTATCAACAAAACCAACATAAAGTTTACTGGCATACACATCTCTTTGTATTTATGCACTTCTGATCAGTTCTACGTTACAATAGGCAACTCGTAATCAAATATTCAAAAAATGTAATTGGCTACATTAAAGTACACTATCAACATGCATTGTTTTATCATACATTATCATGTATTACAATTATCATAATGCCTAGATTATATGTTTAGGCTATATAAAAAGAAAGTAGCATGCATTACAATATTACATTGTGAATTCAGGTTGATTGATTCACCTTATGCCATTATTGAAACCACAACAATTCATTAAGCTTATCTGTGCATATATTAAATGTTAAGGCTTCAAATGAAGTGCTGAATTCAAATGTGGATGTGTGTTTGGATCATGCCCAGGGCCGGTTCTAGACATTTGGAGGCCCTAGGCAAAATTTATGTTGAAGGCCCCCACACTCCACACCCCTCCTATTAAAACACTGAAAAAAATATTATTTCTTACCTTTATAACATCTGTTATTAAAATTTGTATATTTTATTTATATGTCCATATTTGTATGGTTTCATGTGTGTTTTTTTTTTTGTTTGTTTGTTTGTTTTTTATAATAATTTGTTTAGTAATTTATTTTATACTCTACAGGACTAATGTAAAATTCAGTAAATGAACATAATTCCTTAATCATATTTTTGGACAGGATTTCCCCCTCCTATTAAATTAATTGCTGTGGCATAAATACCTCAAATCTACTATACACTCTTAAAAATAAAGCTTACAAAAGGGTGTTTTTACATAAAATAACTGTGTTTGGTTCTCCATTGAACCTTTCAATGAACAGTTCTTAATGGAACCCATTTTTTTCTTAGTGTGAAGAACTTTCTAAAACAATCAAAAAATAAACTTTTTTCCACAGTAAAGAACCTGTTATGTAAAGGTTCCGTGGATTTTAAAGGTTCTTCATGTAACCACAGATGCCAATAAAGACACTTTATTTTTAAGAGTGTATAAGTCTACACAAATCAACTGCCAGTGAACTACTAAGCAGAAATACTTAATTACTTCATAAATTTGTACGCTTATTTTTTTTTAATTAAATATAACGACAATATTTGTTTTGAAAACTGAAAGTAAGTATTATCTCAGAGCAGTAATGTAACAGCAGAATTTAAAAGATACAGTTGTACTTTTTTGAAACATTAAAAAAATACTCTAGTGCTGAAATATTCTTGCTCTTTGACTTTGAATACGAACTATCCCTGTAAAGACTGATATTTTACTCCATCGACATAATGTACCTATCCAGTGATTGTTTTGTCACTTTGTACTGTAACAGGATCTGTTCAAAGGATCATTGTGTAAGATTTGATTTTCCTGCTAAGACAAAAGCTCAGATCAAGCATCCTGCAATAAAGCAATATAACTCATCTGGAGAGAAGATTTCAAAGGAATAGGACAAAGCCTTGCCCAAACTGTCCTCACTCATCTATGCAACCAACCCCCCTCCCTCCACTCCCTTCCTTCCCCCGATTCAAGTCACTGAAGTTCTCTAAGAATGCATATGTAGGCTATGTATGATGTATCTTGTGAATCTATTGTTTTTCCAATTTCATGTTTAGTATAATTTTAAATGTCTCAGCCTGATTGGTAAAATGGTCTCACAGCAGTCACTAGTATTATTAAAAAGATTGAAAACTCAGGAGAATTCAGTTCTCTTTTATGGGTTGTGTCTTCTCCTCTCCCCCGAAACCAGGTGTTGGGGCATTAAATATTTACAATCCTTTTGTTCTGGTCTGAGTATTTAGGGAAAAGACACAGCAGTAAAGGGGTCATTCTGTAGCCAGAGACCCCCACATAGAGGTGATGAGTGTCTTTAAAACTTTCACCCACCATCTCTGTTTGTATGCATAACTTTTAAGTACTCTTAGAGAAATCTTTTGAGTAATTGATGTTATGTATTTATAATGTCTGAATTGGTTTATAATTGTGTAATTATGTAATTGGCATTGATACATTTTTACCTGATAAATAAATTGTCACATCTTGATTTATTTTAAATTCTTCTGAAATCATTATCACCGGTAGATCGAGAGGTTTTTGAAACTTGCGCAATTATGGATATGATCATACTAAAATCCCAATAAATGGAGCAGGTGGCACATGTATTGAGATTTTGGATTTTTGTCTATCATGACTTAGCATGTTGTAGTGTCGTGACTAAACAAATGACGACTTATTCGATTTTTGTACGAATAAGCAGGTAGCGATTCCACAAATTTATGTTATTAGTGAACACTACATCCTCTGACTAAGATCTAAACTGATGAGATTGTGACGTAAAGGTATAGTACGCGTATATAGCTTTTTAAGCGGTTTTAACACCCTGATGAAAGGATAAGTGAAACTAAGAGAACTTAAATAATCAAAGATCTAAACTAATTCAAATTTAATCGCACAATCAGCTATTAATGTTACATCAGAAACATTACCAATTTGAGGTTGTTAACAATTGGAGTCAGATTAAGCGAACAGATGAAGAAAAACTTAAAACTAAAATTTATGTGAACTTCATGTGGGCGCTGAAAAGACATACACGCATTATACCTTCACCCAGGCCGTCAGATTCCGCCATTGGGCTGACGGGTGGTCCTTACAATTGTGTATTCTATATATGTACTTGTGCATTTTTATGGTAATCATGAGAATACTGTGCATTACATGTCTATGCAGTTAGTATTTTGTGGATTCTGGTCTTTCCCGTCACAACATGATTGCATTCAACACTTTCACTACTGTAGTGACAATAAAGAATGAACATTTATTTAAATTGAACTATATTTTAATTTACATTTATTCAACTGTTTTTTTTATAAAAGTCACAATTGAAATTGTTGGTGATTATTAAAAAAGGATTTTCAATTTTAAATGTGAGATGATAATGTTTACCAAATAAAATAACTAAAATTATCAGAATGATAAAAAATGGCAAAAAGAGAATTCTTTGAATGGAATATTTACTGAAAGGCCCTTTGAGGATTATACCGTCTGACTGCAAGCCACAATTGTAATTATTTATATTTTGTTTGAATTCTTCAGATTTAAGTGATTAATTGTGATGGTGTAAATGCGTATTTCTAACAATGATTAGTGTGAAGGGCAGGATTTCCAGCCTTAATTTTCTGGTTGGAGTGAGACTTTCTCGACAGCTATGTGACTTACATATACATTACACTAGTAATCTCTTTGAATTGTAACAGCTCAACCTAATCAGAACCGATAATAAAGAATCATCAAGAATAAACAAATATTCTCCGAAAACATTGGACATTATGCAATATTTTCAGTATTACAAACAACAGTACTTTAATGTACAATTAAACCTCAAAAATTTCATTTTCTCTCGCGTTTGATCTCTTGCGCTTCTAAACACTTATGTCGACAAAGTAGTAGCAGTAGATGAAATTCAAAAACAAAACTAATGTCATTATATCACTAAAACGAAATAGGAAGCCATTACAGTCCATCACATCCGCACATGTCAAGATGTCAACACAACACTGACATGACTTCACTTCCAGGTCACGGAAGCTGCCAATCAGAAACTCTGTAGCCAATAAGAACACACCACTGCTACCCCCGCCCCTGCGAGAGGCTTGTGCCAGAATGACAAACGAAAAGTCTGGGATCATAAACGAAACTTCAGAAGCGTAAATGAAAACTCTGGAAAGGCATCTGTGAGTACATCTAAGCGAACGAAAATGGAGAAAACAGTTAGCAAAACATGCCGAAAAAAAATTTGCCTATAAGCTTATCTGGAAAGTCACGGATAATGGCTTCAAAACAAATAACAATTTAAACCGAATGAAGACTCGTCCACACCAAGAACGATAAAGATAAAGATGTAGTGTAAAAAAGGCCACACATAGGCTATATTCATTTTCTTTAGTTTCCCTTTGGATTCGTTACTGACTCAAACGCAGCATCCATCCAGCTAGCCAATCAGCGCTCAGGGCAGGACGTGCAGGTCATGAATCCCGCCCACTGAACTGAGTCAGAACAATCTGGAAAGCACATGGGATGCTAGCTGTGCTGCAGCGATTTATGTTAAAGCTGTGTGCATGCCTATAAAGTGAGTAACAGTCTGTTCTTCCATTGTTTCCTACAATATATACAGTATATATATATTATTTTTTTTTATTTCACATATGTATTGCTAATTATTGAGTTAGAGCACTATTTTGGCACATGCACTATACAGTTCTAGACTGAGCGGCTCCATCTCTGTCCTCAGTGCTGAGAGGTGTCAAATTTCAAACACTCAGTTTTAGTAATTTTTAGACGCGCATCATTCCATATAATGGCATATTTGTTTCCCTATTTGACTGTTTAATCACTTTATTCAATATATTCTTTTTGCAAATATTGTATTGTTCTTATATTTATTGTGACCACTGTTAATCGTATTGTTATTGGTACTTATATATTTTCTTTATCTTTATTTGTAGAAAACCACTCACACGTACCTGCAAACACATTTGTGGTGACAATAAATGGGTTATTCCCGCATACCTCATCTGTGGTGGTAAAGTCTCTAACCAGACGCACCGTACTGGGTTTGTCATCAACCGGAAAATTCACATAAATACAGAAGGGCTACCAGTAGCCACTCATTTTTACATGTAGTTATCGTTGGAATCAATTTCAGATTTCTTTTCCAGCATCCAACGATAAAAATGACAGCCAATCAGAATCCATTCTAATTTAAGGGCTTGCACATTTAAAATGGCAGATGGGTCATTCTATAATTAGGGGTACATTTGGCATTTAACAGTGTGAAGATAACACAAACACAAACATGACCTTATATGGAACCATTAATATCAAGTACTTATTCTGTTAGCCAATCTCAGGATTTCCTGGTTTTGGGTATTTTTAAACTATTTTATAAACTATATACTCTTCTAAAGGATTATTAGGAACACCTATTCAATTTCTCATTAATGCAATTATCTAATCAACCAATCACATGGCAGTTGCTTCAATGCATTTAGGGGTGTGGTCCTGGTCAAGACAATCTCCTGAACTCCAAACTGAATGTCAGAATGGGAAAGAAAGGTGATTTAAGCAGTTTTGAGCGTGGCATGGTTGTTGGTGCCAGACAGGCCAGTCTGAGTATTTCACAATCTGCTCAGTTACTGGGATTTTCTCGCACAACCATTCCTAGGGTTTACAAAGAATTGTGTGAAAAGGGAAAAACATCCAGTATGTGGCAGTCCTGTGGGCGGAAATGCCTTGTTGATGCTAGAGGTAAGAGGAGAATGGGCCGACTGAACTTTGACTGAAATAACCATTACAACTGAGGTCTGCTGCAAAGCATTTGTGAAGCCACAACACGCACAACCTTGAGGCGGATGGGCTACAACAGCAGAAGACCCCACCGGGTGCCACTCATCTCCACTAAAAATAGGAAAAAGAGGCTACAATTTGCACAAGCTCACCAAAATTGGACAGTTGAAGACTGGAAAAATGTTGCCTGGTCTGATTAGTCTCGATTTCCATTGAGACATTCAGATGGTACAGTCAGAATTTGGCGTAAACAGAATGAGAACATGGATCCATCATGCCATGTTACCACTGTGCAGGCTGGTGATGGTGGTGTAATGGTGTGGGGGGGATGTTTTCTTGGCACACTTTAGGCCCCTTAGTGCCAATTGGGCATTGTTTAAATGCCACAACCTACCTGAGCATTGTTTCTGACCATGTCCATTCCTTCATGACCACCATGTACCCATCCTCTGATGGCTACTTCCAGCAGGATAATGCACCATGTCACAAAGCTTGAATCATTTCAAATTGGTTTCTTGAACATGACAATGAGTTCACTATACTAAAATAGCCCCCACAGTCACCAGATCTCAACTCAATAGAGCATCTTTGGGATGTGGTGGAACGGGAGCTTCGTGCTCTGGATGTGCATTCCACAAATCTCCATCAACTACAAGATGCTATCCTATCAATATGGGCCAACATTTCTAAAGAATGCCTTCAGCACCTTGTTGAATCAACGCCACATAGAATTAAGGTAGTTCTGAAGGTGAAAAGGGGGTCAAACACAGTATTAGTATGGTGTTCCTAATAATCCTTTAGGTGAGTGTGTAATTATATATATTCTGGTCAATTATGTTACTGACAATATAAGCTTTTATTCATAGCTTTAATTAGAATTAAAACAATCTCCTGATTTGGTAGATTATGTATCCACTATCCAAAAGGAGGAAAAAAAAAAAAAAAAAAAAAAAAAAAAAAATCGCAATCATTAAAATATTTACAGAAATAATACCGCTCCATTTTCACAAAAGCAGTTAAATGGTCCTTTCATTTTCTCAAACAAGACAAATTTGTATATGCTTGTTTTGGAAGAAAAATACATTGAGGGACAATGAATACCCCTGGTAAGCTCTTAACTCTATATATGTTTTACAGCAGGCAAATGAGTATTTTTGAAAATTTAAAAGCTCAACAGCAAGACAGTTGACCATAGTTGACCATCGATCACAGGATATTTACAGCAACAATATAATTTTTTATGTTAACCTTTGCACACACTGCAGTTGGTTATTGAACAAGTTCTGTTTATTGAACATATGCATACACTACAGCTGGGTCTTATTCACTAATAATTGCATACACTGTTCGTATTTGTGTGCACGTGAACTTCTCACAAAAACTTTCAGCATAATTCACAACACGTGTGTAAGCACACAAATTTGGAGATGGTCCTCACTGCAGAACATGAGATCCAGGCGGCGAGGGTGGATTCAGATCCAACTCCTCCCACTTTACATATCCCTAAACCAACCCTGGATCTCATGTTCTGCAGTGAGGGTTTTCTCCATATAAGGGCATTCTGTACACTTTTTTCTTTCCTCACTTTCATTATGCTCTCTATGATGTGTTCTTCCCTGAGAGCAGCGCAGCAATGCAATGCCCGAGCAATGCTAAGAGTGGCAACCTCAAAACAAGTTCAAATGCAATAAACACCTTTTATTGCTGACCTCTAATTAGCTAGCTGTATTTACGTGTATCTATTTGCGTGTTATTGCAGACTATTTCGCAGCTATAACACAGTTTTACTTATTCTTTTACAGATAGGCCTATAAATGATGAAATACAGCTTATTTAATATCTATATCTGTTTGAAATTTAATTTTGTATATTGTTACGCTACGTAGAGGAAGAACTCACAGAGACGAAGAATCACAGGAAACAGGAACTTTAATGACATTTGGAAGGTGGGAGGAGCCAGAAAGGAGCCAGGAGCAGGAGGAGCCAAATGGTGGTCCCAAAACCAGCAAGGACAAGGCACCAGGGCAAACTCGAAAGTGGGAGGAGCCTGGGTGGAGTCGACAACTTGAGTGTAGACGACAACCTGGGGATGACCAACGGAGATGCAGCCAAGGATGGAGACCAGACGGAGCTGATGAGCCCACGCGTAGTCGATGGTCCTGGAGACCGGGAGGACCCATGATGATGAGTGGCCGAGGTGCAGGCGGATGTCCTGAGGGTAGAGGCTGAGCCGGTGGGACTGAGGACAAAGGTGGAGTCAGGGAGAAGGTGGAGCCAGACGAAGCCGAAGGTGAGGGCAGGTCGATGACTGACCAAGTTGGAGCCGGAGAGACGAAAGAGACGACGGAGCCTGGAGAAGTCGTATGGCCGATGGGATCCGGTGGAGCCAAGGGAGGGAGGAGCCAGGACGGATCCGACGCATCTCCGGGCCGAGGCGAAGTAGGGGGCAGGGACTCCTCTGTGCAGAATGGAGGTGATGGCCTGAAGAACCTAGACAGCTCTACATGGCATCCATGAGATGTTAAGGGGCTGAAGGACATCAACGGTGATGGGACAGAGGAACTAGCTGACTGAGGTGGTGGGAGAGGGAGGCTGGCAGGGAACACTGGAGATTCTAGGGATACTGGAGAATCAGAAGATACTGGAGAAACCGAGGAACTAGAAAAATCTTCTCCATAAAATTCAATATAGTCCACATAAGTCCTCATAATAATTTCCATGTGAGACACACGTCTGATCCACCGTGGTGGAGTTGTGGGCGGGGCTTTCCCCCCAGCCCTCGAGCTCCATGAGCGACGATGGATGTTGCTAGCTCATGCATCTGGTCAGACTCTTGTGATGAAGCGGGCTCCGGGGCGATGTTACTTTCCGACCTTATCATCAGTCCTGGCTCATTCATCACAGCGGGCATGAAAGACACAGGGAGTATATATAATAGAGCACATAGTAGAGATTAAGGAGTGATTAACAGGGCACAGGTGGAGAGGTATGTGGGGGAGTTTGTCGAGCTCTCTCATCAGGTGGGCTGGCCGGATGTCTCGTTAAATGCGCTGTTTTGGTTGGGGCTGGACGAGAACACCATTCACCCTGACGAACCGATGTGTAATTTTTCGTTAGCTGATTTAATCAATGTAGTCCTCTAATTAAATTGTTCGGGGTTCAAAGTTGAGGAGTGTGTTCCTTGTCCAGTTCCATCCAAAACTTCCGCTCCGCCAGTCCACCTCACGCCGACTGCCCCCACATACCCCTTCAGCGGAGCGATCCCTGTCTGTCGGTCTAGCCAGTCCCGTGATCTCCGTTGGGGTTTTAGCAGGGCGGTCCTGGGGTACTTTTCACTCTTGACTCTGCCCTGGACTCCACCATGGCCGCCTGACCTTGTAGCCTCAGCCTTGACTCTGCCCTGGACTCCACCATGGCCGCCTGACCTCCTAGCCTTAGCCTTGACTTCGCCCTGGACTCCGCCCTGGCTGCCAGAGCTCCCTGACACACCATGGTACCCCGTGGTCCAGGAGACCCGAACTGCCTACCCCAACATACCGCCTTCAGGGTGCTGCCCACCCAACCTACTGTACTGTCAGAGTCATGTTTGTGTATATCTATTTCCATGTTCCCCAGTCTTGTTTTTTGTTCTAGTTCTGTCATATGTATTTCGTGTTCCTTTGTTTTACTCTCGTCAGTCCCTGTCAGTTGTCACGTGTTCCTTGTTTTGAGTTCAAGTCCTGTCATGTGAACATGTGGTCTTTGTTTTGAGTCCTGTCATCTGTCACGCGTTCTCTGTTTTGATATCCTGTTTTGTCAATGTCTCGTTATCAGTTCATTTGAGTCAGCCGTGTCTTGTAATTAGTTATGTCTGTCACCTGTGCCCCATGTGTTTCTGGCTATATATTCCCTCTGTGTCAGTCCAGTCCTGGTCCGTTGTTAAAGTTTCATGAATGGTGTAATCTTGTTTTCCGTCTGGTTGATACTATTAAAGTGTTTGAAAGATTACTTCAGTCGTCGTGCCTGTTACTGCATAGCTTTGTTACTTTTTTGTTACTACATGTTACTTTTGTATGATAATTGCTTACTGAATTTGATGGCATTACAGTATTTTTTTTACTAATAACAGTGAAGTCATTGATTTTGTTTCATAATAATCATAAAAGTTATATTTTTACCAAATTAAGTGTTCCAGTACAACCAGCAGGAGAGCGGTGACGTATGATCTGAATTTAGTGGCAGTACCGCGTGTCAGTGAAGTTTTTATTGTGTATTTTTTTTATAATATAAAATGAGCAAAAGGGTTTTGAACTTTTCAGACGGCCCCTTGACTCTCAGCTGCCTGCTCATAGAGATGAATTTATGTATTATAAAGCAATTTGCATTTGAGGAAAATTGAGTTGTTGTAGAACCCAATGTCGCGCAGATCCCCTCACCCCTATTGGAAACCGTCGTTGGACCAGTGGGCGGGCCTTACAATGATATTCTAATTATATGACCAGCACCTGAACATATAAGCTGATTTATTATGATAGTATGATAGCTGATAGTAGTATGTTCCACTGAATATTTTCTTCCATATCCTCTAATCAGTTATGCTATATTGAGTCTTCTTATTTGAGCTTGTGGATGATTGTGTTCAGAGTTAGGCTATGTGAGGACAAAGTTCCTCTGTAAATTTAAATAAATAAATATATAAATAAATAAAACATTTCGGATTCCTACTTCAGGATTAATCAGAAAAGTATTACAGATATAGATATTAGCTCTGCTGCACACTGCTACTATGTAGCATACCCTTAAAAAAGTAAGAGAAGAATAGTAGTACAATCTATTGCTCAATTTTTACTCAAATAGATCCTTTTTAAATTTGCATGGTCCTCAGAAGCAGAAGTCAGGGAGTGAATGGGAGACAATAAAAAACTTTTTTTTAAAAAAACTTTTGACTTTCCAAACGAGGAAAAAAACAAAGAGACTGATGACTATAGTCAGAAGAAAAATGTGTAATTTGTCATCACTCCCTTAGCAAGTGTATCAGAAACACCAATCAGTGTTAATTCGTATAATTTACTGCTATTTATGGTGCTTTTCCACTGTATGGTACGAATGGGCTCGCTTCGCTCTTTCTTCATCTCATACTCTTGACCCCTGTTAACTGCCATTAAAAAGCTTGGATGTGTCAGGATATTTATTAAAATATCTCAGATTGTGTTCATCAGAAAGAAGAAAGTCATATGCACCTAGGATGGCTTGAGGGTGTGTTTGGCTTGGGTTAATTTTCATTTGAAAATGAACTAATCCATTAAATCTAGCAGGTTAGGTGTCTCGTGCCGTAAATCCAATGACACTGCAAGTGTCTCTGCCTTTCTCTGTGGATGCTGCTATTCTCACTGACCAATCAGTAATCTGCAGTGTTTACACGTCACATTTTAGTATTAATATGGTATGCTTGGAACCTCAACCGAGGTACTATTTAATCGAGCTGTACTGAGCCATACCATGCAGTGGAAAAGCGTCAAAGTGAGCCGTAGCAAGCCGTTCTGTGACATACTAAAGCTTTCACCTTTAATTTAAAAACATAATACTATTGGTGTAGTTCTAATAGGTTGTTTGTTTTATTTATTCATTGATTCATTTTCATACTCAAATATATTATGATTGTAAAAAAAAATCAGCTCAGATCAACATCACTGGAATGAAAACTTATGATCTTTACGTTGCGCCAACTGAGTTTCAAGAACACATTTTAACACTATATGTGGGCAGTCTTCACTTCATTGGTCAATCTGTCTGTCTCGAGCCTCTTGATGGCGAGACACAGCAATAGACAGTAAATGCAGAAAAACCTACCCAGAATCCTTGATCTCTAAACAAATCTATTTTAGATAGAACAAGCAGAGATGATCCATTGTTATCCATGCAGCAATGAATCCAGTGAGAAACTTTTCTGTAAAACAAAGGGAGGTTTGCTTATAAAATCCATGAGCATATGACAGATACATTTATTAGCATTTGTAGGATGGGGGTTTAGTCGGCTGACGAAGCGGATGCTGTGCTGCATGTATTCTCACATCTAATAATAAACGTTAGTGTGGTTTTCTCCCTGACTGGTGCGAAACACGCGATCTGTGCTAATCAAGAGACAGATGCACAAAATCACTTGCACCCTACCCTGTTCATCCCCAAATCTCGGCACGTCTCTGTTTTAACAACCAGGAGCACAAAATATATTGACTTGTCTCTTTTTGTAAACTCACTTGGTGGTAATTGAGAATTAGTTTGATTTCTAAAGCCCTTAAGGTGTGTGATTATGGATCTATCTGAACACAGATCAGATCTTAACTTTTTATGAAGCCTCACTGTTGTTTTACCAACATTTATCATTGCAGTTTCTGCCAGTGCAAGCCCCTGAAAGTAACAGCTTTGAGCCTTAATGACTTGCAAAAAAAATATTTCAGAACATTCAAGCTCAATTTGAGCAGTAGAGCGTTATTTAGAAATGCCAGACAGCAATGATACATGGTTTTTCCGGTGCTTTGAAGCATTAATTCTGATCCAGGTGAAGACGGGCAACTTGAAAAATGACCACAGACAGTCCGTCCTTCTTCATCCCTGCCAGCCCGTTTAATTAACACTTTAATAAATGCTGCCGTAGATTTAAGTGCCACTGACATTTGCGGCGCCAGTAGAGATGGAGTCAGAGGCAAAGAGGAACATTTGTCACTTGCTAACTGGGCGAAGAGAAAAAAACGGCAGCTACAATTTGTTAAGCACATTCAGCCTTATTTGCTAGTTTTTATCTTGTCAGAAAAGCACAGCAGATCTACTGTCAACATGCATAATATGCAATTAATGCCATGTTTGTTTATCTGTGGAGTCTGTGGCCGTTTTGATGATCTGGAGAGGCCAGCAGCCATGGCTCCTGTGACAGATCGACGAGTGGATGGTTTTCAGTCAGCGTCTCCGCCAGATGAGTTGTGTGCACGTGTATCTCTCGGATGGACAGCAGCTTGATTACTCTTCCGCCTCCAGCGCCCCTGTGTCACGATGGCACTTGCAATACGACCCGCTCCACGCCATGAATTCAAATTCTCACGTACTCTTGCGCTCAGATGTCAGATTGAATCCAACCTATTCCTGGACCGTAATTACCTCTCACATGAATCTGAGAAACTTGCACGAATACCAAAACAAACTCCCAATGGAAGTCTTGAATATTTGTGAGAAATATATGTTACTTCGTCACCAGTGCTGGAAAACTGTTGTTTGTTAAGCTACTTATGAAAATAAGTAATGTAATGAACCCCTGGTCATGTAATGAAAATTTTATATAATACACTACACTTATAGTGTACTTCAAATATTACAGATTTTTGAAAACTGTACTTGCAGAAAATATACTATTAATGAAATAAAAAGGCCATTTAAGTGCACTTAAAGAGAGTGCATTTTCATGACTTTGTTTTTAACAAACTTTTAAAGCTTTTAAACAAGGGCAGTCTACTGGTGTGGCAACTGTGGAAAAAGTATTGCCACCCCAGATTTATCCCAGTATAAAATATAAATGTAAGAAGTGCTTTCTGTACCTCATTTTAGCAGTTGCGCTATAATGTACTCGGTTACTAATGTAATCTCAGTTCCCTGACACTCGGGAACAAGTACCGCATTACTAGAAGCGATAGGAAAAACTCCTTTTTCTCCGATTCCTGAATCCAGGATTAGACCTTAGTTCAATTAGGAAATTTAAGTACAGTCGTGGCCAAAAGTTTTGAGAATTACATAAATATTAGTTTTCACAAAGTTTGCTGCTAAACTGCTTTTAGATATTTGTTTCAGTTGTTTCTGTGATGTACTGAAATATAATTACAAACACTTCATACGTTTCAAAGGCTTTTATCGACAATTACATGACATTTATGCAAATAGTCAGTATTTGCAGTGTTGGCCGTTCTTTTTCAGGACCTCTGCAATTCGACTGGGCATGCTCTCAATCAATTTCTGGGCCAAATCCTGACTGATAGCAACCCATTCTTTCATAATCACTTCTTGGAGTTTGTTAGAATTAGTGGGTTTTTGTTTGTTCACCCGCCTCTTGAGGATTGACCACAACTTCTCAATGGGATTAAGGCCATGGACCCAAAATTTCAACGTTCTGGTCCCCTAGCCACTTAGTTATCAATTGTGCCTTATGGCACGGTGCTCCATCGTGCTGGAAAATGCATTGTTCTTCACCAAACTGTTGTTGAATTGTTGGAAGAAGTTGCTGTTGGAGGGTGTTTTGGTACCATTCTTTATTCATGGTTGTGTTTTTGGGCAGAATTGTGAGTGAGCCCACTCCCTTGGATGAGAAGCAACCCCACAAATGAATGGTCTCAGGATGCTTTACTGTTGGTATGACACAAGACTGATGGTAGCGCTCACCTTTTCTTCTCCTGACAAGCCTTTTTCCAGATGCCCCAAACAATCGGAAAGGGGCTTCGTCAGAGAATATGACTTTGCCCCAGTCCTCAGCAGTCCATTCACGATACTTTCTGCAGAAGATCAATCTGTCCCTGATGTTTTTTTTGGAGAGAAGTGGCTTCTTTGCTGCCCTTCTTAACACCAGGCCATCTTCCAGAAGTCTTGGCCTCACTGTGCGTGCAGATGCGCTCACACCTGCCTGCTGCCATTCCTGAGCAAGCTCTGCACTGGTGGCACTCCGATCCCGCAGCTGAATCCTCTTTAGGAGATGATCCTGGCACTTGCTGAACTTTCTTGGACGCCCTGAAGCCTTCTTTACAAGAATTGAACCTCTTTCCTTGAAGTTGCTGATGATCCTATAAATAGTTGATTTAGGTGCAATCTTAGTAGCCACAATATCCTTGCCTGTGAAGCCATTTTTATGCAACGCAATGATGGCTGCATGCGTTTCTTTGCAGGTCACCATGGTTAACAATGGAAGAACAATGATTTCAAGCATCACCCTCCTTTTAACATGTCAAGTCTGGCATTCTAACCCAATCAGCCTGACATAATGATCTCTAGCCTTGTGCTTAGTTAACAAGACGATTACTGAAATGATCTCAGCAGGTCCTTTAATGACAGCAATGAAATGCCGTGGAAAGGTTTTTTTGGGGATTAAGTTCATTTTCATGGCAAAGAAGGACTATGCAATTCATCTGATCACTCGTCATAACATTCTGGAGTATATGCAAATTGCTATTATAAAAACTTAAGCAGCAACTTTTCCAATTTCCAATATTTATGTAATTCTCAAAACTTTTGGCCACGACTGTAGCTTTTATAAAATGATCACTAGAAAAAAAGAAAATACTCCAATTACTAAAGAGGAACGACTGGTAAGTAAAATAGTCCTAAGCACCTAAGGGGCCCAGAGGGACCAAGTATTGCAGGGCAAAGCCATTAGTTAAGTCGGGGCCCTAAAGAAGGCAAAGCAGGATAAACTTACAGAGGTCAAGTCCGGCCCTGGACAATCATTCTAAAAACTTTGTACAGCCTAGGCACTTAGGTAGGGGCAAGAACGTAAAAGAAGTTAAGGCAAATGCCTGAAGACAATGGCCTAGACCTAATCAGAGTCACAGGGAATTCAAGTGAGTTTGAGCACGTTAAGGTCAAAGTGCTGCTCAGAACTGGTCCTGCTTTGAGGCAGGTGCATGGGTTCCCAGTGAGTTGAGCTCAGAAAACTAACTTACTACACAGAAATGACCCAAGCATGCAAGGCAGGGATGTCCAGGTTGTAGAACCTGGCAAAGATGCATGGGGCTGTTATGAGCAGCTGAGACCGCTCCGAGAACCAATGTTGGTTTCTCCAGAGCAGAGGCACCAGGAGAACCATGTGTTTGTGCTCCCTGATTCGTCTGATAACCTTAGGGATCAGGGCAATCAGGGGAAAAGCATATAGGGGAAGGCTGGGCCAGTTGTGGGCTAGCGCATCCCTGTTTCCTTCAAAAATAAGTTGAGCAATGAAAGTTGTCGTTTGAGGATGGAGCATCCACTCTACTGCGGGGACATTACTCCAGGACAGCATGTCTGCTCCCCAGTTCAGTTGCCCTCGGCAAAGACAAGTTTAGGTTTGCCCATTCCAAGTGGTGTTTCACCAAATTGAAGAGATGCTACGAGGTGGCTATGTAGTAGGACACCACTGTCATGTTGTCCGAGGGGACCAGAATGTGGGTTCCTTCTAGGTCTGGCAAGAAATTCTGAAGGGCTCGACAAACTGCCAGCATTTCCAGGCAGTTGATATGTAGCCGACTTTCATCTTCATAGGAGCTGAAGGTCGGTCTGCCGCAGACCTTTTGTGGCCGTGAGTGCGACTTCCGCGGGGGATTTCCCCATGCAGAAAACACACATACTGTGCCTGTCATCAGTGTGCTGGGGTAACATTTGTATCAATGCTGAAGAAATTTGCTCTAGAAAATTTGCTCTTTGGAATGATCTCTTTGAACTCTTCTGATAATGGCATGGGATATGCTGAAACACCTGCTCTCAAACGCTAAAAGCGGTTCATGAGTGGCGTGTTGATCAAACTTGCTTGCAGAGTGGCAATCAGCTGAAGCAGAGCAGGCACTGAGTCAGCTTGATTTGCTGCATGTAATACTACTACTACTACTACTACTACTACTACTACTAATAATAATAATAATAATAATAATAATGATTATTTTTTTATAGTGCCTTTCAAGAACCCAAGGTCGCTTCACAAATTAATACTATCAATTGAGGGAGCATTCAGACAAACAGATGTTGACAACAGATAACTACAAATAATTAACACAAGCGGTCATGCAATCTGATAAGCATCCATTTTTTCAAGAAAGTGGTAATTTAACATACAAACAGAAATATGGAAGACAGAGAAGCAGGGAAGAAAAATAATTATTTACTGAGTAAAGTGAATAGTTGAGACTTATGAAGAGAGGAGGTAGCGTGAAGATTATGGGGCAGCTTATTCCATTGCTTAGGGCCTATAATACTGAAAGTAGCCTACCTCCTACAGTAGAGAGTTTATACTTGGGCACAACAAGCAAGTTATCATTGCTAGATCTGAGGGTCCAGGCAGGAACATATGGTTGCTCTAACTCTGCAACGTTTTGAGGTGCGTGACCATGACAGGCCTTATAAACTAAGACCAAGAGTTTAAGATGTACACGACTGGCCACAGGAAGCCAGTGAAGGTGATTGTGACGAGCAGGGCGAGCGAGAGCCATGGGGGAACGGTGACGCGAGTGTTAACGAGCTTCAGGTGCTCGGCGCACCGGTCTCGAGTCCCCCACGGAGGAGCTCCGGAAGCATAAAGGAGGAGCGACGACAGTGAAGGACGAGAGGGGACCAGGCCTGGATTTTATGTTGTGTTTTATTTTGTTGGTGTGGGCGGCAGTCGCCGTGAGGAACTGCCGTCCTTTTACTTTTGTTTTATTGTTGGTTTATTTATTTATTAAACTTGTTGAATGTTCGCCGGTTCCCGCCTCCTTCTTCCCATATTTACGAACTTTGTTACAGTGATAAAGTAAGGGAGTAATATCCGCAGATTTTTTGTTATATGAAAGGGCTCAGGCAGCAGAGTTTAGGACCATTTAAAGGCGATTAATAACTTTGGCAGGTAAGCCGCTATATAAGTTGTAAAAGTAGTCCAATATGGAGGTTATAAAAGCATGGATAATGGTTTCAGCATCTCCAAAATTAAGTGAGGGACGTATACGAACAGTAATACACAATTGGTAAAAGCATGATTCAACAATATGACCAATATGTGAATCAAAACATAGCGTAGAATCAAACAATATTCCCAAATTTCACACAGTTGTTGAAGGCCTAATCTGGACACCATTCATATCAATGAAAAACTCTGTGATTTAGGGCCAACCAGCAGGATTTCAGTTTTGTCAGCATTAAGTTGTAAAAATTTATCAGACATCCAGGTTTTAAGTTCCTGAAGACAAGAAATAACAGAAAGGGGTTGACAAACTGACTTTGGTTTAACCATAAAATCTAGCAAAGCAGTACGAATGAAAGGGAACGTGACATAAAAAAAAAAAAAACATGTACCATCAAAAAAATTGCAATAAGACACATCTGGACGTCTGCTGCTCGTCCCGTGTAGTCAACTTCATTAAAAGATATGACAATTACAAACCGATTGTTTTTGGGGAGTCAGAAACTCAGCATAACCAGTGTAGCTAAATTTACAAAAAAAAAGTACAGTTTTTTCTATTATTTATATATAGTATTATTATTCACAATGCCTCTCATCGTTTATTTTGACCTGCATCATCTTGACTTGACTGTGTACCACAACTATTTGTTGTGCACGGATTCTCTGATTGCCCACTCCACTTACATTATGGATATATTCAACCCCTAACAAAATAAGATGAAAAAAAAAAGGATCACGGAAACTAATAGCAGAGTTTGGGAAGAATCTAATCACTAACTAGATTGACATTTTTGAAACAAACTTTTTGTTGGCTTGACAACGTCTGTTTTTAAAATTTTAAAACCATTTGAAGGTCAGGTTAGATAAATGAAACAAATAGATTGTTGGGTGTTCTAATGTTGTTGCTCAAGTGTTCCTATGTGGTTGATATATGGTTGCTAGGATGACCTTCAGTAATGCTCATATAGACATTCCCCGTTTCCCACCTATGTTAAGAAGTCCTAAGTCTTAAAGGGTCATGAAACCCCAGAACACATTTTCTGAGATGTGGACAGATATGTACAAGTTGCATTTCACTGAGAACATTAATATCACTCATAAAATTAACAAAACGTGGAAAATTTTCAGAGCAACATTTTTCAGAGCAACTTTGTACTTCTGGTTTTAAAAGCATCACAAGTCATCACTTACGCAGATTCGGGTCTCGGAGTGTAGACAGGCTTGCAGGGTTGAATCTACGATCACTGGATTCTCTGCATCTATTCATGAGAAAGGACTCATTCAGTCCAAACCCTGCTCATAAGATTATAATTGCGATAATATGCATGAGGAAGTATCCCTTTGGTTGCTTGTGTCTCATTGCATATTGTTGTCATTCAGAGACAAGGGTCGTAGGTACTCGTTTCAGTATTAAAATACAAAAATGCATTTCCCTGCGACGCGACCAGAGCTGAAGTTTTGTTGCTGGGGGTTTGTTTTGCTGTTGTCCACCAGCACAGATGGAAAATGTTATTGTATAAAATCGCATTACAGCGGAGAATTAAAATTTCACAAAAGTACTCATTCATCTCTGTCTGCTCTGCGTTCGGACACGCGAGCCGTGTGTATGTTTCCCTCAATAGTCCGAGTGTTGTTTGTTTTTTGCCCGCGATGCGGTCTGAACTGGAGTTTGAATACGAACACATGAAAAAAGTTGATTGTTATGACACAAGTAGAGCGGCCATATGATCGGCTTCAGTGCGGCCGGTCCACAGTGAGTTTAACAACACTCGTCCAATGGATTAGAAATCATATACAGAATAAATTATTCATGTTTAAAGTTTTTATAGACGCACATATTTCACACATATTAAACACTCCTGCACCAAACATGAAACTGTATGGTGTATGCACACATCATGTCTATTTCAAATGAAATACATGTGCAAACTGGACCCTGATAACTGAGATCAGTGTAATTGTATTGTTTCAAGATTGCACTTTGGTTCAACCTCGGTTGTATTTTAAATTAGTGCTATATAAATAAAAGAAAGAAAAAGAAAGTGTTTAATAGACATGCTTTGGTGCCCTGGAAAGTAATATTTTGTTGTTAGTGGTTCAAGCACCGAAGTAAGGATGTCCCAATAATCAATATATCGACTTATATATGTATAAGTATTGGTGACATTATATATTGGCCATTGTGTTTACATGTATGTTTGTTTAAATAAAAATGAATTTTGCAAACATTTTAGCTTATCACTGTTCTGTTGTTTAATAGGTACAACAAAAACTTTTCTAATGGAAGACTGTCATAGTCACCAGTTCATTCATTACATTTCCCATCATCCTTCATTCCACTCACCTGCTGTAAAGATGAGGAGTCAGCGAGTAGAATCCAAATGCAGCTTTTATTCAGAAACGCATGGGTCAACTCAGTAGCGAACAGAAATAGCAGCGAACAGACAGACTCGTATTAAATACACAGGCGGAAGGTCAGAGGCAGGCAGAGAAACATCGGATAAACCAGGGACAGGCAGGATCAGGGAACAGGCAAACAAGACACGGGTATAACGCTCAGAATTGCAATGCAACGATTAACAATACTTCACAAGGTGGAAGTGGGTGAGTGCTGCTTTTATAGTGGAGAGATAGGGTGCAGCTGGTGCGGTAAGCAGTGATTGGTGAATGAGATGCAGCTGGTGCAGTGATCAGTGACTGGGGTTTAAAGTGTTTAATGGTTACCAGACTAGACTCGCAGTGATCGGCGATGACTTGACTTGGCTAGACTCGCAGTGATCGGCGATGACTTGACTTGGCTAGACTCGCAGTGATCTGCGATGACTTGACTTGGCTAGACTCGCAGTGATCGGCGATGACTTGACTTGGCTAGACTCGCAGTGATCTGCGATGACTTGACTTGGCTAGACTCGCAGTGATCGGCGATGACTTGACTTGGCTAGACTCGCAGTGATCTGCGATGACTTGACTTGGCTAGACTCGCAGTGATCTGCGATGACTTGACTTGGCTAGACTCGCAGTGATCTGCGATGATTTGACTTGGCTAGACTCGCAGTGATCTGCGATGACTTGACTTGCCTCTGAATGAACAGCTGCAGCGTGCTGTGGCTCTGGACGAACAGCTGCGGCGTGCTGTGGCTCTGGACGAACAGCTGCCCGTACTGACATCAATGGGGTATCATGCACACTTGCAATTAGTCCAAAACGCCTGCGGTTGGCCTTAAGGTCCTCACATGCTGCACTCAAGATGTTAGAAAAAATGTCCACAACAGATGAAGACTCTGGGTTGGCGGCCATTTTGTGTACAGGCTTAGAGGTAACCGCCATGTTGTGGCTAAAGTCAGCGGTGGGAATTACAGGGCAGAATTATTCATTGGACATTAAGTGAGGCGAATTAGAGGCTGACTGATCTAGCAGTTGTGTTTGTTCAGGCTCTGATTCCCCCACAGTAAATGGTGAACCAGACAAAAGTAGTGCATAGTCCATAAAGTCCTGGAGAATTAAATTCCGCATTGGGGAGACAGGTCTTCAAGGGTTCGTTTAAACCCAGACGAAACAAATGCTTAAACAATGATTCGTCATACGGGACATGATCAGATAACTCAAAAAAGTCTTGTACGTAATCCTCAATAGATGATTTCCCTTGTCGAAGTTGCAGGAGTTGATCAAAGTAATCCCTTCTGACTGGAACGTTGATGAAAGCCACTGGATCTTGTTTGTGGCGAAGTATTCTGTAATGATGAGGAGTCAGCGAGTAGAATCCAAATACAGCTTTTATTCAGAAATGTGGTCAGACAGACATGGGTCAACTCAGTAGTGAACAGAAATAGCAGGGAACAGACAGACTTGTAGTAAATATACAGGCGAAAAGTCAGAGGCAGGCAGACAAACATCGGATAAACCAGGGACAGGCAGGATCAGAGAACAGGCAAACAAGACACGGTTATAACACTCAGAATTGCAATGCAACAATTAACAATACTTCGCAAGGTGGAAGTGGGTGAGTGCTGCTTTTATAGTGGAGAGATAGGGTGCAGCTGGTGCGGTAAGCAGTGATTGGTGAATGAGATGCAGCTGGTGCAGTGATCAGTGACTGGGTGAGGGGCTTATGGGAAATGTAGTGTGGTGAGAGAGTCTGTGAGAAGGAAGGGCGACATCTGGTGGTAAGTGGATGAAAATGACAGACCGGATTCATTACACCTGCATACCATCTACAAACACTCATCATCACCAGCAGTCACTGCGCCTGCACCTCATCAGCATTCCCTACAAATACAGACTCAACCTGCACTCTTGCGTCTAGTTTTGTCTCTACAAAACATTACAGACTCACCTAAAACTCCTTACTGTCGACTTAGCATCCAGTCTGGTTCCTGTTGTCACCCTCTTCCCATTTCCCTGGTCTTCGTCATCCTGAACGTTCCATCATCATTCCTCTCCAACATCTACCTGCAATATACCAAGATCTCAATTTCCTTCAGTGAAGTCATCCTTCAAATTGCAAGTGCCTGTTCAAGTCACCTGCATCACTCTGCTTACGCTGCTGTACTGCTTCCCGCAATAAACTATTAAAATTGTTTCTTACCTCATCTGCCCTTGTCTGTGTCTGACATAGATGACATGCAAGATACTCAATATACTCAACTTCCACATGCAATTGTAAGGGTGGATCTCCTACAGGTGTTCAGGCTGCAGGGTTGCCGAATAACTTAAGAAATATTATCAGCAAGATGGTAGAAAACTGTACATTTCTTGTCTATTACCACCCACTGCTACTTATACCAACGACGGAAATAAGCACAGTTATAATAGCTAAATATGTGAGAGACCGTTGCTATAATGTGACAATATTATATTGCTATAGGTAACATATCAAAGTTAATACCAAATCAAACTAGTTAGCACATAATTTGTAGTGAAAGAGTTTAATGACAATATATTGGTTTACTGTTACACTTAAAATGATTACAAAATAGATGAGATGATAAAAAACGTATACCATTAATCGTACCCAGCATATATGTGAAAAGTTACCTAAGAGATAGAAAGAAAGAGAAAGACAAAGGGACAGAGAGGGACAGTGAGTGTCCAAGACAAATGGCAGAGAGCAAGAGAGCAGAGCGTAGAAAAAAGAAGAGACAGCAAGAAAGCAGAGCATAAAAAGAAGAGAGACAGAGCAACTGTTACAATCTTTTTTTATCCTTTTCCTTGACCATGTGACTGAAACCCAAATGTGAGACATTCAAACTGACCAATCAGAAGTAAAACTTCCCCCACTGTACTGAAGGTGTGACAATTCAAAGACCCCCGATGCACAGGCATCTTGGCCTACAGCCCTTGGTCACTATCAGCACCTTTGCGTCTTCCCAAATGGGCCTTGTAGCATGAGAGAGGGGACTGAAACAGCAAAGCCAATGTCTTTGTTCATTTTTAAAATATCTTTGGATATTTTCAGTCTTACACAATATATGCAATATTATGCTATCTTATAGAACCTAATTCTACACCCCCTTTCCAAATATGATTCTTTTTTTTCTTTAGGGGAGCAAAATAATCTTGGAAATATTTATCTTATTATTATTAGACAAGTAGCATTTTATGTAGTATAGTTCAATTAAAAATTCTGTAAATTTTGAACAATACCTTTTAATTTTATTTTATTTTTTACATTTTTTTCATAAAAATAAATGAATGCTCTGGATGATTATTATTTTTCTAGACTAGAAGGATGGGGTGGACTACCCAAAACCTTTATTGGGGAATGCCCTTCAAGCATTTTTTTCAGTATCGCGGCTTGGAATGACATTGGAAAGACAGTCCTGATTCCATTCAGTAACAATCCATTTTGCACAGAAAATTCTCCTTGGAATGACAAGTAAGGCTGGAAAGCTTTGTTTATGGAGGATTTCTCTGACTATCCTTCCAGACAGTGTTTCTTTAGCTGCTGGAGTATGGAATAATTGTCTTGATGCTCTTGAATATCTAGCCTTTTTTGTAGCTGGAAGACTTACCATGACAGAGTCGGCAAGACAGATTCATGTGTTCTTCAGAAAGCTCTTCTGCTGCACTGCTTAGGGGTCGCACTAGACAACACATCCGTTATTGCAATGTTTTTGCCAGCCACATGCGATATCATGTATGAGAAGCTCGAAAGACGCATACGAAAGCGCTGAATACATGGTGGGAGTTCATCCAATTGCTTTGAGCTAAGCAGAGGAACTAGAGGTTTGTGATTGGTTTTGAAGTGGAAACTTTTCCCAAAGAGAAACTCAGCAAACCTCTCACAGGCCTATGTGGAGGCCAGCACCCCCTTCTCTATTTGCCCCATCTCTATTATCGCTGCTCCGTATTACGTGGAGCCTTTGAAGCATACACCATGGGTTTCCATAAGTTGTCTGCTTTGCTTTTGAAGAAGAACAGCTCCCAACCCATATGAAGAGGCATCCACAGAAACAACTGTATCTTTTTTCATAACAAACAGTACTAAACCAGGGGGTGTTGTCAGTTCTTCTTTGATTTTCTTGAAGACCTCTTGCTGATGTGACCCTTAGACCTACATGTTGGGCTTTCTCAATAAGTCTCTGAGCCGTTGTGTTTTATCTGTCAGATGGAGTAAGAATTTACTAGGGTGGTTCCCGAAAACCTTCTCATTTCACTGACATTTACGTGGTTGTTTCATGGCTTTAACTGCCTCCTCCTTGTCTGGATCTGCAGTTACCCCTGATGCCTCACTTATCTGTCTGTGGAACTTAATATATTCGTTTTCAATATATTATATGGCCAATATATTTCATATCCATTTGACAAACAACATTGTCCAGTCCCTCAAGAATTCTGGACATGCACTTTTGGAAGGGCTCTGGTACAGAAGAGATCCCAAAGCATAGACAGTTATAGCATTACAGGCCTAATAGAGTTATAAAGGTGGTGAGTAAATAGGATTCCTAGGATTGGAGAACACTTTGACTCCTGTAAGCTTTTCTAATGCACTTTCCACAGAAGGAAGGGGGTGTTTTTTCTCTCATTACTGATTTGTTCACTTCAGTGAGATCTGTGCAAATTCTCACTTTACCCGCATGCTTCCGCACCATGACCATGGGAGCACACTCATTCAGTTGGCTCCTCCACTTTTGAAATTACCCCCTGCTGTTCCATCCGCATTATTTCCTCCTTCATCTTTGGTAAGAGAGGGAGGAAAACGTGCCTCGGTGTTAAAAGGGAAAAGGGTTTTGCACCCGGCTTCAGCACAATGCTGTACTCACCCTCCATTTTGCCTAAGCTGCAGGAGAGTCTTTGAAACTCCTTTTTTCACTTTTTCTTTCAATCTTAAGCTGACATCATCCAGCCTGGCTACCAGCTTAAGTACTGTGACTGCTGGTCAGCCTGGCAGTGGCATGTACAATCCATTCTCAACATAAATGTCCTGTTTTGTACATTTATTGTGCTTGCTGAGGGGAGCTGTGAATTTCCCTTTTACTTTCAGTGTCACACCACCTGACCCCTGGAGGATTTTCCCTGGAGGTTTCAGTTCGTTGAACTGGTGTTGATTGTACAGTGTAACAGGAACAGCTGTAACATCTGCCCCAGTGTCTCGAAATTGTCCATTTTTACTTCAGTCATCCATGGACTTCCTGACATATTAGTAGTCAATGAGCCAAGTAATGCAATGGCTCATTTGTATCTGCAGTCAATGTGGCAATATTCACCTCATATCCTTTTCTGGACTTTCACAATCTAGCATAATGTCCCTTTTTATGGCAATTGCATATTGCATCTCTTGAGGAGCATTGCTGCAGATTATGGCCTTTTATGTCTCCGCATCTTGTGCACCATGTCTGCTTGCTAGGTCTTTCCTGGGGTGATTTCATCTGTACATATTGTTTCTTCACTTGTTTTGATTTCACATTACTGTTCTGTTTAGCCTGCACACTATCCATCTGTTTGTTTGTAATTTCCCCTTTGAAGTTTCACAAGCAATTCGTGTTTTTTTTGTTTTACTTGTTCACTCTGCCGAATTCGTACAACAGCCTACTCAAGTGTTAGTTCAGGGTCAAATTGTAACTGTTATGACAGCCTCGTCTGTCAGACCCACAACTCTTACCATCTCATTGTGCAGTTCTCTGTATCCACAGTGCTCGGCTAGACAATGCAGGTCCGTAATAAAGTGATCCACACTCACTCTCTTTTAGCTGCCGCTGATTAAATTTAGCTTGCTTAAAAATCACATTCCTGCAAGCTATGATGTGATCGTTCAGTCTGTTCTTTACAACTTCGTAGTCACTCGCTTCTTAAAGACTTAGATGCAGGGAAGTTAGTATGTCTTCTGCTTCGTCACACATCCTGTAGATCAAGGCATTCACTTGATTTTCATTTGCCTGCATTTCCAAGCCTGACGCAATACTAAATCTTTTGAAATGTTTTATCCATTTCGACCAATCATTCGCTTTAAACATGATTTTTTTTCCGGTTGAGAAACTTGAAACTGATTCATGATGGTGCCACTAACTTCTCCTGTCAACACCTCTGGCTGACACAATGCAATGAAACCGAAAATAAACTAAAGACAGAGACATGTGCTAGTGCTGATACTTCTGAAATATCAGCATTTTTGAATAGCATCTTGTCCAGTCAGATGTGGGAATCAGAAATTAAGCCCAAAGTATACTATGGCCATCCGCGTTCCAGCACAGCGCACGCATTGACACAATTATCATCATCAGGAGGGTCCACAATATTTGCGTGCACCCCAATTTTTGAGACCGCACAAATGGTGGGTATATAACGGTGCATGTAAAAGTGACTTGATGACGAAAACTATCAGGCAATTTCAGAGTGGTGATGTCTGTGTGATTAGTGTTGCCCACTAGACGGGGCCACAGGATAAAGAATCTTACACGCCTATTGTTTTCCTATCAGTTCACGAGTTCACACTTACAAATAATCAGAATAATTAATATGTATATTTGGTGTGCTGTCCGAGGAGAGGGCTCCGAGCTCGATATTTGGCCCAAACCCAGAGTACTCCCTTTGTTTTCTGGCTTAGGAAGTAACCAGGCCAGTGTGAGGAGACGGGGTGGTGGAGGGATGCTGAAAACTGTCAAAAAAACATAGGTGAGTTGACTGCATCAATGTCTCCGCAATATGTCTGCATTCAGGCTGATTAATTACTGCGGTTGGAGTGATATGATATTATTTGAATGTGTTCCACACAAAAACATTTCCACCCTTTTGAATGAAACATATGCATTTATTTACTTACTTCATTTGAATAAGGTATACTGACAGTTCCCTTTCTGTATGTCATTTTTGATGATGTGTGGAAAAACTGACAATAGGGGTCGCTCTTGGGAGCCTCAGACACCTCTGACGTATTCAGAAAAGGCCAATGAATTTAACGAGTGAAATTTGTATGTCTGGTCACTCCCCCGGACATCCAGGTAAAAGAGGGCCCTTGCTTCACTCTTTTAGCTTTGTTCTTCAGAGCCGGATGCAGCGTCTCTGTGCGAGAAGCAAGTTTCATCCATTCACCTCCCCGTCGCTGTATATGTAGCATAAGCAGGATTCTATCCTTCACTTAGGCACAAATAAGTGCAGATAGTTCCCCAGGGAGATTCAGCAGCACATTTCTCTAAAAGATCTTGCACAGCGGATTGTGTTTATTCCTTCAGATGGCCATGAGTGCTGTCTTCAATGTTTGGGTCTAACTCATGTTGAGACAGCTTTTGTGGATGGTTCATGTCCCTCTTGTGAGACCATGGCCATGCTATGCTTGTGGCTCTTATTCTTTTTTTCTAGAGAATGAGGGACACTACAAACACTTCCCATCCTTGTCCTTCTACTTCCGGGAATGAGGCCTTGGCAACGTGCATTTAGAGTGAGCACAGATATGAAACGGGAGAGTTTCTGCTTCTGATTCACTAGAATAAACACTGTAAACATGTAAGTATAACAGATATAGAAATCATACTTTTTTTTATTAAATATGTGTGTGCTGCCCTCTGGCGTTTAGTTATAGATCATAGTCGGACTCGTTTCAGTGACGGACCTGTTAGAGCAACAGCGCAGATATCATTCACGAGTCTGTTTCATTACACAGCTTGGTCAAATATTTGTCTGTAAGTAATTACATGTCAGAATTGTAGTTCTTGTATGATGTATATGTTTACATTCAGTAATGTATTTTACTACATTCGTAGCTGTTTTTGTTTTGTCGCATATGCTCTAGATCTAAGCCTTTGTTTTTCTGATGCTCTGATTTATCTGTTTAGCAATGAGCCTCAGATTAATTAACTTCGTTGGTTTGTTTTCATCTGCTGATTTGCATAGATTATGCATGAAACAGTGTAGCAGTTAGTTTGGTGATACTGATGTTTGTTTGATTTCTATACATTAAAAACATCTGTAGTTCATTATGTAAAAGTGTGATATAAAGAATATTGTTTAATTTTACTGAGTTACTGGGTAACTTTATATTTGATTGTGTAATAGACACAACAGACATTACACTTTTGTAATGTTTTATTTGTTCTTTGTGTGTTTATTTTTCCAGTCTTACAGACTTAAATGGAGAAAAGATTAAGAAATAAAACTGAGGAAGAAAAGAGAACAAAAGATAAAACTTCAATCCTCAGCAAGACATCTGGAGTTTGTCTTCTTCATTGCTGTTAACTATCTGTCTAGCTGTACAAAGCAGACGTCGTACATGCGAGGGCAGAATAGTAAGAATACACGAATGCACCAAGTTCATCACAAAGTAGTTCAACTCTCTACACTGATTCAGCGTTGCTGACCCGTCGTCATCCAAGCAACCAGGATGGATAAATGGAGTAACACAGAAGAGATGCATCAGTCCTTGGTGACTAGATCGATCGCCCAAGCAAGTAGCAAATCATCAACATCAAGCTCAGCCAAAGCCGAAGCTGCCCGCATGCAGGTCTCATTCACTCAGAAAGAAGCAGAGATGATGGTCGAAGAAGCAACATTAAAAGCAAAAATGCACATTCTAAAAAAAGAAAAGGAGGCAGCTACAGCCGCCGCAGAAGCAGCCGTGTTTGTAGCTGCTGTGGCAAAAGCAGATCTAGACTCTCGCCATGACATTGACTTTACACTCTCGCCATCCAACGCTGCACAACGGACAAGTCAGTATGTTTGGCAACACAGCTGTAGTGCATCAGATCCCATATCTTTGCACACATCTTCACAACCTGCCGTAGAAACAGTCAAACAAGAAATGACTAACCTCAGAATCAACAATGAAGATTCTCATCAACAAATAGCTCCTAAAAATATGAAACCTCAACTAACAGTGGACACAACTCAACACATTCCTGGAAACGTTACTTTTGTGCAGACACAGAAAAAGAGATATTTAGATCCACATGTATATGCAACTGACCTGAGACAGCCTGCACAGCAGAGGTGGGACCCTGTCAGCTCTGTGAAGCATACAGCAGCCACGCCAGATGTCGCAAAATACCTAATGCGAAGAGAAGTGGTTACATCTGGTTTAACAAAGTTCGATGACCTCCTGGAAAGCTTTTGGGCATGGAAAACTTCCTTTCAAAGCGTCATTGAAGAACTCACCTTAACTCCAAGAGAAGAGATAGACCTCTTGATTAAATGGCTCGGGCCAGCGTCTAAGGAACAAGCAAAAAGAATACGAGCCATACACAGTCACAACTCAGTTGCAGGGCTAAACATGGTTTGGCAAAGACTAGAAGAGACCTGTGGAACCCCAGAGGCAGTTGAGCATTCATTTCTGAAAAGGATAGAGGAATTCCCCTGAATCTCAAACAGAGACAATGTGAGATTAAGAGAGCTTGGAGACCTTTTGCTTTAACTCGAATATGCAAAAGAAGGAGGATACCTCCCTGGTCTAGCATATCTTGATACGTCACGTGGAGTGAACCCTATATTAGGAAAAACTCCCATTTAGTCTCCAAGAAAAGTGGATTTCACAAGGGTCTAAGTACAAAGAATACAACCATGTTTCCTATCCACCTTTCACCTTCTTTTCACAATTTATTTGTTCTGAAGCCAAAATCAGAAACGACCCTAGTTTTATGATATCTCAAGCTCAATACTCGGGTCCAACCAAGTCCGAGAGATCCACAAAATACAACAACAAAGCATCAGTGTCTGTAAGGAAGACTGGCGTGTCTTCTGAGGCTAAGGCAGCTCCTACAGGTTACGTCAAAAAAGGTGCTACAGATCCTGACCGTATATGCCCTTTGCATAACAAACCCCATGCACTCAGAAAATGTATGCACTCAGAAAATGCGTACCTTCCATAGCAAGCCAATAGAGGAGCGTAAAATCTACCTCAGGGAGAAGAACATCTGCTTCAGGTGCTGTAGTTCGACCAAACATAGAGCAAAAGACTGTGATATAGAAATAATATGTACTGTAGAGAATGTGGCAGCAAGACAGCAAGACTATGAAAAAGCGTCTCCCTATACATTAAAGACTTGCTCTGGTGTTATGGAAACCTCAGGGAGGAGAGCAACAAACTTTGTGGTGGAATTCTATGATGGAAAGATCAAAATCAAGCTTCCAACCCTTATTGAGTGTGGAATGATTCCAGATGACCGAACCAAAATCCCCACACCCGAAATAGCTCACCTTTAGCAGATAAGATACCACCACTCAATGAAAATGTGCAGATCCTTATCCTGCTAGGGAGAGACATTTTGCAAGTGCATAAGTATAACAGAGATCATGAAGACCCCTATGCCCAAAGTCTCGATCTCGGGTGGATTATAGTAGGAGACGTTTGTCTAGACCGGACTCACAAACCAACCAGTGTCAGAGTGTATAAGACACACACACTGCCTAATGGACAGACATCCATGTTAAGTCCCTGTCCTAACAAAATTTAAGTAAAAGAGTTAAGAGAAAAAACCCTCACCAACCAAGAATTCTGGAATGCGAATTAAAATGTGAGGAGACAGAAAAACTTGGAGCCACAGTCTTCGACAGCCACCCAGATGATGAAAAGGTAGCTCTGTCAGTTGATGATCAAACATTCCCGGACATCATGAACACCGCTCCATTCTGCAAACCATGCCGTCGTCTTCCGAACAACAGAGAATTGGCTCTGCGACGACTTTTATCTCTCCAACGAACTCTAGACAGACGCACAGACATGAAAAAACATTTTCTGGAGTTCATGAAAAAGGTATTTGAGAATGACCTCGCAGAACTAGCATCAAAAACTAGAGGAACATCAAGAAAGGTGGTACTTACCTCTGTTTGGGGTCTACCATCCTCAAAAACCAAATCAAATAAGAGTGGTTTTTGATTCAAGTGCCAAACATGATGGTGTGTACCTGAAATAACGTGCTGGTCAGCGGACCAGACTTAAACAATAATCTGCTTGGTGTCTTAATCCATTTCAGGAAAGAGAACGTCGCAGTCATCGCTGATATTCAACAGATGTTCTACGGGTTTGTTGTTCAAGAAGATCATCGTGATTATTTGCAGTTCCTTTGGTACAAAGATAACGACTTGAACAATAACATCATCGAATACAGAATGAAAGTGCACATATTTGGCAATAGCCCCTCACCATCAGTTGCCATTTATGGTCTAAGGAGAACTGCACAAGAACATCAGGATGAATACGGCATAGACAGTAAGGAGATCGTCATGAGGAATTTCTACGTGGACGATGGATTGATGTCAGTTCCGACAGAAGAAGAAGCTATCAGCCTTCTACTGTAATGAGGATTCAAAAAAATGTTAGCTGCATAAAACTTAAAACTCCACAAAATCACTTCCAATAGCAGCAAGGTCATGTCAGCCTTTGCTCCCGAGGACCTTGCAAAAGACTTAAAAGACCTTGACTGGTCCAGATCCTCTCCCACTTCAGCGGAGCCTTGGAATGAAATGGAATGAAACCGTTCACAAAAAGAGGCGTCTTATCAACAGTTCAGAGCCTCTATGATCCACTGGGCTTCATCATAGTTCCATCATAGTTCAAGGAAAAGCTCTCATCAGAGAACTGAAGTCCAAAGAATATGATTGGAATGATTCTTTCCCATCAGACGAGCAAGAGTCCTGGAAGTTGTGGAAAGAGTCTCTCCTGGAACTAGAGAAGCTGCACATCAAAAGAAGGTATGTGCCTATCTCTCTTGTCTGATCTCAAAGTCGAGAACTCTGTTTATTCTCTGATACTTCCACTCAGGCTATCGCTGCAGTAGCCTGTCTGCGTGTCACCAATGTTGGAAACCAGTGCCACGTAGGATTCATTATGGGCAAAACGAAGTTAGCACCGCATCCAGCCCATCCGGACACAATCTGCTGTGAGATGGAAATTGAGATGCATGCCGTGAGATTTTCATTGATAGCAGGATTGTCCTTGGGTACCAGAAGATTTCATGTTTATGTTGCCAATCAAGTCATCCACAACAATGGCAGTATGTTGCCACTGAACAGAATCCGGCGGATCATGCCACCACACCAACGTCTGTTGACATCCTCAGGGCCTCTAACTGGTTCTCAGGCCCTGAATTCTTGAAAAGCGGCATTGAACCTCCATAAAGCAACAGCTTTGATCTTGTTGACCCAGAACTTGATGTTGAAGTTTGGGCCCAAGTTGCTGTCAACTACACCAAAGCTACAGAGGTCAGTTCAGCTCAGCACATTTTGAACGATTTTCTAGCTGGAAGAGACTGCTGCAAGCCATCATAACACTTATTCAAGTAACAAGAACATACGTTAAAACTCAAAAAGTGGACACGTTGATGCACGTTGGCAAGCTAAAACTGTAGTCATTTGTTGTGTCCAGAAAGAGTTCTATGGAGAAGAGTTCAAATGTTTGGGAGATGGGATTCAGCTCTCAAAAAAGAGTCCACTGAGAAAGTTAAATCCTTTCATCGACGAGGATGGACTCCTTCGGATTGGAGGACGCCTGACTAATGCTGACTTACCCAGAGATGAAAGACAACCCGTTTTACTGTCAAAAACTCATCACATCGTAACTCTCATTGTGAGACATTTCCATGGGGACGTTTTCCATCAAGGTTGTCATCTTACTGAAGGAGCCGTCCGGTCAGCAGGAGTGTGGATAATGGAAGGTAAACGTCTGGTGTCTAGTGTCCTCTATAACTGTGTGACCTGCAAAAAACTGAGAAAGTTAATGGAACAGAAAATGGCACCACTACCAGCTGACAGACTCATTGCAGAACCCCCTTTTACTCATGTCGGCCTGGACGTCTTTGGGCCATGGAGCATTGTCACTCGACGCACTCGTGGAGGTAGCTCTGAAAGTAAGTGATGGGCAGTGTTATTTACATGCATGAGCACGAGAGCGACACACATCGAGGTATTAGAATCCATGTCCACTTCAAGTTTTATTAAGGCTTTACGACGATTCTTTGCTATCCGTGGGCCGCCCAAACAGCTTCGCTCTGATAGAGGCACAAACTTTATTGGAGCGTGCAAAGAGTTAAAATTCAACACCAGTGGTCCAGACCTGACAAGCTACCTTGATAAGCAAGGATGTACGAGGACTTTCAGTTTTCCCCATTCATCTCATATGGGAGGTTGTTGGGAAAGACTGATAGGAGTAGCACGTCGTATTCTGGAAGGGATGTTACTGCAATCTAACACGAAACACCTCACTCATGAAGTATTGACGACACTGATGGCAGAAGTCGTGGCCATTCTAAATAATAATAATAATAATAATAATAATAATACATTATATTTATAATGCACTTTCCATCAGAGATCTCAAAGTGCTACAGGGTTAAAACAAAAGCAAGTTCTTTAATAATAACAATCTAAAAGTGACCAAAATCCTTGCTAAAAAGAAATGTCTTAAGGCCTTTTTTAAAACAGTCAGTGGATTGAGGTGCCCTCAAGGAGTCAGGGAGGACATTCCACAGATGCGGGGCAGCAGTACAAAAGGCCCTGTCTCCCATTGTCCTGAGTCTAGATCTGGGTGTGTGGAGGAGGTTTGAGTGAGTGGAACGGAGGGAACGGGTTGTGGTTTGTGGGTTGATAAGTTCTTTTAGGTAGGAGGGGGCATGTCCATGGATGCATTGATGTGTGAGGAGTAAAACCTTGTACTCAATCCTGGTGGAGATGGGAAGCCAGTGGAGTGAGTGAAGAATGGGGGTAATGTGCTCATATTTCCGCACTCTCGTCAGGATCCTAGCTGCAGAGTTTTGGATGTACTGAAGCCTCTGCAGACTCTTTCCAGGAATCCCAATGAGAAGTGCATTGCAGTAGTCCAGTCTGGAGGAGACAAAGGCATGAACCAGTTTTTCGGCATCTGAAATGGTGAGAATGGGCCGGAGTTTGGAGATGTTACGGAGGTGGTAGAAAGAGGTCTTGCATAAGTGATTTATATGAGCTTCAAAAGTGAGTTGGGAGTCAATTTTTACACCAAGATTAGTTACTGTTGATGAGAGGGGAATGTTGGTTCCAGAAAAGGTGATACTGGTTATGGATGATGATTTGATTTGGTGAGGAGTGCCAATCAAGATGGCTTCGGTTTTGGAGCTATTAAGTTGAAGGAAGTTGTGCTCCATCCATACCTTTATCTCCTGCAGACAGGCACTGAGTTTTGATGGGGATGACTGTGAGGATGTGGATTCAGCTGTGGCATGTACATAGAGCTGTATGTCATCGGCATAGCAGTGGAATGAGATTTTGTGACGGCTGATGATTTGGCCAAGGGGGTGAGGTAGAGAATGAAGAGGATGGGGCCAAGGACTGACCCCTGGGGGACACCGCAAGTAACTGTGTGTGAAATTGATTTGGAGTGGCCCAGGGAGATGTATTCTGTCCGGTTTGTGAGGTATGATCTGAACCAACTGAGGGCAGTGTCATTTAGTCCAGTGGTGAGGTGGAGCCGGTTTAAAAGAATACCATGGTCGACAGTATCAAATGCAGCAGAAAGGTCCAGGAGAATGAGGAGGGAAGGGGAGCCAGCATCAGATGATATGAGGAGGTCGTTTGTGACTCTAACGAGGGCAGTCTCTGTGCTGTGAGCAGAGCGGAAACCTGACTGGAATTTTTCAAAGAGGTTATTATATTTGAGGTGGTCCTGAAGGTGGCTGGCAACTACTTTCTCAAGTACTTTTGATATGAAGGGGAGATTTGAGATAGGCCTATAGTTGGATAGGACTTCCGAATCAAGAGTGGGTTTTTTGAGCAGAGGTGTGATAATGGCATTTTTTAAGACAGGGGGAACGTGACCAGTTTTGAGGGAATGATTTATAACAGCAGTGATCAGGGGACTTAGGACGGTGATATGAGTTTTTACCAGGGAGGTTGGGAGAGGGTCCAGGGGACAGGTGGAGGATTTCATCTTCCTGATGATGTTCTGCACCTCTTCTGATGAAACCTCAGGAAAGCAGTTTAGGGGTTGGGAGATGGTGTATGTTGGGGGAACAGTTTGGGTGGGAGAACAGAAAGGGCAGAGCGAATATGTGCAGTTTTTGACGTGAAGAAATCCATGAATTTATTGCACTGCTCTTCTGAAGCGGCAGTAAATGGGGGCGATTGTGGTTTGAGAAGGTGGTTTATAGTGGAAAAGAGCTGCTTGGAATTTCCTGGGCTGTTTCTGATGACATCGGAGTAAAACTGTGACCTTGCCTCTTTGAGAGACTGTGCATATTTTTGTTGTTGCTTCCGGTAGATTTGTTTTGAGGCCAGAGGCTCTGAAACGCCGCTCAAGGACCCGCCCTGCTGCCTTCATCTTACGAAGCTCATCTGTAAACCAGGGTGCTGAGTGGGTGAAGGTGACTTTTCTTGTTTTAACAGGGGCATGGAGGTCCAGGAGGCTGCTCAGATGGCTGTTGTAGCTCCACTGCTTCGTCGGCTGATAGAAAGTGTGTGGAAAGATGCTGAAAGTCTGCTGCCAAATGTTCTGAGTTTATGTTTTTTAGGTTTCTGAAACAGATGTTCCGCTTTGGCTTGGAGAGGCTGGATGGGGATGACAAATCCATAGAGATTACCTTGTGATCAGACACACCTAGGTCATACACCTGCAGGTTGGTGAGAGGGGCAGAGTTAGTAATGACCAGGTCCAAGGTATGCCCCCTGGTGTGTGTGGGGACACCAACAAGTTGTTTTAAGTTAAAACAGTCCAGTAGTTGAAGAAATTCAGCTGAAAAACGACAGGAGGGGGTGTCAACATGGATGTTCATATCACCTAAAATTATAACGTCGGCGGAGGATGTGCAGAAAGTTGTGAGGAGATTTGTCATCTCATTGATAAATGATGGGTTTGATTTTGGTGGTCGGTAGATGAGAAGGAACAGCACAGGGGAAGGGGACTTACATTTAAATGCAAGGCATTCAAATGAAGATAGTTCAGGTAATGGTTGCAGAGATAAATCCAGATCGCTGCGATAGATGACTGACAGGCCACCACCACGCCCCGTGCTGCGAGCTTTCTGGAGGTAGCTATATCCTTGGGGACAGCTCTCGTTTAAAGAAGAAAAGGTATTTGGTTGGTGCCAGGTCTCTGTAATGCACATAAAGTCCAGAGATTTTTCAAGGATATGGTCATGAATGAGGCAGGATTTGTTTGTAATAGACTGTGCATTTAAGAGTTCGATTTTGCTACTTGATGAAGCAACAAATCTTTGCACTGGCCGTAGCAGACTGGAGTCCACTCCACATTTTGCATTCAGCTCACTGAGAGGTGTTGCCATGGAGACGTCCAAACTACTTATCCAGTAGGAGACAGCACTCTGATGACGTATGCGTGGAGCGACATTACGCGTTGCTGACCAGAGAGCCGGGATGGTAAGACTTGTCTGTGAGCAAACAAACTTTCTGCGGGAACTTCTATGGAGATAGCGCGGACGGCGCTATCCTAGTTGTTTAAGTTGTTTAAGCACAGCAATGCACGGTGGAGAGAGGAAACTGTTGAGATTCATCAGCTGGTTGACAGAGTAACTCAACATAATGGAGGCGGCGGCGCAGAAAACGGCCGTTTTTAGCCGTGTAGCAGCAGCGATGCTGAGATGCACAAGCAGCGACGACCAATTCCAGGGAGTCTCCGAGCAGGTGTTTAGCTAGCGGCAACAGGTAGGCCACCGCTAGACTCAAAAGCTACCTGAAAGCTGTCCAGTAAGGTCCACAGTTCGGTGGTGAGGGAGGTAGACGTTTTTTTTTTTTTTTTTTTTTGTAAAAGGTCCACTGGTCGGTGGCGAGGTTAGTAATAGGAGGATAGAGGACAGTAAAAGATAAAAAGGTAAAAGATAAAAAGGTTAAAAACTTGGCGTTATTTTGGCGCGACTGGAGAAGCGGCGAACAGACAACGCCAGCATCCTCTCCTCTCAGCGTCCAATTCCAGCACCAAATACAACACCTACAGATCAGTATTGCTAAATGCCAGGCCATTGATTCCAGTGTCAACTGACCCTGACAATCTGTCTATATTGACACCTGCGATGATTCTCACGCAAAAGATGATTACAGTGACAACGCCTCCAGGTGACTTTGATCATAAGGATCTTCACAAAAATCAGTGTAAACAAGTGCAGTGTCTGGCTGAGAGCTTCTGGAAATGTTGGAGACAGGAGTATCTGGTGATTCTGCAGAAATGTCACAAGTGGACTGATGACAAGCTTACCATACAAGTGGATGATGTAGTTCTGATGAAAGACAGTCAGGCTAAACGTAACGACTGGCCAGTTGGACTTGTGTTAAAGACATTGCCTAGCAAAGACAACAAAGTCTGCAAGATTGAAGTTAAAGTTGTTAGGCAAGGATCAACAAAAACTTACATCAGACCCATTTCGGAACTTGTTTTTCTTATGTCTAAGGACTCATGAGTTGAAGGGCCTTCTGATAAATTACAATAATGTTCATAAATGTAACTACTGATAGATTGTATATTCATTTGGTTGATTAGTCTTTGAGTAATTAAAAGATGTTGATAGTGGTATAAAAATATACCAGGCAAGGAGTGTGCTGCCCTCTGGCGTTTAGTTATAGTTCCTAGTCGGACTCATTTCAGTGACGGACCTGCTAGAGCAACAGCGCAGAAATCATTCACGAATCTGCTTCATTGGTACAGCTTGGTTATGGGCTTCCGGTCTGGCGGGCATACGAATGGAAGCATAGATAAACGAGCTCCCGACTACAATGAGAACAGGGTATTGTTAGGCATAAAAGATCCCCAAAAAACAAAAGAAATGTACATTGAATAATACTTATCGACCTGTAGAAGATGAAGACATATCGTCGTAAGCTAGTAGCAGCATGGAGGATGACGTGCAACAGGACGCTAAAGAGAAAGACTTTAATGCCAAATGCGACCAAATACTGAAGGAACTACGCGATTTTAGAAATGATAATAAAGAACAACCTCACGCGGTGAGAGAAGATTTGAACAGTATTGCTAAAAGAATGGACGAGGCAGAGGAACGGATCGACTCGGTGGAGACCCGATTGCAGTTCGGAAGAACTGCTAATCGAGTTTGCAAAATGTCAAGCTGATGCTGACTTCAAGTTGATGGATTTAGAGGGGCGCTTACAGCATGACAATATCAGAATATACGGGGTGATCGAGTGCGCCCAGGACAACGGCCCATCGATAATTAGCTTTGTGGAGACTTTACTCGAGAAAGGCCTGGCTCTCCCCTCGCCAACAGCGCTGGGAATTGAAAGGGCACATCGCGCACTGGCCGCTAAGCCCCCCGATGGAGCTCCGCCTAGATCATTCGTGGTCAAGTTTGCAAGTTACCGTGCAAAGGAGGATATAATTAAACGAGCATGGCAAGCGAAAGGGTTTGAATTTCAAGGAAAAAGGGTTCACTTAGACAATGATTACGCCCCAGAGGTACAGAGGAATCGAAGAGAATACACAGCAGCAAAGGAAGCGTTCCGAGAGAATAACATCCGATTCCAGACGCCCTTCCCGGGCAAGTTGAGAGTACACTACAGCAGCGGGACAATGACTTACAACTCGCCAACGGAGGATTTGGTGAAGAGGGAGTTGCAGGTGAATTTAATTAAAAATCCGGTCTCCATCCTGGAAAGAGTAAAACAGCAGACTTGGCGAACAAGCGGCGAAAAGGAGAGAAAAGACGCTATGCAGAAGCTTTAAAGAGAGACTTCAGGCATTCCGACACAGGGACAACTCTGTATGAGCGCCTTTTGCCATATTGATGATGGTCGTATAAGATGTAAACTTGCATTAAATTTACGATACATATGTCCTGGTGAAGCTTGTGATGTAAAGTATACAGGAGGATATTATACACAAGAGAATCTATGCAGAGTATTAAACCAATTAAAGCTATGACTTTTAATATAAATGGCTTGGGCAACCCCAGTAAAAGAAGCAAAATCATGTCTAAATTGAAAAAAGAGGAAATAGAAGTAGCTCTACTTCAAGAAACCCACTTGTCACAATCTGAACATGATAAACTTAAGAAATGGAGATTTAAGCAATTCTCATCTTCATGCTCTCAATGTTCTAAAAGAGGGGTGGTAATATTAATATCTAATAAGCCGCATTTTGAGTGTATACAAGAAATAAGAGATCGAGAGGATAGATTTGTTTTGATTAAAGGATTTCTACAGGGAACCATGGTTACGATTATTAATGTGTATGCCCCACCCATTTCGGAGTGGAAATTTTACAAACATATCTTTGAATTGATTACAGTGGAGGCAGAAGGCACTTTGATCCTGGGGGGAGATTTGAACATTAGACTTAATCCCTCCTTAGATCCATCTAATCCTCGCATATTTAGGCAAAATAGAACAACAAAAAAAGTGAAGTTAATGATGAAAGAATTGGGGCTTCAGGATGTTTGGAGAGAAGTGAATCTGTCAAAAAGGGACTTTACTTTTTTCTATCACCCACATTATTCTAGACTTGATTATTTTTTTATGTTTCAGAAAGATTTCTCATAGAGTGTTAAATTGTAAAATAGGAGTAATGGACTTGTCGGATCATATCCCAGTATATTTGGAAACAATTCTAAGTGAAGAAAAAAAGAGACACCTCTTGGAGGCTGAATACAAGTATTTTACATCCTATGAGGGAACAAATTAGAGAGGATATAAAAATAATTATATCGATGAAAATGATAATGGGGAAGTTTCTCCTATAATTCTGTGGAATGCGCTAAAAACGGTTTTAGGGGAGAAGATTATTGGTTATAGCACTAATTTGAAAAATAAATTATATAGTTTGTAAATTGGACACTATCCAGCAGTCCTTTTTGTTATTTTACAGCCAATTGTACACTCAACCCAAAGTGGATGAAAAATGTATGTCAGATTTTCTCGATAAAACAATTTTGCCCAAAGTAATTGAAGACCAGAACAAATTTTTGACCTCAGAAATAACAAAATTGTAAATTAAAAAAGCAATTTCGAACTCTATCTAATAAAGCACCAGGGCTAGATGGTTTCCCCTCGGAATGGTATAAGGAGGTGAAAGATCTCTTGATTCCGAATTTGAAAACCTCTTTTAATTATGTCTTGACAACTAGAATAATACCTCCCTCATGGACTGAAGCATCTATTTCCGTGTTAACTAAAAATGGAAGGGATAGTTTGGAGTGTCGAAGCTATCGCCCTATTAGTGTGCTTAATCAAGATTATAAAATATTTACAAATATTATTTCTAAAAGACTTGAAAATATTTTCCCTCAAATAGTAAGCTTAGATCAAACTGGTTTTATTAAACAGCAAAAGACACAGGATAATATTTGTCGAACATTGCATATAATTGATCATGTAGTTAAAAATCAAAGTAAGATGTTATTGATAAGCCTCGATGGAGAAAAGACATTTGATCGGGTTAATCTGACATTCTTGTACAAAGTATTAGAAAAATTTGGATTCCATCAATCATTCATAGAAACAATTCAAGCCCTATATAAAAAAATTTAAATCAATGAAGCTCTCTCAAAACCATTTGAATTAGAAAGAGGAGCGAGGCAGGTGTAACGCTGGTGTAGGCAGGAAACAGGCTTGACGATAGAAGTCACTTTTAAATACTTTAATGATTTAAACAGCGAAACTGACAGGACACACGAATAAGCACCATCACGTCACTTTAACAACGAACAAGGACTGGACTGACACAGAGGGAATATATACACAGAAACACAGGAGGATAACAAGCAAGGCACAGGTGACCGACATAATGACTAACGAGACACAGCGGACTGAAATGAACTAATGATGGACAAGCACATGGTGAAACAAAACAAAGCTCACATGACAGGACTAGACTCAAAACAAGGAACATGTGACAACTGACAGGACAGGGAAAGAAAGAAACAGATAAACAAAAGACCAGATCATGACAGTAGGGGTGTTCAATAAGTCTGTTATGTTTCGCTATTTTTATTGAGGCTTTAAGCAAAGGAGTTATTCAGAACAGTAATATCACAGGAGTAAAGATGTTTGGTCAAGAACATAAACTCTCGCTCTTCGCAGATGACGTTTTAATTTACCTGACAAATGCAGATTCCTCTTTATTCAACCTATTATCTTATTTTAATTCATTTAGCATTGTTTCTGGATACAAAATCAATATTCCTAAAACTCAGATACTGTGTTTTAATTACAATCCGAGTCAGATAGTATCCTCTAAATTTCAGTTAAATTGGGACTTGGATTATAAAAAATACCTAGGGGTGAATATACCAAAAGATTTATCAAAACTTTATGATGTAAACCTGAAACCCCTATGCCAGAAAATAAATAAGGATATTAGGAGATGGGATTTACTTCCAATTTTGAACTTTGAATCACGCATTGATACGGTTAAAATGAATATTTTCCCAAGGCTGCTATATTTGTTTCAAACACTTCCAATCGCTATTACCGACAAGCACTTCAAAGACTGGGACAAATTAATCTCAAAATTTGTTTGGCAGGGTAAACAGTCCAGGTTAAAACTTCAAACCCTTCAATTAGCAAAGGATAAGGGGGTCTGTCTCTGCCCTGATTTAAAGACTATTAATAATAATAATAATAATAATAATAATAAATTTTATTTATGATGCACTTTACATTTCCAGGAAATCTCAAAGTGCTACAGTATCTGGACGTTAATAACAGTCCCAAGTGTCACAAAAACAATAAATAGCAATAAAAACACCACAACACATCAGCCCAGTTGAAGATCCTGATATGTTGGTGCAACATAGATTACCATGCTAGATGGAAAGAAATAGAATTAAACATGTCTAGTGATCGTCCAATTCAATCTATACTTGGAGACAAAAAATTAATTAAGGAGCAGATCGAAAGAGTCAATCAGTGGATTTCGTTACCCTTAAAACTTTGGTTAAGACTTATAAATAAAAACAACTGGCAAGAAGAGATTAAAGTATTGAGATGGGTGGCTCATGATCCTGATTTTTTTACCCAATAAATTAGATGGAACATATAAAGGCTGGCCTGGGCTAGGCATAACTATCCTATAGAGTATTTTTCAGTAAAGGGTCTATAAGAGACTTTCAGTCAATCAAGAGACAATATCAGCTAGATAACTGACTTTTTATAGATTTTTGCAAGCCCGTCATCACATACGAGGTTTCATGACAAGAGAGAAAAATGTCTTTGATTTACCCATTCTTAAGATTTTCATCAAGGCTTATGAATCTGAGCCTGATCTAAAATTGATTTTGAGGATTTACAAGGACCTCCAAGAGGTTAAAAATAAAAATACGGTTAGTATTAAACAAAAATGGGAAAGGGATTAAAATCTCTCAATATCTGATGACATTTGGTTAAAACACTGTGGATTTCAATGGAAAATCACCAGCTCAAATTCATAGAGGTGTTTTTGATGGAAGAGCCTATGCAGATATTTTATTACTCCTGCACAAAGGTCTCATTACATGGGCACCTCAAGTTGTTGGAGAAACTGCGGGGTCCAGGGGGTGAGCCATTTTCACTTGTTTTGGTCATGCCCACTGTTAAAGAATTTCTGGACTACAATCCAGACTGAGTTGAGCTCAATCTTCAAAATACAAATGACAGTTAATTGGGACAAACTATTATTTGGCTTTTTGTACACAGTAGACAATGTATATTTGGTATGTTGAGTTTAGCAGCACGGAAAGCTATCACAAAGAAATAGTTGATTCCTAATCCCCCAACATTAGATGACTGGCATCATATTGCATATGCAATGTTTAACATGGAGAGGATTACTTTTCAGAAAAGGCTTCAAAAAGTCTATTTTGACAACATGTGGGAGAAATGGAGAGTATATATTCTGCATAGAAGGCCAGATTTGGTGTCAAGTTAAGTCAAGTCATCTTCATTTATATAGCGCTTTTTACAATGCAAATTGTGGCAAAGCAGCTTTACATTAATAAGAAAATGGTTTCATTGTCCAGCTTATTATATATATTATTGATTCATTCTTTTGCAAATATCAGTAGTCATTAGTCTAGTTAATTTAGGTATAGCAGCATTGCAGAAAACAGTGATGTAATCGTCCGGCTCAGCTCAGTTCGCATACAACGGCGCCAATGCAGGCATATCAAAAACACTGCTGAATATCAAGCAAGTGTGCCCAACTTAAGCAAGCCAAAGGCAACAGCGGCAAGAAACCAAAACTCCAAGAAATGGAGAAAAAAACCTTGGGAGAAACCAGGCTTAGTTCTCCTCTGGCCAACAATGAACACTTGTCCGATACTCAGGCATAGTTACTGGTCATTAAACCAATTTGGAATCGCAACAGTCAAAATATTTAATCTAGTTCCATCTAGTTTAAAATCTTTTTGATCACGCCGGTATGGGACGGTTTGTTGGGATATGTGCCACTGGCTGATGAGTCGGTAAGGTCTTCACAAAGGATGAGCTAGTTAACACAGTCTCCACCGACACCACACGGCCACATTGCTGCCACACCCAGGCACAGGTTCCCCGTCCGACCCGGACACGGCCCAGATCCAGGCAATCACGTTCATTGGTAAACCTCGGGATAAACCGTTGATTTAGATTAAAAGATTAAAAACTAGCGATGTCAGATTAATGTGATAGGCAATATAAGACAATATCAGATATATAGTGAAGATAAAGTAGACAGCAAACAATGAGAATAAATAGATTCAAAACAAAGCTATACGGAGCAACAGACTCAAACAATTCAGCAGCGAGACAGACAGGAGCAGACAGGAGCCTGTCTATGTGGCCTAACATGGCCTTTGTTGCCGTTCAAGCCTATCGTGTCTATGTGGCCTAACGTGGCCTTCGTCGCCGTTCAAGCCTATCGTGTCTATGTGGCCTAACGTGGCCTCTGTCGCCGTTCAAGCCTATCGTGTCTATGTGGCCTTTGTCGCCTTTCAAGGCTTTGTGTATGTGGCCTATTGTGGCCTTTGTCTTTGTTGATATTGTTACCTCTTCTCTTTTCTCCTTTCTTTCTTTGCCTTCTCTCTCACCACTCAGTGGTATTCATTCTTCCTTGCTTTTTCTTTACGCTATGGTTAAGTGACCTTTTCCACTGGTAAGTACAAGTCTTTAGAAGTCAATAATTTTTGCTTTTGTGTTTCAGGAACTACAATAATCACTACTGGCATATTTCCTTTCCTCTCACAGTTCTTTGGGGGGTAGGCTCCCTCACAGGATAAATTCTCCTTCACCATTTCTGGGGGTCGGCTACGCCCCTGCCTTCATCTTTAGGCAGGAAATGCAGAGTCCGCAACCCTCAGGATCTAAGCTACGGACAGGGCCTACACCAAAGAACTTTCTTACTATATTTGCTTGCTGATTGTTAATAAATATCATTGTTACTTTATCTTATCTCCCGAGTCTTTCTGGTTGAACTGGATAAAATATTTTGACTGTTACGATTCCAAATCGGTATAATGACCTGTAACTCTGCCTGAGTATCGGATAAGTGTTCACTGTTGGCCAGAGGTGAACTGGCCCCCCGACTAAGCCTGGTTTCTCCCAAGGTTTTTTTTCTCCATTTGTTGGAGTTTTGGTTCCTTGCCACTGTTACTTTTGGCTTGCTTAAGTTGGGGACACTTGCTTGATATTCAGCAGTGTTTTTAGTATGCCTGCATTGGCGCCGTTGTATGCGAATTGAGCTCAGCCAGACGATTACGTCACAGTTCCACCTGGATCCACTCCAGACCTTCCACCGCCTGAGCCAGGTCCCGGGGTAGCTCTACCCAGTAAATTTTTTTTGGGGGGGGGGGGGCCATATGTCTGTGGCCGTAGAGGCCAAGAAGGCCTGGCTGCCTCCGTGGACTACACTCTGGAGGCCACCTGACCTACCTGCTCCTACCCATGGCCTCCAGGGTGCCCGCCGACCTCCCAGATTTGACTCTTTTTGGCGCAAGGTTGCCTTCCGGTAGGGGGACGTAATGTTACATGTATAGCGGTTCTGGACTCTGTTTGTTGTCATGTTTCATGTGCTCTTTGTTTTGGTTTTTCCCGCTACTCATTGGTCATCTTCATCAGCTGTGTCTAGTTATTACCTTATTTCTCCGTTTGTTTGCACTTTTATACATTCCCTGTGTTTTCCCTCAGTCCTTGTCCTTTCTTGTTTGTGTTTAGATGTGTTTGATCTTCTGTTCCCTGCATCTTCATTAAAAGACTTGTTATTATTACTATGTCGACTCTGAGCTTCCCTGGCTGCATATCACATAACACTGCATCGGTCTCTGGGGAAAAAAAAAAAACACAGGGGATTGACCATGTTAAATGGTAACGAAACCCATGGGCTACATCAGATAAAAGGCATGTGTAGTGGTTGAAAAAGATGAATGATACAACGTTGTTCTTAATTCAGTTGGTTAACTAAAAAAATTAGGTGTAATTCAAGGAGTGTCCAGTAGGGGGAACTAAAAGGCTGCCGAAGGTAGCAGACACGAAAGCTGCTGTGCGTCACAACCAATACAGCTCAGCACGCAGACAGCAGCACGAGTTGGTGTCTTTTCATTTAATATCTATTTTCCCCCTTTTCCAGGTATGTAATATTTAATGCAATGTAATATGTAATATTTAATATAAATGCCTTCCTGTTATAAGATAAGACTATATAGTCATTTGTAATACTGGATATTTCTGAACACGTGTAAAATGTGAGATTTGATGGTTCGATTGTCATGTTAACCATGCGAACCACAAGGAAATTATCTATAAAAATGCATTGTCTAACTGGAATGGAAAATATACCTTTTAGTAACTGAAATTGTAATGATGTTTTGTGGAATGTAATCCATGTTATTTTTGTAGTTTACAGTTAATCTATTGATTGATAATGGGTTACTGTAATAGTGTTCAAATAGTTTATTTCATTTCATTTTCAGTTCCCAGTAATAGAAAAGTTGAAAAAGAGGACTGAATGTTATAATAAATGTATTTAAATCACAGTGTTATGCTGACTATGTGAATTGCTGATTTAGCATGGCTATTAATGTGAACTAATGTCTTGGTGTGGGCGCTCAATTCTCTGATACATGCTATATTACATGTATATGTATATGTATTGAAAGAATGTCACAGCCAATACAGCTCAGCACGCAGACAGCAGCACGAGTTGGTGTCTTTTCATTTAATATCTATTTTCCCCCTTTTTCCACTTTGCTGCTGTCTTCTGATATGTCCTAATTTAATAATACTACTTGTGAAGATAAGCACTAAACTGGAGAATTTCAATTGTCTCATTACACTCTACATTTTACTTTTTTTTTGATGCAAAAGATAACATAATATTCGATATATTGGCAGCTGAAGATATATATTATTGATCATTCCTCCCCTGTAGTTCCCACACCTGAACCCAGTCACAACATGACGGTCACAGCAAAGCCTGTGCACAAAATGGCTGCCAGTCCAAGTGTGAAGTTATTGGGGTGTATTGAGTTAAAGATTGTGGCCAGAGCAAGACGCTGATTATTGATGTCGTGGAATGCAAATTGATTTAAGCTGAAGCAAGACCTCAAAATAAAGTCAAAGTAGTCGTCCGAAACAGTTCAGACCACAGTGTAACCATGCAGCCAAAGGGCGTGCTCGCTGAATGTTCAGTGGTTGACTGGATTAAGTCTGTCCCTATATTTGATAATACTAGCACTTCACAAGATACCACTTTCCTGATGGCAAGTCTTTTGGTAAAGTCGGAAGAACCGGTGAGCCTCAATTTTAATGATTCTCCCATTTCTGAGCATAAAGCTCATATCATTGAGAGGATAAACCACAAAGTGTCAAGTGCATTTGCAAAGCATGATCTAGATGTGGCACATAGAATAGAGCTTATTGAACATGTTCCTTTTAAAGAGTCCACACGTCGTGTCTCTCCAGCTAATTTTGAGGATTTGAGAAAACACCTGTTAGATTTGCTTGCTAGCGAGAACATTGAGGAAGCTAACAGTCCTTATGCTTCCCCAGTGGTAAGGAAGAAAAATGGAGATTTGAGAATGGAGGTTGATTACCGCAAAACTGAATAAACTGACAAAAAGAGATGCATATCCTCTCCCGAGGATCGAGGAGACGTTTACTTTGTTGTCAGGCTCTAAGTGGTTTTAGGGTTTTAGTGATTTTAGATTTAAAAAGTGGATACTATCAATTAGAAGTTGAAGAAAGTGACCATCCCACAATAGCATTCACTACGGCATTTGGAAATTGGCAATTTTGGCGTTTACCACAAGGGCTGACAAACTTTCCTGCCATTTCAAAGAACCACGGAGAAAGTCATGGCTGGTTTGAATTTGCAGGAAGTCACAGCTTTCCTTGATGACTTAATCATTTTTTCAGACACACTTGAACAGCATGAGGATAGGCTCATGAAGGTTCTCCAATGGATTTCTGCATTTGGGCTGAAGTTAGCGCTTTCCAAGTGCAAGTTCTTTCAATCTTCCGTTAAATACCTAGGACATATTATTTCTGCTCAAGGTATACACCCTGACCCAGAAAGGATTTCTGCTCTAATAGAATGGCTTCTTCCAAAGACTGTCAGAGACCTGAGGTCGTTCCTAGGCTTTGCTGGGTATTACTGGCGATTCGTTGAGGGCTACTCTCAGATAGTCAAGCCTCTAAATGCGCTGTTACAGGGTGAATTTTCTACTAGAGGACGGTCAACATCATTGTACCGGGTTAGGAGTAAAGCGCAATCCTTAGCTGGGAAATGGAACAATGAGTGTCACGTTGCTTTCGACACCATCATTCAGAAGCTTATAACTGTGCCAGTTCTAGGTTTTGCAGACTGGAAGTTGCCATACATTTTACACATTGACGCCAGCATCACTGGCATAGGCGCTGCTTTATATCAAGTTCTAGATGGAAAGACTAGAGTTATCGCCTACACCAGCTGCGGTCTATCTAAGAGTGAGAAAAACTCCCCAGTGCAAAAGCTAGAGTACTTAGCACTCAAATGGGCTGTGTGTGAAAGGTTTCACTATTTCTTGTATGGCACAAAATTTACCGTGTTAACAGACAACAACCGATTAATATAGGTCCTCACAACGGATAAATTGGATGTGGCTGGCCATAGGTGGCTCGCAGCTCTATCTATGTATGATTTTGATATTAAGATATTTGATATTAAGTACCGAGCAGGGAAAACTAATGTCCGGATGACCTTTCCAGTCGTCCTCAAGAACCACTTGTGGATGATACTGAGGCCATACAGATAGATGAATGTGTAGCAAACTTGATAAGCAGAGCAAAATGTGCAGCAACTGAGTTTGAAAACATTGAGCATGAAGCAATCAAAACTGTGTGTATGCGACATTCAGTGTGTTGCGAGACACATGTTGTACAGTTGTGCAAGGAGGGAGACCTGGTGGAAGGCAGAGTTATTCCAAGTCCTGCTGCCGTGATGCTTCTTTGCTATGAAACCGTTGTCCCTGATGATTTCTTAAAATCTGAGCACTGGCCTGGACAAACCACTTTACCCAGTATGACTTCCACAGATTGGTACAAGTTGCAAAGAGAAGATGTAGCCATTGGAAGGGTAATTGACCTTGTGGTTTCTGGGGAAACTTTAACTCAGGCAGATAGGCTCAAAGTATTGAAAGAAGTGAGTCTAATACTGAGGGAAAGGCCCAGACTAAGCTTGGTAGATGGTGTACTATGCCGTATGGTGTCTGATCAGTATGGGCAAAAATACAAGCAGCTAGTGGTTTCCCCGAGTTTCAGAGACAGAGCTCTTGAAGGAGTCCATGACGAAACAGGGCACATGGGGTATGTAAGAACTTTGGAGCTGCAAGAGGTAAATTTTATTGGCCCAAAATGGCAGAATATGTTGAGAGAAAGTGCAGGACTTGTGAGAGGTGTGTCAAGAGAAAGGCTTTGTATTGACTATCTTTCATTAGAGCCGGATTCAAATGATACCCATAATATCTTAGTCATTACTGACTTTTTCACTAAGTTTTCTTGGCATTTTCCACTAAAGACCAAACAGCCAAAACTGTGGCTTCAGCGTTGTGGGAAAATCTCATCAGCAGTTTTGGTTTTCCTAAGAGAATACATAGTGATCAGGGGGACAATTTTGAGTCTGAGCTTGTGAAGGAGTTGTGCACGCTAGCTGTAGTTAAGTCACGCACGACACCTTACCACCCACGGGGAAACCCAGTTGAAAGATTTAATGGAACTCTTCTGGATTTACTGGGAACCCAGAGTGATAAAAAGAAAGAGTATTGGAGAAAATATGTCTGTCCCCTAGTGCATGCATATAATTGCACTAGGAATGATGCGATTGGTGAGTCCCCTTTCTTTCTGATGTTTGGACACCAAACTTGTCCGCCAATCGACCTTTGTTTTGGAATTAACCCAAAAGAGCATAATCATAAAACTCATACTCATTATGTCAGGAAGTTGAAGCGAAGGCTGACATATGCTTATCAATTGGCCATTCAAAATTCTGAAAAAGAGGCAATTGATGAACAAAGCCAGATTGAATAAGAAAGTGACAGCTGCTGCGGTAGAAGTTGGCAATTGTGTTCTTGTTAAGAACGTCAACATCCGCAGAAAACATAAAATTGCAAATCGTTGGGAATCCACCGTATTGTGGTGATAAAGCAGCCTTATGCAGAGATCCCTGTATATGTTGTTAGGCCTGAGAATGGTGAAGGCCCTGAGCGTGTCCTGCACAGAGATATTTTATTCCCATGTGGGTTTCTTCCAACCAGTCCTGATGAGATCGAGGAGACTCCAGCTGTTGAAATAGCAGTTACAGGCAGGATGCACAGACATGAAGTTGGAAGGGAGTTTGGAAGTTGAATGTTGTGAAAATAATGTGGATGCCAAAGGTCCCATGGTGTCTCTAAACCCTTATACCCCAGAGTTTCAGATGGGGACACGCGTTGCAAGAAGTCCCTGTTTCTTCTGTGTATCACAGTTTGTTGAATGAGCAAGAAGTTGAAATGCGCCAAGGTGATTGGCAAAGTGCAGAATCTGTTAAGAACACGGTGGAAGAGAGATGTGAGGCTGTAATTCAGCATGATGTCTTATCCTTAGGGGAGGAGGTTAAAGAGATGACAGTACATCCTGGTGAATCGTGTGCTGAAAAGATAATTGATTCTCCTATTGCGTTAAGGAGGTTCCAAAGAGAAAAGAGACCCCCAAGTCAAGTGAAAGATTTTGTTAATGTGTCATAATGTGGAATGCAGTGTGCAAATGTAGAACCCAAATCCAACTATTTTAGTCAAGTAATTGAAATGATGCAACAACAAATGAGAGTGCAACAAACTGTGAATTGTTGTTTAGCCTTGTGAGTAATGTACCAAATTAAGTATCTGATGAGGACATCAGAGTTTCAGCAGGGGAGGATGTAACCCACCCAATTAATTGAGGTTGTTCCTATGTATTTGTTTTTTCTTTTCTATTTTTCTCTTTCCTAATGCATAAAATGTTCATACATATTTTTTTATTGAATTTTTTATCATTTTTACAATTATTAATTTGTTTTCATGATGGACAAAAATAAGTAAAAGAAACGCATTGATGAGTGCTGATGTCACATTCGGGCCAGCTCGTTGAAGAGAGAGTGATGTGAGCCATATGTGTGGCTATTAATCTTATTAATCTTGCCCATCTTCAACATTATTTCTCTAAATTGATGTCTTAACTGTTTTATTGCATTAGGTAAGTCTCAATCATTCTTTATTTTCATAAATATTGTTTAATATGTGTTTGTATGCTGTTCATTTGCACAGCATAAAGTGTGCAATACAATACTTGTAAAGTGTTTATGGTGAATTTGTATACTCGTTAACCTATTTGCACATTTATGTTATGAAATAATGTTGTTAGAGTTTAAAAGTTATAAATGTCAAATTGGCTCGACTTGCTCAGCTATATAAGCACGGAAAATATGCTCGTTAGGACTAATTGGAGATAAATTAATTGATGACACAAATTTTATTGCTAGTGTAGTCCGGGACGTTTTGCAAACATTTTTAGCCCAAATTTATAAAAATACAGCTAAAAATATACAATTAAATCTTTAATTGACTAAGTAAAAGGAAGAAGAGGTTTTATTTGTTCAACTTATTCTAGTTTTACCTTTTTAACATTCAGGAGCAGCTATGAAGAATCCAGTACTTCCGTCGCCAACCAAGGCAGAAAAGCATATCAAGAATTTTCTCCGCTTGGCCCCAGGGTGTCATAATCATGTCTGTTTATCTGTTTATTCGGTTCCCAGGTCCCGTCATTTTACACGTGTTCTTTGTTTTTGTCACATTGTCACATGGTCTTGGTTCAGTCACGTGTTCTCCGTTTGGATTTCCTTCTCGTTATTAGTTTATTATCTTCAGCTGTGTTCGTTAATCAGTTATGTCTATCACCTGTGCCCCACTAATTATTCCTCTTGTGTTCATCTGTATAAATTCCCTCTGTGTCAGTCCTGTTCTGGTTCTTCGTTAAAGTTACGTGCTCGTGTCGCCACGTGTCTACATGACGTATTCCAGATGAGCAAACGCCCTAAAAAATACGTCTCACAGATGAAAACGTGCACATCATACAGACGTCTCCGCAACGTATTTGTGCTATCTGGGACATAGACATATACACTAGCCGTCGCCTTGGGGTTCTCAGCATGCGTCAAAACCGCCAAAAATAATTCAGAGAATACGGTTACAGTTCATTGAAAACAATTAATGTGTTTCATTCACTTATAATTAATTTTTACTACTAATTCTTTTTTATTATTTTTGTGTAGCAGAGGCCAGCCAGTAGTTGCTGTGTGAGTAAAACCTCACTCCTCTAGCCTCAAGAGACGCTCTAGCAACAGACGCTAGAGGTTGCAGCCTTTAGCCTCCTTGGTAGAGTGTCCGACTCCCACACCCTAAAACCTGGGTTCTAGGCTGGGAGGGTTTCATATGCATTCAGGCAGTAATGTACATAACTAAGTTCTGCAAGTGCAGACACACATATTTGATAGAAAGTTGTAATCGTTTTATTGATTCAGTGCATGGTGTGAGACCCCAAACCCAGGGCTCCAAATACTAGTGTTACTTTCACCGCTTCGTTCATTCACGTGCGGCAGTGTAACAGCTCGTTAGTTCACGTTCGGGGAATGATGAGAGGGAAAAAGTTTGCTGATGCATGCCATTTACTAATTTGTGCAGAGTAAAGTCGTCACAGTTACAGCTCGAAATAACTCCCGAGTGGATTGATTTGAAGTCCAATTTTCACAGTATAGCGAGAGCAAAACATTCACATCACTCTAACACGCTTGATCTGAACTACAATACCCATGAAGCATTTTGCTAAGGACTACAATACCCATAGATATTGGTCTTAAAGTCATCACTCTTTTTCCCCTAAATAGAGATTAATTGTATTTGGTGAGCTCAGACCCAAGTAGATTTTTTTCCTCCTTTTCTTTGATCTAGATTTGATAAACAGGTTACACATACCATGAAAATGAAACTCTGCAATCATTTGGAAAGTCTAAATGTAATGTAGCAAAACAATACGAGTATAAAAGAACACATTAAGCTAAACAATAGAAGCTCCTCCTGACTGCACTCAATTCATTGCATTGCTGTGTATCAAGTATGTTGGCATGTTCATGTTAGAAGTAACAAACAATGCTTTGATTGCAATAGAAGAAAGAACGTCACCCTGAAGAATCAGAGCATTGGTGAGAAGCACTACTTTAAAGTTGACAATGTTTTTCTTATTGATATTGTTTATTTAAATCACAATGGAGCCCATTTCCTTGCATTGTATGCATTCTACAGAATTTGAATTTCCTCCTAGATTAAAAAAAAAATACATTTGTGTTCTGATAAAGAAAGTCAAAGACCCAGGTTTAACTATTTTAAGCATGAAAAGCCCTAATTTGTGACCCACTGTTTGCACTGAATTTTCACTCAGCCATGAAACTGAAACAAGAAAATCTTTTCAATACACCAAAATATTTTGATTATTTTCTTAATTTTCTTTTGGTGCTTTTTGTTAGTTTTGATGCTTATTTTGTTGGTATATATTCATTTTTGTTCATTTTCTTGCTTGTTTAGTTCCTTTTTTATTTTTATATGATGTTGCAGAGTTTTATTTTTCATGTTGTTTCAATTGTACAGGTTTTTTTTTTTTTGCATTTTTAAATAAATTTCTATGTTCTGCATCACTGTGTTGTGTTTATTTTCGTTTTCTGTTTAGAATATAACTGAGCCTTTAAATCCTGATTGGTCCAGCCGAATTCCTGACATGTATTTAAGGACCGCTCCAAACACTCATTCTCTGCCATGTGCCTCGTTGATTTTGTGCTTATGCCATTGCTCTTCACAAATTTCGATTGTTGTCATTCGTTACGTCATCGTTTGATTGAGAGTGTCGCCGGTTTAGTAAGACTGTGATTGTTTGTTTATTGTCATTTCTGATTTCCTGGTTTACTTGATCCTTGTCTGTTATACGACTACGACTTGAATGCGGAATTTGATTTGTTTGCCCAAGACTGTAAATATTGCTGTACAAAACTCTTGTAAATATATTTCACTTTAAGGGAGGTAGGGGGTTTGACGCCAATTTACTTGATATTATTTTCACTTTGTTTGTGGTTAAGGGAGGTAGGTAAGTTACGTTGTATTTTGTTTAGCACATTGACCTTGAATGTGATTTCTTCTTATTTTGGTCTTTACATTGGTGTTTGTTTTGGTTTCTAATGTGTCTCTTTTGAGACAGGAAGCGGGCTAGTTTTGGATTGCACAGCTTTCACTTTAATTAGGGTTGTCAATTGCTGTGTTATTTTTTTGGTCATTATTTGCAGGGAATTCTGTGAATGTGATTCTGATTGGTGGGATTTCTTTTAGTTCATAAAGTCTTGCTTGTGTTTAAAGTATTTTGTGTTGTGTACTTGTGCAAAATGCAAAATCACTTCAACAGTGCTAATACTCAGAGTATATGGCAAGGTATAAAGAGTATTACTGATTATAAGAACAACTCTGTCTGTTCCAATGGTGATGTAGCACTGACCAACAAGCTTAACAGGTGCAACAATTACCACAGCAGAGAATGAACGGGGACTTGCATTAAGTACAAATGAGGTACAGTGTGCATTGAGGAGAATCCACAGAAAGCTGTAGGCCCAAATAGAGTCTCAGGAAGGGAACTTAAAAGAATATGCTGGAGAGTTAGTGGCAGTATTTACAAGCATCTTTAACCTGTCTTTATTGCAGGCAAGAGTCCTCAAGTGCTTGAAGTCAGCAATTATTGTTCCAGTACCAAAGAAAACAAACTTCAGTATGATTATCATCCAGTTGCATTAACTCTAGTGATAATGAAGTGTTTTGAAAGATCTCTCACACATTAAGATTGCTACTCTCACCGCTCCCTGCAAGGACACCACATCTGCTAAATCAACCAGCAACTATCAATTCAAATCCACAAAATATCAACTTCAGACGCAGAGCATCTTCCTCTGCTGACAGACAGGCTTGCAACAGTTTTAACATTGGCACCTGCACCAGACAGCGGTGCAGATATTTGCACATATGCAATTTCTGCAGCGGTGCTCAAGCTGTCATGTATGCCTTGTATTCAAAGCTGTTAATAATAAAAAACCTCCAAATTATATATCGACTCCTGTGGCTATTTCTCGTCTTTCTTTGGAACTAGCCTACCACCCGGACATCGATTTCACTGATTATCTACTGTCTGGCCTCAAACACTGTTTTAGACCTGCCGTGGAATGCCCGCTCTCCGAAAACATCATCTGTAATAATCTGAGCCCGACATCATAAACAATCTGATTACAAAAGAAGTTGAGTCAGATTTGACGACCCCCCCCCATTCAAAGTTTTTCACATCAGCCCCATTGGAGTGACCGTCCAGCGACTATTGAGCTTCCAGTGGATGCAGCGACAGCTCTCACTTTCGAGTATCCATATTTTCCTTCTCCATCCGGCGAGGCTCACCTGTCCGATGTAATGAGCCTTGGTCTCCAGTCAGACGCAGCGAGAGCCCTCCCAGTTAAGCATCTATGTTTTCTCCTTCTCCATCCAGCGAGTGTTGATCTCTCAGAGGATGCAGTGTCAGCCTTCTTTATTAGGTATCTATGTCTTTTCCTCCTCTGTTTGAGAAGCTTTACCCATCAGATGTGGCGAGCATTGGTCTCCCGGAGCATTGGTCTCCCATCGGTCGCCGCAAGTGTTCTCCTGACAGTGCGTTCTAATTCCTGTGCACCGCCAGCGGCCAATAGGACCCACTCATCCGTCACCGGGAATCGCTCCAGTCGGAAGCTGAGTGAGCGCCTTCGGTCAGTCGTTCTTGAACCACGCCTTTGGTCCTTTGGTCGGTAGGGCTCAACCTTTCGACGCTGTGAGCATTGGTCTCCCATTGGATGTTGCCAGACCCCTCCCCATCGGGTGCTCCAAATCACACACTCCCCGTCAATTGGCCAGCAGACCCCCTTTTTTTTTTATACTAGTTATCTCGCAACTATGACCGTATTTCTGGCAATTGTGAGAGTAAGAAAAAAATGTCTTTTTTTATTTTTATTCCATGGCAGCTCTCAAGAGAATTGTTCTTTTAAATGGGCAATAAACTTACCTGGTTTTATTTACTCAGCATTTATATTTTCATTTAGTGCTTGACTAGTGTTCATTTTATTTGTGCTTATTGTGTTTTGTACATTGATGGTGATATTAAGAATAGCTTTTGACAGATTCCTCGTACATATAAACACATTCAGCTCATTCCACTGTGGTTCTGACAGGTTGGTTTAGTTGTTAACTGAAAAGATTAGTCACGTTTATTTTTATAGCACTTTATATAGTAAGCCTAAAGATTGTTTCAAAGCAGTTTCACTGTTATAAACTAGAAAATAAATCATAGAAATGAGATATATTCTATTTCAGTCATAAAGCAGTTCAAAAAAGACAATAGAGTAATTATTCAGCTCAATTCAGTGCTTTAAAAATCACACTCAGTGTGCAGTGACTCCTCATCAAGAGGTTTACTGACCTGTTGCGTAATTCGTAAAAATGGTGTCTGCAAGTGAACAAATGCACCTGAAAACAGCTGCAAAACCAAATTTATTCACTTTGACTCCAGGATGAATTGAATGGGAAAATCTATTCGAGGAAAGCAGCAAAGAACATCTTGATCCAGCCAAGCTCAAGATTGTAACTTCAGTATACCTTTAGAAAACATGTCAGCAACAAAAAAAAGAAAAAAAAAAGCATCATCTCTGGAGAAATGAGTTTCCTGCAGGTCATTTGTTTAATGTTGTTTAATGTTAAGGATGTTCACTGGTCTTTGCAAATGCATCTGCAGTTCTTCTCAAACAGCTGGTTGTGTCAGACAACTCATTAATACACATAATCATCGTGTTATTCTGTTGATAAATAAATAAATAAATAAATAAAAGAGCATCTCTATTCAGTCCCACACAGCTTGTGTCTTGTTTACCACATTGAAAGAGTCTCAGCATAAAAAGGACATGCAGCAAAACTTCTCATAAAAGAACAAAAACAACACAAATAATAAAGCGTATTTTGGGCATGTGTGGTTTGGAAATGAGGTTAGATGGCTTTCACTTGCTCGCAATCTGACAGAAGTAGGACAGAAAACAGGAAGCGCTGGAGCTAGTTTCTCTGTGACTTCCTGTCAATCCTTTGTCTGTGCTTTTGGCCTCCAGCTGCCTTACGGACACTCGTTCGTTACCCTCACAGTTAATATGCTGTCGAAGAAGTTTGGACAAAATCTACACTTCTGTCAAAAGCCCTCTGGAGAAAACTGTCCTGCTGTATGAGGGCTTTTAAATTAAAACTTCATCAAGTCCATGATTAAACATTTATTTTTCTGAGACAAACCAAGTGTAAATAATTCTGTCTTTAAATGTGCTATACTCATAGAATTGTATATACAAACCTATAAAGTCTGTTGCTCAAAGTTTTTAGTACATGTCTAAATCTATACCTCAGTTTCAGTAATACAGAACTAACTAGTTCAAATAATGTGTTGGTTTTGCAATCCTTTTAAATATTATCATAGTGAACTCATGCGACACAAACTGAAAGCGATTCATCGGCAAAAAAATCCGAAAGCTTGAGATGCATTACACAATTTTCAATGACACAGTTTGTCACAGTGTGATGATTTTAAGAAACCTTTTGGAAGCTCGTCTGTCATTGGTTTGAAGAACTGATAGATTGTTCCATGAAACTCCTGCCACTTCACACCAATATATAAAGCCCTGCTTATTAAAGCTTTAACCTGTCGACTGTCATCCCCCTTTTTGAGCAGAGATCTGAGCTTAAAACGTTGTAAGTCATGAATGCTTTGGAATACAGAACTAAGGTTGATCTCTTTTAAAGAAGCACTTATCAGATTATTGCAGAAGCACTTCAAAAACTGAAAGTGTAAAAATGTTATAGAAGTTTAAGTTCAAAGTCATGTCTAACTGTGTTTTTCTAAATTTGAAGATAATGTACAATTTCAAAACTGTTTTGAGTTTAAGCTTTCCAAAGAGAACCCCAATTTTTGATGATTACTAAAATATGTGATTGGGATCAGGCTATATGGATTTGCCAATTAAAAGCCATGTTTCCTGTCCAGTAGGTAAGAAAGCTCACCGAAGACAATATCTGTAATATCACAAATATCTCTATTGCTTCTCCTAGCCAGAAACAAGAGATCTCAGAACACTGCTTACAAAAATATTGTTCAAATGTTGTTCTATTGTTTACAAGTTATGAAAGGTTATTTATGAATGTTCAAAATGTACAGTTTCTAAATTTTTTTTTTTTTTTTTATTTCCTCGGTTATGTGTCGTTACGGAAACATTGCATTTGATTGTTTTGCAAACATTATAGGAATGAATTATATAGAATGTTCTCTGAATGTTCTGAAACTAGTAGTAACATTTAAAAATAAATGTTAGACCAACATCCAACTAAAATGTTACATATAATTAAATGAACAATTCTATGAACAATGTATAAATAATGTTTTTTGTGCTAACACTTTGAGAACAGGCAGGCGGGTAAACAGCAAGACGTAGGAACAGGCAAGGTCAGACAACAGGATAAATGAAAACAGGGAATAAACGTTAGGAATTGTGACGGTAGAATCAACAATCCTCAGCCAACAAAAAAAGTAAATTGCTGAATCTACTTAAAAAAAACTTGTAAAATTAACTGATTTTGGAAAATTTGTTGATTTAACTTGATTAGGCTGTGTAGTGTGAACTTTTAGGTGGATGCAATAGTTAAACTAAAAAAATTTAGTACATAGTACTTAAGAATGTTGAGTGTGTTGTACTAAATCCATGTTCATTGTCGAAAATGACTGGAGCAAAGAATTTGCATGATAATAATAAAATTAACAAAAAAATGTTACCTACAATTAGAAACAGATGTTGATAATAGCCATTTTATATATATATATATATATATATATATATATATATATATATTTGTGAATCTTGTTTTATTCCTTCGCGGAAAACTGGAAACCACTATGATTTAAGCTTATTGGCAAGGCCTTAATCAGCTACTGCTGCTTCACAATCCATCATATTTGTATAAAAAGAGCTTGATATATTTACTGGACTTTAAGTTACAGCACAGGCAATGCAGCCGCAGCCGCCTCGTGCTCTGGATGTGGCGGCACAACTAGGTATGTTCATGATGATGGCCTATTTATGAACCAACGTTAAAAAAAATTAAATAGATTTTAATTTGCTCATTGTGTACAAAGGAAAAGACAGAAAGGCACATTGATGCAGGATAGTTTTATGTCGAATGAGACCGTTTGAGATCAGTGGCTTATTAGCTAGGTTGCAAACATCGGTTTTTACTGAACAGTGGTTTCATGTACCGTTTGTAAGTTATTTTAATCGGTTGTAAGTTCGTGGTTTGTCTTTTTTGATAAGTAAAAACCCGTGCTGCCAATACTAAACGAACATTCTAGAACGTTCGATTCTCACGTGTCGTTCACATGGAAATCACATGCGTTCACAATGCATGAATTAAGATAGCTTCATTAACAAGCAATTATTACCCTATTTTGTCTTTTTATTTTACTTATGTGGACTTGAATTCATGCATTGGCAGTGCAAGTTCTGCTTGTTTTCCTATGAAATGAGGGCTTAGCTCTTAAAACATTACAGATTAAAAAATGGTAGCTACACTCGAAACTCCGATTCCATGTCTGTACACTGATTGTCTGTGCTCATTCAAATCATTTAATGCACTAAAGATGCACTTAACAAAAAAATAATTCTCTTTTTCTCAAAATGCAGGTAATTTGCAAAATTTTACTCCGATTGTGTTCGTCTGAAAGAAGAATGTCATATACACCTAGGATGACTTGAGGGTAAGTAAATCATGGGCTAATTTTTATTTTTGGGTGAACTATCCCTTTAATTCATTCTTGCACATTTCAGTGAGAAGTGATGGCTTAATGTCAGTTTGTCCTATTTTTTTATTTATTTTTATTTTTTAGATTCTGTCAGAATTTAATCGTATATCTGTCAAAAACCTGCAAAACGAATTCTTTCAAGAACTGGACCAATTCACTCAGCGTGTCATCGATATCTTCAGGACTAAAGGAGGAGACATTGGCTCCAAACTTAAGAAGATTCTGCACCAGATTGACAGTGATGTAAGTTCCTCAGACACATCACAATTCATTTTCGATAGTAAAAAACAATTGTTGTTAGCATCATGAGCGCTAATAAATGTTCATAACTTTGCAGAAATCCGATGTCAATGTGAGACGAACAGCCGTTCTTCATGGCCTACCACTCCTCCTCGGAGAAGACCCCACCGATTTTTACAAGACATGCTTTGTAAGTATTTTTTTTCTGTGATGTGATTCTTTTTTAACAGGCAAACTGTTCTTCAAATTGTTTTGAGATTTGGCAAGAAGAGTTATGAAGGGGAAAAACAGTCAGGACACTGAAACAAAGAAAGAGATAGAGAAAAGAAAGTTAAAAGAAAAAAGACAGATTAAAGAGAAACAATTGTAAGAGACAATAGACGGGAGGTTGGAAATTTAGACCGGTAGGAAGAATAAATGAAAGACACAACAAATGAATGAAGTCAGTAAGGAGGTAAGAAAAGAAATATAAATGAGAGAAAGGAGGTTAGATGGAATAAAAAATCTGATATTTAATTATTTTAAAAATTCAATCATTGATGTATTTTGATACCTTTTCAAATATCAACTTATCAGATTTAGAATAGGTTTTTATTATAGGTTTTTATAGCTGGCCTTCAGTTTGACTTAATTTCTTTTCTTGCAGTTGTTTGAATGCCATTCATCCACTGATGCGTTCTGTTTGAAAAGGACTTTACATTTAGACATAATACAGTGTTGTTAATTTAGTTTTACATTTAAATGCAAGTATGTGCTTTTAAAAGAAGTTTTGTGGCTTACATTGATCTAATTTTTTGTTATATGCTATTCTTGTTTTTAGGACTGTGATGGAAATGAAGACATGGTCGACACGGCAATCGGTATCATGACAGTGATTCCCGAGGACTCTCCAACTGTGCCCTACTCCTTGCATCTTGATGCCACAACAGCAATCATTTTGGAAGGTACAGTGGTTGTGGACCTTGAAAATATTCCACAAGCAATGTGTCTGCTCTTTTGGCTAATTTATACTCTAAACTTAGAGTATCCAGCAGTTGTGAGTTTTGTCCCTTGGCCTCAAGTCACTGAAACCTAAAATCCAAAATGCAGTAATGTTTTTTCATGGTTAACCATTACTGAGTTGAGTTTGAATAGATCTATGCCTTCTCCAAAAAAATGAAAATATTATTCTAAGATATATTAGAAGATAACTTTTAAAGAGAACTGTACTAAACTCTGCGCCTGTACTTAACAGACTGTGAAGTGTTTACAAGATTTTCTTTTGACCACTTTGTAAACATGTAAAAGACAAAGAAACATTGCACTTTTTATTGTAAGTGCAGTATGTGCTTTTTTCCTACAATGTTGTCAGTGGGCCATGTTGACGAGCATGCCTTAAGTAATGTCTTTCATATTGTTTTATAGAGCAAATAAACATTCAAGTGTTGTGCAAAATCTGTTGTCTTTCTTTGTATTCTCAACTTAGAATTTTGAGTTCAGCTTGCTTGAGAAATGTAAGGCAATCAGTTTCCACACATTCTTCAAGTAAAATGAACAAGCAGACATGTTGAAATAACTGTTTTGTTTGAGTTCTGCTTACAAACCCAAACTTAAATCTGTAAGTTGACTGAACTTTTGAAATTGAGTTACTGGTACTCAAGTTTTATTGTAACCTCTACAAATATACAAGTTAACTCTACAAAGTAGTAGTAAGTAGTATTAAGTCAAAAATTCTGACCTAATTTGCTTGAAAATTGAGGCAATCAGTTTCCACAACTTTTCTAAGTAAAGTCAACTTATTACTTTTTACAGTGAAGTGCAAGTGTGAAAGCAGTCTATTTATAGTGCCGTGTTGAAGCTAATGAGCGGTGATGATCAGGGACAGCTGGCGAATGATTAGTGACTGGGTGAGGGATTATGGGAAGTGTAGTGCAACGGGGGGAACTACATTGTGAGTGGGTGACCTCTGGTGGTGGCTGGGTGTAACGAAGACTGAATACATGACAGAGATCTTGCACATTTAAATATCAAACAGTGTTTTTAAACGATGTATACAGTGCCTTGCAAAAGTATTCATACCCACTGAACTTTTACAGATTTTGACATGTTTCAACCACAAATAAAAATGTGTTTTTTTGGGGGGATTTTGTGTGATAGGCCAACACAAAGTGGCACATAATTGTGAAGTGGAAGGAAAATGATAAATGGTGTACAAATGTTTTAAAAGAAAATATCTGAAAAGTGTGGCATGCATTTGTATTCAGCCCCCTTTACTCTGATACCTCTAACTAAAGTACAGTTAAACCAATTGAGTTCAGAAGTCACCTAATTAGTAAATAGAGTCCACCTGTGTGTAATCTATGTGTAATTTGATCTCAGTATAAATACAGCTGTCAAATTTAAATAAAATATATTTGATGTTTTTACACGTTTTATTTTTTTTTTAATTATTTGTGATCAAACATTAATTGATGGACCCCCTGCAATACTGCTGCGGACGCCCTAGGGGTCGCGGACCCCCGGTTGAAGACCCATGGTTTAGATCAAAGCATATTCATGTATTAGAACGGCCCAGTCAAAGTCCAGACCTAAATCCAATTGAGAATTTGTTGCGAGACTTGAAAATTTCTGTTCACAAACACTCTCCATCCAATCTGACTGAGCTTGAGCTACTTTGCAAAGAAGAATGGGCAAAAATCTCACTGTCTACATGTGCTAAGAAGGTAGAGACATAATCCAAAAGACTTGCAGCTGTAATTGCAGAGAAAGGTAGTTCTACAAAGTATTGACTCAGGGGGCTAAATACAAATGCACAGCACACTTTTCAGAAATTTATTTGTAAAACATTTTGGACACCACCTATCATTTTCCTTCCACTTCACAATTATGTGCCACTTTGTGTTGGTCTATTACATAAAATCCCAATAAAATTAAATTTTTTGTTTGTGTTTATAATTTCAAAATCTGTAAAAATTCAGTGGGTATGAATACTTTTGCAAGGCACTGTAAGTGAAGGTCCTCAGGTGTGTTTGAGCAAGTGATGTCAGTGTCAGAAGATGTTGAACAGGCTTGAGCTCAAGAGAACTAGTGGGAAAGCCTACATAAATGAGAGAGCGAGAGAGAGAGAGAGAGAGAGAGAGAGAGAGTTTGAGCTGGCCGGCCATAAAGAGACTCATTAGGGATTTTAAGTTTGACTGGCCTTCAATAGCACATCATCAAATTAATTAGTGACTATAGTGAAGAACAGGCATTGCCTTGCTGAGAGTCTAAACTGCGAAATGTCACTGCAGAAACAGATCTGTGACTGAACAAGTATAAAACAAACCCTGATCTGATCTGTTTTATGTTCATGCTGAAGATGTGACACGTCTGAAGATCTGCCGCCAAAAATGTTCAATGCCAGTGGTAAAATGGGCCTAACAATTGCACTGTTAAAAGTACTGTAATTTTAACAGTAAATACTGCAAAAACAAAAAAAAAAGGTGACGGTACAAATCTGTCAATTGGTTAACAATAAGTTGCCTTACATATGAGGGAAATCTTACATTCTGTGTAGTTTTACAGTGAAATATTGTTAAATGTACCATTTTTGGAAGTAAAAAGAACAAATCATCTGATAATTTACAGTAAAAACTGACATTACCAGAATTCCTTGTGTGATTTCATTTTAATAATTATGTTCCTTAGTTTATTTTTATTTTTTATCAGTTATGTAGTTTTAAGTTAGTTTTAAGCATCTTAAACATTAAGAATTATTGTAGTAGTTGCCAGTTTTATTCTGTAAACGGACAGATTGATTTAACAACATAGCAACTGGCCAGAACATTGCAACACCCCTTCAGTAAAAATGACTTGCACTGTATTTTTTTTTTAAAGTTGTAAGAAAAACAAGGATTATTGGAGTATGTTTTACAAACAAAATAGGATTTCAGTGTTTCTACTTCAAAATTTCACATTTATTTTAATGCATTGCTTGATTATTTTATATGAGAAATTTGCCAGCAATATCTGATTTTACTAAATGAACAATGATTTTTTTTTCCATATAATCACATTATTAAAAAATAAATACGACAAGATGTTTTTACTAAAGCGTTTTAGTAAGAAAAATGCCACACAGAGATGAAAATAAACGCGATGATGCGAATGACAGTTTGAACAGATTCATAAAAATGAATACAATTTACCAACTCTAACACTATTTTTACAACTGAAGTGTAAATAAATGATTAAAACTTATTTGTCTGAACACTCTCAAGTGGAGAGTGTCGACTTAAATGAAGCATGGTGTACTGGCTAATTAAAACCTGTTCTCTACACTCATTATTTAAATATGTATATGCTCCTGGCAGTCAGAGAAACAGATTTAGTTTCACATTTAAACAAAAGTTGAGCCTGACTATAATATCAGCATGTCTTACATCTATTGTCTGCAGGAATAAAAATACTAAAGTCTCTAAAGTGTCTGGATTAAATCAGATGTTCAGGGTCTTCATTACTAAAAGTTGTTTCGATTTCATCCTAAAAGTGTACTGTACGTAGGCACTAAACATTTTGAGAGTACATCAGAATGTGCAAAATTCCCTTTTGGAAATTCTAGTCAGCTGAAGATGCATCTCCTCCCTAAATTAACCATATATTCTTACAACGCCTAGTTTTACTATGCATACATCATGTACATATTTCCATATGATTTATGTCCTATTGTACAAACTTCTTAACTTAATTTTTGTGGTCTAAAACAGTTTCAGTTTCCTTGTCCAACCCATTGTATGCATGACAGTGTTCAGTTCCATCCCTAATCAAACACACATGAACAAGCCAGTCAAGCTCTTCAGTTACTAGAAAATTGCAGCCAAGTGAGTTTGATCCCGGCTTGCGCTAAACTCTGCAGGTCAGTGGTCCTCCAGGGCTGGATCTGAGGAACAATGGTCATGAGTATGTAGACAGTACACACATATTTACTCCAAAGAAAAGTCTAATATATCCTGACATGTGTGGAAAATTGAGTATGCAAAATTGTGTATGTTTACACATCAGGCCCCTGCTAATGATGCTAACTTCTCAGTTTGACAAAGGATTGATATAGCAGGTGATACAAATCACATGAAATAAGAATCTGCGCCTCTATCAGGTAGGTTCTAATAGCAGAGGAGCACTCATAAACTCTTCATAACATAGGGTGTTTTCACATATTGTCCATTTTAAAAGGACCAAGAGTTTCACACCTAGTTTGTTTGAGCCCTCCAAACGAAACTAAGGCTGCGTCCGAAATTGCCTACTTCTCTACTATTGAGTAGGCAAAAAGCAGTAGGCGAGCGAATAAGTATGTCCGAAACATTAGTAGTCATAAAAGAGTAGGCGAGAATTACCTCGGTGACGTACTATTTCTCGCGAGATTCGGACGTACGTCTACCTGAAGTTCGTCCGAAATCGCCTACTTCTCTACTATATAGTAGGGGAAAAGCAGTAGGTGAGCGAATAAGTATGTCCCAAATCTTAGTAGTCATAAAAGAGTAGTCGAGAAGTTCCCGGATGGCCTACTGCTTCCGCCCAGATTCTTGAGCGCTTTCCGAAAGGTACTTTTCTATCCCAGGAGGCCACGGGAGAGGATACGTCAATCAAACACGGAGGAGAAAGAGGCGTTTTCAAATGTGAGTATTAAAAACATTTCTTGCGTTTAAAATCGCATTTGTTGAACAACTGTAAACTGTTGAAGTGTTGAAGGTGTAAAGACACTAGGCAGTATAGTTGTGATTTTGCTGTAAAAACACATTTTATTTCGTACAGCTAACAGGAGCTCTAGTAAGCTCACGTATGTCACCAAAGTGGATTTACATGACTTCTGAACTATATACATCATAAACACGCTTACTAAATGTTCATTTAACATCTGACAGGGAAATATTCAATAAGTATTGCAGATGATGAGCACATTTGAGTGTGTACTGTTATGTAGAATTCAACACTGCTTACATTACATGAATGTAAGTAATATAAATAAACAAATGTACAAGTAACTCGACATTAGTTATCTGTTTTATTTGACCCTTTGTACTGTTGATAAATGAAGGAACATTTGTATTGTATAAGAAATCAGTTAACACGAGGGACTTGCTCAAGCACGCATTGGTGGTGATCGAACCAGCAACCTTCTGCTTTCCAGTTCAGTGGTTCAGCCCACTACACCACAAAAGTAGTAAAACTACATCAAAAATTTGCATGAAAAAATGGCAAGAAAAGGAATGTACATGGATTGTAAAATGTTTTAATCTTTATATGTTTTTTTAACAGGTAGTCATGTTCTTGGAGAGCAGGCACACAAATGTTTGGAGCAGACACAGCACCAGCCAGATTGTCTCGCACATCTTCTCCCACTCTTGCTTCAAGGTTGTGGGGTTCAGGTCCATAATCATGGTCTTCCTCATCCTCTTGATCAATTATGTCCCCATTGAGAAGAGCAGCAATGAGGAATTATTTTATTAAATCATGCTTTAAATCATTGCTTGTCTGAAAATTGAGATGTATTCACCTTGACTGCACTTGTCTAGTGTGTGTTCACGCATAGCTGACATATGACAAAACTAATGACATTTTGCTTGTTTTACTAAAACATCATTTTCAGTAAGAAGTAATATAATGAAGTATTGGGCAGCATTTTCATTATTATTGTGTGTAAGTGTTGAGGTGGGATAGCAATACAATTCATTCTGGGGTAATCTTATTTTTAGTAGTAATACTTACATTTTCTGAGTACAAAAACAACATTCTTCTCCAAAGGCGGGATCTTTGAGCAGCTGCGAAAAACCGTACTAGGTAGTGTTGAGTTACTAATGCTGTGAGGTGTTAGTGCAGCAGTGACTCACGTCTTTTTTATTATTATCTATTGCAGAACTTATAATTACATACAAGATAAGGGAAAATACCATGGTTGTATCTTTAACAATAAACAATCATAAACAAAAAAGACAAAAAAAATGTGTACACCATAATATGAGATTATTTGCAGAGCACAAAAAAGCAATGATAAGGTTAAATATCTGAATAATTCATTATATATATTTATTATAATATATATATATATATATATATATATATATATATATATATATATATATATATATATATATATATATATATATATGTTTTCTAAGCCTGATGAATGAAACAAATTCTTAAATTCAAGAAAAAGAGGGAAACAGAAGATTTAATTCACTTTTGCTTGTGGATGAAAATGTTTGCATATAAAATAATATTATTCAAGAGATTGCGATTTTGGGTTTTTATAATAATAAAAAAATATCTTTAAGGATAAAACTGGGTCACATTAGGGTTGAAAATATAAGAACTGAAATTAACAGCAAAATTATTGCTACAATCACGAAATAAATTGGTAGCCGTTTTTTCAACTAGACCAGAAAATGAGCAAGTTTAATCAATATCAAGATATTTAAAGATAGATGAATTAAACCTGTCACTCACTCATATCTTTTAAGTTGTTGCGCTTGCGGTAGCGTCGTAGGTCACATGATGACGTCAACATGACGGATGATTTCCGGATCGCATTCATACTCAACGAGATTTCATTCATACTCTTTTAGCACTCGTTAAGTACCTACTCATTGAAATTAAGTACCTACTCACTGAGTAGGCGATTTCGAACGCAGCCTAAGTCACAAACTATCTCAGACCCCCCTAAAAGGACCCAGAAGCCACCACCATCAGAGGTTTGTTTGAAGGTTCTTTTGTGGTTCGTTTTCTTCATGATATGTAAAAAGCACCGAGATCTCGGTCCGTATTGAGTTTCATTTCGACAAGTGTACCTGCAGGCTTGCCATACCCACTTTTCCTTCTTTTTCGTCACTGCTGACAACAAGGTTCATTCACTATTGTGTTCCAGGGGGAATGCTTGTCGTATTTGCAATATAATATAAAATACATATTGCTTTCCTTTGTTACAATTAATTTAAAATACTAAGAATTACTATCAACTCTTGGTTAATGTCAACATTTACCAACCCATTCCATATATTTTAATATAGTAACAAGTTCTATACTTTTTTTCTTTGTTTGTTTTTGTATGCATAGAAAAAGTTTAACAATATTCAGCCACTGAATATTTTGTTTTAACTTCCATGTTCTCTAATCAGTTATTTACAGAGTCCAACTCTGTTTGTAGATAATTGTTCTAACACAACTGTACATGAGACAAAGTTCCTCTGGAGAAAAAAAAAAAAAAAAAAAAAAAAAAAAAAATATATATATATATATATATATATATATATATATATATATATATATAATAAAAGAAAATAAAGTTTAATAAGTAAGTAAGTAAGTAAGTAAGTAAAACCTTTATTTGTCCCGCAGTGGGTAAATTGCATTTAGCAACAGCAGGGGTACATGGTAAAAAGTAGTACACACTAATATAAAAACAGAAAACTAAACAAATTTACAGAATAGAATACACAAAAGAAATATTGCACATTGTAAAATTGTACAGTGAAATGGCTCAATATCTGTGCAAAATGTTGCAAAAGTGAAAAAAAAGTTACAGTTTAGCAGTGCTTATTGTTTATTGTACAGTCTGACTGCAGCAGGAAGAAAAGACCTGCAGAATCTCTCCTTCACACACCGAGGATGGAGCACTCTGTCACTGAAGCTGCTCTGCAGAGCTGACAGTGTGTCCTGCAGGGGGTGAGACTCATGGTCCAGCATAGATGACAGTTTTGCTAGAACCCTTCTGTCACCAACCTCCCGCACAGAATCCAGAGGACAGCCAGTGATGCTACTGCTCCAGCAGACCACACCGTACAGGATGGCTGATGCCACCAGAGAGTCATAGAAAGTCTTCAGGAGCACCTCCTGCACTCCAAAAGATCTCAGTCTCCTCAGGAGGTAGACCCTGCTCTGACCAATGACTGACTCTGACTCTCCTCTGTACAATGCATCTGTGTTGAGAGTCCAGTCCAGTTTGTGGTTCAGGTGAACACCCAGAGTCCACACTCTCAATGTCCATACCCTGGATGTTCACTGGTGAGGGAGCAGGCCGGTGCCTGCGGAAATCCACCACCATCTCCTTGGTATTCCGTGCGTTGATAAGGAGGGGGTTTGGCTGACACCAGTCTACAAAGTCCCGCGTCAGTTTCCTATACTCCGTGTCTTCGTCACCGCTGATCAAGCCAACGACAGCGGAGTCGTCAGAGAACTTTAGCAGGACACAGCTGTCAGTGTTGTGTCTAAAATCTGCAGTGTAGAGGGTGAAAAGGAATGGCGCGAGCACCGTGCCCTGGGGGGCGCCCACACTGCAGGTCAGGAGGTCAGACACACAGTCTCGGGCTCTCACAAACTGGGGTCTGTTTGTCCGGTAGTCCAGGATCCATTCAGCCAGATGTAAGTCCACTCCAGCCTGCTCGAGCTTGCCTCTCAAAAGCACCGGCTGAATGGTGTTGAATGCGCTGGAGAATTCAAAGAACAGAATCCTCACAGAGCTGCCGGGCTTCTCCAGGTGATTTAGAGCATGATGTAGCAGGAAGATCACAGCATCGTCCACTCCATCCCAGATCGGTAGGCGAACTGCAGCGGGTCCATCGCTGAGCTCACCTCAGAGCGGAGTTGGCGCAGGACCAGTCTCTCCAGTGTCTTCATCAGATGTGATGTGGGAGCCACTGGCCTGAAGCTGCTGAGATCTCTAGTGTGCGGAGTCTTGGGCACTGGTAATACGCAGGAGGTCTTCCATATCTGTGGTACCACCCTCAACTTGAGACTCAGGTTGAAGACATGCCCAGTGATACCACACAGCTCATCTGCACAGGATCTCAGCAGCCTGGAGCTGATCCCGTCTGGTCCAGCTGCCTTTCGTGCTTTGATCCTTCTCAGTTCTTTCCTCACTTGGGCCGTTCTGAAGGTCAGGGGTGGGCTGAGGGGGTGGGTGAGTCCTTGGGACAGTGAGGAGTTGGTGAGATGTGTGGGGCCAGAGGTGTGAAGGGCTGGGGGAGTGTGGCATTTTTCAGGTGACCAGGTGTGGAGCAGCTGCGTGGGGGGAGCAGGGGATAACTGGTCAAATCGGTTGAAATAATGGTTCAAGTCGTTAACCCATTGCATGTCGCCCTCAGCCTGAGAGTGGGGTGCTTTGAAGCCTGAAATGGTTATTAAGGTTCCTCCACACCCCCCTGGTGTTTTGCTGCTGCAGCTGCTCCTCCATCTTCCTCCTGTAGCTGGTCTTGCCCTACCTGATCTTCCGTCTCAGCTCCTTCTGTACAGCTCTGAGCTCCTCCCTGTCCCCTGGCCTAAAAGCTCTCTTCTTCTCCTTTAGCAGAGCTTTGATGTCAGAGGTGATCCACGGCTTATTGTTTGCAAAACACCGAACCGTTTTGGAGGGCACAGTGTTTTCAAAACAGAAGTTGATATAACCCGTTACAGTGTCTGTGATCGCATTGATGTCCTCCCCATGTGGGTCACAGAGCTCAGTCCACACAGTGGTGTCTCCTCGCTCTCAGTAGACCACCTCTTCACCACACGTGGCACCACAGGCTACCTGCGCACTACAGGTTTATACACAGGCTGTAGATGGACAATGTTGTGATCAGCTCTGCCAAGGGGAGGGAGGGGGGATGGGGAGTAAGCCTCCTTGGAGTTGGCATAAAATAAGCCCAGTATTTTATTGTCTCTGGTGGGACAGGTGACATACTGTGTGAACGTAGGCAACACAGAGGAGGGGGGTGCATGGTTGAAATCCCCAGAGATGAGGAAGAGAGCCTGTGGGTGCTGTGTCTGCAGGTTGCTGGTAACAGAGAGCAGTGTATCACAGGCAGTGTCCGCGTTAGCAGAGGGGGGCACATACACAGCTATCACAATAACATGTGTGAACTCCCGTGGCAGATAGTATGGCCTAATGCTAACCACTAACAGTTCAATGTTCCTGTAACACAGTTCATTTTCACCGTACAATGTCCTGGTTTACACCATCTCTCATACAAACGTAGCCAGACCTCCTCCTTTCCTCTTACCGCTGTCCTCTGTCCTGTCCGCTCGCAGCAGATGAAAATAATCCAATGTAACGGCAGAGTCCGGGATGTGAGGGGTTAACCAGGTTTCCGTGAACACAAGGACGCAACACTGTCTATACTCCTGCTGGTGTTGGGTAAGCGCCGCCAGCTCATCGATCTTGTTGGGAAGAGATCTCACATTTCCCATGATGACGGAGGGGAGAGCAGGTCTAAAGCGTCTCTTCTTTTCACAGAGTTTCCTTCCCGCGCGGCGTCCTCGGCGAGCCTTCCTAAGCAGCTCCGCGGGGATCACATGTTTGTCCCGAGGGAACATTATCACGCTCCTCAGCGCGATCAGCTGGTCCCTATTGTAAACAATGGACGCACGGGCTCCGACGCACATTGTGATTCGTAAAGTGACCAAAAACTAAGTGAAGTCCGCGAAAAGTGGCAGGCTAATGTAGTGCTGGAGTATTAAATAAGATATGTACAAAAATATACAAAAGTATTTTTTAAATACTAAAAAACGGCGAAAAGAAAGCAAAAGGGGTAAGAGCTGTTGCAGTCAGCAGCCAGCTCGCACCGGCGCCGGATATATATACACATATATAGTGTATTATAATGTAATATAATTTTATGAGTTATACATGGCACATTTGAACTACAAATGAAAATAAATATACATTTTAAAACCACAGACATGCCAGTCTTCAAGTAATTGTAAAACTTCTGGTTAAATCGGTCACTTCCAGTTTTATCAAAATACAGGAACAAATAATTTTGACATTGTTACAGATACAGGCTCAGGTGCAAACCCCTAATGTAAATGCTGTTAATTAATGATTAATTAACGAGACATACAGCTTAAACTTCTGATATCTCCAAACACAGCAGTAATGACTTTATGAACTTCTTGACTTGCAAGACTGACAATATTACAGAGAAAATTACAGCCATGCAACGGTCTACTACAGTATCACATCAGAAAGTGCATTGTTGTATTCCTGAGGAAAAATTCAATTCATTCGCTGCTATAGGAGAGGAAGAATTGTCTAAACTTGTTAAATCATTGAAATCAACAACATGTATGTTAGACCCTAAGCTATTGAAAGAGATGCTTCCAGAGGTCATAAATCCTCTTCTTAATATCATTAATTCATCTTTATCATTAGGTTACATACCAAAAACTTTTAGACTGGCTATTATCAAACCTCTTATTAAAAAAATCACAATTGATTAAAACTTATTAGAGAATTAGTCAATTACAGGCCAATCTCGAATCTACTTTTTCTGTCAAAAATACTATAGTAAATAGTATCATCACAACTGTGTTCCTGCTTGGAAAAAAAATGGTATCTATGAGGATTTAGACCGTACCATAGTACTGAGACTGCTCTCAATAGGGTTACAAATGATTTGCTCTTATCATCAGATCAGGGTTGTATCTCTCTATTCATGTTATTAGACCTCGGTGCTGATTTTGACACTATCGAGCACAAAATTCTTTTGAATATACTCAAAAATGAAGTTGGCATTAGTGGAATTGCATTGGGATGGTTCAAAACATACTTATCTGACCGTTATCAGTTTGTAGTAATAAACGAAGAGATGTCATTTCGGTCACAATATGGAGTACGGTAAGGCTCAGTACTAGAACCGTTTTCACTATGTACATGCTACCCTTTGGGAGATTTCATTAGGAAGCATGGCATTAGTTTTCACTTTTACGCTGATGATTCTCAGCTCTATATTTCTTCACACACTGACGAAACAAACCAACTCTCAAAATTAATGGAATGCGTCACTAGTATAAAAAAAAAAAATGGACGATTGGTAATTTCCTATTACTAAATTCAGAAAAAACAGAGATTCTTATTATTGGACGAAAACTTCTGCGCATAATAACATAGAATACTGTCTAACACTTGATGGCTGCTCTGTTAAGTCGTCTTCATCAGTTAGGAACCGTTAGAAACCTGGGTGTGCTCTTTGATACCAATCTTTCATTTGAAAGCCATATTTCTAGCATATGTAAAACCACATTCTTCCATCTTAAAAAATATATCTTAACTACGACATATGCTGTCAATAACAAATGTGGAACAGTTAGTTCATGCGTTCATGACCGCAAGGCTAGATTACTGTAACACTCTACTGGGTGGTTTCCCTGCTCGCTTGATAAACAGAATACAGCTGTCCCGGAAGCAGACACACGCTACGCTAATTTTAGTCTCTCTGCTTAGCCAGAGGTTTACCGTAATTTGCTGGATCCAGACTGTATCCAGGTCAGATGAAGGACCTGTCAGCAGAGACTGTCAACTAGATCATCCCTTGTGAAGACTTTACCGACACGACAGCCAGTGGCACAGATCCCCAACAAACCGTCCCAAACTGGTGTGATGAATACAATCTTCAACTAGATGGAACTGGATTAAGTCCCAAATCGGACTTATGTCCCGTAACTCTACCTGAATCAATCAAGTACTGTTCGCTGTAAGCCAGAGGAGAACTGTCCCCCTGACTAAGCCTGGTTTCTCCCAAGGTTTTTTTCTCAATTTTTTTCACTTGTTGGTTACCAGATGTCTCCTGTTGGAGTTTTGGTTCCTTGCCGCTGTTGCCTTTGGCTTGCTTAGTTGGCAAAATTTGACTTGATATTCAACAATGTTTTTGATCTGCCTGCATTGACACCATTGTATGCGAACTGAACTGAACTGGATGATTATATCACTTTTTTCTCCAGTGCTGATATACAGATAAATTAACTAAATTAATAACTATTGATGTTTACAACAGAATGAATAAATACTGAATTCATTTAAGCTGGACAATGACACAATTTTCTTTAAGAGGAGCTGTGCAGCACAAAAATTATTTGCCAATTATGACTGTACAGCTGCTTTGACACAATTTGCATTGTAAAAAAAGCCCTATATAAATAAAGGTGACTTGACTTGACTTTAACAATGATTAATCTATATTTAATTTATACATTGAACACTATCCATGCAGTGTAAATACAATTATATTTATACATTTACATATCTGTACATGAATAAAAAGACCTAACTTTATTTGTAACTGTTCTATAGTGTTTATCACGGTTTTAATTTGTGTGTTCTTATTTTTACCGTATGTTCAGTTTTCTTTAATGATGTTTGAACTTTATTAGTAGGGAGTTTTTTTTCCTCTGGTATCAAAGTAATTAAAGTGTTTTTGTTTGACTTTGCCTTGGAGTTTTAAGATTTAAGGATTGCAGGTTCAATGGTCTTTGCAACTTTCTCATTTGTCAGGAGAAATGATGTTGTGGCACTCTTTTGAATGGGGATCTCCTTAGGGAGTGAATCTTGGGGGAGTCACTCTGGAACATGGCTTCAGCTTGGCTGAAAACGTGTTTTGCTTTAGACTTTATCTGCACCCATGTTGCCAGACCAGTAATCATGGAGGTTTAGTCGGTACCCAACTAGAGAATACCCTTGATTAAACAGTATTCAATAAATCCCAGGGACATAAAGGCTTTAACTCGCTGCTGAGCAATGGGGAGTTTTTATATGGCTTAATAGGACATTGTACTTTTACTGCTTACTGACATTCAATGTCGATGACACAGTGCGCACTGGTGCAGCCGTGGGGCTACTTGTGGCCACAGATGGAGTGTTGTAGGTAATGGTGCCCTCACGGATTCAGAAGCAGGTAATGTCAAATGTGGTGGTCTAGATGATGGATAAGATTCATGAAGAATAATCTGTTCAATCGGCTAATTCACATACGTCCGAACGCACAAAAAAAGTCAGGCCGCTAATCAGTGCTAATGATGATCAACGTCAAAGCACTGATGAGCTCACTTGGGACTGAACTAATTAGGTCCTCATATTAACCAGGCAGTTCTATCAGCGTGATCCACCCAAATAAGCTCACAGACGGATCTCAATCCATACAAAAGCGTTCAAAGGTGACGGAGTCTCGGCGTCAACATGTGGCTTCCTGCTAATATTAATCATTTTTTTGTGAGGCCTTTGTTTCAAAAACTAATGTGGGTCGGCTGCTTCAAAGACATGGTAATGGGCCGCGCACTGATGTCAAGAGACCAATTACACTTGTGAGCGGCTCCTCAGATTTACAGAGGAACAGATCAGTCTGAATGCGGCTGAAGCCAAAAGCGAAGAAGCACGTTCTGTGGATGATTCTCACTGGAACACTCGATATTCCCACAGGTGGATGAAAAGGGCAAAAGAGAGAGAATACATGTAATTTTGTATTATGAACATCTACCTGTAGTCACTTAATGCTGACTGACTGCAACACAAAATTTATTTAATTGGCTCAATGTACATTAGACTGAAAACATAGGTGCAACCAGGGCTGGACTGGTAATCTGGTAAACCGGGCAAATGCTCGGTGGGCCGACGCATTTGGGGGCGGGGCTGCGATATGATATGATTTGATTTTTTATTAATAAACATAAAATTGGACTGGCCCATAAAGCAGGGACAGCGGCACATTGGTTCATTTTCCATAATGACACTGGGCTTGCCCAATCACATCTCTTAACAGACTCCACCCCGTCCCCTCGGTTTCATGTGTCAGATGCAGTGGTCAACTAGATCTCACTTTTCAGCTATAAAAAGTTATGTTTTGTAGCTCTTGTACCATTTTACTCAGGTATGAACACTTGGTTGTTTATGGCAAGAAAATAACATGAATATCATTTTATTAGGACATTTTTTGTGAGTAATTTGGTATTGTAGTTTTTAGGGCCCAAGCCCTGAAAGGGCGCAGGACCCTATTGTTCTTCTAAGGATTATTATTATTATTATTAGGGCCCAAGCCCTGAAAGGGCGCAGGACCCTATTGTTCTTCTAAGGATTATTATTAGGTCCCAAACCCCGAAAGGGCGAAGGCCCTATTGTTTTCCTTAGGATTATTATTATTATTATTATTATGATTAGGGCCCAAGCCCTGAAAGGGTGCAGGACTCTATTATTCTTCTAAGGATTATTTAGGGCCCGAGCACCAAAGTGCAAGGTTTCACCATGAAACAGGAAGTTGCTGTAACTCAGACAAACAATACCCAATCTGCCCCAATCTTCACACGCATGATAAGAATCGTGTTCTGAACAGATATCCATGCCCATATTCAGTTATAGTCTTAGCGCCACCTGCTGGCAACAGGAAGTGACTGTTTAACACTATTATGGAGTCCTAACAGCATATTAAAATGGGCCAGCAAGTAGTAAACAGGCTAGGATCATGCCAGAAAAATGTTAGCAAAACACTTAGCTAAGTGCTGAAGCATGCTATTAATTCAATGAAACAAGAAGATTCTGTAACTCAGGCATGCAAAGTCCAATCTACCCCAAACTTCACACACTTGACAGAGTCCTGCCCTGAACACATCTCCATGACGATATTCATTAATAGTACTACCTACTGGCAACAGGAAATGACGTTTTTAACAACATTATGCACTACTAGCAACATACTAAAATATGCATTTGAGTACTAGACATGCTAGAAACATTCTAAATCATGCTAGCAACACCTAGCTGAGTGCTAAAGTATGCTAATGTCGTTATGAAACAGGAAGTTGTTGTAACTCAAGCATACAATGTCCAATCTTCCCCAAACTTCACATGACATCTACATGCCAATATTCAATTAATCATAGCGCCACCTCCTGGCAACTGGAAATGGCATGCTTTGCTCTGTAATCCACTCCCAGAAACACATTTCAATGTGTCACAAAGTACCAAACACGCTAGAAACACGTTAAATCATGCAACACTTGGCTAAGTGCTAATGTATGCGATTAACGCTACGAAACAGGAAGTTGTTGTAACTCCGGCATACAGTGTCCGATCTACTCCAAACTTCGCATGTTTGATAATAGTCCTGGTTTAAAGACATCTACATGGCAATATTCAGTTATAGTCAAAGCGCCACCTGATGGCAGCAAGAAATGTGGCACATTGAAATGACTTTACCATTTTTCTCCTCTATTTACATGCTTAAATGCATGTCGCCCACTGTTCGCTGTTTTCCTAAGGCGTCCGGGTGGCATGAGCCCAGGTGCGAGGGCCTGTCATTGCTGCTTGCAGCTTTAATTAGGGCCCAAGCCCTGAAAGGGCGAGGCAACGAATTTATGGCGAGAAAAGAGAAACAGGAAGTGTGTTATAGTGTCTGCATTCATTTATTGATTTTTATTAAACTTCACCTGTGTGTTCGTTGTAGGAGGCTGAGCACATGGATGTGACTATTATGAGTCAAAGATATAGCACCACCAATTGGCAGCAGGAAATGTGTCACTTAAAAAATGCTTTGAGATCACCCTCTTATTTTTACCCGATTTGCTTCGAACTTCTTCATTATAATGTCCAAACATTTCGTATGTAGACATGTGAATGTCTTTGTGATATCTTAAATATTGTTGCCATGGCAAGACATCAAATTTTAATAATATTCTTGGGTGTTTTTGAGGCTCTTAACAAAAACGGTCTCGTGGCGCCCTCTAGTGGACAGCACTGCACGTATATCGCATTATTTCTGTTCACTGATAGAAGCACATCTCCGTGTTGTTTGACAGTTTGATGATGTCTGTGAATGATCACAAACTCATTTGTGTTTTTTAAACTTATAAATGAAAATATTCCAGCGATTACACAAGATTTAATCACAAGAATGTATTAAAAAGCTTAATTTGAGTTTGGAAGGTGTTCTGTGACAATTATAGATGCGCGGCGTCTGAGAACGATCGCTTCCCGAAGCTCGTTCTTTCTTTCGTCTTTCAGAATCTTAACATTCCTTTTTAATGTTCCTTTCAATTCTTTGAAATTGAAGTTTGAATTTTTATGTGTATGACTGTGTTAATGTGTTGACGCTATGTAGCATCTGTGCAAACTTCTTTTCGGATTAAACAAAGTGCGTAATTTCTCTGAAAGCGAGTGATCATGACCGCGTGAAAGCCACTTGATTTTAAGTGTTTTTAAACCTTATTCTTTAAAACATTCAAGCGATTAGACAAGATTCGTTGCTAAATTGCGAACGATTATAGTACACCTCAAATGCTGTTGCCATGGCGACGGTTTAAATTAAAAACAAAAAGGGAATTTGGAAGTTGTCAATTATTCATGAATAATTGAAATATACACACCTAATTTCTATATTTAATAGCGATTCCATTCCATTCCAGCGAGTCTACAATATACAAGCAAATAAACACAGGAAAGACGTTCCTGTAGAGATTGCGAGCCGTGTTGTTTGACAGTTTGATGATTTCTGTGAGAGTGATCACGAAATCATTTACGTGTTTTTTAACCTTGTTCATTCCAGCGATTCCATTCCATTCCAGCGATTACACAACATTTAATCACAACAATGAATTAAAGAGCTTCAATTAGAATTTGGAAGATTTCTGTCACACAAAGAGACGTGCTGTGTCTCCTAATAATGATCGCGCCCAGTTATACAAAGAACTACATCCATGCAGGGATTTTAAAAAATAAAACAAAAATACAAACTTCTGCAAATAAATCGGATTTGGATCATTATCATTTATATTACATTCGTGCTCTTCTCATACATTGCACGCACACACATTCAGACATCTTCAAGAACCCAAATGTCTCTCTGTGTTTTAGTCTGGCATGTTTAACCCATTCATTGCTGTGTCCCCTTGTCTGCATTATAGGATAGGAAACCTCATAAAAATAAAGGCATAGAAACAGTTCAGTTGTCGTGCACTGACTATATGGTTCTATATAATTAGTTTAATAATATGGTTAAAAATAACGTAAAATACCTTAAGATAAATTCAATGGAACCTGGATGAATTTAAAATGAATGTACTATATTTCAGACCAATATATTTGTTTTCTTTAAAATATTTTTTCTGAATCTCACTCTCTCTCTGAGGGTCTTGCAGGTTTATCCCTTTCATTGCTGTCTCCTTTTGTCTGCATTATAGGATAGGAAATCTCTTAGCCCTTCTCTTCTATAGTGAACTGGTTAAATGGTTTTCAATAAACATTCCTGAAATGTACACATTTTTAGTATCAGTTCTCCATCACTTTGTGATTACTGGAGCACAGACCCCATGGTCTAGATACCATTTTTCAGATCTTTGTTTTCACAGGACCACTTCCTTCAGCTTCTCCGCTGTCTTCACTTCACAAACAATGCAACAGCAGTTTTCAGTGACTCTCTGAAAAAAATCAGCAATGTGTTCACTGCTCTCACCTACTTTCGTCACGTTTTTGTGCCATACAGGGATCTATGTGTGGATGAGTCTCTGATGAAGTGGAGAAGCAGGCTGGCATTTCATCAGTTCATTCTATCTAAACGGCAGATTTGGGGTCTTTTTTTGTTTTGTGAGATGTACTCATTGGTTATGTGCAAGACATGATCATTTACTTCAGATCTACCAGTGACATCCAACATTACCAACAAATGGGATTTCTGGATCTGTTGTAATGACACTACAAGCACCTTACATAAGGAAGAGTCATGTCCTTTATGTGGACCACTGATACAATAGTCCCACACTTTTCCAGCACCTCCTGTCTCCTGGCACTGGAGCTTGTGGGACTGTGCGTGCAAACAGGAAAGGAATGCCAACATTTACATGTAAGATGACAAAAGGTGAGGTGGAATTCAAAGAGAATGGTTCACAGTTGGCAGTCAAATAGAATGAAAAGAGGGATGTTCCACCCAACTGGTATGGCAGCAACAGGGAAGCTTGATCCCATCACTGGTCAACCAAAGATGAAGCCAGTCTGTGTGCCAGAGTACAACAAAAAGATGGGGGCAGTTGACAAAGCTGGCATGATGACTGGTTTTCTTGAATGCACCAGAAAGTCTACCAAGTGGTACAAGAAGATCTTCTTTCACCTACTTGACACGGTTTTGCTCAACAGCCACACTGTCAATCGGCAAATTACTGGTGAGAAATTTATCAATTCATCTGAAAATAAGTGTAATCAAGATAAAAAAGTTATTACATGTTCAATTAATGTAAACTGTTGTTAATATATAATAATTAATAAAGTTATTAAAAAAATTACAATAATAAACAGACTACACATAACCTACTATTCTATCCTCCTCCTCACTCCCCATTGATGTGCTCTACTATAAGTAGGAAAGGAAATCACCTCCCTGCAATTCAGGACGAACCTGATGAGAGGGCTGTTGAAGGATTTCAGCACATTGCGGTGTCCATCCAAAGGAGGGCGTCCTGCCTTAGACACTCCACTGCGCCTTACAGCTAGGCATTTCCCATCTGAAGTCCCTCAGACCACTTCCCAGGGCAGCAAGACCAGGTGGCTCTGCAAGGTCTGCCTCTCCAGCACACGCAAGACCAAGCAGAGGCATCTTACCAAATACATGTGTAACACTAGCTTCTGTAACAGCTGCAGGTTGCTCTAAGCACCTGATATTGGACCAGTAATTAGGTTCGTTACAGGAGGGTAAGTGGAGTGAAGGCACACAAGGACACAGACAATAACTGGTAATGACTCTATGCATTTTGTTTGTGCAAAATAATAACGAAAGCAAATGTATCAATCACAACAACAATTAATTAAAAATTAAAAAAAACTAATTCAATTATTGTTCTTTTTTTAATACCCTGTTATTTCTTTTGATATCTTTGAGCTCTGTTCACTATTTAATCAACTCTCCTCCTATTTGCTTCTAGTTATTATTTGATTTATGTTTCAATTGTTTAATTTCTATTTTGGTTTATAGATACTCAGTTTCACTAACTTTTAGTTTAATCAGAGCTTTTCTTAACTTTGGGTTTTTTGTTTTTTGTTCAACGCTTTTAAATTTCACTCATAGAAAAGATTAACCCAAATTAACACAATTAAAATGAGAAAAGAAAAGTACAGTATCACAAGAGTTCAATTCGAAACAATTTGAAACCAATTCAAACTCAACAATATAACAGTCAATAGCTTCTTAGTCTGTGTATAAATGAACGCCCCTTTGTCATCCAAAGTGGAAAAATATGTCAGTGTGTGCAAAAAGTCTCCTGATGTACAGTCGTGGCCAAAAGTTGAGAATTACATAAATATTGGAAATTGGAAAAGTTGCTGCTTAAGTTTTTATAATAGCAATTTGCATATACTCCAGATTGTTATGAAGAGTGATCAGATGAATTGCATAGTCCTTCTTTGCCATGAAAATGAACTTAATCCCAAAAAAACCTTTCCACTGCATTTCATTGCTGTCATTAAAGGACCTGCTGAGATAATTTCAGTAATCGTCTTGTTAACTCAGGTGAGAATGTTGATGAGCACAAGGCTGGAGCTCATTATGTCAGGCTGATTGGGTTAGAATGGCAGACTTGACATGTTAAAAGGAGGATGATGCTTGAAATCATTGTTCTTCCATTGGTTCTTCTCATTGTTCTTCCAGGTTAACCATGGTGACCTGCAAAGAAACACGTGCAGCCATCATTGCGCTGCATAAAAATGGCTTCACAGGCAAGGATATTGTGGCTACTAAGATTGCACCTAAATCAACAATTTATAGGATCATCAGGAACTTCAAGGAAAGAGGTTCAATTCTTGTAAAGAAGGCTTCAGGGCATCCAAGAAAGTCCAGCAAGTGCCAATATCGTCTCCTAAAGAGGATTCAGCTGCGGGATCGGAGTGCCACCAGTGCAGAGCTTGCTCAGGAATGGCAGCAAGCAGGTGTGAGCGCATCTGCACGCAAGAAGGGCAGCAAAGAAGCCACTTCTCTCCAAAAAAAAAAAACCATCAGGGACAGATTGATCTTCTGCAGAAAGTATCGTTAATGGACTGCTGAGGACTGGGGCAAAGTCATATTCTCCGATGAAGCCCCTTTCCGATTGTTTGGGGCATCTGGAAAAAGGCTTGTCAGAAGAAGAAAAGGTGAGCGCTACCATCAGTCCTGTGTCATGCCAACAGTAAAGCATCCTGAGACCATTCATGTGTGGGGTTGCTTCTCATCCAAGGGAGTGGGCTCACTCACAATTCTGCCCAAAAACACAGCTATGAATAAAGAATGGTACCAAAACACCCTCCAACAGCAACTTCTTCCAACAATCTAACGATGGTTTGGTGAAGAACAATGCATTTTCCAGCACGATGGAGCACCGTGCCATAAGGCAAAAGTGATAACTAAGTGGCTCGGGGACCAGAACGTTGAAATTTTGGGTCCATGGCCTGGAAACTCCCCAGATCTTAATCCAATTGAGAACTTGTGGTCAATCCTCAAGAGGCGGTGGACAAACAAAAACCCACTAATTCTGACAAACTCCAAGAAGTGATTATGAAAGAATGGTTGCTATCAGTCAGGATTTGGCCCAGAAGTTGATTGAGAGCATGCCCAGTCGAATTGCAGAGGTCCTGGAAAAGAACGGCCAACACTGCAAATACTGACTCTTTGCATAAATGTCATGTAATTGTCGATAACAGCCTTTGAAACGTATGAAGTGCTTGTAATTATATTTCAGTACATCACAGAAACAACTGCAACAAAGATCTAAAAGCAGTTTAGCAGCAAACTTTGTGAAAACTAGTATTTATGGAAATCTCAAAACTTTTGGCCATGACTGTAGATGAAAGTTGTGTTTCAACAGTCAATAAAAGTCAGATCCTACCAATCAGAATGCGCAATGCAATGGATTCCACCTGATCAGTAGAAAACACCAATCAACGGGTAAACACAGGATTTCTCCGTCTGCATTTCTCTTGAATCAACAGTAGTTCGGTGGGAGGCTCGCCATCTCGATGTCTGAAGGGTTCGATCCAATTACACAAAAAAAACCTGACCTGTTTATACAAACAGCGTCTTAAGTTTCAAAAGCATTTACACATCATTTCCTTAGAACAACACAATATACACTACACATTAATCAATCAACCACCAATCTATATGAAAATAGTATTCAAAAACCTTTTTCTCTCATATTCAACATATTTAAACATACCAGAATATGTCATCATGTGCAATAGCATTTAAGTGCTTAAAATGGAATATTATATCGCATTTCACACTCCTTCAGAAACTATTGCACACAAAACACTTCAGAGCTTCAATTAACAAATATAAAATTCAGTTTTCAGTAAAATGAACAATATTAGTTAGAAACTCACCAAATCCGGGAGTTTCATATGATTTTTACACCAGCATTGGATTTTACAGGGGTTCTCAATCAGGAATCATCAGCCGCAATATCAACAATCACGTTCTAAAAATAGGGATGGCTGCCGCGAAACTAACGTTTCGACACAGTGTCGAGATCTCGAAGCGTAGATGTTTCGAAACACTGCACCGAACTGTGATTCATAAACATTCATGTCACGTGACTATGGCTAAACGAAGCTTCTGCGCGTTTCGACAGGTGACGTGCTTGCTGAGTCTGCATTTGATTGACGGGGCGAGAACAAACCACACAATCGCACTTCTGCATCAACTCCCACAAAGTTTAAAAGAGGAGTTAATGCACCTTCACCTCGTGGGTTTTTGTGAGAGGAGAAAGATTTTGAGATAGCGTTTACGATATAGTGACATTTATAAAAATAAATCTGTAAAAAAAACAAAAATGAGACCATTGTGGATTGATGTGTTTTATTAATTTTCATTTTTCATGACCAAAATAACCTACTTTTTATTATTATTATATATTATAGTTATATAGTGTGGATGTTAAAAACTCACCACATTAACAAAACACATTTTTATTTTTTTAAATGGCTTGTTGTCAAAGTTGTTTCAGATAACATGTGCAATTGACCACTAGGTGTCACCGTGGAGACGGTGTCGGTATAGTTTCGAAGCCTCGACACAATACGCCACATTTGCTTTGTTGTTTCTCTCACGATCAGCAATGCGTGTATTTCATCGTTCCCGCGTCTCGTCTGAATGACGTCACACGCAGTCTCAGTTTAGACTGGACACGTCACTTAAAGATTTAGTAATTTTTATCAATTTATTATTTTATTATTTTAAACTGCAATGACTTTAATCAGCGTTTTGTTTAATACTTTCAGCATTTTATTAGAATTGTAATTATTTGGATAATATTATTTTCTTCCTGTTTCTTATGTAGCTGAATTCTAACCTGTGTTACACATATGTGTGCCATGCAACACTGCATTGTGTGCTGTACCATGCTTTGAGGAGTACCACAAACTGAAGCATTATTCAGAGGTGGGGGACTCGAGCCACACAACTTGACTCGAGATGCAAATTTTAGGACTTGAGACTTGCTTGACAAATATTAATAAAAGACTTGATTTGACATTCATGACTTGATTGAAATGACTTGAAATAAAGACTGGTGGGCACAAGAGGGAGCTCTGGAGAGCAGTTGATGTGTGAGAGACTGGTGTGAGCACCGTTGTTTGTATTTTATTTTATTTTGTTTTGTTTATAATAAAAACCCCACCAGTCACAGTACCACCGACCCCGTCCTCTTCCTTCTTGAGTACTGATTCATAGACTTTGTTTCAGCCTCCAACACAAAGATATGTGATACAAACGCCACCACTTCGAATTTCATTTGACAATTCAAATCCCAAAGGTAACAAAGGTAAAATTATCACATTTAATTTTTTTTAAGTGCAATGCATTGTAAATGGTTATTCACTGTTTATAAGGAAATGTCAGCTTTTTTTGCAGTAGCACTTATCCATGTGTACAGTGTCTAATAATTGGTCTTCAGTGTTACATTGAGTGAAAAGCCTATGGATAGTTTATGGGGATGACACACTGATAAACAGGTCCTGGTTGTTATTCTTATGTTAAAAAGGAAGGATCTAACTTAACTATGTCCCATGAAGTTGATATCTGTTTGAAGAATGTCATTTGGTGCCATAGAAACCATTATACTTGAATTGTTTACAGATACAATATGTAACATTTTTATATTAAAATATCCAAAAACCACTTGCACAGTTATATATTTCGTTCAGCTGTGTACTTCCATTATCCTAAATGTTTCCAAGAATTTGTAAATTAAGAGAACATCACAATTTTAAATAGTGCCCCCTCCCTCTCTTGTCACTTGCGCCTGTCAATGACGTAATATTTGCGTTAACCCTGGTTTATCTTCTGCTGCACAGTAACCATGGAAACAGACATGGACAGCTGCGTAACGGCTAGCGGTGTGCTGTTGTTGTTTCGTTCAAACATTATGGACCATGGCAAACAAACTTTAGGACAAAAGGAGAAATAAAACAAGGATCAATATAGGCGTGGCGTTTCCGAGATGGCGAGAGCTTTGCCACAAACTTTGACTTGACAGAGACGGCGCTCTTGCACGTTATTCGGTCACTCCAGAAAAACGCGGGATTTTTTTGTGATTGTTGCAGGCAAAAATCCTTGATTATGCGGCACGTTTTCTTAAAAAACGCGATGGAATATGCGGGATATTTTTGCAATTTTATGTGATGAAATTGCGAGAACTTGCAAAAACTGCGGTTTTTGATGCAAAAGAGGAAAAAAAGGTGATTCCCCAACACCCTGTTCTCACTAGATACTACCTTCATGTAAAGAGGCAGACTTACTAAATCACAGAATATTGAAGTTCTCATTCTGTTTTATTTCAGACCTTAATCAACACATGGCTCAAAATTACAAAACATTGAGTCAAATAAGTTCTGTCGCTTTACAAAAGGAATATTCAACTTCTGTAAAAATGAATAAATAAAATATAAAAAAATAAAATGTGTGCTTCTTGTTTAACAGAGGTAGCTCTACAAAACAGACATCTTCTGATAAATCAAGTGCTTCCAGTGCACAAAGTGTAATCTCCTACTGCAAACGTAAATTTTTTTACACACTACTAATATACAGCGTCATGTAACACACTGGGAAACTGCTTCGCGCTGTCTTTTGAGCTTATTCTTGTTGGCAAATGAGAATTATTGGCGTGGTTCATCATGGTTTCACCCTGGTTTCAAAACGGGGTTTACAGATGACGTTCACGTCGCGTCATTACGTCACTTCATAAGGTTCCCATGCCAATAGGGGGAAAATAATGACGCTTTACTTGTGTGAAGTAAACGCAACATTTTTCAACTTTCTGCTAAGATATATGAGACTTTTTTGCAACGAAAATACAGGGATTATGAAATCATGCTAGCCCCGCATATTTTTCTTGCTGAAATCGGCAATTTATGCGGCGAAAGTGCGGCATATTTGAAAAAATGCGACCCCCGCATAAATATGCGGACTTTGGATGATTATGCACGAAATCAAGCGATCGCATAATCGCGTTTTTCTGGAGGGACTGGTTATTAGACAAGGTAAGCAAATGTAGGCTATTTAAGAGTAATCAATGTTATATAGCTCAACACGTCGAAGTGTTAGAATATCATCAGTATGACAATCTAATGTTAATCTAGATTACTGTTAAGTCTCATACAGACAACAAAAACTAATGCTAAACATTACAAATGAAACAGTGCTGCGTTACCTCCGTTTTAATTCGTCAAATAAACTGACCTGTATGAGTAGTATTTCAGCACTTATGAGTAGTTCAGTAGAATGAAATGTCCTCGTTTCTTTACATCCCCCGGGACTCCGTGTGACACTGATATCTGTCTCTCATTAATAAATGCGATTCTCGGCAACGCCCTGCTTCAGACCACAGTCATTTTAAGAACATGCATTCACTCATCCATAAACATTATTTCTACATAAAAATTATTAGATCCATCGGAATGAAGACAAGTCCCATGATTCCTACATAGTGCACCTTTAATACTTTTTCATGGTCTTCTGCAATGTTCATTTAAATCATCAAATATTTGTATGACTTGCCAGTGACTTGCTTGACCCGAGGTACAACTTGACTTGACTTGATTCTCACAAAAATTGACTTGGACTTGCTTGAGATTTGAAGGTTAAGACTTGTGACTAGCATATGTGTGACTTACTCCCACCTCTGGCATTATTAGGCCTGTAAAAAGTCAGAGTATATAATTTCATTTATTTGTTTATTTATTATATATTGTAATTATATTTGTAATTTGTTTTATAATTATATTAGTAAGCATAAATGTATGTATTATATAGTTTGTTTTAAACATTTACCAAAAGTCAGATTATATATATTGATGATGCTATCTTGATTGTTCATCATTGTAAATATGTTTGTAATTTGTTCTGTAGTTATATTAATAAGTATAAACGTACATATAATATAGTTTATTTTACACATTTACCTTGCATTGAAAGAGATTTCATAAAACATGTATGAAATGTGTAAATTGTGTTATTTCTTATACATCTGAATTGTATGAATAATGCTAAACGTGTAACTGCACATATCTTTCACTAGCAAAGCAGAGAAATGTTACATGGTATTTGACATGTTATTTCCCTATGTATCAACAACACATTTGAGCAAGGTCAGGGCGGTATTCCAGAAAGGAAGGTTAACTTACCGTCACATATACCTTGAACTCTCGGTTGATTAACCCAGAACTTGCTTACTCTGGGTATGTTGGTTCCAAAATGTCTGTGTGGAGTTAGTTCAATCAACCTCCTGTTGGTAACCGAGAGTTAATGCGCGCGAACGGCGAGCACATGAAGGCATTTTCAATGGATCGCCGATTTCAGCAGTCACCATGGAAACGCGTGGAGAAAAAAGGCGTGCGACATATATCAGCGAGACGGAGTTGGAGGTTTTAATGCTTGCTTATGAAGAATATAAGCCCATTATATTATTTGTCCCCTTTCATTGTGATGCAAAATTCTTTTGGGAATGTTGTAAAAATAGACAAGCATTTACTTTTTGGCCGTCATAAATTTCTTAATATCACTGGAGTGATGTACATAATTGGCTGTTAATATGTTGACAAAAAAGTGTAATTTATTAGCTTCTTTTATCAGGTGTAATCCTTCTGGAGCCAGAAGAACTCTGAGCCAAGTCAAAATGAAACATAACGTTCTCCAACAAGGTGATATTTTCTAAATTTACTAAACTGTTAATGAAGTTTAAATTTAGTGTTTAATATCATTTAGTTTTCTATGCAGCCAATAGGAAGAAGGGTGAGGCCCGTAAAACAGGTGGGGGTCCAAAAATTTGAGAGAACATCACAATAAACTGATTTCATAAATTGACGTTGATTTTCCTAAAATGTTTTATATTGACCTTACAATTATGGTGGATGGTGTTTCCTTTGCTTGGGCACTACATTTATATTATTGTATTTCTGATTTGATGCAGTGATGCAACAAGAAATCACAGTTCATATATTCATATGTGATTGAATTTCACAATTCATATATAAAATTATGTATATGACTAACAAAACCATCTTATTTTATGCTGAATAATGATTATTTATAAAGTTAATGGTAGCACATATAAACGCAAACTGTTGGTGAAACTTTTAAGTGGGTCGATACAATTCTTCTAAATTTGTGACGATATTTTGAAATTGAATCTATTTGAGTCACACAGACTTCAATATTCAGCATGCTAAACACAACAGTAGTAACAGTTAAATTTGATTTTAAAGTAAATGATCAAGTACACTCTTTTTTTAGTCACTAGAACTCAAGTGTGAGTCAACTTTACTTCCTAAGCTTTTGTCAGTACAACATACTATTCCTATTTCACTTTACTTAGTTTTTTTTAAGGCAATCTGTTTGCATGCTTTTTTTAAGTAAGTCTAACTAATGAGATTTTAGAGTGGGGACCAGTGATGAGGGCGAATTAATGATTTAAACACCTAAAGATTTAGCACCCAAAAATATATCGTTACCTGCACATGGATTGACTTCTTAACATAATCTCCTTCATTGACTGAAGGAGCTTTAATAGGAATGTGAGTGACATCAATGCACAGAACCCTGAAATGGAAAGTTATGTAAGAAACATTTTAAAATGACTGTGACTGTATACAGTATTGATATATGGATAGATTAAGTAGTGCTATGTAACAAAAATGGTCTCACAGAATATCATAGAAAGGACAAACTCGCCACTCTGTGGAATTCCTCTTTAATAACTCTCGGTGGTTTATGGCCAGGGAACTGCACAAAAGTGTGTAGAAACTGAATGCAATCCATACTGTACGAACAGCCCTACACACAGTTGCCTTTCCCATATGCTCTGCATCGCCAACGTTATACAAAACGTCGCAAAAAAACGAAGTTCAATGCACAAAATGTGCTCTGTGTCAAGTGTTGATGTGTCACATTTGATATGTAAGGTTTCATAGATTTGTTAAATAAATTAACAAGTCTTTCGAAAAATGGTAACGCTCCGGCAAATATCCATTTGGATACGAAAACTTATCACCCTCTCACGGCGGAAAAGATTCCGTATCATCTGTGCTTCCACATCCACTGGATCGTCTTCAAAAGGGCATGTCATGCTCCGTCACCTCTCTGAAACAAACTAACCCTGAAACTAAACCTGCCCCGGAGCAGGTTATGTTCAGAGCTTAAGTTGCTATGGCTACTTACATACCTTGAAACTTACCTCCGTTTTTGGAACCGAAAGCTGAGGTTATCCGCCAACTTACCCTTAAACTTACCCAGGTATGTCACATAACCTGCTTTTTGGAATACCCCCCAGGTGTGACCATATATATGTTGTTGCTGATATATAGGGAAACCGTTCACACTGCTTTGCAAGTGAGATATACAACTCAGTCACAAATTCAAACAAAAACATCTAAAGTAAATCGATGTAATGCGTTTAGCATCAAATATATGTGCTTTATAGTGTAATGAATCGGGTCTGTCATTTTCATCCACTTACCACCAGATGTCGCCCTTCCTTTTTACGGACTCTCTCACCACACTACATTTCCCATAAGCCCCTCACCCAGTTACTAATCACTACACCAGCTGCATCTCATTCACCAATCACTGTTTACCGCACCAGCTGTACCCTATCTCTCCACTATAAAAGCAGCGCTCACCCACTTCCACCTTGTGAATTATTGTTAATCATAGTATTGCAATTCCAAGTGTTATACCCATGTCTTGTTTGCCTGTTCCCTGATACTGCCTATCCCTGGTTTATCCGATGTTTGTCTGCCTACCTCTGACCCTCCGCCTGTGTATTTACTACGAGTCTGTCTGTTCCCTGCTATTTCTGTTTGCTACTGAGTTGACCCATGCCTGTCTGACCATGTTTTTTTAATAAAAGCGGCATTTGGATTCTACTCACTGACAGTCATCGATATAGTTGAGAATGCGGACGCCTTGTTCCTTGAGCGGAACAGTGGCTGCCTCCACAATCTTGGTAAAGATGGGGCGACAGGGCCAGCCTGAAGGGTGACGCGTCCCAGTCTCCGAACCAGCGGGGACCAACGGCACTACGGATGTACCCGACTCGGACGGCCGAGCGGCCCGAAGTGAGGTATAGCTCCACAGAGTGACGGCACAGGGGTGGCCTCGGCCAGCACACTGCCCTCTGCTGGCGAAATGAGAGGGGGCTGAGGGTGGCCAGGCATAGTGTGGCACATCACCAGACGTGCCTTCTTGAGACCCATAGGATGTGGAAACTACTCTTTTATTGAGAAAGTGGGTTCCGCTGGATTCTAAAGAGCCAGCGGCGGAACAGAAAGAAAATGAAACAAAGGATTTTCCACCCGGCCCTCCTCCGTCTCAGGACCGCTTTCTGGTACGTTTGCCACCTGGCTTGGCTACGGGCTGAGCGGGCTGGGCGCCGCGTCTGCGACCGTTTCCCTGCGGACTACTGGGTGAAGGCTGCTGCTTTGCAGACTTCGCAGGGGTGGAGGACGACGCAGGCTAGCGCCCTCGGTGACGAGCAGACGAGGAGCCCACCGCCAGCGGCTGGGTGGAGGCAGTAGATGCACGCCGGGGCAGGACATGCTTCAGGGCCTCTGTCTACTTCTGTGCAGCCGAGAACTGTTGGCCGAAGTTCTCGACCGTGTCGCCGAATAGCCCAACCTGGGACACAGAGGAGTCCAGGAACCGATATTATCAGCCTCCCTCATGTCCACCAGGTTGAGCCAGAGATGGCGCTGTTGAACCACCAGCGTGGCCATCAGCATGGCCGATACTCCTGGCGGCCCGGGCAAGCATGACCATCAATTCTGGATCGGGCTCGGAAAACGCCACTCTCCCAGAAGGAGAAAGACACGGATGGTCGCTCATGAGAGGGACCAGCGCGCTCCTCCGGCATCATCATGGGTTGCGGTGTGTGTGAGGGACCAGGGGCCCACGGAGACTGGCTCGGCGGGGAAGCCCTGACCATGATTCTCAGATCTCCCGGTCTATCCACGGAAGTTGCGACCCTCTGGGGGCCACTAGATCGGGGAATAGGGACGGGGGCTTGGCAAGCCGCGATCTCAACACCACAATAGTCATGTTCCCACAATGAGAACATCTACAAAAGCTGCCTCAACGTGCTGAACGCCCAAACATGTGATGCAGCGATTGTGCCCGTCAGCTGGTGACAGGGAACAACCGCATCCAGTAGCACATGAGCGGAATGACATCTTGAAAAAGATGCACTCAACGCTCGTGAAGGAAATTGAAGCTTTTTAATTACGTGCCTAAGCACACAGGGAGTCACCGCGGCGCTACTACAGGTGTAGAAGACCAGCAGAGCGCACTCAAGTCCGCCCCAAATAGCAACTCTTCTCTTTCTGTTTATTGAAATGCTCAAGAGTTGCTGTGAAAACTGCAGTTTGTAAGGCCGTTAAGATCGCGGGACCGCTGAAGTGCCTTAACACCAGCACAGGATTCTTCAAAGGCTTCCAGCCACACTCACGATGCTGCAGCTTGAGAACTTCACGGTTCCGAAGCGAAAGACAAAGTGCGAGCGCTACTGTTTCCATATTTATACCCGCTCGCGGGGGCGGAGTGTGGCACGCAAAGCTTGCACGCCAATCTTCATTGGCTCGTTTAGTTTACACTCGAAGATGATAGGGCTCTCATGCGATATCCCAATTCGTCAGTTCAGTTCTGACGTACGTCGAACGTGACCAACTGAAAGGGAACCTAAAATGTCGCTTGTCAGACTTTGAGTCCTAGCAAGAAACGATTTGTATATTGTTATATATTTTTATTTATCCATTTTTTTCCCTCTTCTCTTTCCCACGCAGCTGGGTAGGCTGTTCTCAGTTGAATTTTTATTTTGCCATACTAATGTAATTTATTTCTATATAGCCGATGCGTCACTGATGGCTTGATTTTGTTTTTTAAAGATTTTATTTTATTTCCCACTTAATTGTTTTGGTGTTTTTCCGGCATTCTATCTGAGGTCAGTAGCGCGTTCACTAACCCACTTAGTAATTTATTATAAATAGTTCATTTATTTTTTATTTATTTATTTTTTTTTAGTTTAAGACATGTAAAGAAGCAAGGTGATTCACACAGTTTCTGTTTGTTTATGGTTTATTTTTTTGCTGTACATATAAGCACTTTGTTTGGTTTAACTGTTCCCTTGTTGACACTGGAACGGTGGGAGGACATAACTATATCCCAAGGTGATAAAAGGGGGGGGGGGGGGGTAACAGGCTATTCAGTTCGGGATAACAGCTAGGGGGTGTTTATGGCAGGTTTTTGAATTGTTAATTTGTCTATATATTTGATATATTACCTCATTTTTTTGGTTAACTTCCACATCAAATAATTATTTCCAATATAGATTATATTGTTGTACAATTGGACTTAAATTGAAATGTAAGGGGGATGATTAAAACAGTTAAACTTAAGCAAGTGATGACAAGGGTTAAACAATTTGAATCTTCTGTAGTTTTCCTTCAGGAGACTCATTTGCTTAAAGAGGAGCTCCAAAAGATACAAAGTAGATGGTCAGGTGAGGTCTTGGCCTCATGTTTTTCTTCTCATTCTAGGGGAGTTATGGTGTTGATGCATAATACTGTACTATTGCAAGTAAATAAGACCACTACAGACAGGGGTGGTAGATATCTGATAGTACAGGGAACTTATATGCGTAAAATTATTAATTTGGTTAATATTTATGCACCAAATGAAGATAATCCTGTATTTTTTGAAAATCTTTTTTTAGTGATTGCCTCTCTACCTGTAGCAGTGATAATGGCTGGTGATTTTAATTGTACGCTTGACCTGGAGCTTGACCGCTCTTCAGGGCTAGATAGCTCTTACTCTCAGGACAGAAAGAAAATCCGACAAGCTATGAAAGATTTGAATCTATGTGACCCTTGGAGAACATTAAATCCTTTAAAAAGGGAATACTCATGTTTTTTTTCTTTATCTAAAACCTTCTCTTGTATAGATTATTTTTTAATTTCTGTTTTTTTATTGCCTAGTATTGAAATAGTGTGGTTCTGTTGGATCATTCTCCCATCTCATTACTTTATATAGAATCTCAAACAACTAAAAGTTCCCCTAGATGGCGCTTGAAGCCTAGATGGCAGCAGAACTCTGAATTTATCAAATTTGTCGGAGAGCAGATAGACCTATATTTTACAATAAATACGGATCAAACTTCGGCAGCCATTAGATGGGAAGCCTTTCAGGCATTTATCAGGGGCCAAATGATCAGTTATACTAGTTCGAAATCTAATAAAGATAAACAAAAGCTGCTTGATTTGGACGCTGAAATCAGAGAATTAGAAAAAATAATAACCATAGATAAATCAGTACAACTTGAGCAAAAATGATTGGCCTTAAAAGCTGAATGCGAGGAACTCTCCACATTAAAAGCTGAGAGTAGTATATTAAGATTGAAGCAAACTTTTTATGATCAAGGTGAGAAACCCAGTAAACTGCTGGCCTGGCAACTAAAGAAATTAACAGCAGAAAGAGCAATTAATGAAATTAGAAATGAGAGGGGAGAAATTATAATAGATCCAGCGGAGATTAACAATACATTTGTATCATTTTATAAATCTCTATATCAAGCCGAATTTCCTATAGGCACCTCCGCTCAAAATGAATTTTTGGATGGGTTGGAAATTCCCTCTATTTCTGAAGAGGCTAGGCTAGAGCTAGATTGGGTATTAGAGTTAGAGGAGGTTTCTAATGCTATTCTTAAATTGAGGGGCGGTAAGGCAGCGCGTCCGGATGGGCTCCCAATTGACATTTATAAAGAATTTAAAGATGAATTAATAAGTCCCTTACTGGATATGTATGTAGAAGCTTTTTGACAAGGATGTCTCCCTCCCTCGTTGAGAAGTGCCCTGATCACTCTTATTTTAAAGCCAGGAAAGTCTCCTGTAGAATGTGGTTCATATAGGCCAATATCACTTTTATATACGGATGCAAAAATTATTGCCAAAGCGTTGGGAATGAGACTTGAGAAGGTTCTTCCTTTGCTGGTACACTCAGACCAGAATGGCTTTGTTAAGAACCGTCAAGGGTTCCACAGTGTTAAGAGGGTGCTCAATCTAGTACATGCCGGGGATGACTGATACTGTCCCTTGTCGATTCGACAGTAGAAGTACTCTCTAACAGCCGTATCTCACAACAATTTAAATTAAGTCATGGTTCCAGACAAGGCTCACCGCTCTCGCCTCTACTTTTTGTTTTATCCATGGAACTGCTAGTAATAGCAATTAGAGTAATAGCAATTAATCACACCCTCTAATTAGAGGTATTCATTCAGATGTTTTAGAACACCGTATTGCCGATGATACCATAGTATTTTTTATCAGAGTTTGAAAAATCTATACCTTCCCTCTTACAGCTCATGGGCTTGTTCGGTGATTTTTCTGGTTTTAGAGTAAATAAAGATAAGTCATCAATTATGTTTCTAAATGGACAAGCGTGAGATCACTGAAGACGGCGAGAGCGCATGAGTGTTTACCTAATACCCGTTTCGGCTCTATTGCGAAGTTATTATTTGCTGCTAGGAAGGATTCGTTTCGATTCTTTGCTTATTTGTATGTTTGCGCTTGGATTTGTATCTGTTTGTAATTGTATTCGCTGCCATTTAGAAGAACTGTAGCGGTTGTTAGTTTTTGGCATTGCTGGGCTGTGAACTTAAGTGCTGTATGTGCGCTTCCTGCAGTAGTTTCGATTTGGCCCATTCACGGCGAAACTCTTTTGCTGAGCTAATTGTTAGGGCGGGCTCAGCTGTTTTCACTCCTACGTTAATAGGCAAGCTATTTATTTAGTGTGTCCGCGCTTGCGCGGAAGCGTTAGCGGAAGCATTCAACCGTCGTGTTCAGCCTCCTTGTGTGAAGACCGACTTGGGTAAAGATCTGCGACTCTACCTGCGCGACTCCACCGAGCAAGGACACCGACAGGACACTTAAGTATCCCTCCCCCCCTTTTTTTTTCTTTGCTCCCATACTCAACATGTGCTTTCAATATATTCCTGTTGTCACTCGTATACGCTCCACTATCACCCGTAGAAGGCAGTGCAACACTACTAACCTGCGTCCTATTTACTCCTCTCCTAACCAACCTCTATCTGTTTCTGTAGGCCTATGGAATTGTCAGTCAGCTGTTAACAAAGCTGACTTCATTCCAGCCTTTGCCACTAACTCTTTTCTCAATATATTAGGCTTGACTGAGACATGGATTCATCCAGAGGACTCCTCAACCCCCGCTGCTCTTTCTAACAACTACACCTTTACTCATACCCCTCGACAGTCAGGAAGAGGAGGGGGCACAGGTTTCCTCATTTCTAACAATTGGAAATACTTAGCTCACCCTGCTCTATACAGCAACTATTCGTTTGAATCACATGCCATTACAATTACATACCCTGTCAAAATTCATCTTGTTCTCATCTACCGCCCCCCAGGTCAATTGGGTACCTTTGTCGAGGAATTGGACATGCTGCTGTCATCATTCCCAGACGATGGTAGTCCACTTGTACTTCTGGGCGATTTCAACATTCACCTCGATAAACCTTATGCTTCTGACTTCCTCTCTCTCCTAGCCTCATTTGACACTTTCAATCTGCAACTTATTTGTGCATCACCAACCACTTCACATGTTTCCTTCAGAAGAAACCTGCGCTCTCTTTCCCCTTCTCATCTCTCCTCTGTTGTGTCATCCTCCCTTCCCACACAAACACAATTCTCATCTTTGGATGTAAATACTACAACACACACGTTATGCTCCACTTTATCTTCTTCCCTAGACAGTATCTGTCCTCTGTCATCCAGACCAGCTCAAGCAACTCCCTCCAACCCCTGGATATCTGATGCGCTTCTTGATGACCAGACCAAACTCAGGGCAGCAGAAAGGAAATGGTGCAAATCACAAGACCCATCTGACCTTGGTTCGTACCAAGATCTGCTATCATCTTTTTCTGGAGGAGTCCATGCAGCTAAGTCCTCATACTTCCACGATAAGATCAACGGCGCTACAAACACACGCTCACACTTCAAGACATTCAACACACTCCTCTGTCCCCCTCCACCACCACCCACCACGTCTTTAACTGCTGATCAATTCGCCAATTTCTTCACCGACAAGACATCTGCCATCAGGAGCCAGTTCTCTGCACCACCCACACAGGAACTCATCCCCTCCTCATCCACTAATCTTCTCTCTTCCTTCTCCCTTCTCACGGAGGCGGAAGTATCAAAACTCATCCCACCACCTGCCCTCTAGACCCCATCCCCTCACACCTTCCACATGCCATCTCTCCCACTCTCTTACCAGCACTTACACACATTATTAACTCGTCTCTCCACACAGGCACTTTTCCTACCACATTCAAGCAGGCTCGAGTAACCCCACTGCTTAAAAAACCCACGCTAAACACATCACTCGTAGACAACTACAGACCTGTCTCTCTCCTACCATTCATATCAAAAACACTTGAACGAGTTGTTTTCAACCAGGTGTCATCCTTCCTCACACAGAACAACCATCTGGACGTCAACCAATCTGGTTTCAAGAGCGGGCATTCCACAGAGACTGCGCTACTGTCCGTCACGGAATCCCTGCGAATTGCAAAGGCTGGTTCCAAATCATCTGTTCTCATTCTGCTGGATCTATCTGCTGCCTTCGACACCGTAAACCATCAAATTCTTCTGTCCACCCTCTCGTCACTGGGTATCTCAGGTACTGCACTTCAATGGTTTGAGTCCTATCTCACAGGTAGGTCTTTCAGAGTTGCCTGGGGAGGGGAGGTATCCAAACCTCATGAACTGATCACTGGGGTCCCTCAGGGTTCAGTTCTTTGTCCCCTCCTATTCTCCATTTATACTACATCACTGGGTCCCATCATACAGGCAGATGGTTTCTCCTACCACTGCTATGCTGATGACACACAACTCTACCTGTCCTTCCAACCAGATGATTCCACAGTAGCTGCACGGATCTCAAGCTGTCTGGCGGATATCTCCACGTGGATGGAAGAACACCACCTGCAGCTCAACCTGGCAAAGACTGAGCTTTTAGTCTTCCTTGCCACTCCTATTCTACAACACGACATCAACATACAGCTTGGTACAACCACCATTACCCCATCTAAGTCGGCCCGAAATCTTGGAGTTATCTTCGATGACCAACTGACCTTCAGAGACCACATCTCAAAGACGGCGCGGTCATGACTGAGCGGCCTTCCTGACTGAGCACGCAACACAACTGCTTGTCCAGGCCCTGGTCATTTCAAGGCTTGATTACTACAATGCTCTTCTGGCTGGTCTGCCGTCAAGTGCAATCAAACCTCTTCAAATGATCCAGAACGCTGCCTTTCCTTCCCTTTTCCCTTCCTACTCTAGCTTATGGTACTGAGCAATGTATGAAACTTGTATTGTGAGCACTTCCTGCGTTATTTGCCAATTCATGAAGAATCGCTTGTTTGTTTTCCTCACTTGTAAGCGTCCGCCAAATGACTAAATGTAAATGTAAATTTGACCCCTCATTAGGTGAGTGTAGGTTCCTTTTTTCAAAAATATATTCCCTAGTGCTGGCCTCCTCTCAATAGAGAGTCATCTGGCCAAGGCCCGCCCCCTCTGCATTGGGGCAATGCTGGTGGTTGTAGACGCAGAATAGGCGGTTTCCACCTTATTCTATTTAGGAATAGTAAATACTTTTGTAGGCATCATGCATTTAATGTATATGAATGCTCACTTATAGCTCCATCTTTATCTGCCCTGCCATTGTGGCTCAGGTCGAACAGCATTTGACCTTCACAGCGGGTTGGTCATTTAGCATTCTCCCCTGTAGCCCAACATGGCTACGAGCTGATGCCCATGTTCGTCTGGAGTAGTAGGCCCAGGTGGGCCTCCTCCAGGAAATGTTGGCATAAGTTTGTACTCCCCTTGCTTAAAAGGTAAAAAGTGTTTGTACTAAGGACACTGCTTGTAGACGATGTGATAGGTCCCAGGCTTAGGTGTTGTTTTAATAGTCTATCTCTGCTACTAGACTTGCTATAAAGTTGAAGGCCTTAGCGGGCCTCCCTTCAGAGTGAGTCTACACCATGTTGGGCTCCTAGCAGCCAGCACATGCACTGTCAAGTAGCTGGCCTTAGTAGGCCTTCCTGTGAACAGACCCCACTAAATGGGTTTCTGGAAGCTATTTTGATTGCCTTCAGATAGTAGGCCTTAGCAAGCCTCTCTGTGGTGAGCCCCCATCAGTGTGAATGTTGTAGCAACAAGACAAGCTCTGGGTATGAGTCCCCAGCACTTTGACAGCTAGCAGAAGTTTGCTGTCAGGTAGCAGACCTTGACAGGCCTTGACTGGCCTGCGGGCAAAACGCCTATAGTTTGGGATTCTTAGCAGCTGGCAATGAATTGCTTTTTGACCACTGGGAGTGCCGTCACTGACAGCCCAGATGTGACCCGTAGGGTGAGTGGGTCTGGCGTTTCATTTGAATTTGCCTGATTCTGACAGTAGTCACTGCCATACGTTGGCATGCACTCACCTATGCATGGTTTTATAAATGATCACATTAAAAATTATATTAAAATTGGATAACATTTTGAGCTTTTAAGTGCTGGAAAAGTACTTAAAAAGTACTTGAAAAGTGCTTGAATTTCACTCTCAAAGGTTAAAATGAACCTTGAAATGAATAATGTAGAAGCATTCAAGCATTTCTCCCATAATACCATAGTTTCAGTAAGCGTTACTACATTAAATCAATGGTGATTTGTGGACTGGTGAGCCTTAACTTGTTCGAGGCACAGTGTTTCTCCTGATTTCATTTACTATTTGATTTGATATCTGTGGTCTAAAGCAGAGAATTCTGTGGTGAATTTAAATGTTTCTTTCTAGATCTCGCAGCGATGTTATTAATTTCGCGGCAAATTCAAAGGTTTTCTCACTGGATCTCCCAGTGGTGTGTACAGTGTAGTAAACAGCGTCATATGACCGAAATCGGCGCTCACTTATTGCTCAGTGCTGATAAATGGCCAGCGATGCACAGCTCAAACAAGTAACGCTGTTTTGTTTCACTTTCGTTTCGTTTGCCATTTGAAGTTTCTCATATGAAACAAAAATGGCGTCTCTGATCAGTTGTGCAATGTGGTGCTAAACTGAGTTTAGTCGCAGTCTGGAGCCCTGAGAATGCAGTTTTTTTTCTTCAGAACAAAATGAATAATCTAACTTGCAATGTTAACTATTAATAATGTAAAAAAAACATCAAAAACAAGCTGAGTTCTCAAGTAAAGTATTTAACAAAATTACACAAATAAGGAAAAATGATGTTTGACAGGGAATATATACACACAACAGTCACTGGCATCAGTTGCAAATAATAACCATGTTTAGAAAAGTCTTTGTAAGGATGACTGACAACAGCTGGTTCTTAAATCCTAAGACTAGAATCTTTAGACACTATGCAGACTAAACAAATTTAAAAAAACATTGACTGAGCCCAACTGGAACAGACCTAGTCCATATGATCAGTAATCACAATTACATTCATCGGACATTCAACATCGGACAGTCATGTTCTCAGCTTAACGAGACAGACACAGACCCTACAAACATCTACATAATCTGTTGTGTCAATCATCATCTGCGTATGACCCCCGATCAGCGCCTGACCCTCCCCAAGCACTGCCTCGTCTATCTGATATGCCTATATGCAGGGCGAGAAAAGATGTATTTCAGCGCACCGCAGGACACACTTGATTTGACCAGAGGGGCAACAAGATTAATGAGGCACTTCTGCGAATCTACTGATACAGCAATCCAGCACTTGTGCCTCATATGAGCCGCAATCTAGCCAAGGTATTGATGTACGAGACCAAGATGGGAAGATGAAGAGGTCTCACTGCTGGCTGAGAACATCAGATTCAGAGAGACACGCAGCTTTGTGAAAACGAGTCTGAAAGTGTGAGGCGGCTTCTCTGAGGTTTTCTTTTGGATGTGCTCTTTAATCAAATGGCACAAGAACTCCAGATGTCTTCAAGATGCCACCCAAACACAACTGCTGAGGCTCAAGCTGAAATGTCACTACCCCTGATACCTTCCGCACCGGGATCTCCAGTCTCTTTGCTTTCTTTTGCATAGAAACCACAATGTGGCAAGTGCAGCTCTGTGGCCTATTGCATGATGTAATCCAATTTTATAGGGGGAAACTATCAGAAAAAGGTTGAATGGCGCCATCTGTTGTTGGCAAGATGTTTTGCGAGGGCTGGTGCTACCCTCAGCGAATGAACCAGTGCATTCTTCTGTTTTCTTATCTAACATTTAAACATATAAGCTTCTAAATGAATCTAATTAATTGAATTTAACAATTTAACAAACTTGTATTGCTATGATGTAAGGAAAATCCAACATGGGCTCATTGGAAAAACATGCTACTACCTACATTACTGCAAAACTGAAAAAGCTGTTTCCTGCTGAAATTAACTCAATTTGCAGTACAACCCAACAACTTTTATTCCTTTTCACTATCTACCTGTTTATGTAGATAATTATCATATGGTGTTTATGCCATAAGTATAAAATCTTAAGGAAATTGCACTTATTCAGTTGTGGAAACGAGTTGTGGAATGAATTGTGATAAGGCCTTTGCTACTTTGTAAAGACCATTAGGTTTGGATTAGAAGTTTATATTTTTATAATATTGTTATCTTTCTCTTGTTTATTTGGTATTATCTCTTATCTTGGTATTATCCCATGTCTTATTGTTTTATATCGTATTATTTCTTTCCTTGTATTCTATTGTGCTTTACCTAATCCCTTTGAAATCGCACGGAACTTTGGTACATTTTTTTTTAACGTGCTTTATAAATTAATTTTGATTGGATTTTGATTTTATTTGAATCTGTTGTTGGTGTTTATGTTGTTAGGCAATATTGTAAATACTTGTAAATACATATTGTTATATTTATACAGTTATATACAATACTTAATGTGCTTATCTACATGCATGTTGCTCTTGTTTTTTATTTTTATTTCTACTGTTTCATTCTTTCTTTCTTATTCACTTATGTGTTATATAAAGCTCATGGAAACTCAACATTACACTATGATGTTGATTCTGCTTCACTGGTTTTCCATCTTCCTTTGCATTTAACTTTAAGCATTGTAATTTTGCTGATGATGTTTATGTTAAAACCCCTTTAATACTGATTCAGGAATGATTTATTACCTGATGAAGCAGTAATCAGAGAGTAGGAAATAAAGCACAAGTCCCAGGTCAGATGATTCTGCATAGATGATTATGATGAATGCAAGACAGGGGCTATGCATAAAGTGTGACATTCTTGCTCATCTTCATGTTACTTGCACTAAAGAAATCTGCTAAATGTTGTTGGAACTCTTAATAAATATTACTTAAAGGGGACCTATTATTCACTTTTACATGGTGTTTGAACTGAATGAATGTCTTTTGGCAGTGTGTACACAACCACATTGTAATTTTTTAATCCCCATAAAACCTTAATAGTCTTATAGAACAAGCCGTATTTATTTTTTGTACAATGTGACATAACATTGTACAGGCCCTGCCCACGACTGCTGACAGATGCCTTGTTCAATTACCCACACTTGCGGTCTTGGCCACTTGCGAGTACGCGTGCACATGACAGAAAGTAAGTGTGCACAGTATTTGACTAATTCCATTCAAAAAGTGAAACTTGTATATTATATTCATTCATTACACACAGACTGATATACACTCACCTAAAGGATCATTAGGATCAAGGGATCACACCTGTTCAATTTGCAATTATCTAATCAACCAATCACATGGTAGTTGCTTCAATGTATTTAGGGGTGTGGTCCTGGTCAAGACAATCTCCTGAACTCCAAACTGAATGTCAGAAAGTGAAAGAAAGGTCATTTAAGCAATTTTGAGCATGGCATGGTTGTTGGTGTCAGTCTGAGTATTTCACAATCTGCTCAGTTATTGGGATTTTCACGCACAACCATTTCTAGGGTTTACAAAGAATGGTGTGAAAAGGGAAAAACATCCAGTATGCGGCAGTCCTGTGGGCGAAAATGCCTTGTTGATGCTAGAGGTCAGAGGAGAATGGGCCGACTGATTCAAGCTGATAGAAGAGAAACTTCGACTGAAATAACCACTCGTTACTACCGAGGTATGCAGCAAAGCATTTGTGAAGCCACAACACGCCCAACCTTGAGGCGGATGGGCAAAAACAGCAGAAGATACCACTCATCTCCACTACAAATAGGAAAAAGAGGCTACAATTTGCACGAGCTCACCAAAATTGGACAGTTGAAGACTGGAAAAACTGATGGAAAGACATGGGCCTATCGTAGGAAGGCTATGCAGTGCGGCCCGAGGTGAGGTCTGGCTCCGCAGAGTGGCAGTGGGAGACGGCACAACCATGGCAGCCTCGACCAGCACACTGCCCTCTGCTGATGAAATGAGATGGGGATGAGGGTGGCCAGGCATAGCCTTGTGACCCAGAGGATAAGGAAACTGCTCTCTTACTGAGAATGTGGGTACCCCTGGACACCGGGGAGCAAGCGGCGGAACAAAAATAAAACAGAATCAAATATTTTCCACCCGGCCCTCCTCCGGGGAAGGGAGCGTTGCCTTCACCATCTCCCGAAGATCAGCTCCAACTTCCTCTGGGTCTCCTGTCTCAGGACCACTTCCTGGTACGCTTGCCACCTTGCTTGGCTGCGGGTTAGGCGCCGCGTCAGTGACCATCTCCCTGCGGTCTGCTGGGTGGAGGCTGCTGCTTGGCTGACTTTGCAGGGGTGGAAGACGACGCAGGCGGCCCAAGAAAGCATGGCCGTCAACTCTGGATCGGGCTCGGAAAACGCCAGGCTCCTAGAGGGAGGGAGCACATCCGAGCTCAAACCCACCTTTCGATGCCGCAATCGACATCTGCTCATCAGCTAGTGCGCCGAAGGAGATGGCTGGTTGCTCATGAGAGGGATCAATGCGCTCCTCTGGCAACACCACAGGTTGCGGCGCGTGTGAGGGGTCGGGGGCCCTCGGAGACTGGCTAGGCTGGGAAGCTCTGACCGTAATCCTCAGATCTCCCTGTCTATTCGCCGAAGTAGCGATCCTCTGGCCGAAATCGGAAGGACCGTTAGATCGGGGCATAAGGACGGGGGCCTGGCCTTAAGAACCAAGGTAACCAAGCTGCGATCTCAACACCGCGGTAGTCATGTTCCCACAATGAGAACATGAACTATCCACAAACGCTGCTTCAGCATGCTGAACGCCCAAACGTGATGCAGAGATTGTGCCTGTCAGCTGGTGACAGAGAACAACCGCTTCCAGCAGCACAGGAGCGGAATGACATCTTTAGAAAGACATTACTCTACGCTCACGGAGGAAATTGAATGCTCTTGAGTACTGTGTTGAAGCACACAGGGGAACCACCACAGCGCTGCTGCAAGGATAACAGCCTGCAGAGCGCTCTCACTAGCGGCCGTAATCACAACCCTCTCTCTGTACTGCTCTCTGGTTGCTGTCAAAACAGCAGTTTGTTTGGACCGAGGAGATCGCAGGACCGCTGTTGCACCCCACCAACACAGAAAACCACGAAAACTGCTTCCTTCTCGTTTTGAACACTCAGAGATGCTGCAGAACAACTGGACAGCTCCAAGGCGAAAGACAAAGTGCGAGCACTCCCACTGAACTTTGCGACAAAACTTAACTTAGAACACAAGACAGAAAGAAAGAAATTTAAAGTAAAAGGAAAGCGAGTGAGACGAAAGTAAGTTGGATGGCTTAAATGAAACTGAGTGGCTGCTCTTCATCGTCTGTTCCTTGGCCTTTGTCTCGACTTAATCTAATTCATTCTGATCTTATTCTGCAAGACAACTTCTGCTAAACTGCAAACTTAAAAACTAAAAACAAACTTAAACTTAAAAAAAATAAAAGGAACTTAACTGAAAGCTCTAGTGTCCTGACATTTAAACTGAGGTTTGTCCAACCTCTTTGAGGAGTTCTGACCAATGAGATGAGGTGACTTTCTCCTCCCTGTTTATATATGACCTGTTATTTGAACTTTCAGAGGGGTACAGGGAGTACAGTTTAGTCTTGATTACTCTAAAAAGAATACAATACATTTTACACAGATTTCATGCAAGCGATACTTTGAGTTATGAGTAGAGATTCTTATTCATACTCAACAATACACACTTGCAATCAACTATTCAAAAGTTACAACAATTACATGAATGGTGCAATCAATCAATCAATCAATCAATATTGGAAGAAATTACCTTAGAGGAAGAGCACAACTTTCAATTTCATTTTGAGGATCAACTCGATCAAGCCGATGATTTTGAATGGTAAATTTGTTTTATTCATAAGTAACACTTTACAATAAAAGTTGTCATTAGTTAATATTATTAGTTAGCATGAACTAATAATGAGCTGCACTTACACAGCATTTATTAATCTGTGTTAATGTTAATTTCAACATTTACTAAAACATCAAAATATTGTTAACATTAGTTATTAGCACTGTGAACTAACATGAACAAACAATGAACAACTGCTATTTTCCTTAACTAACTTTAACAAAAATTAATAAATACAGTAAAAAATGCATTGCTCATGGTTAGTTCATGTTAACTATTGTTTAACTAATGAACTTTAATGTAAAGTGTTACCTTAAGTTCTATATTCTAATCACAATATAGTGTCAGTGAATATTAAACTGCAAAAAGATTGTTTTTATCTGTCTCTGTGTGAACAAATGGAGCAGACGACCGGTTTCTTTTAGGCTACTACACATAACTTAGATAAGTAAACATGCTGTTATGGAACGTGTTGTCGGGGAAGCACAAAGATGATAGCGTAATGAAAACAAAGTCTTTTTAATGAAAATCCAGGAATGCAGTACACAAAACACGTCTTGACACGAACGAGAATGAATGAGGACTGAGGGAGAACACGGAATATATACAGGTGGCAAACAAAGGGAGAAACAATTTAATTGACAAGACACAGCTGATGACGATGTACTAATGAGGGTAAGCAAGTAACTAAGGAGGAGCAGGTAAAATCAAACCCAAGAACATATGTGGCACAATGACAAACAGATAAACATAACCCTGACATTAAGCCCTTTTGGCGCAAGATCATGCCTTCCGGGAGGGCGGCCACCCTGACCTCCAGGGTGGAGTCCACAGCGGAGCTGAGCAGGACGGTGTCCAGGGGGGCAGCCAGGGCGGTGGCCAGGGTGGAGCCGGGCTCTCAGGTGACCAGGGCAGCGCCGATTTTCAGGATCCTTTTCTATCTCAAACTGAGAACCATTAAAATGGAGAACGGTTTTAATGGCCTCGACTAGGGAAAATTCACATATTGTACACCATCCCCATCCAGACCAAAGCAGAAACACACAAGGAGGGAAGCATCAGGCCAGCTCGCCTGATGGGAGAGCTTGATGAAATGTTGAACGGTACTGTAATTAATAACATAATAGGCCTATACAAAATTTTCTTCACATGATGTGCAATAATATGTGCATGCATATGTGCACACTCACAGAGAGTTTTTTTTTTCCCAATTTTTTCTTTCTTTTTTGTTATCCAGTGCATAGAAACACCAAACATCAAATGCCAAATGTGATGTTCACATATATATTTGAACAGGATTTATTTCCATGTATAACTGTGCACTCAAAATGTGTCTTTTAATCTCATTTATATTGTTAACTATATTCTAAATAAATTACAAAATAAACTACTTTGTCCTCACTCCTCACATTCTTCTCACATACCTGACTGAAAGGCTCATTATGAGGGTCTTTGTCTTCCCAGGTGTGAATCACAGCATTACTCAGGATTATGCATGCCTCCATTGCATACGGTCTTTCTAAACAAAAAGTGTCTTACAAAATATGATTTAATTTACTGATTATTGTGAATGAGTAGGCACAATTATTTTCACATCAATTTGAAGCAAAATATCTAGACTTTAACATTTCACATTCAGTAACTTAATTTTTTGGGTTTTTTTTTTTTCAATTACCAGGCATACATGTTATTCTCTCAAAAATATAAACATGTACATACATGTTGCTCACATATTATGGTAGCCTAGGTTGTGCTTAATATTGTGTAATGACACTTTTTTCCATTATATGTTTATGAGTTACTGAAAAAAAGCACAAATGTCACCATATGTCAAAACTTCTCCAGGGGCCCAAAAACCCAGAGGGTTAATTGTCTCATTTGCCCATGGTTTTTAAGCCATATTTCCTTCAGTTTCATTGTCAGTTCTCAGTCATAGATAAGTTGGCTATTCTATTCCTGTCTCCGAGTTCCCTCTGAGTGTTTTGTATAGTTATTTGAGTTTGTTTAAATAAAGAAGCTGCTGCACTAAAGATCCTGAAGTATCTCCAAGCAGCAAAAGTGATAGAAGAACTGACCCTTAAGAAGAAATGGATCTTGCAGCAGTAACTATAGATCTAGATCTGGATCTGGATTTGTCCTGTCATGGTCGGCATTCCAGAGTCTCGTCCCATCAAGGCCACTGAAACTGAGCCCTCAGCCAAAATAGCCGCCACACATGTACCTCTGGGAGTACTGGTGGAGTATGAGGGGATGTCTTGGAACCCAGAAATGGATCCAGCCCCTGAGTCTGCTCCAGTGTCAGCTTCAGCCCCTGAGATCGCTCCAGTAAGTTCTCCAGAGTCTGCTCCAAAAAGTTCTCCAGAGTCCACTCCAGAAAGTTCTCTCACCACTCTGAAGGCCCATCCTCCTAAGATCCCTGAACTGCCAGCACCAACTTGGAAGCATTCTGTTCCTTTAGGCCATGGCCTCGTCAGCCTCCAAGGTGCCCACCCTCCCACCCCTTTTGATGTGTACGGCGAAAGGACAGGCCTTCCCGGAGGGGGAGGGTTCTGTCACGTTTAAATTTGTCCAAGTCTGTATTCTATTTGATTTTCGTTGTATTCAGTTCATGTTTTACTATGTGTCTACACTCCTTTGTCCCAGTTTTCCTGTCTATACCTTTGTCTATAGCATAAAATGTGTGCTTTCATTTGGCTTGCTCTTTAAACACAGAAATGACCTGGTACGTGCACCTGGTACGCCGATTTCCCTGTTGACTGTAATTCCAAAATCCAAAAGGCCTGTGTGTATTTAAAATTGTACCATTTGGTTCATTCCACAGCCATTTTAAATATATACAGGTTAATAATTATTTTCCTAAATCTATCCATAATGTATTTTAGTGAAATGCTGTTCTCTGACCCTGCCTGTTCTCCGTTCTGTTGTTAATCTGCCTGCCTTTTACCTCCCGCCTGGATACTACTACGAGTCTGTCTGTCCCCCATGGTTATTGTTTGCCGTTGTGTTGACCTTTTTTTTTTTTTTTTTTTTTTTTTTAATCCACCTCCACGTCCATTTAGGGGATCTGTAGGATCTAACTGGATGTGTTCATGTCCATCAGGGCACCATACAGACTTTATCAAAGAATTTACTGATTTTCTATCAGAGTTAGTACTGGCTGTGGATAAAGTCCTTATTGTTGGTGATTTTAATATCCATGTAGATAATGAAAAAGATGCATTGGGATTGGCATTTACAGATATTCTAAATTCTATTGGAGTGTCAGGACCCACTCATTGTCATAATCATACTTTAGATCTAATATTGTCACATGGAATCAATATTGATACCGTTGAAATTCTGCAGCAGAGTGATGATGTCTCAGATCTAGTTTCATGCTACATTTAACCAAGGCTGCAATACTGCCTCTCTGCCTCAAATATGGTAGAACCATCACCTCTACCACTAAAAATTGCTTTATAAATAATCTTCCTGATCAGTTCCATCAATTTAGCAAACCAGACAGCTTAGAAGAACTATTGATGCTTTCTTTTCCAGCACTTTAGACTCTGTTGCTAATGTTGATATTTGTTCAACGCCAAGGTATAATGAGCACACTCGGGCCCTTAAGAGAGCAGCCAGAAAAATGGAGCGCAGCTGGAAGAATTCAAAACCAGAAGTTTTTCGTATTTCATGGAGAGAGAGAATGATTGGGTATAGAAAGGCCTTAAAAACCGCAAGATCTGATTATTTTTCAAATCTTTTAGAAGAAAATAAACACAACCCTAAGTGTCTATTTGATATACAGTGGCAAAATTTACGAGAAATACAGCTTCAACTTCTGATGTTTCCAAACAGCATTAATAACTTTATGAACTTCTTTAGTTGCAGTTGCAAGATTGACAATATTAGAGAGAAAATTATAGGCATGCAACTGTCTACTACAGTATCACATCAGACAGTGTATTGTAGTATCCCTGAGGAAAAATTCCATTCATTCGCTGCTATAGGAGAGGAAGAATTGTCTAAACTTATTAAATCATCGAAATCAACAGGTATGTTATTTATTTGTGGGTTATTTATTTACTATACCGACTAAGCTATTGAAAGAGATGCTTCCAGAGGTCATAGATCCTCTTCTTAAGATCATTAATTCATCTTTATCAGTAGGTTACGTACCAAAAACTTTTAAGCTGGCTGTTATCAAACCACTTGATCACACAACTTGATCCTAGAGAATTAGTCAATAACAGGCCGATCTCTAATCTACCATTTCTGTCAGAAATACTAGAAAAGGCAATATCATTGCAACTGTGTTCCTACTTGGAAAAAATGGTATCTGTGAGGATTTTCAGTCAGGATTTAGACCGTACCATAGCACTAAGACTGCTCTCATTTGAGTTACAAATGATTTGCTCCTATCATCAGATCGTGGTTGTATCTCTCTTATTAGTCTTACTGTAATGCTCTACTGGGTGGTTGCCCTGCTAATTTGATAAACAAACTACAGCTGGTCAAAACGGAGCTGTTAGAGTCCTTACTAGAACCGGGAGGTATGACCATATTAGCCCGGTTCTGTCAACACTGCACTGCCTCCCTATTAAACATCTATAAAACACTAAATGGCTTAGCTCCCCAGTACCTGAGTGAGCTCTTAATACATTATAATCCTTTGCACTCATTATGATCTCAGAATTCTGGCCAGTTGTTAATACCTAGAATATCAAAATCAACCGCAGAAGCTAGATCCTTTTCCTATTTGGCACCTAAACTCTGGAATGATCTTTCCAGCATTGTTCGGGAAGCAGACACACTCTGTTAGTTTAAGTCTAGACTAAAAACGCATCTCTGTAACCTGGCATACACATGACAGATTATCAATTTATGTCTTCATATCCGTTAAAGGATTGTTAGGCTGCATAGATCAGGTCAGCCGGAACCAGGATTCAGTTCACCACCAGTTAAGTCTTCAGCTTCAGCTAAGCACTTTCATCAGCCACTCATCTATACCTGTTGTATTCCCGCTCTGTTCTCCCATCACTACGATAAAGGCTCACTATTTTCACTTACTTCCCTAGTCTGTCTTCTGTGTGTGACACAATCACACAGCTTTCCCATTTTAGATGATTTCGCAGCATTCAAGCTGAGCCACTCAGTTTTTTGCTACTCAGTGGGTGTAACTTCAGTTACTGTGACGTCATGTACATTTCCTCAATTTTTTTTTTTTATATCCAAGGAGGTTTTTTTTATCTAAAATGTTATCATGAATAAATGCTCATCTTGAAATAATATTTTGGTCCAATCATTCACCCCTAAATGACAAGTTAAATGTGTTATAATGTCAGGGTTCTGTCACTTCGGTCTAGTTTATGTTATTGGTTTTGTGACAGAGCTCTGACACTCCCTTCATGTCCAGTCTTTGTGTGAGCGTACGGTCTCGCGTTCTCGAGCCGTGCGCTCTCTTGTCTGTGTGTCTAGTTTCATGTTGGGGCGCGTGGTGTTCGGATCCCGGCATTCATGTCTGGTTCCGTTTCAGGTCGGGATTCGGACACTCGCGCTCCCTGTCTTTAGTGTGAGCGTACGGTCTCGCGTTCTCGAGCCGTGCGCTCTCTTGTCTGTGTGTCTTGTTTCATGTTGGGGCGCGTGGTGTTCGGATCCCGGCATTCATGTCTGGGTCGGTTTCAGGTCGGGATTCGGACATTCGCGCTTCCTGTCTTTTTTGTGAGCGCACGGTTGTGTTTCTCTCACCGTGCGTTCTCGTGTTCCGTGAGTCTTGTCTTGTCGTGTCCTGTGTTGCACGCGGTTTATTTACATCTGCCGCGTGCTTTCATGTCGTGTTTTGTGTGAACGCGTGTCTGTGAGTGCGCTCGCTGGCTGCGCGTTCTTGTTACGTTCGTGTCTCGTTTTGTGAGCACATGGCTTGTGATTGTTTTCATTAGCCATGTGCTCGTGTTCTTGTCATGTTTGGTGTGAGCACATGGCTTGTCATGTTTTCTTGTGCCATGTGCTCTCTTGTCAATTGTCTTGACCCCACCCATCTTGTTTCCTGATTATTGGTTCATTTGCCCCACCTGTCTTCCCTCGTTACCTGCCTTGTTTGTTACCCTTTTTATTCTCCCTGTGTTTTCAGTCCTGTGCTGGATCGTCTTCGTCAATTGCTATCGTTTGGTGTTTCCCGTGTCTTGTCTTGTCATGCCAAGCCAAGCGAGTGAGTCAAGTCGAGTCTGAGTCAAGTCGAGTCTGAGTCAAGTCGAGTCTGAGTCAAGTCGAGTCTGAGTCAAGTCGAGTCTGTTTTTCCCCCTTGTGGGTTTGTTTGTTTATTTGTTTTATTTTTTACTTTGAATAAAAACCCCATTTCTCTAGCGATTGAGTCCTCGCTCTCTTCCCTACACCCAGAAAACCTGACATATAATTAACCTCATGGTCTCTAATTGACATCAAATGAGTGATTTAAGTGAACCTTTTGCATCATTGGTATTTGATTTAGTTGAGGGCCGTAACCACTTTAATTTGGCTTGATCCTTTTATCAATGTTACAAACATTTTCCATCTCAAACATAAAACAAAGATTTGTAAGTTCCATGTTGTCATCTATTTAATTGATTTTTCAGTTTTAGGATTTTTGCCGTGGTATCGAGATATTTTTGTGACACTACCTCATTTCTTTCTTTCGTTTCAGATCATCAAACAAATTTAAATATTAGTCAAAAATAACACAAATAAATAGTTTTTTACAAAGGGCCATATAGGTTTGGATTTTGTTTTCCCTTAATAATAACAACGTTCATTTTGTTTAATTGTTTATTTATAAGCTTTTCTCACAGAAGCTGCTATAATTAAACTCATCATTTTGATGGCGGATCGTATGGTAAATTAACTTAGACTGATTAGACTGTACAGAAATTGAAATCTACAGGTTACGCTAATACACACTTAAGAGTAATCAGAGATCACACTAAGATCAATAGTTATTAGTCGAGTTATTTTATGTATATCAGCACTGGGGAAAACAGTGATTTAATCATCCAGCTCAGTTCATTTCGAATACAACGGCACCAATGCAGGCATACCAAAAACAAAAAAAACACTGCTGAATATAAAGAAAGTGTCCCCAACCAAGCAAGCCAAAAGCAATAGCGGCAAGGAACCAAAACTCCAACAAAATGGAGAAGAAAAAAAAAAAAACCTTGAGAGAAACCAGGCTTTGTCAGGGGGCCAGTTCTCCTCTGGCCGACAGTGATATTCAGACAGAGTTACAGGTCATAAATCCAATTTGGGATCGCAACAGTCAAAATATTTAATCCAGTTCCATCTAGTTTAAGATCGTTTTCATCACGCTGGTATGGGACGGTTTGCTGGGGATCTGAGCCACTGGCTGATGTGTCGGTAAGGCCCTCACAAGGGATGAGCTAGTTGGCTGCACAGGCACAGGTTCCCCATCCGACCTGGACACAGCCCAGATCCAGCCTGTCACGTTTTGTCATACTTCCAAGACTATAATCTGTAATTCATGACTCCCTGCTGGTGGAATGATCTCCCTACCATCATCAGGACCGCAGAATCCCTGGCAATACTCAAGAGACATCTGAAAATCTCTTTCGTGAGCACTTAACCCCTTCATAAAAAAAAAATCCTAAAAAAAATTCTATCCTTCCTAGCTTATGTTACTCTGAGCAATGTATGCAACTTGTTTTGTGAGCACTTCCTGTGTCTATTTGCCAATTCATGAAGAATCGCTTGTTTGTTTCCTCACTTGTAAGTCGCTTTGGATAAGAGCGCCGCCTAAATGCTTAAATGTAAATGTAAGTACAGTATCCACAATGATGTGGTGATAAACAGCAAATATTATATTCATACACGCTGAGGAGCCCCGAGGAACAATGGATGTAAAGATAATAATTCTGCAAGCCACTGTTATTGCAGATTTCAAACAGAGATGGCAACAATGAGGCAAAATTAAGGACTATAGCTTTAGCATTGTTTCAATTGTTGCTTGCTGTCTGGGAAGTCAAAAGAGCTCAAAGACTAGAAGTAGCTAAAATGGCAGAAATGAATCTTTTACAGAAATGTCGCCACTGGCATGTTTTTCCATTGTGCCTGGGTTGAGAAAATCCATTGTTTGGGAACTGTAATATGGGACAGAATACATGATTAACGTTTCTTAATTGCCCTAAACAACCAGTTAACCCTGGCCATATTTTTTTTGGAAAATACCATTTTGACATTATTGGTTGCAGCCAAAAGTCTGTTATCTGTTAATTTTTTTGCCCTTTAAATGTCAAATGCTATTTTTAAATTGCATATCACATTTATAAATCAACCATGGGCCAACAGATACACAGCTCTTTATTTACTGGCATCAGCTAAAGAAAAATCAGTAGCAGTCAACTACTAGAAGGCCAGTACATTACTATATATCCTCAAACGGCTGTTTCTTGTACGATGCGTTGCATGAATACTGTCAGCAGCATCACAGACATGTGTAAGGTGTAATTGGGGTGTAAAACCATACGGATCTCGGTTAGAGGTGGTTCATGTTAACTGTAACTAGTTTAACTATACATGTCGGTTCACCTGGAGAGACGTTGCGCTTGGGCTCTTTAAGAGGACAGCAGACGAGTGACTGGAATGGCATTATTTATGAGTGTGAGTGATGACTGAATCTTTCTGTGAAGGCCAATAGATGCTTTATTGCCGTCAGGCAGTACTTTATTTTCCTTCGATTTTAACATGATGCCACTCGATGCTCTTAATGACGGAGCCTCAGATTTATTTACAGACGCCCTGCCCATAAAACATAAAACCTTCTGAAACTAGTCACACTTTGTTTACAAAGTCACGGTCACAAAATGCTTTTCAAAGTCTGTGAAGTCTCATAACCACAAACACTTTAATAATTTACTTTACTCTTTTGAAGAATAACAATAATTGTGGATTTGGCTTCAATGCGAGTCAAAATCATGGATCTCTCTCAGATATAATCGCAAATACACAGCTGATTTCCAGCATCTTTCATCATCGTCTCTAAACACAGTAATAGATCTGAGACTTCAGCAACTCCACAGCGTCTTCAAATGGAAAGTTCATCTAAAAATGATCATTCTGTCATGATGTCAGTCCACAGTTCTTCTGTGGAACACAAAAAGAGGATTTAAGAACTTTTAATCATACAGCACGTCACAATATGTTAATACTGTAAGAAGCTTTGAGCAACTTTATTGCAACATATTATTTCAATGAGAAACTCTTGGCATCAATTTTATCACCATGACAATATATATTTCGGTATAAGCTTGCTATAAAAATATGGTATGTTGGGTTATGATTTCAAGCCATAATAATTTGATTTACATTACATTATTATGTAGATAATATCTACAGGTGATTGAAATGATCACTCATACCAAGGACAAAAACCATATTGTCATGTTCCCTGTCTCTGTCATGTTTGTGTTTTGTTTGGAGCACATGGATTCAGTTTGACAGTTCGCTTTCATTGAGGCATCTGATCCCACCCCTGGTCAATATGGCAGCATACAGAGTTGCACACACACACACACACACACACACACACACAAAAAAAACAAGGACAAAACAGTACTCAAACAAAACAGTTGATAAAAATAGGGTCAACAAAAGCACTTACAGGACATTTGTAAAACAGATTTCAAAATACTTTTAAAAGTAATCAAAGGTGTCAGAAACTCTAGTTTAAGTATGATTTGTAACAATTTGTATAAAAAGTTCAAAGTTTTGAAGTACACAATGGTAATTTACCTACAATTGCCTTAGCAATAAATATATTCATATACAAATTCCTCTGATATTGTAAAGATGACGATGCCATGACAAAGTATACAGTGATTCTGCACCACACAAAAATGTAACGCGGTATTATTTCAATTGTAACAATAAATGTTGTTACATTAAACAGATTTTGTAAGTTCAGTAGAGCAAGATTTAAAGAAGATGATGCTGTATAAAAGTATCATCTGCATATATTAGCGGATTCCACTCCATTGATTAAGATAGAAAACAGAATACAAGCTAAAATGGATACTTCTTTTTAATGCAAAAGATAATTTTCTAAACTTACACAATGGGTGCATTCAGATAGATAGTTATCAAATCATTTTAGAGCAGCTTCGCTAATACCTATAGACCTAAGTTTTTGTAGCACTAGATTATGGTCAACAAAATCAAAGGCTTTCGAAAGGTCAACTGACGCAGAACTAGACTTTTTGCCATCTAGAGAGTTTATAAGGTAATTTATAACTAACAGAACTGCAGTTATGGTAAGGATATTATTATCAGTTTAAAACTGACCAAATAATTTAGCCAAAACTGGTAATCTGGAGACGGGATGATAATTATTCTGGTGGATCTCTTTTTAATAATGGAATAACTGTTTCTGACTTTTATCAACTCCTGCTGGTATTTTTAAAGTGATTTATAAATACTCCAGCTTTATCGAATATTACTTTTCATGCAGTGTGTAATGTAGTGTAGTAAATTAGCTCAAATGGTAAATATTAAGAATTATTCATGACTAATTCTGATGGTTCATTATGATTAATTATTGTAAGTGAATTAAGCTCAAAATGAAATTATTAATTAATTTATTTTAATTATATTTTATAAGAGTTACTTGCTTTACGAGCGAGCAACTGAATCGTCGAACGTTCATTTGCATGGGCCGTATAGTAAGCTCTGTAGCGGATATGAATATCCAACTATTATGAAAACATTATTTGTTAGCAAGGTAACAATATATCATCAGTTTAAGACATTAAATTTGTAAGCACAACACGACACTTCTCTTTAAAATATAAAAATGACACTTTATTGATTATCCTAACACAAACACACATGCACGCACACATTCACATGAGCTGCAGAAAGAAAGGAATGATGAAAGTTTCCGGCAATAAATGCATTTCATAAGTTCTGATCTGAATGAACCATCAATCATTAATTTAACCCTTTTATCGCTGCTTAGGCTGGGTTATTAGATTTGATATAAATGCACCAGTTCAAATATGGAAACCGGAGGTACTTGTACTTGTCGTCTGTGTCTTTAAATGGGTGTTCCTTGTTTCCCAGGTTAATTAATGTGCTGAAAGTCTTTTTGGTGTGGATTGATGTGGTGGGAAGGCCAATCACGTTGCTGTTGTGCTGGCAGATGAATGGACGTTCCCTCGTGGCTGAAGTTTGAAGTTGAGGCATCAAAAACTGTAAAGTCGTTTAACTTTGCGACAAACGTAACTTAGAACACGAGACTCTCAACGGAAAGAAAGAAAATTCAAGTAAAAGAAAGGAAAGCAAGTGAGGCGAGAGTAAATTGGATGGCTTGAATGAAACCGCTTGGCTGCTCTTCATCGTTCATTCTTTGTTTTTCTTAGTCTTCTGTAAAACAACTTCTAATCTTCTGCTGTCGCACATCATCACCACATGGACTTTCAGTTTGTTGTTGTTGTTTTCATCTGTCACATGTTCCTTTGTTTGATTTTCCCGCCACAATTTGTAGCGTAGTCACTCCCCTAATCGCCACAGCTGTTGCTCATCAATTATCTCGTTATCCCCCTGTGCTTCATGTATTCAAGAGTTCAGTTGTGTGTGTTCCTCTTGGTCTGGTATTGTACGTTGTTACTCTGGTTATGTTCCCCTATCTCCACTGGATTTACCTGTTTGGATTATTAAAGTTTACTTATTATATTATATTCTTCCTCGTCGTGCCTGTTCCTGAATAGCTAGCGTGACATCTGCGTTCTAATTTAAACTGAGGTGTGTGTCGCACCTCTTTGAGGTTCTGACCAATGAGATGCGGTCTTTGCTCTAGGGCTGACTTTCTCCTCCTTGGTCATATATGACCTGTTATGTGAACTTTCAGAGGGTACAGAGAGTAGTTTAGTCTTGATTACTCTAAAAAGAATACGATACATTTTACATAGATTTCATTCAAGCCAAACTTTGAGTAATGAATGATATATGAGTTTGAGTTATGAGTGTCATAATCATTCTAAACAAGGCACACTTTCGTCCAAAAGTTATAACAATTACATGAATTGTGAGTGATCTGTGCATAACAGGTCACATGTATAATGTGTATGCATGACATGGAATTATATGGAAAAGTTTATCTGATCTCGGGTCCTCCGTGACGATATGGGCTGAGATGAGTTTTGTATGGAGTTATGTTTGAACGAATCATTTGGAAGATTGATTTCATTTGTCATTTTCATTTGAATCATTTGTCTGGTTCGTCCTCAATTCCTACATTATGAATATTTGAATAACTTACAGTGTTATCAGTATAAATAAGTTATCAGTATTGATTATTAATTCTAAAAGCAGGGTATTTTTCATTGACAGAAAAATAATTAATTCTTACCATTTCCAGTGCTTTAAGAGCATGTAACAGAATCAATTTTAATTTAATCACAGACAGAGTCAGAACCAAATATGTATTGTGCACAAACGTGATTAACTAAATCACAAACACATAACAAACTAACAAACACATACATGCACACAAATCACACAAACATGGGTAAAAGGAGAAGTGAGAGTGAAACCGAAAGTGGGAACAGGAAATTGAGTTAAGGAAGGAATCATTAGAAATTATTACCAAGCTCCTTTGTTAACAGAGGAGGTTAACAGCTTTAACTAGCAGCAATGTAGTATATCGTACGATACTTGCATTCTTGCAGCAGGAGTTGTCTGGGCAGTCCAAGATGTATGAGAGAGAGGGAGGAGACTGTGTGCTGACTTATGAAACTCAGGTGTTGGAAAGAGGAATTTCTGAGCGGGAACTGGGAATTTATGGCTTTTATTTCCAGGCATGATAAAACTGGGACTTGTGTGGGTCTGTGTCCATTTATACTCCAATTAATACAACAAATTTGCACTGCATCTGATGAGGAATTCACATTCATGAAAAGATGTGAAATGAGCATTTAATTAGAGACATGATATATGTGAGTTAGTTCCTTCATGGTTTTTATCATAAAATATGCACTATACTAAAATACTGTACAACAGACGCTACACACAACAGTCATAATCATAAACACAAAGTCCTGGGATGCATGTACATTTACTGATCACTTCAACTATAAATTAATGCAGGAGATTCAGGTTTTTTTTTTTTTTTACAGGCTTTGTGTCTTCCTTGTAGTCTCACTCCCGTAATGCCACACGTCACTGGTTAACACATTAGCTATGTTCTATGTCTGCCGGCGAACAACTTGCCCACAAACATTATGGCATTACCGTGTGGTTAGCATCATGTCGACAACACACTGTTACCTACACTATGAAAGTGTTTTATTTTCACTTCCGAGTGACAAGGCTGCAAAGAATGAGTAGTTCAAATTAATTTGATCAACAATACCACAGCAGTACAATCCCAAACTTTTCTAAGTAGAGTCCCATCTCTGCCACCAGTCTCTGCGTTTGTAGAAGTTCCCCTCTTTTTTCAGGTAGGACCTACCACAGGGACTTTTTTTCCATGTGTGGTACTTCCCGGGTACAAGTTCATGTGATTTTTACAAATACTAACCTCCCCTTCAGGTAGAATCTGGTCTCCGTTGTATTTTTTCACTCATCTGGGAGGAAGAGTGCTTCCTCAGTGTTCCGGTCTGCATCAGCTGTAGATGAAGAAAAAAATCAAAAAACGTCAAGGAAGTCCCACTGAAGTGGCCTATTCCCATTTTAAGTACTGCCTTCTGTCAGTTCCTGAGTGGCAAGAAGGGCTACACAGCCTATGTGGGGTGCTAAGTAGGTTACAATGTCATGAATACACTTGTTACACAACACACAGTAGTTGCCGACATCTCCATTTCATTTTCCATAGAGACTCCTAGTGTCGGCATTCAACACCACGTCAAAGTGACTGAAAGATTTTTGACTAACAGGAATTTCTCAGTTACTGTTGTAACTTACGTTTCCTGATGGAGGGAATACGATGTTGTGATCCGTTGGATGACTGGAACCCATTCTCGGCTCCTCAGCATAAACCTGAAAGAGTGGATCATCCCAGTTCATTTTATACCTGGATGTCCGAGGGAGTGATGCATACAAATTCCACTCGCCAATTTTCTTTGGCCTTTTCTGAAGTATCAGGTGTTTGGGGCTCCCAAGTGTCAGCATTCAACCCCACATTTTGTTCCCTCCATCAGGGAACAGAGGTTACAACAGTAACAAGGCGTTCTTACACAACTGTACATACAATCTGTTTATATCTTAACTGTACATACAATTGTCTATTTTGTATATTTGTATTTTTATTCTTTTTTATCGTCTGTGTCTTATCTTGTCACTGTCACTCTGTTGCACTGTGAAGCTTTTGTCACTAAAACAAATTCCTAGTATGTGTAAACATACCTGGCAATAAAGCTCTTTCTGATTCTGATTCTGATTCTTACTAGAACCAGGAAGTATGATCATATTAGCCTGGTTTTGTCAACACTGCATTCGCTCCCTGTTAAATCTTGCTTATTACTTATAAAGCATGGTTTTGCTCCTCAGTACTTGAGTATAGTGATAAAAGATACAAATTTGGATATTAAACATGTATTAGTAAATGTTTAACTTAGCATTACCTAATATTAATAAACTAATGCAATAATAACTAAATACCTACTGATATTTGCAACGGAATGAATCAATAATATATAGAATAAGCTCCACAATGACACTATTTTCTTATTTATGTAAAGCTGCTTTGCCACAATTTGCATTGTAAAAAGCGCTAAATGAATAAAGATGACTTGACTTGACTTGTCTAATGCAGTTAACTAGCATTAACAAATGAATCCGTGTAAACTGTTACTGAGGCTTTTACCCATTCAATGATTTTTCTTGTCTAACACAATCTGTTTGAATAACAGCAAATATTCATACGGACTACAATGTGATTTAGTTGATTAATAAACCAAAATTTCATGTAATTATTTCAAAGTTCAAAAAATGTTTTAAAGTTTCAACATACAGCACCTTTAATAGCAAATTTGGTTTTGCCATCAGGTCAAGCAGTAACAACCCCTGGAGAAAAGAAATGTGAAAGAATTCATGCTGCTAAAAGTGTGCATCTCTCGCTCTCTGCGTAACGCTAATAAAACTGATCAAACATCAAACGAGTGCCTCGAACACACAATCATCCGCTCAAAGAAATCCCAGAGGATGCTGTTCCCACGCTTCCCTTATATTTATCGTAGACTTTTATCTCCTCTTCCTACACAGTTAAATATGATTCACAGAACAGAGAGAATAAGCCAATAATTCTCATAAGAGATGACACTATTAAAAAATTTGAAATGCATGACTCTACATGATTGACCTGCATGACTCGCTCTCATTCACATGATATTCGCCTTCAGAAGTGTTTTGAAGCTCAATACCGTTATGTTCGTGCTTCCTTTGATTTTGAGGCGAAGTCCACTGGACCTTCATATGACAGAAGGCTATAAATTCACATTTGATATTCAATTCACTTACTGCCAATACTCCTCAAATCAATAGCAGATCAGTGTGTGGGTGTGTGATGGTTTCATTTGCCTTCTAGAATTAGTCAAAACTCGCTTACGCTCTAGTGATTAAAGTCACAAACTATACTACTCATTACTAATAAATACTTAAGTGTACTTAATCATTCACACATTTGCATTATACAAACTGACATGTAAATGTTTAAATCATTTACATTTGATTTACAAATGAATTGTGATGTGCTTGTTAATAAACTCAAAAACACTTAACAATAAGGTTCCATTTGTTAAATTTAGTGAACTACATGAACTAACAATGAAAAATACTTAAAATGCATTTATTTATCTTAATGTTAATCTCAACATTTACTAATACATTTAAGAAAAAAAAAAAGTATTAGCTAATATTAATGGAATGTGAACTAACAAACATTTAGGAATGTTAATAAATCCATTGAAACATTATTCATTGTCAGTCAATGTTAGAGCATTAACTGATGTTTAATACCATAAACTCAATTACATTTCAATATTTCCTGAGAAATGCCTACAAATAAAAAAGACATTACGATTTGTGCAAACCAGTAAATGACAGTGTCATTAAAAATTAGTATTTTTTTATTTATTTTTTATTTCACATAACACACATTCATGGTAACCGAAACCTTACCAAGATGTGAATTTCATGAATTATTTTCTCAGTATGCAGCATGCCTTCTTTTTTCCCTTTCAACTCTTTTGTCTGTTTTTTGTCTAGGATGGAAGTGACTGAGAATGGATGAGCTCGTGTTTAGGTGTTATAAAGATAACTCTGGGCACACCCATTTTGGGCTTTCAGAACAATAGAGAACATGGACTTTTAGCGGGAGAACTTTCCTTTGTCTCTTTTTATGGCCTAATTGACATGATCTGCGAAGGTGTCTGACTGAGTCGTTTTTCCTCCAAAGTACCTTAAAAGTGGTGGAATATTGCATATTATCATGATATAGCACCTATTCTAGTTATGAAATTCACAGAGGAACGTTTTGAATCTAACAATCATCGGTTTAGGAATTCTAAAGCACATATACATTCTTACATCATATATGACATATATGATATTACATATTACATCATATATACATCAAGGGGTAGTCGTGGCCTAATGGTGAGGGAGTTGGGCTTGTAACGTGAAGGTTGCCGGTTTGATTCCCACGCTGGCAGGAATTGAAGGTGGGGATTGTGAATAAACAACACTCTCTCCACCTTCGATACCATGACTAAGGTGCCCTTGAGCAAGACACCTAACCCCTAAATGCTCCCCGGGCGCTGTTGCAATAGCTGCCCACTGCTCTGTCTGTGTGTGTGTGTGTGTGTGTGCGCACTTGCGATGGGTTAAATGCAGAGCACCAATTTCGAGTATGGGTCACCATACTTGACAATACATCACGACTTTCACTTTTCTTTACACTTGAATATGAGCATTTAGAATGAAACTAACACAGCTAACAGATGTAACTAAGTGTGGGTAATATGGAGACATGCATACAAAAAGAAAAACACTTGGGAATATTCATATTTTGATGAATGACTCTGTGTGTGTGTGTGGTCTTCTTGTCCCACAAGCTCTGGTCTTGAGTGGGGGAAAGAATTTGATCCGAGTTGATTCCCATCTTTTTGAAGTCAGGGAGACTTCCAGAGTGAACCTGTTTTACATCGGCACGTAGCCGGTAAAACAGGCATTTGCCCCTGGGGGGTCAGGACAGCCGGATCCAGCTGAGATTTACCTATGCGAGTCAGAAGGTTAAAAGCTTTTCTTAAAACCTAAAAATGAATTGATTATCAGTGATCCAGTCCAGACGCTACATAAGCAATTTTGGTAATTATTCATTTGCTGGCCACACTGGCCACATTCCATCTGCTGATGTCTTACGTCACCATACTTGGCAATACGTCACGACTTAACTTAACAATGTCTTTTATACAAATAGTTAAAGAATTATGTAGTGTCTTTAATGATTTAAGTGATTCAAGTCAATTTGTTGAATCTAAAAAATAAAGTTCCATTTTTGTGCATGTTCAGGGGCTAAAAGCAAAGCAAGGCCCTCAGCTAATAACAAAATAGATAAACATTTACAGTCCATCTTATAAGGTTCAGTTTAAATCTAAATGTGGTCAGGGCCTGGGGTGGCCCAGTTAATCAAATTGCCTTACTATACCACCTTGGGAATTTCACCCAAAGAATCTAAGAAAAACTTTGCACTGGTCCCCTCCCCTACTCAGTGGCAAGCAAAACGTGGAAACAGGCATCAAATGCAAATATTTTATTAAGGCATCATAAAATCAGTAAAATAGAAACATCAACTTAAAAAGCAGAAAAAAAAAATCACCAATATTCCACACAACATGGAACTGCGGCCTGAATCACGGGGATTCACACACCAAAGTAAATACTATTATCTATGTGATTAATGCTTTTTTTTTTATCATAGATATGTATATTATGATAGCTAAAATACGATGCGTTTTGTGTGTGTGTGGGTCGGTGGATGTATGTACACGAGAGTGAGTGAGTGAGTGGGAGCGCGTTTTTGTGATTTATGAAGAAACAATGTTTTATTAAAAATGTAAAGATGCAGAATGTTTTCTGTGATGGGTAGGTTTAGGAGTAGGGGTAGTGTAGGGGGATACAATGTACAGTTTGTATAGTACAAGAACCATTACATCTATGGAATGTCCTCACTTTGATAGCAAAACAAACCTGTGTGGATAAGACCTAAACTTGCGATGATAACATCAGTCATCCACGCCATGCATAAGTTCTGAAGGCACTTTAGAAAGTAATTTGTAATCTTGAATGTAACATTCTTAAGATCATGGAAGCTGTTTTTACAATAAAAGAATGGAATTTGGTTGTATATATTATGTTAGATTTATTGCTTTCTGTAGGCCAATAGCGATTTAAGAGTATGGCTCGCATTTATGCGGAACAGGCAGCTTTCGTGACCAAAGAGAAACCGTTCGGCACGCCCATTACTCCAAGGTGCAGTTACCCCTGTCTATAAACGGGAAGTTGTCGACCCTTGTCAATAAAGGCCAGCAGCTCAGCAGAAGAACGCACACACAAATTAATACAATGACCCTAAATCACAGTATGCGCATGTTGCAAACAGCACACTTTAGCTTAAAATTATTAAAATACAAAAGAAACTAAAGCCTAAATCAGCAATACAAATTCACAATATTACAAAATCAAAAATGGCTCAACCAATTCAGAAGAATAAAGTTAAATAACTCAGATTGAAACAAACAAACAAACACAAAATAGCAAATTAACAACAAAAGAATTCCAAAAATAACAGGATGAGGACAGAAGATTTAAGACAGCCTACGCAACAGCCGGCATCGTACGCAAAACATTAACTGAATAAAAGCACAAATTGCGATTCGCACCACTTCCACGGCTGATAAGAGGACCGATGTAATTACATTCGCCAGCCGAACTGAACGCTGAACACGGAAAACGACTGTACACACAGCCACCGTTCTAACATATGAGAACAGACCAAAAGCAAACAAACTAAAACACACCGAAACCAAAAGAGCAAACAAATGCAATATGCCAAATGTTACATTAACCCACCTTTACCAACCTGCAGTCACATTCAAAAGCAACAGAAGCCAAACCACATCAGGGGAACAAACCCTGTTCGGGTGTCACGGCTCGCTTGAGTGCGTGGAGGAAGCACGCGGACGCAGGACAGATGAAGATTACACGGGTTTATTTAAGCAAGACAGGTTTACAGGTACGGAAAACACGAGCACGAAACTCTAAAGACGAACAAGGACAGGACTGACACCGAGGGAATCTATACAGAGAGAACAAGAGGATAATTGATAGGGAACAGGTGATGACAACACAGATTGACGAGACACAGGTGGTGACGATGAACTAATAAGGAAGATGAATGAAAACAAAAGAGCACATGACTAAACTGACAGGACAATAACAAAAGAACATGTGACAGACTAAATGAAAACAAGGAACATGTGACAGGGACAGGACCGGGGAACAGGATAAACAAATGAACAGATAGACATGAAAACAAGCATGATTATGACATTACTCCCCCCTCCCGGAAGGCGCGACCTCGCGCCGTGAAAGAACAGATCCAGGAGGGGGGGCGGGCACCCTGGAGGCCGTGGTCAGGTTCAGGCAGTTCAGGTGGCCTCCAGGGTGTCTCCAGGACCTCCTGGAGGTCAGGCGGCCATGGGGGAGTCCGGGGCGGAGTCCCAGCGGGTGCCAGGAGGTCAGGTGGCCATGGAGGAGTTCGGGGCGGAGTCCCAGCGGGTGCCAGGAGGTCTGGCGGCCATGGAGGAGTCCGGGGCAGAGTTCCAGCGGGTGCCAGGAGGTCAGGCGGCCATGGAGGAGTCCGGGGCATGGCCTCCTTCCCTCTGGCCACCGTGGACGAGGGACGAGGCCCCCCCCAAAACTTTCAGGGGAAGGGTCCCCCAATTCGGTGACCTTGGTGGTGCAGGCTCTGGCGGTGGCAGGTCAGGCGCCGGCTCTGGGAGGTCTGGAAGGTCTGGGAGGTCTGGGAGCTTAGATGGCTCTGGCGGGTCAGGGAGCCCAGGAGGCTCTGGCGGGTCTGGGAGCTCTGGGAAGGTATGGAGCCCGGGGAAGTCAGGGAGCTCTGAGAGGTTAGGGAGCTCTGGGAGGTCAGGGGCTGCGAGCTCGGGAGGCGGCTCAGGGAAGACGAGCGCTGGAGACGGCTCCAGGACGGCGAGCACAGGAGACGGCCCTGGAGACGGCGAGCACTGGAGACGGCGAGCACTGGAGACGGCGAGCACTGGAGACGGCGAGCACTGGAGACGGCGAGCACTGGAGACGGCGAGCACTGGAGACGGCTCAGGGACGGCGAGCACTGGAGACGGCTCTGGGACGGCGAGCACTGGAGACGGCTCTGGGACGGCGAGCACTGGAGACGGCTCTGGGACGGCGAGCACTGGAGACGGCTCTGGGACGGCGAGCACTGGAGACGGCTCTGGGACGGCGAGCACTGGAGACGGCTCTGGGACGGCGAGCACTGGAGACGGCTCTGGGACGGCGAGCACTGGAGACTGGTCTGAGCGCGGCGGGCTGTGTCGGGAGACCAGCAGTGGCGGCGCGCATCAACGCCGACCGGACAGACAGCAGCGGGGGTTCCAACACCCTGGACCCCCTAATCGCGCTGCTCACCCCTCCGCGGTGACAGCTGGTAGAACAGCCGGGGATCGCACCGTTAGAGGGGCATGTGAGGGCAGTCGGCGTTCGGTGGGCTGGCGGTGCGGGTGTTTTGATCGAGGTTGGACGCGGAACGCATTCTCCGACCTCGAAATCTGACCCATTTAAGTCCAGGACTAAATTAATTAATTCAGCTATGGTGTACAGACTCATGGGTTCGTCAGGACGAATGGTGTTCTCGTCCAACCCCAACCAAAACACTGCATTCAATGACGCATAAGACCAGCCCAGCAGATGGGAGAGCTCGACAAACTCCCCCACATACCTCTCCAGCGGCCGTCCCCGCTGTCGGATGCCCCACAGTTTATCCTCTGCTTCGTTGGCCCACATAGCAGAAATAGATGTTATTGTAGGGTTCGTCTTTCTGTCACGGCTCGCTTGAGTGCGTGGAGGAAGCACACGGACGCAGGACAGATGAAGATTACACGGGTTTATTTAAGCAAGACAGGTTTACAGGTACGGAAAACACGAGCACGAAACTCTAAAGACGAACAAGGACAGGACTGACACAGAGGGAATTTATACAGAGAGAACAAGAGGATAATTGATGGGGAACAGGTGATGACAACACAGATTGACGAGACACAGGTGGTGACGATGAACTGATAAGGAAGATGAATGAAAACAAAAGAGCACATGACTAAACTGACAGGACAATAACAAAAGAACATGTGACAGATGACAGACTAAATGAAAACAAGGAACATGTGACAGGGACAGGACCGGGGAAAAGGATAAACAAATGAACAGATAGACATGAAAACAGGCATGATTATGACAACGGGAACATAAACCACGTCTTTTATAGACGTACCAATCAATGACGTAAAAATACCAGCCCTAGCAATTCAACTCTGGAATTTATGACTATCCTACCTGTTATGCCACATAAAAAAGAGTTCTTTACGCCTTTTAGAGGCATTTATTTTCCATTTGCACAATAAACACTGGGGAAAACTGGGCATTGAAATGCTTGTGATGAGGCTCAGACATACAGTGACAATAGCAGGTCCATACCTAGCCATGCATAAATAATCAAATGGTAGACATGAACATACACAAATATAGACAATGTGGAAGGCAACATGCTATACACATCACGTTATCAATATCTATTATTTAAATCAGTGAAATAATTGTTAGGATGCATAAACCTTATTTTTTGAAAATTTCTGCAGACCTTATTACAGAGCCCATTACATCTATTTTTAATTTGAGTTTAACCTCAAATGTTATTCCTCGTGCATGGAAATCAGTTTTACCTTTGTTGGTGACCCATCAGTTTTGGATAATTATCGGCCAATTAGCAGGTTGTCTGTGGTGGCAAAAGTATTTGAATCCTTTGTTAATAATCAAGTAAAGCAGTTCTTAACAGAAAATAAAATATTAAATGAATTTCAATCAGGCTTTAGATCAGGTCATAGTACTATTACAGCAGCTATGCTGGTTACAAATGATATTGTTAAATATCTAGATAGTAAACAACATTGAGCAGCATTATTTGTAGATCTTTCTAAAGCATTTGACACTGTAGATCATAAACTTTTATTACAGAGATTAAGTTGTATAGGTTTTAGCGAATTGACTCTAAATTGGTTCAATAATTATTTAACAGAAAGAACTCAATGTGTCTCAGTTGAAAATTTTATTTCAAATGAATTAAAAACAGTAAAAGGTGTTCCACAGGGTTCAATTTTAGCCCCAGTTTTATTTTCTATTTATATTAATGACCTTGGTTGCGGGATAACCTCAGCTAGAATTCATTTATATGCTGATGACACAATTATATACACAGTAGCACATTCGGTTAATCAAGCCATTGAGCTCTTGCAAGAATCTTTTCAGTTATTGCAATTAACATTATCCAACTTAAAACTGGTTTTAAATTCAAAGAAAACAAATTATATGATTTTCACTCGTTGTCGTACTGAAATAGATCATCCGATTTTAACTTTACAAGGAGAATTTATTGAAAGAGTAAATTGCTATAAATACTTGGGTATATGGTTGGATGATAAACTAGGATTTCAGATACATATAGAAAAACTTTCAAAAAAGCTTAGATTAAAGTTGGGTTTTCTTTTTCGTTTAAAGAAATGTTTTCATTTTAAAGCAAGAAAGAGAATTATACAGAGTTGTTTCCTTTCAGTATTAGATTATGGCGATGTGATCTATATGCACGCAAGTTTATCTTCACTTAAAAAGTTGGATTATGTATACCATGTTGCTTTACGTTTTGTGACGAGTGCCTCTTCACGCACCCATCACTGTATATTGTATGGTTTGGTGGGATGGTCCTCATGTTGCTGTTTATTGTTAAGGCGTTGTTGGGAAAATTACCTACTTATATCTGTAGTCTTTTATCTTTTTATACTTGTAATTATCGTACTAGATCTTCTGTTAAACTTCTTTTACATGTTCCAAGAGTACATTCTGAGTTAGGCAAAACTGCCTTCTCTTTTTTTGCTCCTTCATTATGGAATGAGATGCAGAGTATTATTATGCTGGAAACACTCCCTTCTGTAAATATTTTTAAAAACCTTTTATGGTCAGCTATGAAGGAAACATGTACCTGCTATGAGTAAATTACATATTGGTAATCATTAGATGTAGGGCAAATGATTATGTTTGTTTTATGTTTTGAAACTGTCTTATTGTGAAACTTATTGTGCTGCCATTTTGGCCAGGACTCCCTGGAAGAAGAGATTTTGTATCTCAATGGGACTATCCTGGTAAAATAAAGGATAAATAAAAATAAATAAAAAATAAACCGGAGCCGAGAACACTTCCTATAACACCCAAAGTACTTTTCTTCTGTACATCATAAGAATCACTGTAAAAAAAACGATTATTTGGTGAACAACCATTACTTATAAAAGTGAATAAATTAAACACAAAAAACATAGTATCCATAACTGTTTAACCTCTAACATATATAGTGTCTGTAACAAAAAAAAAATGAAAAAAAAAAAAAAAAACATGCCATGTCAACCACTATTACAATTGCGTCAAAATTAAGTAAATACAGCATACAATTTTAAGTATAGGCTTTGTGAGCATGCGGAAGTTTGGTAACCCCTTTGCAGAATCTGTGAAATGTGAATAATTTTAACAAAATAAGAGATCATACAAAATGCATGTTATTTTTTTTATTTAGTACTGTCCAGAATAAGATATTTTACATAAGTTGTTTACATATACTCCACAAGACAAAAAAAGGCTGATTTTTTTAGAATGATCCCGTTCAAAAGTTTGTGAACCGTTGATTCTTACCACTGTGACGTTACCTGGATGATCTTACGACTGTTTGTTTGTTTTGTGATGGTTGTTCTTCAGTCCCTTATTTGATCTGAACACTGATCATGTCCTTCAGATTCTTCAGTTTTCCATCATCTTTTGCATAGAGTTCACACATGCATTTTAGGCTTAACCATTGCTTTGTCAATGCCTGTTTGAAAAAATAAAGCGAAAATGATATATTTTGTGATTTGCTTGTTTATTTTAAGACATTGAATGTACTGCAACAGTGCGGTAAGAAGACCAATAGCTGAATATCTAAAATAATTTAAAAAGTTAACACAACTTGCAATTACTTAGTAGATTCTATCGCGTTACGTATATTTTTAAGTAAAGAACATTGAGTGAACTCAATTTGAATAGAACAGAGAACAGTTTTCTTGCTATTTTTAAGTAAAATTATTCCAAGTTGGGATTACTTAAGTGTAAAACTGCAAATATATTTTAAGTAAACCCAACACATCATTTTTTCAGCTCTTTCTTCCCTCTGAGGTGGTGTTATGTAATGTGTGATCCAGGGAAGTGCAAAGACGAAGGAGTGAATATAAACAGTCTTTTTAATAAAGATGCAGGGAAACAGAACAAAAAAAAAAAAGCTATTTTATTTATTTCAATGGAATACCTCTTATTTTCCAGAATGAAGTGATCTTGTTACATTGAATTAAAAAGTGTTTTAATATTTTGGTGGACCGTCTACTTACTCAACTACTGTTGCTAGTTTTGTGGCTGCTCAGGCATGGGACATCATTTTCAGACGGAAACTATGTCAAAGAACGATTCTTTAAAATATTAGAGCATCTATTATCGGACTTCAGTAATAAACTTGAAATTGTTCCGAAAATTAGAGATACACCTCTCTCTGCAAAAACTGTCAAGGACAGAACTATAAAGATAGTAGCAAACATCATCAGTCAACAAATTAGGGAGATTAGTTTTGCTCCAGCGTACTCAGTCGCCTGTGGTGCGTCAAAAGATGCAAACCATATTGTGCAAATAGCACTGTTCTATTGATATGTGACCTCTGCTGGGCCACAGGAAGAAATTTTTGAGCTGATACAGCTAAAAGGCCAAACACGGGGAACTGTGTTATTCCAAACTGTGAGGCTGTGGTGGAGAGCTTAAAAGCCAAACAAATAAACACTACCCACATGGTGTCAGTTGCTAATGATAGAGCACAGAGTATGACAGGTGGACAGAATGGGTTTGTGACTTCACCTCAGAGGTCGCTGGGGAAAACAGCTGCTGGTGTTTCATTGTATTCTGCATCAAGAAGCATTGTGAACAAATATTTCCTCCTGAATGCATAGAGATGAGGAACCTTGTCATTCAGATAGTGAACAAAATACTGGCAAAAGGGTTAAACCACCGACAGTTCTGTTCATTATCACAAGAAGTCAAAAGTGAATATTCGCATCTCCTGCTGCATAACAAAGTCCGGTGGCTGTCCAGGGGAGAGGTACTGATGCGGTTTGCTGCATGTCTGGAACATGAAAACTTTCCAGCAAAGCAAAGGACTCGCATTTCCCAAACTGGAACAGCCAAATTGGCTGGAAAAGCTGCACTTCATGGCAGATATGCCACGCATCTTAATGCTGAATAAAGGACTTTAGGAAAAAGAAAGCATAGCCCTGCACATGCTGGAGGAGGTTTTGGCGTTTGAGCACAAGCTGACAGTGTTTGCCAGAGATGTACAGAGAGGTACGCTTTCTTACTTCCCCTCTTTAACCCTTGTGTTATGTTCTGGGTCAGTTTGACTCGTTTTGATATTCTAGTTGTTGGAAATACTGGACAACCTATGTTTTTTTTTCTTGATATTTTGTGACTTTCTCATTTATCATCATGAACATGCATGCAAAGTTTCAACATGCTGGTGTTTTTTGACATATACAAACAAAATTACTGTTACGTTCGTAATGTTCGTTAGGTCAATTTGACCCGCATATTTGCACACTCTAAGGCAACTGTGCTGACCCAAAATAATAACATTTCTTGGTTATATTTTATTTAATTTTTTTACTACCTCTAGGAAGTCAATTTCGGGGGTTAATGAGAAATGGCCCATGTTAATCGGCTGCCACCGGGCAAGTTATTACTCGAAGGGATCGTTGTGCGAAATGGGATCCCAAACGCTAATAAATATAGTGGGGTTTCGGACACTTTAGGATTAGCCCCTTCCCGATGACCTTTCCCGTGATTGCCCTGGAAATGGGGGTTAACGGACACATATAGGGGGCGACACTGGGCTCTAGTGACCATTTCCCCCCATTGAGGGACCCCTGAAAACCCACCAAATGACTAAGGTAATCCATCCCAGATATCCACGAAACATCCGTTCTCTCATTAAGTGAATGGTGTTTTCAATGACCCCATGCTGCCAAACCATAATTTGTCCATTTCACCATCGGTCAGGTGAGTCCCATGAATCCATAATTTGTCCAATTGCCCATTAAAGTCAGCAAATGACCGGGGGACCCCCGCTGTCCCAGAAACCCTTAATTTGTCCAATTGCCCATTAAAGTTGGCAAATGAGCCAGGGACCCCCACCCACTGGCCCCAAGCCACGCCCCCCATCCCACGGACCCCTATTTTGTCCAATTGCCCATTAAAGTTTGAAAGGGTTCTCCACTAAGGGGTGTCTCGAGACTGATGGAGCCCAAGAACAAATAAGGGCTCAACCCAGAGCAGCTAAAATTTCTAAGTATCGATTTTCCACAAGAACAAATAAGGGTTTTAAACGGCATAAATGGAGCCCCAGAACAAATAAGGCCTCAAAATGGCATGGATGGAGCCCAAGAACAAATAAGGCCTCAAAATGGCAAAAAATTGATGGAGCCCAAGAATGTATGTATGTCCTAGACAGTTGAAATCTGATGTAAAGGTCAAAGGTCAGAGAACAGTCGCCTCGAACGTTTAAAATGATCCAAGTAATGTACGTATGTCCTAGGGAGCTGAAATTTGGTATGTATACTAATTGGAGGACTGGGAGACGATTGCACATGGGAGCTGTCATCAGGTGTCGAGATATGGTATTGTCACCCCCCCCCCCCCCCTACTTTTGCCAAAAATGCTGTTTGTACAGTACATGTTTTGCATCAACACAGACAAAAACACAACAAACACTTTTTATTAAGTGGATGATATTCCATCCACTTTTTATTAAATAGGTTTTATTTGAAGGTGTTTATCTGAAGACAGGCTGGAGCCCTTATGTGAGTGGCAATGGAGGTGCAGATGTCGGTGAAGGTAAGAGTTCCCGGTAGGCCCATCTCAGCCCATGCCTCCTGGAAGTATTGGTTAAGGTTCTTACAGGAGCTGGGCCTGGTTGGTCTTGTGAGAATTAATCTGCGGGTAGGGAGACAAGCGAATGGTGTAAGAGAGTACACAGGTGAGAGATAAACACAGAGAGAGAGAGAAATAAAACCACTCACATTGATGACAAAGCACCCGTCCTCGGCGGTTTCCTGCACCGCCTCCACCTCCCGGACCGTCATGTTTTGGAACACCCCACCGCGATGTCCATAGATGCAGGCCAGGTAAGTAGGCGGTGAAGTGTCCATAGAAAGACCACTGGGCGTCCTGTCGGCCAACGCTCTCAGGCGGGCTGTGATAAAAGAAAAGGGAAGAAGAGAGAGTCAAAGGGCGTGGGGACGCCGAGGAGAGAGAGGAGATAGGAGGAGAAAAATCACCCAGGAGCTCGGGGATGGCGGCCTTGGCGGAGGCGATGCACTGGCGGAGAGTAGCCTTTAGAATGAGGCGGCCCTGCTTTGCCTGCTTAACCTTGACCTAGTGCATGACCACCCTCCGCCTCATCAACCGGATCATATTTTTGATCTCTCGTTTCAGTCCCACCATCACGGTCCAGGAGAGGCGGCAGCTGGGCAGCGGGGTCTCTGCCACGTAGGCAAGGAACTGAGCTACGTTCTTTGAATAGTGGTGGATCGTTGGCTCTGCATTCCTGGCCTGGATCCGGTTGTTGTGCCAGGATCGCATCCTCGCCGTGTGGTTGAGGAAGACCAGACAGGAAGTTACGTATGCGGAACACCTTGGAGGCCATGTTGTTAACTAGCCTCGGGCCAGGGTCCACACCCTCCTGGTGGCCCCTGTAATCCTCAAGGAGGATGTCTGCGAAAAAAAAAAGCACACAAAAACAATGGGGTGAGAACAATGGAGGAGAGAGATAGGGAGAGAGAGCCGGAACGTGGTCGGGGAAAGGGGGCTCCTCCCGCCCCAGGGAGGATGGGGTGGCGGGCGCCGCCAGCCGGGAAGTGGAAGGTGCCTCGTCCTGGGGGCCCTGGCCGGCCGCTTTCTCCAGGGGCAAGGCGAGGGGCTGGTCGTCGTCGGACTCATCGCCCTTGACCGCATCCTTGCCGGGGGAGCGAAGGGCGGAAAGGAATCGGCCGGTGACTTGGGCAACCTGGACGAAGGCCTCCTGCAGGTCCAGGGAGGACACCATGGCCACGGCTGGGTTGCTGGCTCGCACCACCGCCAGGCTGTTCAGAATCTTGGCAACCTTCAACGCTTTGAAGGCACGTCTCCGAGTCTCCACTGAAAGCTCGGAGTGCGCCTTCAGGTGTTGGCCCATGCGCGAGGTGGCCTTGCCGCAAGTGGGAACGGGGCAGACACCCTCGTGGATGTTCACCCTCCTGGAGGCAATGGCCAGCAGAAGCTTCCGCTCCTCCTTGTTAGTGACACCGTGGTTGTTGGTCAGGTGCGAGCTCAGCTGGTGGAATGCACGGTGGCAGAGCGGGCAATCCTCAAAAAGCCATTTGGCAATAGTAAATACGATAGTGCGGAACGTGTCGGGAACCAGGGTGCAAATATGTAAAATATGTGAGAGTGATGTTGTGGGTGTGGGTGAAGTAAAGCTGTGTGTGTAAAATGAATTGACAAAGATTGTTCGAGCAGGGGGTATTTAGAGCCTCTCCAATTTCAGGTCCAAGGTATGGGGAAATGGTTCGAGTATTAAGATGGATGGGAAAATGGAGCAAATGGATGGGAAACTGGACCAAAGGCATGGGATAGGAAATCGGACTGGGTAAAAGACAGCAACGTTTCACATTTAATGTCCATCCCTCAACCACTGGTCTCGTTCGAACCGTTGTAGTCGAGCTCTACACTGGGACTAAATTTCAGGACGATACGCCACTCATTGGCTGAGATACATGCCAAAAAAGGTCCGGCACTAAACACTCTCACATAGACGGCAGCCATTAAAAGTCAACTTTCGCTCAAACTCAGGTCAAATAATCCCCACCTGACCACGACCTGAACACATCCATTGTGGGGCTCAGGGACACCATGTCCATGAACCCCTAGTTATTCTGCTCTTTTTATTGGGAACTGGGATCATTTGCGCTTACCTCGTCCCGTTGGGGCATTTCAAGCTCGAACGACTCGAAAGTTGCATAAACGCATTCAGCAGAGCGCCCTTAGTACGATTTGGGTGTTTTAATCCCGAAAAATTTATAGCAAATAAGAATTCAAAAGAGAAATCATATTACACTAATTGGAAACAATTTGCAGCACTGTAAAAAGGACAAAAATAACAATAGTAACAACCAGAAAACAAAATAACTCAAATGTAAATTCTTAGATCAATTACACATCTACAGAATCCACTGTAAACACTCTTTATACAAAACAGGATTTGTATGAAAGCGTATCAGCTCAGCAAAATCAACTCTTAGATTCTCAGATCAACAGTTGTCAATTTGAACAATAATAAATTGTGTTTCCCAGTTCTCAGGTCTTTAAATCAACTGTCCAATGTTCAAAAAAGAGAAAAATCATAGTGTCAAGTGTCTCAAACCTCAAAACTGACACAATTACTTTGTAGAAACAAAGGATATCGACATCCGCAAAGATGAAGGATAGATGTTCCGTTACAGTTGGCTCGCCATCTTCACGATGTGAAGAGATCCAGATTCTAAATATCAATTCAATTCTACAAGCAGGGAGTTTTCCCAACATCCTCTGTAGAACTGTTTGAGCAGGTGCTTATCGGTTTCTGTGCTGAGCACTCCACCACGCCGCATGGTGGCCTGTAATACCACATGCAATCGCTGTAAGTAAGCTGACGGCTTTTCACCAGGGTTCTGCAATGTGTTCAGGTATTGAGCAAATAGCTTGTCACCATCTTCGATGGGAGCAAAGCAGTGGTGGACAGTAACGAAGTAAATGTAATTCGTTACTGTACTTAAGTAGCTTTTTCGTGTATCTGTACTTTACTGGAGTATTTCCATTTGGTGAGACTTTTTACTTTAACTTCACTACATTTCAAAGCCAAATATCTTACTTTTTACTCCACTACATTTTGCAAAATCAGTTGTTCCTTTTTTATTTAATAGTGGATAAAAAAAAACTGAACTGGTTAAGCATGGGGCAAACCACCAATCAGGGTTCAGCGCGCGCTCTGTTTTGAACTTGATTTGGTTGCTTCTTATTTAGCGCGAACAGTTCAGCGTCAGAGCAACGTTTACATATTGAGAGTGCCAGTGCCAGAATGGAAGAATCACGAACACCTGACGTGCCACAACACCCGTGGCCTTATTTGAGGAATTTTTTCGAAATTGTCGAAAAGAGTAACGACTCTTTCATTTTCAACTGCCTCCTCTGCCTGCCTCGGAATATTAGAATTTCTTCTTACAAGAATTCGCCTTCTAATCTGAGGAAACACGTTGAGGTATGCCATTTTCATTCTAGTGGTCATTTTTAAATGAGTAATCTAACAGTAGCTTGCAGAAAACGGTTTCATTGTTTATGTTAAGTGAGCTGTTTCATCGAAGTTTGTAGTATTTGAAGATGAGTGCTCAGATATTGATGTTAGCACTTTTTGTTGGAATATAAATTATATTTTGACGAGTTTTGCATGCAGCGTATGATCCTAAAACAGTTGGCAGGTGGAGTCGAGTGCCCCTTATTAACAGACATCGTTATTTTCAAAAGCTTCCAAACCCTGTGTTAAAAATATTATTAGCTATATTGTAACTTACATCTATGACACGCTAAAAGCATATGAAATGTTTATTTTATTTGTCAAAGGAAGGCTGATCTCTGGATATGTAGTTACATTTTTGAATGTTTTCTTTTTGTAGAGAAAGCATGGTAGCCACCTGCAGAAATATACGGATCTAACAGCGCCAAGGAAAAGAAAAATGGAAAGTTCTACCTCCAGACAGCTGAAGTTGGGAGAAACTAAGCTAGTCACACAGAAAAATGTTGATAATGCAGTGTTGAATTTTGTTACCCAGAGTCTCCAACCATTTAGTGTTGTGAACAACCATCATTTAAAGCTTTCTTGCACGATCTTCAGCCTAATACCTCTCTCATGTCAAGGACCACTTTACAACGCAAAATGGATGATGCTGCACTTGAGATGAAGACTAATATAAAAAAAGCAATATCAGGGATAGATTTCATAGCAACGACAACAGATTGTTGGAGTTCAAGGAGAAGAGGTTTCATCAGTGTCACTGCCCACTGGGTGGATCCTAACAGTCTGGAGAGGTGCTCAGTAGCACTAGCATGCAAGCAGCTCAAAGGCCCCCACACTTTTGATGTTTTGGCTTGCGCACTTAATGACATACATTCTGAATTTGCCATTCAGAACAAGGTTGTTCGAACCACTACGGACAATGGGTCCAATTTTTTAAAGGCATTTCATATATATGGAGAGCAAGATGAGAACAACAACTCTGCTTCAGATGAGTCTGAATACGAGATAAATGATGAGATGTGCAATGATGAGGATGCAGATGGTGTCGAGGTGGACTTTGTAGACGTCACAGCTGTTCTAGATGAGGATGATGGCTTACAATTCCAACTTCCAAAACATCATCGTTGTGCCTGCCACTTGTTAAATTTGGTATCCACAGTGGATGCAGCCAAAGCCTGTTCAAACGAAGCCTACAAGAAGCTGTCCCGGTCAGCATTCGCAAAATGCCATGCACTGTGGAACAAGTGCAAAAAAGATGTGTGCAAAATTCAGCTGATCCACCCCAACAATAAGGTGGAATTCCTTATTTCTCACCGTTGAGAGAGTACTTCGAATCATTAAAGATCAGGGTGAGGGGGCTATCAGAACTGTCTGCACTTCACTCAAGTTGCCAGTGTAAGTGCTGTTTTTTAAAATTCCTTTAAATTCATGCTCCAATAATGTTAATACTAAAAGGTTTTTTTTTTAACAAACTGATAAAAAACTTTATTACTCAAGCTTCTGATAGGAGTAGATACAGGGAAACGGTAAAACAGTACAAACAGTAGATACATTAAAATTACATGCCCACCTCTCTCTCACATACACACTTAAAAGTGTAATGACATGAAATGATTAATTGTTTTTGTCTGAATGGTTGATTGTCCAGTTGAAATTGCCTTTCTGGAAGAGTATACCAGAACCATGAGCCCCGTTGCAAAAGCCCTCAACATTCTTCAGGCTGAAATCAATGTTCAGATGGGATGGCTTCTGTCTACTCTGACACTCCTCATCTCTAAACTTGACCGAATTCGCGTTACTTCCAGGTACTGCAAATCTCTGGTGGATGCCATCCAAGAAGGCTTGCAGCAGCGCTTTGGAAACGTGCTGGTAGAACCAGAGTTTATTGCAGCTGCAATCCTTGTCCCGAAATTTAAAACATCCTGGACATCTGATGAACACATTGTCAAACTAGGTAAGATTTTTTTAGTTTTGTTTTTGAAAAGTGTCGTTAGTTAAAGTTACAGAGAAACTGAGCCAGGTTATTTTTAAAAGATATCCAACTCAAAATTTATCTTGACTTTCTAAATTTGTTAGTTTTAAATACACCTTGCAAATACATAGGGCAATACTGTTCTATTGATATTTTAATCTGGAGAAATGTGTGAATAAAATGAAGTTTGATTCTTAACCTCTGTGTCCATTTCAGGCCTGAACTACATCAAGGACCATCTGGATGAAGAAACTTCGAATCAACCACCAGCTGATGGTTCCAGTGCCTCTGAGGAAGAGGACTTCTTTGCCTGCAAAGCTGATGACAAAGAAATTCTCAAGTCCTTCCCAGCAGTCTGTAAGTTGTCTTTGAAAGTCAACACTGCTTTACCCACTTCTGCAGCTTATGAACGTCTTTTCAGCACAGCAGGGCTTATTTTTAGTCCTAGAAGGGCAAGAATGGACTCAAAAAACTTTGAGAATCAGCTCCTTCTCAAGCTGAATAATAAATATTGCCACTTTAGTTAGATTGTCAGTGCCAACTGTACGAACATGTTTACGAAACATGAACTAATGTTCACTGCCATTTGAGGCTTGTTATTTTAGTATGTCAATGGACATGTTGTGTAATTCGTTTTGAAATTATACACACTATATATGTTTTGTTATAAATATAAGTTATTTTATTTACCAAGCATCATCAGGTTTCATGTGAAGCAGTATAGGATTAATGCACAAACATTGACAATCACACATCAAAGCATTACTAAATTGATATATTCTTCCTGGCTTTGTGGAGAAATGCATGACTGAAATAGAATTATGTTCACATACTTCATGCAGCTGTGACTGGCAAGTGTATTTTTTTTCTTCTGATACAAAAAAAAAAATAGTTCCTGTTACATATGGCCAGTTGATGTTTCTGCAGAGACATTCGGATACAATAAATTATAAGAAAACTCATGTGAACCTGTGTTTAATACAAGTTTTTATTAAACTTAAACTTGCATCTGTCACAAACAAACCTTAAATTGAATCTGCCTGCTCTCAAATCCTGTTATTTCATTTGGTTCTAAAGGAATTTGTTTAGCTTCAAGTTTTGGGCTAATGGTAATTTTAATAGATCTTATTTTAATAGATTATCAGTGTCTGAGTAATAATATCATTCTATTAATAGATCAGTGTGCTAAGAGTAACAGAGTCTTTTCAAATAAACTGAGATCATTAAGCAAAAAAATTGAGGACATTATAGCCTTAATAAATTATAGTACTTCAGATACTTAAGTACATTCGAAGGCAAATACTTTTGTACTTTTACTCAAGTGAAAGTTAAAAGGGAGTACTTTTACTTTTACTGGAGTAATATTTTACCTAGTGTATCTCTACTTTAACTCAAGTACTTGGTTTGTGTACTTCGTCCACCACTGGAGCAAAGACAGAATCAAGGAGCTGAACATAAACTAAAGGTGATTCCATAGAACTAAGGGATTTTACAATGTCTACAGCAGGCGACAGGAGGCTCTCACAAATTCTGCATACTCGGTGGAAATCTGAGACCGTTGGGTCTTGAAGGAGAAGTTCAACACTAGTGCGCCAGGTTTCGTAATTGACCTCATTCGGTGGATGGGGAATTCATCCTGAGAATGCATGGAGTCGCAACGGCGAGTTTCCAGACATTGCAATGTCATTAGTGCGTACTAGATGCTCCACTACAACTTTTTGTATTGCAGGTGGACTTAAATCAGTAACGGTGAGTGATGGGGATTCTGGGCATGGTGCTGCAGCTACTGCTGGAACTGTGTGGAATTGTGCAGTATCTCTTAGCACTCGAGACTGTCTAAGAGTGGAATCAATTTGAGGTGGATCTGCTGAGTGGGGAGGTAAAGTGTCATTCACTACAACAGAGGTGGGTTCAGCACAGGGTTTTGATGTCACCTTCTCTTGAATATGAGCTAACATGCCCTTCAGAACATCCTCAAAATTTTCTCCACTGCGGTTCGCTAGTGTTTCCAACTCGCTGAGGTAAGTTTGAGTTGTGGTCTTTCCCAGCTTCTGAACATAAGTATCTGACAGGGCTGTAACACAGAAGGATACATCAGGATCATTTTGTGTTCGCTGGACATAGGGAAGCTCTGCCCGTAGGGTTTGCACTACTAGTCCTAAGTTAAATTCAACTATTAAAGACTTCTCTGTCTCTAAGCTAGGATCAGTTACTAGGATTGTTCGATTTATCGACCCATACCGCTTTACATAATCCAATATATCCTCAACTGTTTCGGTTCCGGTTCCGCCATTTATTAAAATAGCATTTGGGACTTTTACGCATTCTTTCTCTATAACTTCCATCTTGTTCTATTTGCTCTTTTGTTCAATTCACTATATTCTCAATCCCTAAATCGGTTACTTCTTTTTTTCCAAAGACAAGAACTATAAGTAAATTATAGAAAATATGTGTGTGTGTGTGTGGTCCTCTTTTGCCTCTCCTGGCTGGCTCGCCACAAATGAATGTAACCCTTGTTATGAAATTTAAGCAGAGGGATTAATTCATGTACGGAGAAGAACAATAACTCACTCAAAGCTTTGTGATTATTGCGAGTCAATTATAATCCGATCTAAGCCAATCAGAAGAAAACTACAACTCGTGAGAGGCAGGCACACACACACATATTAAATGTGAACACAAATCTTTATGTAGAAAATGCAAATTTAGAAAAGAGATTCAAATTACACTAATTGGAAACAATTTGCAGCACTGTACAAAGGACAAAAATAACAACAGTAACAACCAGAAAACAAAATAACAACTCAAATGTCAATTCTTAGATCAATTACACATCTACAGAATCCACTGTAAACTCTTTTTACAAAACAAGATTTGTATGAATGCGTATCAGCTCAGCAAAATCAACTCTTAGATTCTCAGATCAACAGTTGTCAATTTGAACAATAACAAATTGTGTTTCCCAGTTCTCGGGTCTTTAAACTGTCCAATGTTCAAAAAAGAGAAAAATCAAAGTGTCAAGTGTCTCAAACCTCAAAACTGACGGAATTACTTTGTAGAAACAAAAGATACCAACATCCGCAAAGTGACAACGAAGTGAAGAGATCCAGATTCTAAATATCAAAAAAACTGGCCTGTGCATACTGTTACATCCCATGATGTTTGGAGATTGCTATTTGTTTTGTTCCTTCTATTTTTTTGTTTCTCTCTCTTGTTCTTTGTTTTTTTTTTTTTTTACTTTCATTTCAGCAGGGTGATGCAGCCACCTGAGTGGACATCTTACATCTTTTGTAAATCGTCGTGACGCGTTGTGACGACATTGCACGGCTTCACCAATGAGGGCGTTTTAATTGATAATAAAAGAGCGCACCTGTGCAGGAAGCGGGAGGACACATTGTTTGTTTGGCGTTGACTCGCGTGCTCATTGTCTGTACCATCCCTGTTTTCATTTCTTATTAGTTGATTTTGTGTTTTTTGACATTCGTGTTAATTGAGACTCGTTTTTTTCTCTCTCTGGTGTTTTCGCCGCTTTCTGATATCTAGTAGATAAAACAACTTTATTAAACGGGGAAAGAGATAAAGAACAGGTAAGATATCACGTGATATGCATTTGCTGCACGGAGTTATCGATTATGTCTAGAACACTAGGTTAGTGAATTGTGCCACGTTTTGTTCTTATGGTTTTAGTTAGCGTAGAGCAGGGGTGTCCAAACTTTTTGCAAAGGGGGCCAGATTTGATGTGGTAAAATGTGTGGGGGGCCAACCTTGGCTGACGTTCTTTACATAGAACAACAATATATTTAAACAAATTTTAGCAAACCATTCTGTGTTTCACATTTGCTTTTTTATTTTAATTTCAACAATTTTAAGCATGTCTTTTGGTACATTTGAAATATGCATATCACATGCAATTGAATATTCACTTAACTTTTTTTTCTTAAACAGAAGTAATTGTACTCTTGAGTGCAAATTACATTTGAAACATGAAATATACCACCATGACAGTTCAATGTTCACAGAACTTTTGAATAAAATAAGAGAAATGAGCAAGCAATAGTCATATCCACAAGTGCACGGCTTATTTGAAATATGACATATCAGTAAATATAAATATTGATTGAACTTTTAAAAGTTTATTCTGGAGTGAAAACTGACAACTTGTCTGAATTTATGACTGATTTTAATCTTAATAAAACAAAATTAATTCAGAGGCTTATTGTAAATGACAAATGACTTGCCTGCATTAATGTGACGGGTGATACTGAGATTTGGACTTCAGCACAAAGGTCAGGTCTGGTTTAAAGGCAGTGGTATTGATGCGCAAGATGTCTCGCAGGTGAGAGACCGTTAGCCGTGTCCTCACACGGCTCTTATTTATGTTCATAACCGAGAATGTCTTCTCACACAAATACGTCGACCCAAACAAGCTCAGCATTTTCTTAGCAAACGCTCGAATCTCTCGAAACCTGTCCTTATCCAGCTGTCGGTAAAAGTTGGCGAGAGAAAGCTGCTGGTGCCGATTGCGGCTCTCGGCATCACACTGCAGCTCAATGAGCTCCAGCTGCAAATGGTCTGGAACATCATCTGTGTCCACGGAGAAAGGTGAGGAAAAAAAAGCGATCGCCTTCTCGATAGCTGCAAAATCCCGAAAGCGTTGCCTGAACTCTTCAGCCAGAGATGAAATATCTGATGCGTACCTCCTCGTTTGTGCACTGACATTGCTCTGTGGGTATCTAATCATGATTTCTTGCAGCTCTGAAAAGTGTGCAGTATTGGGTTTGGCCTGCGACAGGTGTCTTTTAAACAGTTGCAGCTTGGTTCCAAAGGCTTTGATGTGTGAATATAGTTGGCTTATGACTGCGTCTGGTCCCTGGAGACTGGTGTTGAGGACATTAAGGTGCTTTGTAATATCAACTAGAAAACCCAAATCAGCCAGCCACATAGGTTCACTTAGTTCTTGCATAGGTTGTCCCTTTTCAGCCAAAAACTCACCGATTTGCTGCCTAAGAGAGTAGAAGCGCGACAGTGCAGAACCCCGACTAAGCCATCGAACGTCAGTGTAATAGACAACATCTCCATATTCCGCATGAATTTCGCTTAGAAACTGTTGAAACTGACGGTGGCATAGCGCTCTGGAGCGGATATAGTTAATGGCCTTTACCACCGGTTTCATAACATGTTCGTATTGGAGATGTTTGGCACACAGAACTTGCTAATGAATGATGCAATGGAGTTTTACAGCTTTACCCCCTTCTTCACTTACTTTGTTACTTATTAGTGTGTCTTATCCACTTCGTTCGCCAGTCATGGATGGTGCGCCATCGGTAATAATCCCAGAAATTTTATTCCACGAGAGTTTCATGTCATCAACAGCAGCGCAAACAGAAGAGAATAAGTCTGTTCCTCTCGTTTGGTTTTTCAGGCTCTGGAGGTCAAGAAGTTCTTCAGTAACGTTCATTTCATTGTCCACTCCCCTCAAAAAAATAAGTAACTGAGCAGTGTCAGAGGCGTCTGTGCTTTCGTCGCAAGCTAGCGAAAAAAAGTCAAACTCCTTTCCTCTGACTCCCAATTGTCTTTTGATATCTGATGACACTTCTTCAATCCTGCGTGCCACAGTGTTACGTGCCAAGCAGACTTTGGCAAACTCTCGCTGCTTCTCCGGACAGATTTTCTTCACCATAGTCATCACGCAGTCTTTGATAAATTCACCCTCAGTGAAAGGTTTGCAATGCTTTGCGATTAGCGCTGCTACCTCGTAACTAGCCTTTGTGGCGTTCTCATTTGACTCTCGGGCTATTGCAAAATACTGCTGCTGTGAGATTAAACTAGCTTCAAGTTGCTTCAATTTCTCGCTGCGTTCCTTCCCTGTAATCTTGTCGTACATGTCAGCGTGTCTCGTTTGGTAATGTCGCTTGACATTGAACTCTTTAAAAACAGCCACTGTCTCTTTGCAAATGAGGCAGACACAGTTGTTGAGTATTTCAGTGAAGAAACTTAGATCCGATTGGCTGTTCACATGCGCAATGCGAAATCTAAGGACCAATCAAAGCTTTTATATCAATTATTTACTTATTATTATACTTATTATCTCTTATAGCATTGTCTAGCTCTTTAGTTTAACTGTATTTAAACTAACTTAGGCTATGAAGGTTTTTGAGCCTGGGTTACACAGGCATGCCCATGATCCTTATTGTGCAGTCTGCTCTGGGCCTCTATAATCACAGTCTTAAGGCTGTGAGGGAGTTTCCATCTATTCATCTAGTGACTCCGCATGGGACTCAAGCGTGGTGAGTCTCTGTCCATGGAGACCGTGGCTTGCACACAGTCAAGTTTCACTTCTAAAGTTGAAACTGCAGCCTTGAACTTGGCAGAACAAGCAGTTCTATGCTCTTCCAGCAGATCTTTTAGTGCTGCCATGTTCACTTAACGAGTTCACACTTGCAAATCAGATAGTAAATAGTATGCTTAATATAATACATATTTGAGGTGCTTTCTGACTGTGTTTATATACAGGCGTTTACTCATGTTGATTGGGTATTTATGTTGATTACTGATTGTTGACAGCTGGCTGAAATGATGAGATGATTTGTCAGGTTATTTGAACGCTGCTCCCCCCGAACTTTGTTAATAAAACATCATTTCATTTGGTCAGGGCCGGTTCTAGACATTTGGAGGCCCTAGGCAAACTTTATGTTGGAGGCCCCCACTCGACACCCCTCCTAATAAAAAGCACTTAAAACAAATATTATTTCTTGCCTTTATATTTACCAGCTGTTCCTAAATTTGTATATTTTATTTTTATATGTCCATATTAACTAAGGTAATCTCTTATTTGTTTGTTGGGGATGCTATCATGTGTTTTTTGTAGTAGTAATTTGTACAGTAATTTATTTACAGTAGCCTAACACACTCTGCAGGGCTACACTAAAATGAAAGAAAAGGAAAACCATTTCAGTAAATGAATATTATTATATAATTTTTTATTGACAGGATTTCCCCCTCCTATTGATTTATCGCAGTGGCATAAATACCTCATATGTACAATACGCTCTTCAAAATAAAGGTTCCAAAAGGGAGTTTTTACAGTGACGCCATAAAAGAACCAGTTTTGGTTCTCCATAGAACCTTTCAGTGAATATTTCTTAATGGAACCCATTTTTTTCTTTGTGTGAAGAACATTCTAAAACAAATCTGAAGATTTTTTTTTTTTCCCACACTAAAGAACCTGGTATGGAAAGCTTCCATGGATGTTAAAGGTTCTTCCAATAAAAACTCTTTATTTTTAAGAGTGTATAAGCCAACACAAATTAACTGCTAGTGAAAGACAAACTACTAAGCAGAAATTAATTACTTTATAAAATTCTATGCTTATTGTTCATTAACAACAATATTTATGTTGTGAAAACTGAAAGTAAGTATTATGTTAGAGCAGTAACGTAAGCAGCAGAATTTAAGAGATACAGAAGTAATTTTTTGATACATTAAAATATTCCAGCACTTTGACTTTGAATACGAACTTTGCTTTTACTTCAGTATCTTGCTAGTCGAGAGACAATGCCATTCATTCGGCACAAATTCAAAGTGTCTAACAGTCTGGACGCGTCGACGGCGCTCGCGCTCGTTTAAACCGGCAAATGATCCATCCAGAAATGACGGCGTTCGACAGAACATGTTTATTTTAAGAATACATTACAATCAATCCAAAAGAGATGACACCTACATTACGAACTGCACTTGTGTGCCTGTTTTCCTTTGCACGCTGCGAAGGATATTCGTTTTAGCCCCATCATAATTCAATGACTTAAAGTCAGTCAACTCCTCGCCTATTTCACGGTAATGGAGGCCCTTCCTCCATGACTGAGGCCCTAGGTAATTGCCTGCTCCGCCTATAGGTGGCGCCGGCCCTGCATTTGGTGTCTCGGGTGCCTTGGCTCTCAAGTCGGCTTTTTTTCTTGGATGTATTCACTATTTTAGATAGAAATGGGTCATTAAAAAAAAAAAAAAAAACCTCTTTACATTACTTTTGGCCACTAGTCTATGTTTGGTGTGGTCAGTGCTACAATATGCTATAAAACACCCTGCTTACTGTGGATTGAAGGGCACAAGTCATCAACGGTGCACTGCTGCATTTTTCCTGTCACCAAAAGTGTAACTATTTCATTTCTACAGATAGAACATTTATTTGTAGAGTGGGAGAAGTTACTGAATTACTTACTTAGTCAGTTACAAAAAGAATACTTTGACGATCAAGCATTAATTGTTTTATCAACTTCCTGTCATCATGTAACTTCAATGCATTATATCTTTGTTGGAACGAATTTTGTCACACTTAAGACTAAAACTTTACTCTGAGTGGCTTTATATATGTGGCCCCTGGTCTTTAATTATCTTAGTATCATAATGTGTAGCATGAGTATCATAATAGTATCATAATGTGTAGCAAGTCTCCAAAAAAGACTTGTCACACCAGGTGACAAACTCTTCAATGACAGGGCCATGAATGGACTCATTGAGTTGTAGCAGACTCTCAATAACTGTACCATCTGCAAATTTCTTATGTTTACTTAGCCACATATTTGTGTACCAAATATAAAGTAAGAGTGAGAGAACACACAGTCCTATGGTGAGTCAATGGATGAACATAATAAATCTGATAAAATGCCGTTTACTACTGTGTTCTTTTCATCTGTAAATCCAATATCCAATCCACTGTATAGTGACTCGAAATGCTCCTTCAGTCTCATGGCTAAAATGTGAGGTTTATTATTGTCAAAGGTTGAGGAAAAGTCAATAAATAACAATTTAGCTTAGGTTTTCCTCTTTTTGTAGGTGTTTAAACAAAAAAATGTGTAGTGTGATTGTAGCATCAACTCCTCTGTGTGCCCTATAGGCAAATTGCATAGGGTTAAGTTCTTGCTCTGTTTGTCTTGCAAGTTTTATCATCACAAGCTTTTCAAAAGTTCTCATTACAAGAGAAGTGAGGGCAACCGGCCTGAGGTTTAAAGCCTAAGGAATATTACTTTTAGGAAATGGGATACTAACAGCCTGCTTCCACAGGTTAGGTACACATTGTAGCTACAATGACATTAAAAATAAGCTAATCCACCAATCCAGACAGGCAACAAAATACTAGGCTCTTTGTCCAATGGATACACCTGTAATTAAACCAATTGTTTCAGTGAAAATACTAAAGTAAAGTTAAAAAAAGTTTGTATTCAAAATCAAAGAGCAAACACACTAGAGCATTTTTTTAATGTTTCAGAAAAGTACCTTGTATGTCTTTTCTAAACTGAATATTTTCTTAATTCTGCTGATTCCGTTACTGCTCCAACATAATACTTAATTTCAGTTTTCAAATCATAAATACTGTTGTTATATTTATTGAAAAAAAAATTCTGCTTAGTAGTTTGTCTCTTGCACTTCCACTAGCAGTTGATCGTTGTGTATATAGTACATATCTAAGATATTGAACAATACATAATATGATGATATCTATAGTCTATATTGGTTCAACAGGAGGGAGAACCTGTCCAAACCCACCTAGAAAAAAACTGCAGTAAAGTTCATTTTGTCACGTTCCTGTCTGGACTCTCTGGCTGCGTCCGTAATCGCCTACTCAATGAGTAGGTACTTAATTTCAATGAGTAGGTACTTAACGAGCGCTAAAAGAGTATGAATGAAATCTCGTTGAGTATGAATGGGATCCGGAAATTTAGTTATCATGACGTTATCATGTGACCTACAGCGTTATAGCAAGCGCAACAACTTAAAAGATATGAGTCACAGGTTTAATTCATATATCTGTAAATATCTTGATAGAAGTTGCTCATTTTGTGGTCTTGTTGAAGAAACAGCTCCCCATTTATTTTGTGATTGTAGTGTAAATAAATAAATTTGGGGTTAATTTCAGTTCTTATATTGTCAACCCTACTAATTGAATACTTGAATATGTTGTTAATTTATTTTATATGCAAAATTGTTTTTATCCTCAAGCAAAAGTGACTTAAATCTCCTTTGTTTCCTGCTTTTTCTTGAATTTAACTGTCGTTTCATTCATCAGGCTTATAAATAACAAAATAAATATATATTTATTGATGCATTATGATGAATTATTGAGATATTTAGCCTTGTCATTGTGCTGTTTTTATTTAATCTCATATTATGTTATACAAACCAATGATATAGTTTATTGTCTTTTTTTATGATTGTTCATTGTTAAAGACAACCATGCTATTTTCCGTGATCTTGTATGTAATTATAAGTTCTGCAATAATAATAAAAAAGAGATATGACTGACAGGTGCACTAACACCTGGTGCATCAGTAACTCAAGAACCCTACCTAGTAAGGTTTTCCTCAGCGTCGGGCAGCTGCTCGAAGATCCTGCCTTTGGAGAAGACTGTTGATTTTGTACTCAGAAAAGTATTACTACTAAAAATATAATTACCCCAAGTCAAGACACCTTTATAGCGCTTTTTACAATGCAAATTGTATCAAAGCAGCTTTACAGTATTAATTGGCTAATAATTTGTTGGCTGCACAGCAGCTCCCAAAGAAAATGGTGTCATTGTCCAGCTTATTCTATATATTTGTATTGATTCATTCCGTTGCAAAGATCAATAGTTAGTATTCTTGTTCATTTATGTATATCAGCACTGGAGAAAACATTGATGTAATCGCCCAGCTCGGCTCAGTTTGCATACAACGGCACCAATGTAGGCATACCAAAAATACTGCTGAATATCAAGCAAGTGTCCCCAACTAAGCAAGCCAAATGACTTGCATTGCTAGCCTACCCCAACACTTACACACAATAATAAAAATAAATGCTAACCAATAATTAATTATATTACTTTTTACTGAAAATGATGTTTTAGTAAAACAAGCAAAATGTCATTTGCTATGCATGAAAACACACTAGACATGTGCAGTCAAGGTGAATACACCTCAATTTTCAGTCCAGCAATGAATTAAAGCATGAATGAATAAAATAATTATATTTTATATACTGACAACAATATGAAACATAAATGAGTAAAAGAATGAATAAAAGTAAGCACAATAAATAAATACATTAACAAGTCAACAACACATGAAGCAAAGCTTTATTCAGACTTATTGTAATAATAGTCACGTATGTACAGGCAATGAACCCTCCAACTTTCCATCCTTGTGCCATCTCAACACAGCTGTGCCAATTCTGCAGATTTGTTTTGATGAAGCAGCTGACCACCGTGAACACCTTCACCTGTCTCTGCCATCCATCATGTCCCTCATTGCTGCTCTTCACAATGGGGACATCGTTGATCCAGAGGATGAGGAAGACCATGATGATGGACACCTGAACCCCACAACCTTGAAGTAAGAGTGTGGGATAATCTGGCTGCCGCTGTGTCTGCAATCCATGAGCATGACTACCTGTAAAAAATATATATACATTTTTATATATATTAAATATAATTAATATAATATTTTTCCATGCTAATTTTTATTGTAGTGTTATTACTTTTGTGGTGTAGTGGGCTAAACTACTGAACGGGTAAGCAGAAGGTTGCTGGTTCGATCGCCGAAGTGTGTCCTTGAGCAAGTCACTTTACTCCAGGTTGCTCAAGGGGCCTGTAATAAGAGCATTATAAGTCGCTTTGGATAAGAGCATCTGCCAAATGCATAAATGTAAATGTGATTTTTGTAAATCATTTTTTGTTAAGTGTCTTTGTCACAAACACTCAGTAATCATGCTTATTTCTTAAAGTTTACTTTTTCAATAATAGTACTACTATAATATAAACGCATTCATACTCAGGGCTGGGTAGGTCACACAACGGATTACAAAATACATTTTTTAAAAAGTAATTTTGTAGCATAACTCGTTACATTAATAAGTTTAGTAACTTAATTTAAATACTTAAGAATACTTTGGAATACTAATAAGTGTGGAACAAACACAAAAAAGGTCATTGCAAGTTTCTAAGAATTGCGTGATATAAAGTTGCAATTGCGAGTTATAAAGTCGGACTTATGAGATATAAACTCGCAATATTGAGAAAAGTCAAGATTATGATAAACTCACAATATTGAGAAAAGTCAGAATTATGACAAACTCACATACTAAATTCACAATTGCAAGAAAAAAATGTAAAAATTAGTATTGCAAGTTTATTTCTCCCAATTCTCAGTTTAAATCTCGCAATTCTGAGAAAAAGAAGTCAGAATTGTGAAATGCAAACTCACAATTGTGAGGGGAAAAAAACTAATTGTGAGAAAAAGTTGCAGTGAACTTTTTTACAATTATAAAATGACTCACAGACATGAAAACAGTCAAAAACATGAAACTTAACTCAGCTTTTTCAGAGAATCACCAATTGCTGTTTAAATGACATTAAAATTCAAAGTAATCACTTTGGTAATCTAAAATACTTTTCAGATGTAACTGTAATCTGATTACCACTCATTTAAAATGAAACGAATGTAATGAAATACAGTTAGTCAAATTTTGTATTTTAAATACGTAACTAAGTTACTTGTATTTCGTTACTCCCCAACCCTGTACATACATTTATTACAGTTTCTGTTTGGGGGCATAAAGGGTTAGTTCATCCAAACATATAAATTCAGTTATTATTTACTCGCCTTCAAACTGTTTAATCCCTGTGGATTTTTTTTCTGAACATAAAGAGTGATTTCGGTCAAGTTTGACCTGCTGGTATCTTTTTCCAAGAAAACCCACCGTCACCTTGCTTTGCAGGTCCTGCTCCACCACCGAAGCTCTGCAGCAAATGCTCAGAAATCAAGAATCAGAAAAGTGCTGTAACAACTCTGTTTAAAATTACAATAATTGAAATAAACTAAATAACTATTTTTTTTTATTAATTTCTGTAGTATACTCACTCAGAGCCTTTGTCTGCACATTCCTTCATCAGTCTCTCTCCACCAGATAGACACATGTGTTCATCTGCCACTGTAACATCCATACAAGATTCAAGTTACTCTGATTTATGTGCTCAATAATACATTTACATTGCTGAGGTAGCTGATGATGTTAATTGACTTCTTATCCAATACAAATGTTCCTTCATTTATCAACAGTACAAACAATCAAATAAAATAGATAACTTATGACTACTTACTTGAACATTTGTTTATTTTACATTACTTGCATTAATGTAATGTAAGCAGTGTTGAATTCTACGTAATTCGCACACATAAATCACTCAGATGTCTATTTAATGTTGTGATGTTTTCATCATCTGCAATACTTATTGAATATTTTCCCGTCAATAAACATTTAGTAAGCGTCTTTATTGACTTGTTAGATCAGAAGAAGAATGGCCTCTACGCTAATCTCTCTGCTTATCCTGAGATTTACTATTTACCGTAATTAGCTGGATCCGAGCCATATCCAGGTCAGATGGAGAACCTGTGCCTATACACGAGAGCAATGCAGCCTTGTCAGCAGAGACTGTGTCAACTAGCTCATCCCTTGTGAAAGCCTTACTGATACTTCAGCCACAGATCCCCAACAAATCGTCCCATATCAGCATGATGAAAAAGATCTTAAACTAGATTGAACTGGATTAAATATTTTGACTTTTGTGATACCAAATCAGACTTATGACCTGTAACTCTGCCTGAATATCTAGCAAGTGTTCACTGTTGGCCAGAGGAGAACTGGCCCCCTGACTAAGCCTGGTTTCTCCCAAGATTATTTTCTTCTTTTTGTTGGAGTTTTGGTTCCTTGCCGCTGTTGGCTGTGGCTTGCTTAGTTGGGGACACTTGCTTGATATTCAGCAGTGTTTTTGATATGCCTGCATTGGTGCCGTTGTATGTGAAATGAGCTGAGCTGGACGATTACATCACGGTTTTATCCAGTGCTGATATACAAAACTGAACTAAACTAATAACTACTGATCTTTGCAGTGGAATGAATCAATACAAATACATAGAATAAGCTGCACAATGACACCATTTTCTTTGGGAGCTGCTGTGCAAAAATACTCACATTAGAAAACGCCTCTTTTCTCCTCCGAGTTTGATTATGACGTATCCTCTGGACGTATCCATTGGATGAACACTCAAGAATCTGAACGGACTCCACCAAACTTCTGAGGTAATTCTCGCCTACTCTTTTATGACTACGAAGGATTTGGACATACTTTTTCGGTCAAGTCATCTTTATTTATATAGCGCTTTTTACAATGCAAATTGTGGCAAAGCAGCTTTACATTAATAAGAAAATGGTGTCATTGTGCAGCTTATTCTATATATTATTGATTCATTCCGTTGCAAATATCAATAGTTATTAGTCTACTTAATTTAGGTATATCAGCACTGCAGAAAACAGCGACGTAATCGTCCGGGTCAGCTCAGTTTGTATACAACAGCGCCAATGCAGGTCACCGACTGATTTTCGCCTACTAAATTGTAGAGAATTTGCAATTTCGGAAGCAGCATGTGTGTTGTCATTTCCTTTGTTGTCATTGGTTCTTCATTTGTTTTCATTATTAGGTCAGTCGTGTCAGCTGTGTATGATGAATTTGTCCTCTTTGTATCCTGTATATAAGCCCTCAGTTTCTGTCTTGTCCTTGTCTATTTGTAAAGTTGTGTTGCTCAGGGTTGTATGGAATCATTCTCCTGAGTTCAAAGTAAAGATACAATATCTTTGTCGTGATACTGTTCCCTGGACCAGCAACTGGGACATCATACCTTAACACATTTAAGGAAGTGGTGTCCAGGAACTGTAAATGAATTACTCAACAAATTAATGCACAAATAAATAAATAATCAATCATTGCTATGATAGCATTCTAAACAAACAAGAGATTACCTTAGTTTAGGTTTGATTAATATGGAAATATATTTAGAAATATAGACATTTTAATGTATGGTATAAATAAAAAGGTTCAAAAAAGGAATCATGTTTGTTTCAAGTGTTTTTATTAGGAGGGGAGGGGTGTGGCATGGGGTGGGGGGGGGGTGGGGGGGGCTCCAACATAAATTTTGCCTAGGGCCTCCAAATGTCCAGACCTAGCCCTCCACTAACCCAATGGATGGGCAACACAAAAACTACCCTGGAAGCTACCATGAAAATAATAACAGAAGGAAAATTTCTACTCAGAGTACCCAGAGTTCGGTTTAATGCATGACAAACAGCAAAACACATAAATGGCCAATTAGAGTGACTTCAAAGAAACATACTATGAAAAATTCATATTGGGTGATTGCGTAATGCAAAGCACTTTACATAAGCACCCCAAATCAGACTTGAGTACTGCGTTACTGTTTAGAAATCAAACGATAAGAACACAAAACAGAAAGAGACCACAGAATTGTTAAGCTGGCCAGCTGTTGAGGTTATTTAGGGAAGCCCAGAGAAGCCTTGACCGGTCTGCTCTTGAGTCGATGACAAATGGCTTGTTTTTGTAACTCATTTACCCTCCGACATCAATCACGGTACATGTTCGCTTTATCATTTCCAAGAGATTTCTTTTTACATTGATCAGCTGAACGATTTCAGTTTCAATTGGTGTGCTGACCTCTAGCACTGAGTCTTAAAGACGAGTAGTATGTGCATTGCATTGCTGCAGTGTTTGTACCAATTCATTAAATCACAAGTCTTATTGCAGAGAAAGTAACTACCAAGCAACTACCAGAACACCTTCCCCTAGCACAGCAACATTATAGAAACCATTTAAAGACCTCTGGATAGCAACTCCCTGGAAACCACCCAGAAATTCTCAATATTCTCTTAAACAATTTGGGGATATCACATACAAAAAAAAAAAAAAAAAAACACTAAAAATGCGTATTAAAAACTTATGCTTCACATTAATGCCTCAACAGATGATGTGATTGCAATTTATCCATTGGTTAGTCCAGTTATCCATAGTATTTCAAATATTGGTTTGGTTGTTCAGAGATGCCTGAGTCAAAGTCTGTCATCAAAATTATTTGGTATAATTCCCTCTCAGAACTGTCTAACGTGATTGTGTTTTGCAACGGTCAGCCACTGCATCAAGAAATGCAACTCAAATCTCTGTAATACAAGGAGATAGCTATACATCTGTTCAATGCAGTCATGCCGCTGAGTTCTATGGGTCCGAGCTCATCTTAGATAGTCCAAAAGACAGTGGAAATGTGTGCTGTGGTCAGATGAGTCCACGTTTCAGCTTGTTTTTGAGAAAAACGAACACCGAGTTCTCAGTCCCAAGTGCTAGTTCTGCATTTCGTAGACACTCAACTAGAGTGACACTTGTGTGGATATGCTTGACTGACCTGACAGCAATCCAGATCTGTCTCCTATTGAAAATGTATGGCCCATCATGAAAAGGAGAATCAGACAATGATGACCACAGGTTGAGCAGGTGTCTTGTATCAGACGAGACTTGCAAAAATTCCACAAGCAAAACTGCAACAATTAGTATCCTAAATTCTCAAACATTCAAAAAGTGTCATTAAAAGGAAAAGTGATATGACAGTGGTAAACATGCCTCTGTCCTAACTTTTTTGGAGTTTGTTGCAGCCATCAAAATCAAAATTCATCAACAAAATTTACAATTACAAAGCCTACATCATGATTTATTCACAAATATAAAAATGTTTTGATTTTTAAGAAGTAAAACGTTTATTTAGTGAGGAAAGTATTAAAAAAAAAAAAAAAAAAAAAAAAAAATTACATTTTTTTTTTTTTTTTACTAATGTTTGATTAGAGCCCTGGGTGGGATGGGTAGGTGTTAGTGGCTGGGGGTCCAGGCCGGTGGTCTAGCGCCTTAAGTCGGCTTGATTTTGGAGTTGTAGCTGGGGTCAAGTTGGAAGTTTGACTGGGTGTATCTCGGGAGCCAAGCCAAGTTGGGGTACCATACTCTGGGCTTACAGGTGTCTCCTATTTGTTAAAATAATGAGCAGCATAAAATGTGATATTCTCTTTTTTTAATTTGACTTTGAAATTGAAAGTGGGCTTAAAGGGTATCTGGGCTAAATGGGTACATTTACCCTAAATAAAAGTTAAAATGAACAAATCACAGATTCTTGATTTTATTACATTTTACAAAATGTCCCAAATTTATAGTATTTTACATGAAAGCTTCAAATTTATAGCAGTGAAAACTCATTTCATTATTAGGCTATACATGCCTAATAATGTTTGTAGTTTAAAAAAACTTTGTTTAAAAAAAAGTGATTAAGTATATTTGTATATATTTGATAAGTTTTACACACAAGTAAGAGGTAAGAATACTTTTTTTCTACACCAATGACAACAGATTCAAATGAAGAATGAAGCCATCATTCAAATAAAGCAATCAAGAAAAAGCAGAATCAAACAATCCAACCAATTGTGGTGTTTCATTCATGAATGAATCAATGTTTTTGAACAATTCAGCCTGGCAGAAAATAATGTTTTTTAAATTTTCCTAAGAGAAAAAAATGTATTAAATGTTTTTCTATATTTGTTTCCTTGAATCTGTATTTTAGTTTGAATCAGTCAGTTCAAGGACACATTTTCAAACCCTTATCATATTCTCAGATGGGACATTAGCCTGGTTTCTTTTATTCTGTTTTCAGTCCTGACAGAAGAGCCCAAGAGAATGAACTCCCTGTTTGGGAAGTAAGACTTTGTTCTGGAGGAATTGTTTCTAGGCATCTGTAAAATAATGCTGACAAAAACTTCCTGAAGGCCACATGCAGTTCTGCCGCTCTCCCGCTGAGGGTAGAAAAACAGAAACAAATTATTATCTATGACATCACTATGAAAATCCCTTTTTGGAATCTTTATTTTTAAGAGTGCATGTATTTTATCATTATCATGCTGGATACAAACTTAATCGTGCTGTCAAACTGAAACTTAAAGTCAAAGTCTCGCTGATTGTAACATGCTTGATAAATTTCAATCAGGTTTCAGGGCTGTCATAGATCAACTATCATTACCAACGAGAGTAATTCAGTGAATGACTGGAGGACGTTAAATGCCAGTTTTTCCCTTGTTATTTAGGGATACTTCCAAGCCAGTAAAGTGGAGAGTGCTCACAGATGCAAAAAGACAAACAAAACAAGTCTCAAAAAATAAATTCAACTTCAACATAAATCAAAACCACAAGGGGAAAAAACCCTTTAGTTAGGTATAACACTACTACAATCAGAGTACTCCTCAGTAACTACTGCCTCACTGGTACAACCTTTTCTCAGACATAATCTAACATGAAAAGCATTAAGGATCACATGACCTTATTTCCTTCAATACACAAAGATAAATAGCACAATAAAACCTATCATCAACTTCATTTCAGCAATAATTATAGGAAGTCAAGGGCAATAACCTCATAAAACAATATTCACCCCCTTCCCACCATACTTGGTATCTTCCATTCCCATGATGCAACATAGCAAAGTATAAAAGCAAGATGAAAGTTCCTTTAGGTCTTTTACTCAATTCAAGATGGCTGCCCCCATGTATGCTGATCCAGTTAATAATAAACAGTCTATGAGAAAAGTTTAAATGTCCACTGGTTTAGTGCTAGTGGTGGGCAGAGCGAGGCTTCATGAAACGTTGAAGCAAATGTGGCGTTTTGTGTCGAGGCTTCGAAACTATACCGACACCAGTCTCCATGGTGACACCTAGTGGTCAATTACACATGTTATCTGAAACAACTTTGACAACAAGCCCTTTAACAAAAACACAACATTTTTATTTTTTTAATGTGGTAAGTTTTTAACATCCTCACTATATAACTATAATATAATAATAATAATAATAATAATAATAATAATAATAATAATAACTAGTTTATTTTGGTCATGAATCCACAATGGTCTCATTTTTTGTTTTTACAGATTTCATTCAAAAATATTAATTGCCCTGCTGTGGAAGGGCTTAGCCTATTTTTTTTTTTTTTTACATATAATGTCTCCAGCCTTTGAAAAAATCCTCTCACAAAAGCCCACGAGGTGAAGGTGCATTAACTCCCTTTTAAACTTTGTGGGAGTTGAGACATATCAGATGTCCAAATGTGTGTTTTGTCCCCCCCCAAAAGCTTTGTTTAGCCATAGTCACGTGACATGAGTGTTTTCAATCACAGTTCGGAGCAGTGTTTCGAAACGTCTACGCTTCGGGATCGCGACACTGTGTCGAAACGTTAGTTTCGTGTCAGCCATCCCTATTTAGTGCTCAGGTGGCCAGTCTGAAACACAACAGTCTAGTTGCAGGTGTAGGTAGATGTGTGTATGATTCATCTCTCCACCTCGCTGACACATCAAGGTAAATAAAGAGTTTTAAAAACCCAAGTACGTTTTCATGTCTTTATACAAAGGGTTTAAGCAAGGGGAACATGGGGAACAGAGAGAAGCTCTGTGACAAGGGCATTTCATAGTAGTGAGACAGCTTTGCTAAAAGTGACAAATGATATCTTATGTTCCCTGGATTCTGGGGAAGGGGTCATCTTAATTCTTTTAGATCTCAGCGCAGCATTTGGCACATTACCATGTTATTACATCATCTGGAGAGAGTGATTGGTTTTCACAGAATTGCTTTAATTTGGTCCTCCTCATATCTCAAAGCTGCTGAATTGTTTGCGTCTGTTGCTCCTTATTGCTTTGTTTTGAATCTAATAATTGTCATTGTTTTTATCAGCACTATATATCTGATATTGTCTAATATTGCCTATCAAATTAATCTGACATCGCTAGTTTTTAATCTTTTAATCTAAAATCACTATCACAATGCGTTAGCATTATGCTAATTTGTAAACTCGTCATCCGTGCCCACCATCATTTCTCTCGCACTCTCCTTTTCTACGAATTCATCAAACAACTGGTAAGTCGGATCAGTCTACGAACACCGTAATCTATGTCATCTTCTCCTTTCATTGTTACTTGCACTGCCTGTCACATGCACGGTATAGCTTTCTCAGCGATGAGGGATTCACATGTCATAAATGCAGGGAAATATTCAGGCTGACAGAGAGAATCACAGAATTATAGAAACACATCCAAACTTTACTTGAGGATAGTAAGAATGCAAGGGCTTCTGATACTGATGTGGATGTGACTAGCTTAGTGAACTCTGCACATTGTTCGGTTCTGGCTGTAGAGCCTGTGCAGCAAGGCAATTGGGTGACTGAGTCATGGGTAAAAACACCGCTCTTCCGTCCTGTTTGATGTTCTAAACAGATTCTCCCCACTCAGTGACACACCCACTGAGAATCGTGTTCAAAGTGACAGTTACTGCGAGTCTATTACACTGAACCTGACAATAGAGACACCAGCCACCATAGTCACATATTTGCCGGGAGCCAGAGCGCCTGACATCAAAACAAATTTAAAAGTGTTGGCTAATGCTAATTATAAATACTCTAAGATTATTATTCACGTCTGCACTAATGATGTTCGACTTAGCCAGTCGGAGATCACCAAAATTACCATTAAAGAGTGTGTGTAAAGTGAGTGTAAAGTGTGTGAACTTACGACACGTACGACGTCAGGCACTGCAATTTGTTCTGGACCCCTTCCTGCTCATAGGAGTTATGAGATACTTAGACAGCCAGCCATTGAATGATGATAGTCTGCTAAGTGGTGTCCACAGAATAATATAGGCTTCATAGACAATTGCAAAAGTTTTTGGGGTAGACCTTACCTGTTGAAAAGAGATGTGATTCATCCCGCCTGGGATGGTGCCGCTCTTCTCTCTAGTAATATGGCACATAGTCTTAGAGCTCAACCTTGACTAACTGAGGCCCAGGTAAGGAAGCAGACAGACTGGCTAAACTGCCAGTCTGCTAGCGGTCTCATGTCACAGGAGTCAAATAAATCCAAACACATAGAAATATCATCACATAGAGACTGTGTCTGTACCCCGAATTAATAAATACAAAAAAACTTCCAAACCAATTTAAGGGTAAAAATTTAATTGATGTTCAACAAGTAAAAAACAGAGATAATAAAGATAAACAAATGATAAAGCTGGGGTTGCTGAATATTCGATCACTTTCTTTAAAAGAAAATAATCTAGATCGGCTGTTTGACAAACCTGGCTAAAACCAGACGATTACATTAATTTAAATGAGTCTAGCCCTCAAGGTCACTATTATCGACACGAACCTCGTCGGAAAGTGTTGCTGTAATCTATAGTAATATCTTCAGTATTACTCAAAAGTCTTTCAAATATAATTCTTTTGAAGTAATGGTGCTTTATGTACCATTATATAATGTAAGGAAGAAATCCCTTTTGACATTTGTGCTGGCTACTGTATACAGGCTACCATACAGACTTTATCAAAGAACTTGATGATTTTCTATCGGAGTTAGTATTGGCTATTGTTGGTGATTTTAATATCCATGTAGATAATGAAAAAGACACATTGGGATTGGCATTTACAGATATTCTAAACTCTATTGGAGTGTCAGGACCCACTCATTGTCGTAATTATACTTTAGATCTAATATTGTCACATGGAATCGATATTGATGTCGTTGAAATTCTGTAGCAGAGCGATGAGGTCTCAGATCACTATGTAGTCTCATGCATGCTACATTTAACCAAGGGTGAAAAACAGTCTCTCTGCCACAAATATGGTAGAACCATCACTTCTACCACTAAAGATTGCTTTATAAAGAATCTTCCTGATTAGTTTCATCGTCTTAGCAAACCAAACAACTTAGAAGAACTCGATGTTGCAACAGAAACTATTGACGCTCTCTTTTCCAGCACTCTAGACTCTGTCACTCCTTTGCGCTTAAAAAAGATTAAGGATATTAGTCAGACGCCATGGTATAACAAGCACACTCGGGCCCTTAGGAGAGTAGCCAGAAAAATGGAGTGCAGCTGGAAAAAAATCAAAACTAGAAGTTTTTCATATTTCATGGAGAGAGAAAATAGAGTACAGAAAGGCCTTAAAAACGGCTAGATCTGCTTGTTTTTTAAAATCTTTTAGAAGAAACACAACCCTAAGTATTTATTTGATACAGTGGCTTGTAACAATTAAGTCAAAAGTCACATAAATAAATGAGGAGGGATCAATCACCATTTTTGACCACATTATATTTCCCTTATCAGAAAATAAACCATTCCAGAACAGCACCAAAATCTTCACAGAATTACTAAACTATTCATAGTTGGAGAAAACACTTATAAAAGTTCACCCAATGTCCAGAGCTACCATGAATGTCCTTAGTTTATCACTCAATTGCAGAGGTTAGGATGTTTAAAAGCATAATCCAAAGTTGTCCATCACAGGTCAGTTCATAGGAAGATGGTAGGATGTACACATGACGGCTCAAAATCATGGACTAGATGAGATGTCCTCAACATTGAGTAGATAAACAAACCCTCTGAACAAAGCAAACAAATAATCCACATGAGGTTCAGAAAGTAAAACATTTGTCACTTTAAAACCCCTGATAGAGTAGAACTTAAATTGAGAGGTAGAACATAAGAGTTCCTCAATGAGGGTTTCAAAAATGACAGCATGGCTAGAGCAAACACTCCCAGCTAACAGGTAATTTTTAACCACACTTCCTCCTTCCTTTTACTCTCTTGCTGAGAGAAATCTCCCTGATAATGAATAGTGCCCTCTAAGAGCAGGGAGTAAAATTACACCTTCAAATGTAAAGACAAGTAATAGTTACTGGAACTGTTACAGGCTAAATTAACGAGAAATATAGCTCCAACTTCTGATGTTTCCAAACAGCACAGCAGTAATAACTTCATGAACTTCATTATTTGCAAGATTGACAATATTAGAGAAAAAATTATAGCCATGCAACTGTCAACTACAGTATCACATCAGACAGGTATTGTAGTATCAAGCCTTTGGCTTGCTTAAGTTGGGGAGACTTGCTTGATATTCAGCAGTGTTTTTGGTATGCCTGCATTGGCGCCGTTGTATGCGAACTGAGTTGAGCCGGACCATTACATCACTGTTTTCTCCAGTGCTGATATACATAAATTAACTAGACTAATAACTACTGACCTTTGCAACGGAATGAATCAATAATATATAGAATAAGACAATGACACCATTTTCTTTGGGAGCTGCTGTGCAGCCAAAATCTTTTTGCCATTTATTAATGTAAAGCTGCTTTGCCACAATTTGCATTGTAAAGTCCCTCCAGACTGGACACCTGTTTTATTGACCTCTCACTAATTCAGAATATCAGAAAAGGTTAAATATGTTTCTGAAGACCATGTACAACATTAAAATGTGAAACAATGTAATGGGTGACAGTGACAAACATTGGGAGGTCAATGGGATGTTTTATTAAAGAAAGTTTTGTTTTTCACATGCATTTGAAGATTTTCCTTTTCACACATCATTTAAAGACATTAAAAAATTTTATTGTACCGTTTATACACAAAAAGTTTACACAGACATTTTAAAACATTACCAGAAGAAATCATTTTCATTTTCAAACTGCAAGTGTGCTTCAACATGTTATACAATATTTTCAAAATTAATATTATGGTGTCATGTTGCTTTAAAAGTTTTTGTTTGTTATTTACTAATACATTTCAACTAACACTTCAACATCCATTCCAAATTAAAGAGATGAATGAGCTAAGGATCTTATTTGGACACTAATAAAAAGTAATGCAACATTAAAGTGATGTAATGTATAGATATAGATTCTCCTACTTTGAATGCTCTAAAATAGCTGTGCTAAAATCATATTTCCACACCCCGACATATTTTGTCATAGCTATGGCACACCGCTGTGATACCGTTCATAATAAACACACAAAATCCAAATGTAAACAATTGTGAAAGTTTGTAAATATGGTTTTGTAAATTATGTTTTAGTACTCCACTAGTTTTAGTCATCTTCTTCAGATGACACTATTCATATTTTGTTTGTTGGACTGTATGTTTTTAGGTGAAGATTCTTTCAGAGCTGTCCACATTCAGTGTTTATGAATGAATAAAGAATTTAAGTGATAGTCCTTCTGTTTGAGAGTGTTTGACTAAATTGATATTTAAATTTAGTCATCTTGTTCAGGTAGCAAACGAAGTGGTTCTCATTTCTGTGCTTTGTTTTATAACTACAAATCAGCATTTCAAATGATTTTTTCCAAAGGTGTTAAAGTCTGTAGAAACATTTCTTTCAACATTATTCCACTATTAAACTCAATGCTGAATGTGTTTGAAACTTTGTTTCAGAAAATAAATTTTAACCTTTTTCTGACATCTTTTATTATGTGAAAAGACATTCACAGACTTAATTACATTTTTCTGATAACATTTTAAACATGTGTTGTGTTTTTAATGTCTTTAAAAAATGAGAAAAACTATTCAAATGTATGTGAAAAAAATCTTGGTTATGTATGTAACCCTCTGACGTACGTCAGAACTGAACGATGAATTGGGATATCGCACGAGAGCCCTATCATCTTCGAGCGTAAACTAAACGAGCCAATGCATATTGGCGTGCAAGCTTTGCGTCCCGCGCCCCTCCCCCGCAAGCGGGTATGAATGCAGAAGCAGGGAGCGCATGCACTTTGTTTTTCACTGAGGAGACGAGCAGTGTTCCGCACTCAGTGGGGTACAGGAACTGTGGCAACGGGACATACGTCTCCGTTCCCTCCTCCAGGGAACGAGGGTTACATACGTAGCCAAGACGTTCCCTTTCAGTCGGTCACGTTCGACGTACGTCAGAACTGAACCAACGAATTGGGATCCCTAATAAAATGCCACAGTTACTGACCCCCTCCAGCGCCCAGCGTAAGCCGCAGCATCCCGGCACACACTTGGGACGGAGAAGGGACCGGAATTATGCCAGGGAAGTCTACCGCTGTTCCGCATGACCCACTCAGTAAGGCTTGGATAACACTGGGAAAGCATGCCCACTGGGAACGCTGCGGAGACCACAACCTACCCGAAGGGAGGAAATTTACGTGGGAATGTACATATGGACTGGCTGTGGGCAGTGCACATATGAAGTCCCTGGGATGGCTCCGGCCTAGGTAGGGGGGAGACACATCTAACAGGGACAGCAGAGCGGGCTCTGCTGAGGGAAAGACATGGGCTTATGACATGAGACATGAGAGTATGCATCCTACAGATCGATCGCTGCAAACCAATCTCGGGGACAGATGCATTCGAAAATGCGTTTCTGCATCAACATCCTGAACGGCTGCCTGTGAAGGGACCGATTCAAGACTCATAGGTCCAAGATTAGTCATAACCCACTGCCTTTCTTGGGTACAATGAAGTAGGGACTTTAAGGCTTCGCCAGTAGGACCGCAATCTCCGCACGAAGCATGGGAGCATCGTTGCCATCCACACGAGTGAAATGGATGCCCCTGATCATTGGGGGACGCCAGGCAAACTGAATCGCATAGCCGAGTCTGATCGTGTGGATGAGCCAGCGGGACGGGCTGGGAAGTGCTAGCCAGGCTTCCAGACACCGAACCAGCAGATCCAACGGCACAACAGACGTACCTGCGGTGGGGCAGCGAGGCGAAGCAAGGGGACCTGACTCGGATGGCAGTGCGGCCCGAAGTGAGGTTTGGCTCCGCAGAGTGATAGTGCACGTGGGAGACGGCACGGGGGCGGCCCTCTGCCCTCTGCTGGTGAAATGAGAGGGGGCTGAGGGTGCCCAGGCATAGCATGACACACCCTCTTGTGACCCAGAGGACATGGAAACTGCTCTTTTACTGAGAATGTGGGTGCCACTGGACTCCGGGGAGCCAGCGGCGGAACAGAAATAAACCGGAACCAATGATTCTCCACCTGGCTCTCCTCAGGGGGAGGGAGCGGTGCCTTCACCATTTCCCGAAGAGCAGCCCCAACTTCCTCCGGGTCACCCGTCTCAGGACCGCTTTCTGGTTCGCTTGCCACCTGGCTTGGCTGCGGGGAGAGACAGATATTTTGAATAGAGTTGTTATTTTTGTTTTGTTTTTGCGCATAAAATGTATTCTTGTCGCTTCATAATATTAAGGTTGAACACTGTAGTTGTCACACACGTCATGTTCCGTCTTGTTTAGTCCTATGTTATCTGTCATTGTCATCACCTGGTTTCATGTAATTAGTTATTGTCATCACCTGTCTTACCCTCGTCATCAGTGTATTTAAGTTCCTGTCTGTTCCTCATTCACTGTCGGTAATTATTAGTACAACGCTCACTGTTTCGTGTTTGCTACCCTTTGGATTAAAATCTGCTTGTTATCTGTTCTCCTGACTCCCGTGTCGTGATCCTCAGCGTGACAGTATTACTGACCTCTCAACGCGAGAAAAATTTAAAAATGGACTCACCTGCTCTCCAGTACCTGATGAGCCCGGAGGCTCGACCGCACCTGGGCTATTGGGCCTGGATGTGCCGGAGGGACGAACGTTCCGCCTCAGCGTGGCAGCCCGGGGTGCGCTCCGAGATCGGAGCGGAGCTGGATGAATTCGGGACCCCTTTGACAACACGAGTGAGTGAGCCCATCTTAGAGCCAGGAGCAGCCCGCCGCCTAATAGACATGTGGACAGCGGATCCTTTCCCCACCCAAATGCCCACCCTTCAGCCTTCTTCTGCCCTTCCGGTCCCGTCCGGAAGCCTTCCGTCTGTCCCCCTGCCTGTCTTCCCGGTCCCGTCACTGGTTACGGCCAGTCCCCTGGATCCGTCGGTCCCCCTGCTGCCAGTAAGCTCCTCGGCTCTGCCACCCTCGCCCATTCCATCCAGCACCTCGGGCTTCCCATCCACCAGCCCAGCTTGAGGCGGAGTCCCCGGCTCCCCTTCAGGCCTCCAGGCCCGTGACTCCACCTCGTCCCGTCAGCCCCTCACCAGCACCTGGTCCCACGCCTCCTTCACCAGCTCCTCGGCCCGGCTGTCCAGATGCTCAGCTGGGCTCCCTCGTCCCTCCTGGTCGGCCTTCAGGGGTCGTCGGCTAGCTGCCGCTCCGGACATCCAGGACTACGGCTACGCCTCCACCCGTCACCCTTCTGACATCATCTGACTCCTCCCTCCTCACGACCTCCCCATCATCCTCGGTCCCACCATCATCGGCCCGGTCAGCCAGAGCCTTGTCGCCGGCTCAGTCCCGTGTGCCTGCGGCTCGGCGTCGAACTTCCGGTCCGCCGAGTAGTCACATCAAATATTTTAAAAACTTTTAACAACAAGTTTTTACTACTTTCCGTTGCTTTCAATGGAGGATTTAAAAAAAAAAAAACTTTGGATTTCATCAAAATACCTTAATTTGTGTTCCACAGATGAACAAAGGTCTTACGAGTATTAAACGAGGGTGAGTAATAAATGACAAATTTAATTTTTTAAAGACATAATTTCTATAAAGCTGTTTTAAAGGTGTATTAAGATTGTAAAGCAGTTCTGGGCAGTTTGGGAACCACTGTCCAATGAAACAACCTTGTCCTTTACAGATGATTCAAAGTTGCATTCATTTTGTGCATCAGAGGGATTAACTTTCAATTTTTAATTAACTTTTGCTTGTTCATCTCTGATTAAGCTTATGTTTTCCTTTGTAGGCTTCTTAACACAGAGCGAAGTGACTCCTGTCATCAGGCTTGGAGGTTTGTGGGCTCAATCATGAGAAATATTAGTGTTATTGAGTCATAGCACAGTCAGAGCCTTAAAGCGTCGCATCTGCTGTCTAAGGAAGAAAGGAGAAAACAGTTTTGTCTTTAGACTCTGGATTAGTCAAAGACAGAAAAGAAAGGAAGAAAGAAAAAGTACAGAGAGAGACAGTAAAACGAGAGACCATTATGACACATTCTGAACATGCAGGGTAAGATTTAAGACACAATTTCTCAGGTGTACATCATAATAGCTGTGTGTTAAGTGTACGACATGTGTCATAATACGGTCACATACAGGACATATCGTTGAACACACTCATCTGCTGTCCTTGCCGCATCTCTTATTGGGATGTTCAAAGAAGCGCAAGTGATTCTCACAGGATCAGACGAGTCTCTAGACATTCGCCTCAAGAAATCCCAGAGATTATGAGAGAAACTCAACCTACATCCCAATCAGACAGACAGACGCTCACTTTAATCAGTAAGTTTCTCACTGTGGCTCTGAGCGGAATGTCTGATGACATCACAGCAATTTACATTCAAATATTAGTTAACTCTTTCTTTCCCCACAAGCGTTTTCTAAAAAATACAAAGATCATTTTTGATTCACAAAACTTTCATGGCCCACAGAATATTTTGATGTATGAATATGAGCATACAACATATCATAGAATTTATTAAATTTTGATTTATATACTGTTGAATGTTTTAAGATCATGTTGGTTTAATTGTGTAAGCAAATTCTATTCACCGCCCTCTGGGTTATGCAGATATACTACACGTGCTCCTGCATCCAAAGATCATGTACTATTTCAGAAGTTGTGTAACAGCGCCCCCTACAGTATAGCAGTCAAAACATGGAAAGCTGGAAATACTTGTCAATTGGCAGGGTGGATGACACTTTATTTGGTTTCACTTTATTTTAAGGTGTCAGTATTACACTGTAATTATACATTTGAGTACTGAGTAATGACAATTAACTACATGTACTTACTATAGGGTTAATTAATTGCATGTAATTATGCATAATTTCTAGTTATTACTATAGTAAATACATGCAGCACATGTTACAATGACACTGTAAAATAAAGTGTTACCCTTTATTTTAAAGTGTCATAGATACATGTTTCCACATGTAAATTATACATAATTATAATAAATTATCACCTGTGCCAGCAGTGCACAATGCATCGTTCTCGCATCCCAGGAGCTCTAGAAGGATAAAAGAAGTAAGGATGCTGGAAAACGATTGAAGACCCGGCCTGGGACATTTAAGTTGAGTGTTGTTTATGTTTGAGTGGCAGTCGGCCATGATGCACCTGTCTTTTGCAGCACAGACATAGTAAAATACATACACTCCCCATTGCCCTCTGGATTGTATGCCATCGGCTCCATCATATTGGGCAGGGCAACGTTCCCATAACGCTCATAACTGAAATTGCGAAAAATGCTTGTTTCGCGTGTTGCTTAGGGCTGTACAAATCGCCGCACAATTGAATATAGGTCATGGGGAACAACCTTTCACAGGTAAGGCTGAACATTTGTTTCTGGTTGTATTTGGTCATTATATAATTATGTTGATAATAGTTGGCCACCGGAGTCAATCAAAAAATAGCTAGCGATGTCGCTAATTGAGTTTACAAAGTTAAGTTTACATGATTTATATTATAGTTTTAGCATATGTTATCTTGTTTCATAAACTGATTTTCTGGAAATTTAAATGTGCATCTTTATTTTCTTAAAACCGACTGTTACGTCATATTTCTAATAAAAATAGGGTTTGGCGTGAGTTTGATGGTAGACGGGAAACCAACTCCAGCCAACAGATCAACACAAACATAAATAAGGTCCCCAAATGATTTATTTAAATCATCATAAATAATTAAATGAAGGAGCCATGGCTTGAGGATGTCCCAAGGCCAAAATAATAAACAAAACAATTTACAAAATGAAAATAAATAAATAACCTAACAAAGAAAATAAAAATACAATTAACTTCCCTAACTCCCTAAAATAAACAAGTCGCAAATAAGGTCAAAAACAAATGGCAGGACACCCCTACGCTCCTACAACACGTATTAGCTTCCTCAAATCAACGCCAGAATGAGCTCGCCATCTTCCCAGAGCGCCGCTCTTTTGAAGACTGCGCAGCAGCAATCAGTTCGGGCTGAGCCAATGACGCTTTACTGCAACCAATCCCCTGCACAGACATGTAGAAAAGAAAAAAAAAACTCCACACAGAAAACAGATGACAAATATCGTGACACCCCCATACACAAAAAAGAAATCAACACAAATTGATTTTTAAACAAAACTAGAAGAACGAGATAAAGCATCCGCTAAGACATTGTCCTTGCCCTTTTTATAGCGAATCTCTATATTGAAATCTTGAATAAACAAGGACCAGCGCATAATTCGTTGGTTTGTATTGCGCATGCGGGACAAAAATACAAGGGGATTGTGATCAGTAAAGACATGCACAAGACTAGAACTTGATCCCACATACACTTCAAAATGTAACGTCAATAATAAAGCAAGGGCTTCTTTTTCAATAACACTGTAGTGTAACTGATGTTTCAGAAATTTTTTTGAAAATTACGCTATGGGATGCTCAACTCCGTGAATGTCATCTTGCAGAAGAACTGCTCCTGCTCCAGTAGCTCAACATCAAGTTTAAATGAACGTGAGTAACCCGGTGCAGATAACACTGGGGCACTACACAATAAATGTTTTACGGCTTCAAACACATGTTGACATTCATCAGACCATAGAAATTTTTGCGAAGCACGAAGAAGATTAGTTAATGCTAGAGCCACATCAGAGAAATTCCGGCAAAATGCTCTATAATAGCCTGCCATTCCTAAGAAATGGCGAATAACACGCTTGGTTTGAGGCACAGGGAAATCAACAATTGCTTGCACTTTTTGGGCGGTAGGACGTACTTGCCCTTGTCCAACTTGCTTCCCCAAGTACATAACAGTTGCCTTGGCAAACTCACACTTAGCCCCAAGTTCAATGTAAGTGAAGCATTAAGCAAACGCGTAAAAACAGTAAATAGTGTGTCTATATGTTCCTTCCAGTTAGACGAGTACACCACGATGTCATCCAGGTAAGCTTTACAGTTCTTGACATCAGCCAGTATAGTGTTCATTAAACGCTGGAAAGTGGCTGGTGCATTCCGAAGCCCGAAAGCCATCACAGTATAATTTAGAAAATTGTCTGGAGTGACAAAAGCAGAGATTTTGGCTGCACGTTCAGTTAAGGGAACTTGCCAAAATCCCTTTAAAAGATCGAGCTGTGTAACGAACTGAGCCGCTCCCACATTATCCACACAATCTTCCATTAAGGGCAAAGGAAACAAATCAGGCTTTGCAATCGCATTAACCTTACGGTAGTCCGTACAGAATCGATGGGTACCGTCAGGTTTCGGAACAAGTAAACCATTTTCCACTAGATACTTCACTTCAGAGTCAATGATTTTTCGTTTAGCTGGGTTGACACGATACGCATGTTGCTTAATAGGTGGATGTTGATTCACTTCAATATCATGTTGAATAACATTTGTCTGAGTAGGCACATCTGAAAACAGTCCTGGAAAATACTGGATCAAATTCAAAATGTCAGCTCGTTGATTCTCATTTAAATGAGACAATTAAGAATTAAGATCTGCCAGAATTCCAGAATTATTCAATCTGACATTGGACACTGGCATACTCCGCAGATTTAACCCGTCTTCGTTCTCAGCAGAAGGTGGTACCAGAGAAATGGAAGTAACTGGAATAGTAGAGCTCTTTAACTCCACCTGTTCACCACGAGCAACATAACGCTTCAACATATTGACATGGCACACGCTGGTTTTTCTCTGTCGATCATGAGTACTGATAATGTAGTCAGTATCACTGAGCTTTCGCTCCACAGGATATGGTCCAGAAAAGAGCTGGGGAGTGGTAATAAAACCAAGACTTTGTTTCCCTTCACGAAAGAACGTGCGATTGCATTTTTATCAAAGCGCTCCTTCATCTTCACTTTATGTAAGCGTTCTCGAAATGAAACATAATCTAAAAGATTGCAAGTGGCCTTTTCTTCAGACAACCAGTTCTCTTTGAGCAGCTTAAGAGGGCCACGCACCGTATGACCAAAGACTAACTCCGCGGGACTGAATCCCAGAGAATCCTGAACAGTTTCCCGCACAGCGAACAATAGCAGTGGTAACCCTTCGTCCCACTCTTTTTCTGAATCATTTTTTCATTTTCATTTTTCATCATTTAGCAGACGCTTTTATCCAAAGCGACTTACAAGGGGAGCAATTAGGGGTTAGGTGTCTTGCTCAAGGACACTTTAGTCATGGTACCGAAGGTGGAGAGAGTTCTGTTTATTCACAATCCCCACTTTCAATTCCTGCCGGCGTGGCAATCGAACCGGCAACTTTCAGATTACAAACCCGACTCCCTAACCACTAGGCCACAACTACCCACAATCAACACAATAAGTGCATAACATTGTTTTCAACGTTTGATGGAACCGTTCTAGTGCTCCCTGAGATTCAGGGTGATAGGCACTAGAAACAACATGCTTAACATGCAACTGTGACAAAATTTGATTAAACAAACGGGACATAAAATTCATTCCCTGGTCTGTCTGAACGACTCTCAGAAGTCCAAAAGTAGAGAAAAACGCAGTTAGAGCTTTCACAATTGCTTTAGCTCTTAGTGAACGGAATGGGATTGCTTCGGGGTAATGAGTTGCTGTGCACATTAGTGTAAGCAAATAAGTGTGACCGGTTTTTGTTTTCGGTAGAGGACCTACACAGTCTAATATAATACGCTCGAATGGTTCTCCGATAGCAGGAATCGGCTTGAGAGGTGCTGGAGAAATAATCTGGTTAGGCTTCCCAACCATTTGACAAGCGTGACATAATCTGCAGTATTTTGTAACCTCTGACTTAATCCTTGGCCAAAAGAAATGACGCAGAACACGATAAAGAGTTTTAGCCACACCTAAATGGCCAGCCACATTATCATGCGCCACACTTAACACTTGTTCTCGAAAACATTTAGGAACAACTACCTGATACAACGTGTCCCAGCCTGAATTATCCGACACTGCAGGGGTCCATTTTTGCATTAATACTCCATCCTCAAAATAATAACCAATTGGCTTATTCACAATCTCTTTTTTACTTACAGCAGACTCCCGACAAAATTCAAGTGACTGATCTTGCTTTTGCTCCGCTGCCAATAACGTATGATCTACAGATAGTAACATCTCAACGCCATCAGATTCAGCACCACTGCTAGAATCAGTCATGTTCTCATTAAAAAAACTGTCGTAAAGGTCAACTACGGTGGGAAATTCTTGCGATTGAGCTCGAGTAATGACACAGGCAGGAAACACCGACAAATCAATTTCTTCCTTAGACTCAGCGGATGTGTCATAAAGCGGATTTTCAATAACTTCAGGAAGAGGAAAAACTTTCCCACCTGCCAAGTCATTTCCGATAATCAGAATCCCTACATTTATAGGCAGTTGAGGACGAACGGCCACTTTTACGAAACCAGTTACCCACTCAGATCGAATATGTATTTTATGCAACGGAACCTTTTCCACTACCATTTCAATTCCCTGGACTAACACATCAAAACCACAATACGTTTTCTCCGAGAAAGGCAACGTGTTTTCTAAAATAAATGACTGCGCCGTATCGGTGTCACGTAACATGGTAGCAGGCACGCGATCATTTTCCAAGTCACTTAAAGAAATCATTCCCCGACGAATAAAAGGTTCAAAAACTGCATCAATATCTGGCTTCGATTGTTTGGTAACTGTTCGTACAAAACCAACTCCTTTTGGCTGGTTACTCTTATTTTTATTTTTCAAAACAGGACACGCCACAATCAAATGACCAGCTTCGTGACAATAAAAACACTCGCGAATATCAGATTTCACTGATAATTTGAAGAGTTTTGACGATTTTGAAGTTCTCTCAGAACTCACAAAGTTTGAGGATTCTCGACGAGCTGGTGCCACTAACACATTCTTGTGTGTTAATACAAATTCATCAGCACACACGGCGGCCTCAGCAAGAGTCAAAACTTTTTTCTCATTCAAGTACACAACAATTTTCTCTGGTAATGAATTTTTAAACTCTTCAATCAACATAAGTTCACGAAGCTGCTCAAAATTCGTCGTTTTGCTGGCCTGACACCATTTATCAAAAAGTACGCTTTTCTCACGCACGTCTCAACGAACGTTAGATTAGCAGTTTTCACGTGTAAATGAAATTTTTGGCGATAAACCTCGGGGACAAGCTCATATGCTCTTAACACAGCGGCTTTCACCTTCTCATAATCAAGACTGTCGTTAAGGGACAAAGCAGAACAAACTTCCTGGGCTTTTCCAGTTAAGCGACATTGCAATAAAAGGGGCCAAATTTCTCTCGGCCAACTCAAAGCAGCAGCAATGCGTTCAAACGCTCCAAAGTATGACTCAACCTTGGCCTCCCGAAACGGTGGAACGAGGTTGATCTGTCTACTAATGTCAAAATCCGCAGAAGGTACAGAAGACGTAGGCCTAGGCAGTGATGAATCGGAAACCAGATGAAATGACTGACTAGTTCGAACAGCAGCAGGTACAGTTTCTGTTTCAGGTTCACTGGTCAATCGGCGACCAGCATGTGACTCTAACTCACATTGTCTAAAGCGTAAAAGTTGGGTAGTATGTCCTTGACGTTTAATTTCCAAATCAAGTTGTTTCAATTGAATAGCAAGTTTTAAATCTCCCGTACCTACTCCACTAAGTGAGTGAAGCACCGAAAAAAAAAAAAAAAAAAAATACTCCACACAGAAAACAGATGACAAATATCGTAACACCGACTTTTAAGACAACCAGTTAGGTTTCGGTTAGGTGACTGACATTTTGTGAATTACTGTAACATTAGTTAGTTGGCTAGCTTACTTTTCTCACACATTGAAGGTTTCCCAGAGACAAAGAGTTGAAGAGACAGTGGGAAATAGCTATAAGAAGGGAAGGTTTTTCCACAAGCGAGTTCTCTGTGTTATGCAGAGAGCACTTCAAGCCGGAGGACTTTTGACAGGACAGGTCAGACTTTCAGGATTTTGGATGGAGCTAAACCAATCATTATTAGTATTATACATATACTATATAATATTATCAATATATTATTGTGATATTATATTATTGTACTTATTCTATTATATTATTATACTATTCAGTACTATTTTATTTACTGTACACTGTTTATTGACAGTATTATACACTTTATCATTGACTATATTATATTATATACTATACAATCTATTTCCAATATATATTATATACAACAAACTATGTGCTATGTCACAGAGACGAACGCCGTGATCCCCTCCTCTAACAGGCAGAGGGCACCATCACCTGAATATTGACACACACCTTACACACACTTTCACTACACTTCCCACAAGCCCCGTAACTTGGCGCTGAGTACAACGCCAGCTGTTCTTCATCAGCGTTGAGTATTTAAGAGACTTTGTAACTCTGATACAACGCAAAGTCTTGTTTCCATTATTGGCACATGTCTGAGCGTCAAACCCGTGTTTGCTTTTCTGTTACTGACTTGTTGATTTACCGTGTTTGACCCTTTGCTGCCTGCCTACTTTGACCTGTCTTCCTGTTCTTGGACTATACGAACTATTGCTGCCTGACCTGATCATAGCCTGTTCTGAGACCACGATTCCGACCTCATTGTTTGTTTGACTAACCTGTAATCTAATAAAGTTTGCACATGGATCCTACCTCGAGTGATGAGTCGTTACATACTATTACTTCTCACTTATTTGCATTCAACTGTTGCTGTACCATTTCATATGTATTACCATAAAGGATCTGCAAGTTATCTTGTTATTGTATGTTTTGGAGTATGTAGCTGTAAATATCTGTATCGCTGTAGTGTTATAAAAATACAGTAACGTTAACCAGCCTGTGTGATTTGTATTTTACGATTTGCTTCATTTTCACAATGGTGGTCAGTTCTAAACACAAGAAAAGCTAATGAGTTAAAAGACAGAAAATGCCATTTCCACAATAAGAAATCTTTTTTTAATTTAATGTGAAAATTTAAACGATCTCATCATGGCTGTCTTCACAATTCTTATTCAAGAATAAATCAGCCAGATACAGGAAAAGTTTGAGCTCTATTATTTTTTAAATTCTCATTAAAATAAATATTTTTTTAAAGTCTGCTATCGAGGTTTTAAGTGACTAGAGATGAAAATTTTACATCATAAATCACTGAAATCGGTTGATAAATGTAAACATTATTTTCATTTTTTTCCAGAAGAATCGCAGCTCGCCAGTTTACTTGCATTTATTTACAGCGCAGTCTTGCTCTTAGCAATATGGCGGACGCGTTGACGTATCGCAGCTACGTTCCAAAGCAGCCAATGCGGCGTCTATGTATTTCATTATGTCTATGGTTTGCCGGTTCCCCCTTCTTCCCTGAGCCCTGAACTTTGTTAGATTTATACTTAAAGGCATTTTTAATAACACATTAAAATAAAACCCTGGGGAAAATAATACATTAAGAGGTAATCTTTTAACTTAACCTCAGATATCACATGCCTTTTCTTTGTGTCAATTGCAAGCTCAGAAATGACCGCTCCAAAGACAAGCAAGGCGTGGCAGAATTTTGTATTCTGAAAAAAAAAAAAAAAAGTTTTATGAAAGCTTCACACATCAAACTGCCATAATTCCACTGAAGCTATGTGTAACCGCATTCAGATCATGCACGTGGGTGTGATAGCCGAAGCAAGCCAATGCTCATCGAGTCTGTGTGTAGCCAGTTGACTATTGATGTGTTTTTTTTTTGACTAATGATACATTTTATATTTTATGTCCATAAAAATATATTCTGTAATTATTGTTAACTTCAGCAAAACTTTTATTAAGTTCATTTTCATTCTCTATTTACAATGGTTCCTATTGGGAGTTAATTAATTGTTGTAGGTGGGGCCCTAATTGGTGGGACACCGAAAGGAAATACGTTGTTTGTCCTTTAAGCGTTCGCGCTCAGACGCATAGTGCATGCGAACAGAGAAGCAGAGGTCATTTTTGCTCTCATATTTGCCTTGTATTTACGGCCTCTTTACAGTAAAAACATTGTTCAGAGTTCCAGTCACGATTGTATCTGTGTGATTAGACTTCCGATGAAAATGGTACTTTTAACCGTGTTTAATTCGGTGTTCCGTCACACGTGTATGTCTCCATGCAGGGATGAGAGAGCAGGCCTTTTGATGCCCATGTGCACTAATTTTGCCCCATGCTTTTGTTTTAAGGTATGTTATTTCAATATGTGATCATTAATTTAGCCGTTTATTTAGCTATTTATTGTGGTGTTTGCAAATTTATTCAGAATCCATGCATACTTCAGTGTATACTAGGCTGTCTCTGTGCTGATTGCCTCGTGGTGTATTTTCATGCATTGATACGGTAATTCAATCATATTTTGACTTAATTCAGAGGCTACAGCATATTTGAATGTTATGTATCTAAGTTTGCATTGACCTGTAATGTGAACAAATTAAGTAATGCATTTATTTGTGTTAAATATATATGTATGCGCTGAGACGCATAGTGTATGCAAACAGAGAAGCAGAGGGATGAGAGAGCAGGCCTTTTTATGCCCATGTGCACTAATTTTGCCCCATGCTTTTGTTTTAAGGAATAAAACCTGCATATCTCATCATCCAATTTATGGTGTTGTCGTGTTTCTGTGCTGTCCTGACGTGACCACTTGAAGTCTGCTACATGTGTGAAGTACGCAGTCTGCAATCTATGATGGTTTTCTCTCCCCATTGTATTTTTGTGCATCCCACTTGAGGGTTATAAGGTAAACGAGTTTTTATTGTGTAAGAATTATACAGTGTTTTTTTTTTTTTGTGTGTGTGTGTGTGTGTGTGTGTGTGTGTGTATTTGCTGTAGCTCACACGCTAATTGAAACATCAGTTTAAGGAGCATTTGACCATTATTCCAGTTGGGTAGCAACAGTAAGAGCTTGGCCATTCATCGTTGAAGTCTGCATTAATGGGAGAGAGCACTCACGTGCAGAGTATTGATTTCTGATGGTTAACTGAGGTTCATTTACGGATAACTACAGCTGAAATAGAGGATTAACCAACATATTATGGACTGTGAAAGGCTGTATTTTTCTTCAGGTGACATTGTCGCCACACATCTACAACAGCAAACGGATCTCAACGTGAAACATTTAACGAAAGATTTTCCTTAAGGTTGAAATAAGGGTTTATACATTTTCAGTGACTTTGAAAGAAACTGTGATATAGAGTTCTTGTATAATAAGAAAATGTATTTATATATTTGTTTTAATATGATTTATTTTTTAATCACTGTTGATGCCAACGTTTGAGGCTACAGGTGATTTATACTGTTTGGGAATTTAAATGACCTTTTAACTGTGTTGGACATATGTCTCATCGTGTGTTAATCTGTTAATTCTAAAATGATAGTTAAGTAGTTCCATTGATAAGGTTGAATGTGAAGGGCAGATTTATAGTCTCCAACAGACAGTGGTGGATTCAGGGTTATAATTGGTCCGATCGCGTGTCAATCAAACTGTTTGCGAAGGGTCAATTGAGGCTAAAGAACAAAATTTGAGTGAATTTAAAAGTAAACTGGAAGGAGATTTAGGAGAATCTCAGGGTCCTCGAGGTTCTGTTCGTCCACAAAACTAATGAGAAAATGCTTGCATTTCAAAGAGATGAAATTAGAAAAAAAGAAAGTTTATCTTTGTGTATGAAAAATGGAAAATGTTAGCAGGCTTTGCCAGAGATCAACTTAAGTCTGATATTACTTAAAATGTGCTAAAAAAAAAGCTATGTGGGTGGATCATGTAGCGTCTGTACTGGATCACTGATGATCAATTCATTTTTAGGCTTTAGGAAAACCTTTTAACCTTCTGGCTTAACTTAGGTAAATCTTAGCTGGCTCCGGCCCCATGGGCAAGCGATGATTTTACCGGCTACATGCCGATGTAAAACAGGATCACTCTGGAAGTCTGCCTGACTTCAAAAAGATTGGAATCAACTCAGGTCAAATTCTTTCACTTGTGGGACAAGGAGTCCACGCACACACATAGCGACATTCATCAATATATGAATATTCCCAAGTGTTTTGTTTTTTTATATGCATGCCACTTAGTTACAGCTTGTAGTTGTGTTAGTTTCTCTGTAAAATGCTCGTATTCAAATGTAAGAATGTATATGTCCTTTTGTCAGGACATATGGCTCCAGTTATTCTGGTTACTATGGCAGTATGACCTCAGGTACCTCCCGATATCCTGGATCTTACGTTCCGTCTGCCCATTGGTTTGAGGGTGATATCCAGAAGACAGACTGATTGTGACCCCCAGGAGTTGGAAAAAGGACCTGGATCGCTCTGCTGGAACCATTCTTGAATGGCCGGAACATCCGAGGGTTCTCCGGACCAGGGGAACAGAGGTGGTTGGTAGCCGAATATACACTTGAAGGGTGTTAGCCCAGTGGTAGACTGACGTAGGGAATTTTGTGCGTATTCGGCCCAGGGCAGGAACTGGCTCCAGTTATTCTGGTTACTATGGCAGTATGACCTCAGGTACCTCCCGATCTCCTGGATCTTACGTTCCGTCTGCCCATTGGTTTGAGGGTGATATCCAGAAGACAGACTGATTGTGACCCCCAGGAGTTGGAAAAAGTACCTCCAGACTCGGGAGATGAACTAAGGCCCTCTATCGGAGACAGTGTCTTCTGGGAGGCCGAAGTACCTGAATACGTATTGGAATGATACTTCAGCGGCCTGGAATGCCGTAGGTATAGGAGTTGTTCAAGGGCAGCCGGGACCAGAGGAAGGGAGTAGCGGAACATCACGGTTTGAGAGTTAAGTTTTCTATAATCGATGCATGGTCTCAAGCCTCCGTCTTTCTTGGAGACGAAGAAGAAGCTGGAAGCGGCATGGGACGTAGAATGGGACGTGCGGATGAATCCCTGTTGTAATGCCTCCGTGACGTACTCCTCCATGCCTTTCTGCTCCTGGAAGGACAATGGGTAGATTTTACCCTTAGGTAAAGTGGCCCCAGGTAGCAGGTTGATAGCACAGTTCGATGGCCGATGAGGTGGTAGTTGTGTAGCCAGCCGCTTGCTGAAGACGTCCTGGAATGCCCGGTATTCTGAAGGAACTTGTGTATCATTGTTTACCTCGGGACTCTCTACAGAGGCTGAGTTGACGTGGAGTGTAATAATTGAGTGATCTTGGAAGAACTTGGAATCTTCGTAACGGACAAGAGACAGGAGTTGAAACAGTTCTTACTCCATTTGAGGATTCCCCCGGTGTTCCCGTTGATAATGGGATTATGGTCAGTCATCCACGGGTGTCCCAGAATAATGTCTGTGGTGGAACCTTCCAGCACCATGAACGAGATTTCCTTGTGATGGAGACAGCCAACATAGAGCGTGAGTGTGGGGGAGTAATGGTTGATTTCACCTCGACCCAGTGGTTTTCCCAGGATAGTTTGTATCTTCATGGGTTGAATGCAGCTTTTCCTTGTTAGATTGAGTGTTCGGAGGAAGTGGTGAGAAATGAATTTCCCGGCAGATCCCGAGTCTATGAGGACTTGCGCTGAAACATAAGAGCCATGATTTAGGAAGTATACTGTGGTTCGTACTAAATGAGATATTTTGGGGTAAACTTCAATAGTAATCACCGTGGGTTGAGGTGGTCTGATGGCACAGTTGGCGATTAGATGACCATCTCCCCCACAATACAGGCATAGGTGATTTGTAAGCCTTCGACAATGTTCAGAGGGTGTGAGACGGTGAGTGTCAATGTTCATGGGTTCTGGTGCTGGAAGGGCGGCTGGACGACTGGGAGACGGAGGCTGCGATACAGGTTGGGTTGGGTTTGGGCACATGCTGAGAGTCGCTGTGAGACACGGATGGTTTTCTGAATGAAAGCTTCTAAGCCCATGCTGTCGTCATATACAACCATCAGCTGACGAATGTCGGGATTGAGCCCTTGACGGTATGCGGTGAGTAATGCTGTCTCGTTCCATTCACTACTGGCAGCTAGAGTACGGAACTGCAAGGTGTAATCAGCAACCAACTATAGTTGATTGGAGATGGAAAGAATGGAGGAGGTTTGGCCAAACACTTCCTTGAAGTGGTTGGTAAATGCTGTAAATGATAAAATTACTCCTGCATTAAAAATCCGTAAGGCTTGGGTCCATTGTAACGCTCTTCCCGACAACAAGTTGATCATAAAAGCTACCCGAGCTTTGTCCGTGACGAACAGGTGGGGTAGCATTTCAAAATACAATGAGCACTGTAGCAGAAACCCATTGCAGTCCTCCGCCGCGCCTGAGTAGGTCGCTGGTCGGGCCATGCAGAGGCAGCTGAAGTGATCGAGGAAGAGGGAAGTGTTGCCGGAAGCGTGCGATGAACTGCCTGGACTAGTTCGGCGAAAAGATCCATCGAGCCCGTTCCATTGGGTTTCGGTGTTGTCTGCATTGTGTTGTTTTGGTCTGGTCCTCTGTCAGACACAGACAAGGGATTGAGTATAAGTATGACTCTTTTATTTGCAGACAAACTGATACACAGACAACAGGCTTGGTATGGTACAACATCACTGGAGTGCCCAAAAGCACAAGGTGTGCAATACTCAGAGACATGGCCAAGGTAAGAAAGGCAGAAAGTCGACCACCACTGAACAAGACACACAAGCTGAAACGTTAAGACTGGGCCAAGAAATATCTCAAGACTGATTTTTCTAAGGTTTTATGGACTGATGAAATGAGAGTGAGTCTTGATGGGCCAGATGGATGGGCCCGTGGCTGGATTGGTAAAGGGCAGAGAGCTCCAGTCCGACTCAGACGCCAGCAAGGTGGAGGTGGAGTACTGGTTTGGGCTGGTATCATCAAAGATGAGCTTGTGGGGCCTTTTCGGGTTGAGGATGGAGTCAAGCTCAACTCCCAGTTCTACTGCCAGTTTCTGGAAGACACCTTCTTCAAGCAGTGGTACAGGAAGAAGTCTACATCCTTCAAGAAAAACAGGATTTTCATGCAGGACAATGCTCCATCACACGCGTCCAAGTACTCCACAGCGTGGCTGGCAAGAAAGGGTCTAAAAGAAGAAAATCTAATGATATGGCCTCCTTGTTCACCTGATCTGAACCCCATTGAGAACCTGTGGTCCATCATCAAATGTGCGATTTTCAAGGAGGGAAAACAGTACACCTCTCTGAACAGTGTCTGGGAGGCTGTGGTTGCTGCTGCACGCAATGTTGATGGTGAACAGATCAAAACACTGACAGAATCCATGGATGGCAGGCTTTTGAGTGTCCTTGCAAAGAAAGGTGGCTATATTGGTCGCTGATTTGTTTTTGTTTGGTTTTTGAATGTCAGAAATGTATATTTGTGAATGTTGAGATGTTATATTGGTTTCACTGGTAAAAATAAATAATTGAAATGGGTATAAATTTGTTTTTTTGTTAAGGTGCCTAATAATTATGCACAGTAATAGTCACCTGCACACACAGATATCCCCCTAAAATAGCTAAAACTAAAAACTAAAACTTCCAAAAATATTCAGCTTTGATATTAATGAGTTTTTTGTGTTCATTGAGAACATGGTTAAATTTTTATGACTGTATGAATTTCAGTCATTTGTGCCATTTCACATTACTGAATGACAACATACACACTTAAACATGTGTATTGCATTGTATTAAACAAGTGTATTATTTGAAAAGTTCATCAAAGGCTGAGATAGAGGACTTAGCCATGCAGGGGATGAGCTGCTCATCCACAGCAATGAAGTGTCATGGATGCTACTCTTCGAAGTGCCAACTGCCAAGATGTAGGGCTGTGTTGATCCAAGGACTTCTTCAACACTGCAACAAGACTGAAAACAGAAAAAAACATTCACGTCCAGATTAATGTACACCAACACATTAACAAACATTCTAGGCATGACATGCAGTTCTACATAACATTAAGAGTAAGCTTACCTTGTGAAATATTACAACGCAATCTAAAGCTTCATGCACACTGATCTTGACAAACTCCTTATTTCCGCTGGAAGGGGGTGGCAGAAGATAGACCAGCAATCACAGGGAAGACATATCACTGTCCCAGTCTAAATTCAAAAAAGGAAACACAAACCATAACAAATCTATATAATCATATACCGATCTACATAAGCTGTTTTATATACAGATAAAATGATTATCCTTGCTCTTGATTAGCATACATAATGAACTGCCTGTACCTCCTTAACTGGTGTTGCAGTGTTCTATAGACTGAATCAGACAACTCAAAAGCAGAGACTGGGTGAGGTTTTTGGCTTCTTGAATGACTTTTTGCTTCAGAATAGATTGCCACTTCTCCAGAAGTTTAGATGCAGTCTCCACTCCAAATAGTAACTCAAAGTCTTGAAGCACCTACAGTTGTATACAATTAAAAGCAAGAAAATAATTGCTGTGGGGTTTCAAATGGCCAACAACATGAAATGTCTGTAATGCCTGAAATGTCCCGTATGTAAAATAGCACAGACCCAGCGTAGATCTTCGAGCCAAAGTTTCTACACAAATTGAAATAATTCGATTAAAAAACAGCCTACGTGTAAGAAGGAGTCAGCGGGAATTTGATCCAAATGCAGCTTTATTTACAAAACGTAGTCAGACAGGCAATGGTCAACTCAATAGCAAACAGAATCAATAGGGGAAAGGCAAACTCATAGTAAATATTCCAGGCTAAGGTCAAAAGGCAGAAAGATAAACAACAGGACGATGACACAGGCAGGATTCGAAAACAAGTCAAGGGTTGCGCTCAGAAATGTTACAGTATCAACAAGACTTCACAAATAACCAGGGAAACAGAACAGACTTAAATAGCGAGCTAGATTGGCTACAGCTGGGCAGTAATTAACATAAGGGGCTTATGGGAAGTGTAGAGTGGTGTATGGAGTCCATGATAGAGTTCTGAAATGGGAGGGCGACATCTAGTGGCAGGTGAATGGAGGACGACAGAACAGGATTCATAACACTATGGCCATATATGAAACTGTCAGTTTTCACTAACAATTACAAAATGTACAAAATAAGTTACAAAAATGCTTTAACATACAATTACGATGCTTCAGAAATAGGTATCCTCTATAATAACCAACAATACACTATATTGATGAAACTCCTTTCTAAAATAGATTGGCAGTCATTTAAGAGATTAAAACAAACATAATCAGAATTGTAAGCCTTACCTGTGGTTTTATCTTGTACTGAATAGAAAAAAGACCAGAACTGTGTGCTTGTGCTTCAAGCGCGGTTCTCGTTTCTTTCAAAAGACCAACACGACGACTGAAATGTCCCGTATGTAAAATAAGCACTGAACCAGTGTAGATCTTCGTGCCCAAAATTCCTATAAAATGCAATTAATCCCATCGAAAAATAAAGCCATACGTATACAATAAATAATGCAGTTCTGATGTTTTGAATTTCAGATTTCACTAAAAATATAGTTACAATATACAACCTGCCAGGCTATTAATGTGACTCACTGAAGCTAGTTTACGTTCCGTTTCATGGAAACAGAACTTATTAAATTTAACTCTAAATATCAATTAAATAGATGTAGTTGTATTAAAACAAAATGTAAAAAGTGAAGATTCTAAATCTTACCTTTGTGTTTTGCTTTCAATCGCACGATTCCACCGAAAGAGCCGCCATTTTTCCAAACAGGTTAGATTGTCAAATGCGGACTGCATTGTCTCAATTACTTCAAGTTCCTGTATGTTCAGTTAACACTGGACAGGCGTCTGGAAGCGCAACACCAAAATATCGCACAACTTGGGGGTATCATTTCAAACATGCTGGTGTTTATTACAGTAAATGTACACTTTTATTTAAACACTGTAACACCATAAGACCATACACTGAAATTTTAACACCACCGAATTTGCTGTGTAATTCCGTTTTGAAACTCCCGCTGAAGAATCACCTGAGGAAGAGACCAATCGAAGCTTCAGCTCCACGCACGGAAGTTTGAACGGCATTCACCACAGCACAAAGTACTAATGCAAATATCTGAATTAATTTTCGACACGCTTTAACTTGATTGTCTGAAGTGATTTCATTGTTGGCTCTCAAAAGGTTTAACAGTTTGTAATCTTGCTTTCTATGATCAACCTCCCTTTTCCTTTCTTTCCTTTCGTTATTTTATTGTATGCTCTGCTTAGATTCTGTTGTATGTATTCGTGTATATATCATATATTCATATATTAAACACATTGTATTCACACAGTTCATTGTCTCTGATTGTAACTCATACATGAACCAAGTCACTAAAACATTTGACTTCGCTAGCTATATGCTTTTTAAGTAGTAGAATAAGTTTCCTTTTCGTGGCCAGAGAAGAAAACTTCCTTTCTAGAATTGATAAGAAAATCGGACTACTAGTTTTGCTGGACAAAACAAACCAGTCTTTCTAAATTAATTCTAAACCTAAAAATAATTTTAGACCATATATATTCATGATTAATTGTAATTCGTTGTTATTCCCTTTGTGGTTGATTCATATTCATAATTAGTCATCCATTTGAGCAATTTACTACAATCAGCACGCAAGACTTTGGATGGTACCTTCAGGAGTGACGTTGAAGTTTATAAGGATGCCTGGAGTAAATTAGATCAATGGTATGGTCAACCATTTGTAATACAATAATCCCTTTCGACAAAACTTGCAAACTGGCCTAAAATCCAGTGGAAGGATGCTGTTGGACTCAGAGAGTTTTCAGATTTTCTTAATGCCTGTCAAAATGCCATGCCTCCTGTTGCAAGTTTTTGTATTTTAAGTGATTGTGAGGAAAATCAAAAGTTAGTTCAAAAGCTACCTGGATGGGCTGCTTCATGCTGGAATCGGCAGATTATACAAACCTTGGGAGACAACAGTTTGTGTAACTTTAAGGCCGGTGCAACATTTGTTTCTTTAGAGGCAGAGATTGGTTGTAATCCAGTCGTGTCTTCTTATGCTCTACGCTTAGCATCTGCTGACAAACAAAATTTCAGAGAAATAATAGACATATGAACGGAAACATCCTTCTTGCCTTCACGATGATAATTCATCAAGAGAGAAAGGGCAGTTCAAATAACAGCATCTGCATCAATGTCAGAAGATGGTTGAACAGCTGTTGTGTCTTTGTGTGTGGCTGGAAGGGGATCATCCTATAAATCAATGGTTGTACCAGTATGGGTATCATCAAGCAAAGATCTGAGTACGAGAAAAATAGTTAGAAAATTAGCAGACAAATCTCCTGTCAAGTTAAAACTGACCACCATGACTGGAAAGGATACAATAGTGAAGAGTGACAGGATTTTAGGATTTCATGTAAGAGGTTATAGTTCTGCCACATACAGGTGCTGGTCATCTAATTAGAATATCATCAAAAAGTTGATTTCACTAATTCCATTCAAAAAGTGAAACTTGCATTTTATATTCATTCATTACACAGACTGATATATTTCAAATGTTTATTTCTTTTAATTTTAATGTTTATAACAACTAAGGAAAATTGCAAATTCAGTATCTCAGAAAATTAGAATATTACTTAAGACCAATACAAAGAAAGGATTTTTAGAAATCTTGCCCAACTGAAAAGTATGACATGAAAAGTATGAGCATGTACAGCACTCAATACTTAGTTGGGGCTCCTGTTGCCTGGATTGCTGCAGCAATGCGGCGTGGCATGGAGTCGATCAGTCTGTGTCACTGCTCAGGTGTTATGAGAGCCCAGGCTGCTCTGATAGTGGCCTTCAGCTCTTCTGAATTGTTGGGTCTGGCATATCACATCTTCCTCTTCACAATACCCCATAGATTTTCTATGGGGTTAAGGTCAGGTGAGTTTGCTGGTCAATTAAGAACAGGGATAACATGGTCCTTAAACCAGGTACTGGTTGCTTTGGCACTGTGTGCAGGTGCCAAGTCCTATCTGCATCTCCATAAAGTTGGTTGACAGCAGGAAGCATGAAGTGCTCTAAAACTTCCTGGTATACGGCTGCGTTGACCTTGGACCTCAGAAAACACAGTGAACCAACACCAGCAGATGACATGGCGCCCCAAACCATCACTGACTGTGGAAACTTTACACTGGACCTCAAGCAACGTGGATTGTGTGCCTCTCCTCTCTTCCTCCAGACTCTGGGACCCTGATTTCCAAAGGAAATGCAAAATTCACTTTCATCAGAGAACATAACTTTGGACCACTCAGCAGCAGTACAGTCCTTTTTGTCTTTAGCCCAAGCGAGATGCTGCTGACCCTGTCTGTTGTTCAAGAGTGGCTTGACAAGGAATGCGACAGCTGAAAACCATATCTTGTATACGTCTGTGGGTAGTGGTTCTTGAAGCACTGATTCCAGCTGCAGTCCACTCTTTGTGAATCTCCCCCACATTTTTGAATGGGTTTTTGTTTCACAGTCCTCTCTAGAGTGCAGTTATCCCTATTGCTTGCACACTTTTTTTCTACCACATCTTTTCCTTCCCTTCGCCTCTCTATCAATGTGCTTGGACACAGAGCTCTGTGAACAGCCAGCCTCTTTTGCAATGACCTTTTGTGTCTTGCCCTCCTTGTGCCAGGTGTCAATGGTCGTCTTTTGGACAACTGTCAAGTCAGCAGTCTTCCCCATGATTATGTAGCCTACAGAACTAGACTGAGAGACCATTTAAAGGCCTTTACAGGTGTTTTGAGTAAATTAGCTGATTAGAGTGTGGCACCAGGTGTCTTCAATATTGAACCTTTTCACAATATTAAAATTTTCTGAGATAGTTGTCAGTTATAATCATCAAAATTAAAAGAAATAAACATTTGAAATATATCAGTCTGTGTGTAATGAATGAATATAATATACAAGTTTCACTTTTTGAATGGAATTAGTGAAATAAATCAACTTTTTGATGATATTTTAAATATATGACCAGCATCTGTATATTGATCTCCCTCCTGTTTATACTAAAGATTGCATTCCAGTCAATAATGCACACATACCTACATGTTAAACATGTCCAAACTTTGGAATCATCTTTCTGCAATTGCTGATGAGATGGCTTCTTTGAAGGACTTGTGAGGCTGGGCTTTTGATTGGCTGTAATTGTGCCAGCGCAGGGGTTCCCAAACACATTCCTGGAGCCTCCCCTCTCCTTAATCAAACACACATGATTCAGATCATCTGCTCATAAGTCAAGACTCCAAGACCTTAAAATGGGTGTGTCAGACAAAGGAGACATGAAAAATGTGCGGTGTTGGGGAGGCTCCAGGAATGTGTTTGGGAACCACGGTTCTAGAGTGATCCAGATGAGAATGATAAACCTTATGCTATCAAAACAGATCTAGGTTGGAGCATTGTTGAACCTTCAATACCCAGGCTTGATTCTTCTGGTGTTACTAGTCTCTTTCACAGACTTTCTGTTAAGGAAATTTGTTCATTGAAATGAAATCACATTTTTGAATCAAGTAATTGATTGTATAAATATTGATTTGCCAGACCACAGACAACTTGCCTTTGTGAGATTTAAACATTTTATTTAGAAATTGTTAAAAGAACAACCTTGAGAATACAGAATGAAGGTTCTCTCTCTTTGGAGCGGTTTCATCTCCAGGATGTGTAAACTACAGATTGAAGCATTTGGCTGAAGCTAACATGGATCAGTACCCTTTGGGCTTTCAGTTTGTAATGAATGCTTTCTATGTAGATGATGGGGTTCATCTCAAAAAATCTGAGAACTTTGTGCCATTGGTGGCCTCAGATTCCACAATTTTGTGTGTAATGATAAAATAGTCTTGGAAAGTCCCTCAGAATGAGCAACTAATGTAAAGGACCCTGAGGCCTCGTTTATAAAAATATTCCGTAGATTTCATCCAACAAATGTGTACAAATGCACAGAAATTAGATTCTGCGTTCACACAAGTTTTCAGATTTATAAAACCATGTGTACGCAAGAACCTGCACAAAAATCCCTTTATAAATCCCAGTCCGTGGAAGATTGTCCGTACGTGCATCTCCACCCTGTCTCCTCCCTGAAATCACCATATATAGAGCTTACAACGCCTAGTTTTACTATGCATAAGCTCATATCATTTCCATGCATATTCCCATCCACGTGACACCATTATTAACGCCGTCAAACGTACAAGACATCGGGAAATATTACATACAGACTATGAATGCCATCTGTGCCATACACATTACATTGCTAAAAATCATCCAATATCCTTGTTGTTTTAGAATAAATATATCAAAATATCCACAAATACAAAATTATAGTAAAATACTACTCAGATAAAGTTTTTTTTTTTTTTTAATTTGCAATGTCCAAATAGTATTTTAATTGTTTTAAACAATTCAAATCAAATCAAATGTATGCAGTTTTGCTGATAAGGTGAACATATCTTTTTTACTGGAAAGCGAAAGGACTTATTTATTGCAGTGTAAATACAATTGTCTGACGGGGCCCTTAACTGACATTATTTTGAAAAGGAAACGTACAAATCTTACCATTTTCTTCAAGTTGTATCCTTCAAATGTAGTATTTTTCATAATTGTTTGAAGATGCCTGTACACGACATCAACACCTGCGTGCAGCTGCGGTTGTACAGTAAGATATTATCATTGAACCTATTCAAACCAGACAATAGACCGTTTGACCATCGAATCCAGCAGTGTCTTTCATAATATCAAAGTAAGTGTGCATCACTGATCATTGCTCACGTTAGTTTAAAGAGGTATTATTGTGTGCCTATCACTCTTCACTGTCATTAAAACAGCGTGTCACAGGAAAAGTGATCAAAAGTAGCACATCCACTATCTAAATCCCTATCATTTTTGTTTATCTTCTGCGTAATGACTTTGCATTGACTTTTGCATGACTTTGAATTGTAGGGCTTATCGCCATTAATTAAAGTGGAATATTAATGTAAGTGTGTAAATCAAAATGAAAACAAGAGTTTAAAATCCTTCTGTTTACTTCATTAGTTTACTCACTCTACGCATGGGTCAGAGTTTGCGTGCAGGTATGCAAATTTTCCCATCTTGTTTGTTTTTATAAATCCCACCTTTTTGCGTAAGAAGTGGCATGATTTGTGCGTACGCAACGTTTATAAATGATGCCACTATTCTTTCATTTGATGTTTCCTTGACAGAGTGACCATTGTGGATTCAGTGGAATAAGGAGATGGCCCTTCCCTCCAATTTAAATTCAAGAAATGCGACCAAGTGACTCGGAATTCAAAAGTTCTCAAGTACTTAACACAATGGCAGTGAAACAGGAAACTATTGTAAATTGTCTGTCAAAGCTTTCATCATTGTCTCAGGTAGTTAGAGCAATCACTCTTATTCAAAGTTAGAAGCACAGGTCCTTAATACCTGCGAGGCATTTCTGTCTATCGCACCTCCACCAGTTACAATGGGCCAGCCACAAGGTCGTCAGCTGGGAGCCACCCGTCACAGATGCTTCGCCCCATTAATCTCAGAACTAGTGCTGCAACGACGCGTCGACGTCATCGATTACGTCGACGTGCGTGAAATGTGTCGACGCGTCACACAGTTTACATTGATCTGGCGTAATGGCGGCTTCTGCTCCTGGGAACGGAGAAAGTTCCATTCAATCACAAAAACCCAGACCACGATGATCAAAAGTATGGGAATACTTTAAACAGAGGCCAAATAAAACGGTCCTGTGTTCCCTTTGCAGAACCGAAATGGCGTACCACCTATGGAGAAGGATCTCTGCCAAATTTTTACGCGCGCAAAATCATATTTTGAGCGCGCGAAATGCCCTTAGTTGAGGAGAAAATCTTCGTCTCACAAATAAGAAAATATTTAGAGCGAACGAAAATCAGTTTTGCATTTCAAAGAAGCTTATTTGGATGTGCGCGGACGTTCTCTTTCGCACGTGCAAGGTTTCAGTTGCTCGCGCTCCTGATACCCGCCCCGCGCGCTCGCTAAGACTCGCTGCATCACAGACCGCGCAAGAGACAACAAACGGTTCAGGAGACGTTTGTTCAATGGCTTGAACACTATCAAAGTTCCTTTAGGACTGTATAGAAAGTCTTTGACACTCTTCATTTTAAAGTTCAAATGTCTACAACTGGACGAGCACACATGACTTATTTTTAATCAAAATCAATCGTATTATTACATAATGGCGTGTCCCAGTGTTTCTACACCTCAATGAACTGCTAAATTAGTTCTAACTTCTTACGTAAAAAAAAAAAAAAAGGTAATAAAAATAATCGTTAGATTAATCGACTAATCGGAAAAAAAATCGTGATGATCCTCAGTTTCCTCACCTGGGGTCTTTCCTTCTGAGCCATAACCAGAAGCTCCCTTTCTCTGCCTCCTCAGCCAGTTCCATGAGTGCTGCCTTTTGCTTCGATCCTGTAATTCCAAACTGCTTCATCAGCTGTTGGGTAGATTTACCAACAAAGCCTCTGCATTCGCCCTCAACAGGGAAGATTACATGTATTACATGATTTAAACCCTTTTTCGGTACAAGCTGCCACCACTTTGTTACATTTCTCCTTTTTTCGCTCAAATGCTGACTCCATCATCTCTTCCCACGGTACTGTGAGCTCTGCCATGATTACTGTCTTGGCAGAGATGGACCACAGGAGGACGTCTGGCCGCAGAGAGGTTATTATCTTGGATGGAAACTCGAGCTTCTGGTTAAGACCTACTCTCATCTGCCACTTGCATTCAGATTTCAGAATGGACCACTCTCTCTTGCTGGTGTTTTCTGTTGCAGCTCCTTACGTAACAAAGCATATTTGTGGTTTGGACTGGTTCTATTAGCTTCGAGTCTTTGTTTCTCCAACACTTCATCCAGTTTTCAAAGCACTTGATCATAGCACCATGATCAATAGCTTGAGCATATTAAAAAATATGCTTCCAAATCTCCTCTGCCCTCTGGAGGTTGGCAAGTCTGGATTTCAACTGATCCCCATTCTAAGACCTTCCTTTTCTTCCTCTTATGCTTTCCTCCAAGCTTTCCGGAGCTTTCCCTAATTGCTCCCCGGGCGCTGTCGCAATAGCTGCCCACTGCTGTGTGTGTGTGTGTGTGCACTTGTTCACTACTCACTGCTGTGTGTGTGCACTTGAGATGGGATAAATGCAGAGCACCAATTTCGAGTACTTGACAATACGTCACGGCTTTCACTTTCACTTTCATAAATATAAGTCTGAGTAAAATGCTCTTGCCTAAGGAAAGTAAAGTTAGACGAGATCTCATTGGTTCAAAATGTGAAGAGCAGAAATTGAGTAATGACTGAGAAAATGTCAGATCAAGCAACATACATGAAAAATTTACCTTTTATGAAACCTTTCTATGAAAACTGGACACATCAGCAAGTTCCTCGTTATGCATGTAGCCAAAACCAGTAAACCCCAAAAGATATTAAAATATCAAATTGTAGGCGTCTCAGCATTTTGAATGCCCAAAGTACAGTTTAACATCACATGATAGACAATTGAGGGGTTAGTTCCCCTTTTCGTGGAAGTCAAATGTACCCTATAAAAGCATATTCTTTTGCCTTTGTGCAGGATATGTACATGTCTACCTTTTAACCATGGCCTTTTAAAAATATCTGTACTTCCTCACCCTATTATTTTGCATATGCTAGTGGAAATGTTCAGAAACCCAGTATATGCGTGTACAGCAGAATTAGAAAACCAACACTAGTCAACAATATAACTTTGAGAAACAGCTCAAGAAGAGAAACACTAAATGGATATTTTCTTCATACAAAAATATATTTTTCTATAAATATATAATTAAGATGTTAAAAAATAAACATGGGGAATATTAATCTTCTCTTCATCAACAACCTTCACCCTTTTCTCGTCAGTGATGGTGTGCTTAAGGTGGGAGGAAGACTCTTTGTAGTGTACTAAAAACATAAAATTGCTGGAGTTAGGTTCATAGTGGTTAGAGAAACCTTGGAAAGAAAGGTTCTGTAATTGAACGTCCAGTTCGGAAGTTGGCTGGATAAGGGTGTTTGTTTTTTTTGTTTCCTTCAGCTTAACTGTTTTCTCTCTCTATTGTATTTTTCTGCACTTGAGGGTTATAAGGTAAACGTGTTTAATGTTTGTAATTTTGCAATTATATCGTTTTATTGTGTAACAGTTATACAGTGTTTGTTTGTTTTTTTTGCTTGCTGTATGTCTTATGGTGTCTTCAGGAGTGTCACGAATAAAACGCTAATGGAAACATTAGTTCAAGGAGTATTTGACCAGCGGGGTAGCGACAGCATAGACATTTTCACTCGCTGAACACTGACTGAGCATTTTAAAGTTTCACTCTCCGTCAAGCGATCTGTAGTCTTTTAATTAAGCGCAATTGATGGACAGCGTACCTGTATTTCACGTACCGTAAACTCTAGTGTGAAGGCACACCACTCGCCTTCGCTTTGCTGAAAGCGCTGTTTCTCACAGCAAATCAGTTCAGCGAACTCTGACAACGTGATATTCATGAACCCAGCAGATCATCAATCCTTAGTGCATTGTATATTATTATTAGTAGTAGTAGAATTGCGTTTTAATAGGAATAGATAATAGTAATTATTATTATCTGGGTTTATTTTTACAGAAACACTGAATGACCAACAATATCTTAAGCACCACCACCAGTACTAAGTTCAGTTAAAATGACATGCATTTTGTGTTTATCATAGGATCATAATATTATGCTTGATTGACTGATGTTAAAAGTGTACGTTCAGATATTTAAAAAGCTTTGCCAATTTACAAAGATAAGTGTATGTGGTGCTATATATTAGACCCAGTTTGTCCCACCCTTCACGCACACTCGGAATGTGGATGATTCTCACAGATCCAGTCACACCATCCACACCAGATGCGCTCAATCATTTACAATCGCCTGAATATTCATCCCCTGCACGACATCATCAAGCCACACTTCATAAGCTTTCCGTACCCTCACTTCCACATCTGGTCTCATCTCAGTCAAGACACTACAGACTCACCTTAAACTCATTACCCATCATCCAGTCCTGATCCTGTTGTCCTCTTCCCGTCTGCCTGGTCTTCGTCCACTCCGCCAGCATTCATCTCCAGCATCTGCCTGCGACATACCAAAACCTCAATTGACCCGCCCTCTTTATTTATGGTTGCTATGTCTGACAAGCCATGTAACCTCATGCCGCACATCATGTTCTCACTCCGTGAAAAATACATCGCGGAGCAAAGAGGACACTGACAACGCGTCAACAGACAAGACAGAGCAGGTTACTTTTGATATGAAACCGTTTCATATTTAAAATATTGTAATTTTTTTAAAGAAGTTTGAAAAATAAATACCGTACAGTGGCTCTTTAATGTGCTATGACTAGGGTTGGGTATCGTTTGGGGTTTTTTCGATACCGGTGCCAAATCGATACTTTTAAAACGGTACCGGTGCCAAAACGGTGCCTGAACCGATACTTTAAAAAAAGCCACAAAATGATGGTGGGATGACTCGGGTCAAAAATAAAAAAGTTCTTTAAATTGCACAATATGTTAAAAGTTTAAAGTATACATTAATATATAAGTAAATACAAAAAACAAGAACAGTAAAACCTGAGCCAACTAGCTCAACTACAATAATTTAACAGCTTCAAATTTCAGCAATTTATTTTTTGCAGAAATATGACCATATTTGCCATCTCTGGCAAAATACGACACCTCTCCTGACTTATTGCATGTCCTGCACAGGAGAAAACTCTCTCAGATGGTGTCGATGAGGCCTGTTTGAAAGTGCAGACAATATGGGGGGTGGGGTCGTCCACACTGATGTCCGCAAGCGGTCAAACACGGTCATATTCCCTGTGCCCTCAAATGTTTCATTAGGTTTGACATGTTTCCCCCTTTACACGCAAACATTTCCTGCACGTCGCGGTGTCAGAATCCTTTCTGGTGAAATATAGCCACACTTTGGAGCGTTTAGTTTTAGGCATTTTAATTTAAGCGCGTTTAATTTAGCTAGCTAAGCACTGCAGTCAGCGCCAGTGTAGTTGCTGCGCTTCACGGATGGTCTCACTTCCCAATGATTTGTGATTTGTATCATCAAAGCTTTCCGACGTTCACGTGAGTTTTCTCAGTCAGGAAATAATTTTTTCGAGCATTCTGACACCCCTTGAACGCAGTATTTAAATTTAACTAGCGATCAGGCGTGTTGATGAATCTGATGCTTCTGTGCCGTAGCACCAGAGGACAAATATTTCAATCACTTCAGGCATTTAAGTGGCACCGAAATGAGGCACCGACATTCGCATTCTGATTCGGTCCGGTGCATACCGGTTCTATAGGTACCGTTTCGGTACCCAACCCTAGTTGTAACGGATCACTTACGCTCCTCAGTTCAAGCGGTTTGTGAACTGATCATCTCTTCATACTAGTTTATTTATTGCATCAAATAAACATGAATGGACATGTAACATGGACATGGAATGTGGTTTCAAGCACGGAAAGACAATTTTCAAGTTCAGGTTCACCAACGTTAATCTACTAACTCCCCTGACTGCTTCATCAGACAAAATGGCGGATTCGGGGTTATGATTTGTCAGATCGCCTGTCAAAGAAACTTCCGGTGATGGGAAGTTTCAATCACCTCCAAGTTCTCCTGCAAGTTTCTAGTGACTGTTCAACTGCTTTTTCAACTGTTTTTTATTTAAGTTGTTACTTACGTCATCTACCTTTGTCTGTCTGACAGAAGACTAGACCATTACAACTATGCCTCCTCACATCTTTCCGTCAGGGACTGAATTTAGAAATTTGACAGTTAATGATTTATGATGTCATTGGGTTTGAAACCTTCATCCAGAAAACGATCAGTGTCTCGACGTCTCTCCACCACACGCCCTGTATTCCAGCACCTGAACCAATGAACGTTGATTCCCATCACTTCACACCTGCGGAGCATCAACGAAGGATTCAACAACATCTTTGTACTGTGGGGGAGATGGCCACATGTTCTGTTCGACGTCCTCGCCCAGAGGTGAGGATGGTACAACTCTTGCCTAAAATAGCTCCCTTAAAAAGAAACACATTATACATAATAACATGTAATGCATCTGTTTCAGCACAAGCTCTCATTGATTCTGGCTCAGTGGGGAACTTAATCTCTCATCGCCTCCTTCAAGAATTCCATGTCCAAAGGAAAAACTGTAACCAAGCCTTAAAGGTCCAAACTATTCTGGGTAAACCGCTGGGCCAAGGTTGCATCAACCATTACTCCCCCACACTGATCCACAACAACGGCTTCTCCACACTGAGGAGATCTCGTTCATGGTGCTGGAAGGATCCACCACCGACATCATCCTGGGACGCCTTTGGATGTCTGAACACGAACCCATGATAAACTGGAACACCGGTGAAATTATTAAAAGGGAAGATGCCTGTTTCCAGTCCTGTCTGTCCTCTTCGTCATCGGAAACCACCACATCCACTCTCCTTTTGAATTCTACCTCTATGGAAAGTTAATTCGTTTTGATAAAGGATTTAACAAAAATGTAAAGGATTTGTTGTGGAAATATATTTATAGTGTATTGTTTGTAAAAATGCATTTTTTACTGGTATTTTAGCTACATTATTTTTGAATGTATAATAATATGCAACTGATATATCAATGAGATTTTATCTGGGGGTTTTGTTCCCTCAAAAACTTAAGTCTAACATTTAAGTGCATGACATAATCAGGTGCGACTTGTCTTACTTCTCGGCTCAATTAATCATGGGCATTGCTTAATTAAAAATATGTTTTTTTTAAAAAAATATTTTCAATTCAAAAGTAAATATGCATATATTATAGCCATTTTAATGTGCCCCTGTGGTGAAAATCAAATTTTTGAATTTAGTTTTTAATATGCTTTAAGGCAAGGCAAGTGCAAATTCGTAAGTATATACCACTGCAGAGTATTTTCACTTTAAAACTGCAGTGATCTAAAGACCGTTTCAAAAATGCAGTTTGAGATCTCTGGTTTGTGACATCAACTACCTTGTAACCAATCACGGCAACGTTCTGGTGGGCTTTAGCATATCATTAACTATGATCTGAAGTAGGAGAGTCTCAAGGGAAGGTTATCCTGGTAATTTTTTCTGTTGATATGAAAAAACGCAATTTAACAATATAGGTAGCATATTATTTAAAAAATAAAAACTTTGGATTTGCATTTAGATCGCAGAGGGTTATCCCGACCTCTCAGTTGATTAACGCAAACCTTGCTTACTTGTCAGTTCCAAAACACCTTTAAAGAATTCATTTAATTAACCTACTTGTGCATATGGGGAGTGTACATTTAGGACCCTATGAAATCTTTTTCTTTTCCACTCGTGTGTGTGTGTGTGTGTGTGCGTGTATCTTATGATAGTTTTCTCAAATTAAATGGATAAATGCTGGTGAACTCTCAGAACAGCCGTGGAGATGAATTTCATGTGTTCATGTCCATGTTCAAGTGAACTGTTTTTTAGGTCAGGATCTGTTTGTTTGACACAATCAATTAAGGATTCTATTGTTTGTTTTATAAAAAATGATAGAATTTATAATATGTCCCATATCAAAAAAAAAAAAAAAAAAAAGATGAGAATCTACAAATAATGTGAACCTGCTGCACATCATAATTCCAAATGGGTCATTCCGTGTCAAAACCAAATTCTGGAAACTTTTAGTTTTGTTAGCTTGTTTTTTGTAGAAAGACAAACATAAATAGTGATGAATGCCAAAATATAAAATTTCAAAGATGTACATTTAGAGAGTAATCCACTATTTTGTCGAGGAGGGTTAAAATGATAATTTAACCTGAGATTTGGATCCAAATTAGAGGGGTTAAAAAGGGACTTTAGAAAGATGGCAGCATCATTTTTTTTCTTTTTTTAATTATTTTATTATTATCAATCTTTGTATCATAATATGCCAATGGTGAAAAAAAAGCCCTTTTTGTGGTTTTTTGCCTCAAATTTGCATGCCTGAAACTTAAGTGTTAAAGGTAGCAATATACTTTTAGATTCTGGTTCTTAAACTTTGCTTTCTTCATTTTAAAGGCCCGTGATGGTTCGATCCTATATGTAGATCTGTGGGTAAACTGGTAAATTGTGCACATTTTCAGTGGTCAAAAAACAAATGTGGGTCACTTTCAAGAGAAATATCTAAAGAACAAATAATGTTGAAAATAGAAACAGTTCTTGTGTTTTCACAATAGCATAGAATATGTCTGTCTGAGTGCTGTAAACATTCCTTTTCCAAAGTTTGCATGCCTGTAAATCTAAAATCTTAATATCCATCTAGATTCTCTTTCTTAATAGACTTTCCTTTTGAAATCCTCAGGCGCATTGATATGGGGATTACAAAGCAGGTCCATGTTCAAACTGTTGAATTTTACCCATTTTCATTGATCGAAAACCAAATGTGGTTCACTTTGCACACAGCTGATACTTACTACATTTAAAGAGGAATGTCTGAACAATAAATGATGTTTAAACTATACATGTATTTTGTTTCCCTCTATCAAAAGAATTCCATAAAAGACGTATTGCATTCAATTGTTTTACATTTACATTTACATTTAGTCATTTAGCAGACGCTTTGAGAAATAAAACAAGATACAATTCTAATTTCAGTGTTATTTGTTCTTCAGACATTCCTCTTTAAACACAATAACTATCGGCTATTTAAAATGTCGATTCTTGACCATTGAAAATGGATACAATTCAACAATTTTGGACATGGAGTCACATTGAGGTATCAAAATTTGTGGCATTGAACTTTGTAGAGCCTTAAAAATTAAGATTCCAAGAGAAATGTTTATTTAAGAATGAGAATCTAGAGGATATTAAGATATCTTGAATACTTTTAGATTTACAGCATGACAATTTTAGGAAAGGTATATTTATGGTACTCGTGTTCTATGCAATAAAAATGGTGGAAATCTAGTTGATAACTAGAAATTTCTCTCATCTTTGTTCAGATATTCCTCTTTAAAGAAAATAGTATCGGCTGTATGCAAATGACCTACATTTGGTTTTTGACCACTAAAAATGTGTATAATTTACCGATTTACTCATTGAGCTGCATTTAGATATCCATATCTCTGAGATTGAATCATCCAGGGCCTTTAAAATGAAGAAACCAAAAGGAATGTTTGTCAAGAACCAGAATCTCAAAATGATATTTAGATATCTTTAATACTTACAGGCATTCAAACTTGAGTAAAAAATACACAAGTAGTGCTTTTTGCTATATTTGAACTGTCACCATTAGCAATCTTTGTTTCATTATATGCCAACGGTGACAGTGTAAAAATAAAATAATGATGCTGCCATCTTTCTAAAGTCCTTTTTACACCCCTCTAATTTGCTCCAAATCTCAGGTGAAAATTGTCATTTTGACCCCCCTCTACAAAATAGTGGATTACTCTCTAAATGTACATCTTTGAAATTTAATATTTTGCCATTCATCACTATTTATGTTTGTCTTTCTAATAAAAATAAATATTAACAAAATCAAAAATTTGAGCAGGGGACTTCTGGTTGAGTTGACACGGAATGACACAAATACTATAAGCGACCCAAACTCACAGCAGACGCAGAGAAACTGAATCCCTGAATATGTTAGACAAGGAGAGCGGAAACCAGTATTTTCTTCATAACATGTCTTTACTACAGAGTTTCTCTTCTTTAATTGTCTTCCTCAGTTGATGAAATGTTCTCAGTTTACTCTCATCTTTCTGTTGGCCTATTTCTTCCTCCCTTCTGCTCTGTTTATAAATAAGATGTCAGCTTGCTCATCCTGGTGGGGATCTAATGCGTTGTAGTGTAATCCAGTGAGCCGCAGTAAATCTGAGCTGTTTACCATGCGTTCAGGGTAAATTACTGCCATGTAAATCTGCTCAAGTGCCGTGTGACTGGAGAAGCGGCTGCAGGAAACACTAAGTGGACAGAAAACCAATACTCTCAAACCAAGAGAGAGAGAGACAGGTGGCTCTCTGCCATCTATCACTGCCTGTGCTTAGCCAGAGACAAGCCATTTATCAGAGAATACTGGATATTGAGAGAGAGAGAGAGAGCCATTAAAAAAAAAATCCTCTGATTCAGATGGTCCCGTAGTTGCAAAAACAAACTAACAAAACTAGTGGACACTGATCTAAAAGCACAAAAAAAAAAAAAAAAAATCTGACTTACTGGACTGAAGCAACAGAAAAACGAATTAAACTTGAATGTTATTTGGTCCTAAATAGAGATTATACAACAGCAAAATATCTGAGTACAGTGAAAGACTGTAAATTAAGAATAACAATGACAAGGTACAAGACTGAGCAATTCAGTCACACTGGGACCATAGAGGCAGATATCGACAGAACTGGCTGCCCAAAGAGAGCCGGATCTCCCCACATACTGTAATCAAGAAGATGTACAGGCAGAGCAACAGCTGCCATCTATGAGGAAATTTTAAGGAAATATGCAAAATTTTAAATAATTTGCCCTGACTTCAGAAAGTTAAAATAGCACACAACTTCAATATTAGGTGAAAAAAAGAGATGAGATGAAGTTGATATATGAGATGTATCTTACTAGCAATACGATACATTGATGCCTGTCAGTCGACCAATCAGTGATGCGCCCACAAACACCCACACTCACACAATACACTGAATTCTAAATTCTTCCTAGAATAATAAAATTCTACTAATTTACTTACATATTTCACAATATTACTGTTTTTTTCCTGAATTTTTGATCAAATAGATTCGGATTTGGAAAAAAATGCCATAAGTGTTAAACAATGATTGAACATTACAATGAGGTAAAAAATTAACCTTGTAAAATGAGCCTTATTGTAAAGTGTTACCACAAATTTAACACAAATAAGATGCTTGAACACATACAGTGGGTACGGAAAGTATTCAGACCCCCTTATATTTTTCACTCTTTGTTATATTACAGCCATTTACTAAAATCATTTAAGTTCATTTTTTTCCCTCATTAATGTACACACAGCACCCCATATTGGCAGAAAAAATACAGAATTCTTGACATTTTTGCAGATTTATTAAAAAAGAAAAACTGAAATATCACACGGTCACAGGGTATTCAGACCCTTTGCTCATTATTTAGTAGAAGCACCCTTTTCATGAGTCTTTTTCTGGATCTTTTCTGGACAAAAAAAGGCAATTAAATTTACATCTCAACCGAGTTCAATGGTTTATGATCTGCATGGAGTATGAAAAAGAGTCTGTCTCCAATTACTCAGAATCTCACTTATTTGAACTTGACAATTATTCATCATCATAAGGAATTGTGAAGACTCATGCTTGTCAAGCATAGATTTAGTTTATTTTTCTTTATTAAAATTTTAAATTATTGTGGAGATGTCCCTGATGTAATATAATGTATTATAAAATGTACACAGCATTTTTTAATTGTGGAAATTGATTTTTTGATCTTCAACACAGTCATCTCGTGCCGTTAGTTTTTCCCCCTCTTGCATCATGTTACAGGATTTCTTCATTATTATAATTTCTATAGCCAGGGCCTACATGTTGCCTCCTTCTTTAGGGTAGACGAGGTAAGTAACAACCTTATTTAGTTTATTTACAGGTTTGCAGAACAGCAGAGACAACAGAGTGATGCAGGTAAGTTGAAGAGTCACTAGAAACTCGCAGGAGAACTTAACTTGAGGTAATTGAGGTTTTGGTTTGTTGCAGGCAGAAGCTAGAGATGAATGCTGATGGAACGCTCAGGAGGACTAAAACCAGGCCGACGGGAAGAAGAGGAGGAGAGGATCAGGACTGGATGGGAGGTAAGGACTGCAACAAGATCAGACATGGAAGAGAGGGAATGGTGAGCTTATAAAGTGAGGCTTGATGATGAAGCAGGTGTTCTGGTGTGCAGGTGATCAGTATTCTGGTAATTGTGAATGATTGGGTGTGGATGGTGTGACTGGTGTGGTGACTGGATCTGTATTATAGTAAAAATGGTCTCTTCATTTTAAATTGACAGCATCATATTTAATTGTGTCTGGAAAAATTTATTTTATTGGGGTTTAAAAAAGTTAAACATTTAATTATCTAAGCATTTCACAGATTTACTGTCTACATGATAGTTATTGTCAGACACAGACACAGGGATATTAGTAACGTAAGTGTGTTTATTGAAAAAGCAGATACAACAAACAGGTAAACAGTCTGGTATAGCAAGTTTTCCGATCCGGGAAGTAAACAGGTAACTTAGCTTGAATGATAATTGTCTTTTCTTTGTCTTATTGATGTCCTGGAAACAGTTCAACAGTTCACGCTCACGCTTGCAATGTTGGGATCAAGGATGATGACGGAGACTCCTTGGAAGACGCGGAAGAATGCAGGTAAGAATAGCAGGTAAGTCTGTGTAGTCCATGTGAAACGAGATCAGACGTAGAACTGTGGGGTGAGTGAGCTTATAAAGGGTGAAGCGGTGAACGTGTGGGCGGAGCTGGTTGTGGTGGTGAAGATGGCTCTGTGACAGTTATGCAAATGTACTAAATTTATTTCACATGTAATAGTTCAATATATGGTATGTGGCAGTTTTATTCTGTAGCAAATTATCAATAGCTTAAAAATACAATTGATTATAATAAATTAGTAATATAATAACTATGAATAAAATAGCAAATAGTATATATAGCATAATTGTAAAATAATATAGTCAATAAAATAAAAGCAAAATAATAGCAAATAAAATAGTGAATAATACAATTACATATAGTAAATCATATAATAATATATATTATAGGGAGACAATGTCTCTTGGAAATTCAGAGAATAGTGCGACGGCTTTTAAAACTTCTAAATAGTCAGTCATCTTTTCTTCAGTCCACTTACGAGAGTTACGGAACGTTGCCCACAGCAATATGGTGGCGCCATTGACGATCGATCCAGCGGCAAATTTGATAGCTATATTTCTATTTCTCTGTTCCAACTGGGCAAATAGAAAATTAAACTATGGTAGCATTTGCTTAAAGTTTTTCATAATCGATTTGGTACATTTCTCCAAACTCAGGTAACTGCTCTCAAAACATTTAACACAGTGATCTGTACACTTTGTAATTGTCCTAAACGGATAATAAATTCTCCTTCAATTCATACAAATAAAACAAAAAACATAATTTTCTCAAAACACTGTGCACAAAATTCCCTAATCTTATCACAGCAGTTCATAGAGCCAACCAAATCTTTAATATATCAGGAAAAACATTTGCAGCTTGATTATTATCTGATGAGATAGTAATCCAATCAACACAGAAAAAGCTAATTTCCTTATTGTTCACACAGCTGTCTTAATTACAACAACTATAAAAGGGGAAGAGAAAAACAACAAAGAAGATGAATAAGGAGAAAAGACAATAAAAAGAAGAAGAATGAGATGTGGAAAAAGAAGAGGTGTAAGAGTGAGAGGTGGAGGACAGGGTAGAGGGAGAAGAAGAGGAAGAGGAGATGGAGAAGGAGCAAGAAGAGCTGAGGATGTAGGGGAAAGGGAAAGAAGAGCTGATGATGTAGGAGCAAGAGAAAAAAGAGCTGAGGATGTAGGAAGAGGAGAAGATAGAGGAGTAGAGGGAGAAGCGATGGATAGATTTGATGGCAATGGTATAGTGGTAAGAAAAGATCAGAAAATATAAGAAGAGATGGAAGAGGTGGACGAGGTGGAAGAGGAGGGAGGAGAGATAGAAGGATGCGAACACGTGTTTCAAATGAAATCAGAGCCACACTTATTGACCATATCTTAAATCATGGTTTCTCACTGAGAGAAGCTAGACAGAGAGTTCAGCCCAATATAAACCGATCCACAGTGGCATATATATATATGTTGTAAGGATGGATTTTTCCAAGTCTGAACTCAAGATTCCTATCCTGTAATAAAACAATAAAATTCACTATCTGAAGAGAAGATCTGCGAGGAAAAAGTACAGGACAGCTGACTCAGTCTCATCTCCTCACCTCATGCTGAGTTTCTCACTCCTCACATCCACTCCCTCCCTTCAGGGTTCAACTTGTCATGGAAACCTCACAAAGCTCTGTTTGACATCAGTGACATCAACGTAAATACCTCTGGTGCGATTGGTAAAATGGTTTCTCTCCCACATCAGCATAACAGATAAGAATAAAGAAAACAATGTCTGTTCTTCTGGTGTGGGATGCCTAATAAAAGATATTTTAACCATCTGTCTATCACTAAAACTAGGTGTGTGACCCTTTGGGGGGCACGAGAAAAAGGGTCCAACAAAATCTACATGAATATTTGGGTGCTAAATGTTTACAGTCCTTTTGTTAGATCTGTTGTATTTAAGGGTACTTGGCAAACCACTCAGGGAAGCATCTGTATCCAGAACTTCCCACACAATCACTGTGTGTCTCTATTTGCCAGGTATGCTGACTCTATGAAACTTTACTTTCGATATTACATTTGTAACTTTGTTTTATATTTTATCCTGATCAGTTGTGTGATGTATTTTTGTTTATTCTTTTAATTAGTATGTAATTCTGCCGGGCAAAAAAAATAAATGTTAATCTTGATTTATTTTGAATCCGTCTGAAATCATTTTTCACCGGTAGATTCAAGTGGTTTTCGAGATTTCCGCAATTCTAGTTGTTGGGATAGATCATACTGAAATCTTAATATACAGAGCATGTGCACGATATTAAGATTTTGGATTTCTGACTATTATGACTTAACATTTTATAATATCGTGACTAAATCAAATGGCACTTTTGTGAGAATAAGCATGAGTCGATTCCATAATTTGTGTTTTTTAGTAAACGCTATATTCCTCTGTTTTAATTCTAAACTAACCGGATTGTGACGTAAGACATGTTTTTCAGCTGGACATAGTCTTTATGTGATCCGACGATTAAGAGGAATCAAAGAATCAAAGATCTAAATTAACTCATATCTAATTACACGATCAGCGATTAGCATAACATCAGAAACATTATCATTAGAGATCGATTACAATTGGAGTCAGGTTAAATTACTAATGGAGTCAGATAAGAATTGAGAATCCAAATTTTATTAAATTAAGATGATTTTACAGAAGCGCCAGAAAGACTTACACGCACAATCCCTTCAACCGGGCTGTTGGACTCCTCCATTGGGCCGACGGGCAGAGCTTACAGTGTGTGTGTATATATATATTGAGCGATTTATCACGGAATTATCTTTCTAAATATTGAATTATTTAGAATGACTAACTTCAACTTATGTTAAAGCATTTAATTTCATTTTCATTTTCAAACACTAGAAAATAATGTTGAATATTGTCTGTACCTCTGACTGAGAGAAAAGTACAACTTATCAATATATTTTGGGAAAGTTTCCTGCTCAGTGCAGAGCTCAGATCAACTTCAGCCTTGAAGAAGCTGTGAATTATGTGTATCTATGTATGTGCGCTTAGTGTTCTGTACAGGTTCGTTATGGGTACTAGTGGACAACTGGAACTCTGCTTGAGACCTTGCCGACATCTTGTTCATGGTCCGATCGTCAGCATCATAATGGAAGGAGATTTTAGGAAAATTACCAGTTTGGTCTAGTTTTCTTAACCAATCAGAATCTTAGTAATGACAAAGTTATTGGACACTGTTAGAGTATAATTGCTGTGGAAATGTGAATGTACGAGAGAGAGAGGGCGGCCTACGAATTCCTTGCGAGACTTGAAGCTGGCTTCTTCTGATGAAACTGCAAACTATTTTCTTCAATTTATTTTTTTTAAATTCTGACTCTGGGTCATCAAGTCAAGTCAAGTCACCTTTTTTTATATAGCGCTTTTTATAATGCAAATTGTGGCAAAGCAGCTTTACATTAATAATTGGCAAATTTTTACATTAATAATTGGAAAATTTTGGCTGCACAGCAGCTCACACAACACAGTCTCACTCCCTACTCGTCAAATGTCTGACGCATGGACAAGGGACACTGGCGTCACTTTTTAACGCACTGGGTATACCTTTGGCGTCATTTTTCAACGTGCAGGGTAGTCCGATAGACTTCTATAGAACTGAACAGCGTTCAAATTTGACGTCTTGGGTCAACACACCGCAACCCCTTGTCTGCCTTGTATGGGTCGAGACTACAATAAATACAAATAAATAGGAATAGGCTACAAAAAATGATCTATGCCAGGGCGAGTCAAATGACAGCACCCCAGTTGATTTTTATCTGGCCCTCCAAATGGTTTTTGATGTTTAAAAACCCTCGCAATCCGATATCAAAGTGCCCTCTGCGCAAAGATCAGTGGTGCGCGTTCATCAGCGGTGAGTTTAACAACGCACATGGTGTACAACCGCATTCAGCGGTTTATATTTTAAAAACTAACGCTACATCTATCAATATTTATTTAGATGTTATCATGGAATTCATTTCTTTATTTTAATCATATTATTTCTGTCTTATTACCGCTGAAATATTACAGTATGCTGTAATCATGGACTGTAAAAACGCTGTAATACAGAACATTACGATATGATCCGAGCTAGACGCATTCAAAGCCCATATCCCACAATGGATTTTTATTTATTTATTATTATTTAACAAAAGACACAACTTACAACAATAACATGACATCCAAAAGATACAATCAACAATATTGCGTTTACAATAAGTACAGAAGTAGTTCACAGAATGAACTAAAAGAAAAGAATAAAAATAGGGGCAATCTATTATAATAATAATAAAGATAAAATTAGAGACCAGTAATTATATTATTTAAGAAAACAGCATATTAATTTACTTTTCAATTCTTTAGCAAATAGCAAATCAACCGAAGGCTCCGGAAGTGACGTGGTAGATAAAAAGAAGATAAAAAAATACATTTGTGCAAAATTTACTTCATTTGTTTAATATATGCTTTTTTGGAAATGTTCTAGATTTCTAAGAAATGTGTGTTTGCACTATCGTAAAACATTTCTTGAATAAAAAAAAAGAGAAAAAATACATAATTCGTAATATTGATGTTTTCGTCTAACGTTGTATTTGAGGATTTAAATAATAAAGATAACAATAATAACAACATATCGTTTGTATTTGTCTCATGTATTGTGTGCTCGTCGGCCGGCGGCAATCTGAAATGGAATGAAACCCATTCACGGCCATAGTTACTATGATTCACTGCAGACAGCAGAACAGGAGTCGAACATGTGGGGAACACACTGGTGTCATCAGATTTAAAAAATGTAATCGTTAAATAGGTGAAAATAGCTTATTACCATATTTGACAGTGAGTGGGCAAACTCTGGTGACAATGTCTAATCTACATGACAGCAGAGGCCCAGAGCTTTCTATAACTGCTGGTCTTATGTGTTTAGCACCTTCTGTTGCTAAATGACAAGCCTTCAAAGATGGACTGGGTTCAAGGTTCAGAGGTCAATATTTCAAAGCAGGAGTAATGTATCCTCTTCAGACTGACATTATGTTATTCTCCAGGTTGAGACCTCCAACGATGTGTTTGCTAGTCCTACGACAACGTTTTAATTTTTACTTATCATGGTTTGCAGATGATCCACTTTGGGCGATAGCCTCCTTTATTGTCCCCAGAGGGATATCTGCCTTGAGTTCAAATGCTTCACACATAACACTTGACATATTGTTTAATCATACAGCTGACATATACTTACAATAAAAACAATAAAGTGATATGTAGTCAGACTGACCCTAACCCTAACCCTAAACCAGACTGCATATCACACAGCAACTATTGCTCTATTTTTGCAACATATCTATTGCTCATCTTTCACAAACAGTGACAAGAGCAGCACACAACTATTTGCATTATATCGTGAAGCTATTGCACAACCAGCCTCAAACAACATTATTAAAATTTTTAATTGAGGTAGGTCCAAATAGGCCTATAGTTTAGAAATGTTAAGTTTCGATTGGGGTACCCATATCTTCTGGCAGGATAAGAGCTCATACTTGGTATGGAGAATAAAGAAGGATCAGACCACATTCTTTATGCTTGCCTGGAGAGACTGGTTTCTATTCCTCTCCACAACGTTCATGACAGTCATATTAAAATACTATGTAATGCAGCCTTGTATAACATAAACCCTCTGATTCACTGTGTTTGCTCTAAATGATAACACCGACTTTCAACACGGGCCTTCCAGCCAAAGGTATTGTCCATATACACACCAATGTGCCTATAGGAGCAGAGCTGATGGATTGGTTCATCATTTATGACCTCTGATACATTCTGACCATGTCACGACCCTTTCATCAGCGTGTGAAATGGTTGAATGAGATATGTGAGTTGTGTCTGTGTGCAGTAGGCTGAGGAAGAAGTGTGCCAACATACCAAAACACATGTTGTATGTACACTAACCCTAACCATAACGGTGACGTCAGCGTTATTAATTTAGAGGATTTAATAAAACAAATAAATAAATAAAAACTGATTAATGAACTCAATCGTAGCATATTATATATATTTATTAAAATCAACAAACCTCAACAAACGTATAAAAATACGTCGTCCAGCATGCTATAATTAAAGCATGCAGTGTCCTAAAGAAAACGCTTAAACTGCTTACTTGCACGCGCCTTGGAGCGATGTTAAACTCACCTTTTAATGCCGTTTTACCTGCAGTTGAACGCTGCTTTGGTCAAAACTCACCTCTGAATGCCGTTTTACCATGCAGTTGAGTGTTGTTAAACTCACCGCTGAATGCGGTTGTACACCATGTGCGTTGTTAAACTCATTTGCTGATGAACGCGCACCGCTGATCTTTGCGCAGAGGGCACTTTGATATCAGATTGCGAGGGTTTTTAAACATCAAAAACCATTTGGAGGGCCAGATAAAAATCAACTGGGGTGCTGCCATTTGACTCGCCCTGGCATAGATCATTTTTTGTAGCCTATTCCTATTTATTTGTATTTAGGGTTGCGATGCCCTTACAAAAAAGAACTGCAGTATATTGAAGTAGAACTGCAATAAAACTGCAGTACCAAATAGTTTAACTGCAGTTTAATTCAAATTTGCAGTATAATGAAGTATAGTCACAGTACAACTGCAGTACATTGTAGTTCAACAGCAGTAAAACTGTAGTATAAGTACAGCTGCAGTAAAATGAAGTACAACTGAAAGTTGCATGAAGTATAAAAGCAGTATAACTGCAGTTGTATTGCACACTCAAAAAAAGAGAAGATTTTTCGATGCTGTTCACTTTATTTACTTACTTATTTTGATTCAACACCATTATATTGGTTTTAGGTTCAAACGTGATTGCTTCATGTTAAATTGACTTGAAATGATTACTTTTTGACTTAACGTAATGTTTTCATTTTAAAATAACATGTTTCACTCAAGTAAACTCAAACAGCACTCAATCAATCAGGACTTTCACTTCCCATCATGCTTTGCAAAGCGGCTGAACTGGGAGAGTAAATGTTGAAATAAAGTGTTATTTTAAACCGTTTTTAGCAAGATGAGAAAATTGAGAGATGTTTTTAATGTTTACTGTTCTATTATGTTGATATTTAAAAGTTTCTGTTATGTTAATAGTTTTGGGGTTACCATTGTGGTGAAGTGTTGAGCTTGTGCTTAGGTTGAGGGCATACCAGCTGCTACACTAATCACACTAATAATTGAGTGATCCCTGTGGTAGTGTTCTGGATGAAACCAGTATGACTTCTGAACTGTAAACAAAGAGAATCACAAAAGTTATACAAAACCAAACGAGTAGTGTTAATTATAGGGTTAATTTAAAAAATCATATTAAATTCCCTTACAAAAAAGAACTGTAATATATTGAAGTAGAACTGCATTAAATCTGCAGTATCAAGTAGTATGACTGCAGTTTAATGAAGCACAACCATAGATTTGCAGTATAATGAAGTTTAGTCACAGTAGAACTGCAGTAAAACTGTAGTATAAGTACAGCTGCAGTAAAATGAAGTTCAACTGAAAGTTGCATGAAGTATAAAAACAGTAGAACTGCAGTTGTATTGCAGTTTTATTTTACGAGTACTTTAGATGTATTGCAGTAGTACTCCAGTAAAACTACAGAAATTTGAGGTTGTACTGCAATACTGCAGTTTTTTCGTGTCCAAAAAACTGCATTTTTCTATATGTAACAAAAACTGCAGTATTACTTCTAAAAAACTGCAGTAATTTTTTGTAAGGGTGTGTTGACCCAAGATGTCAAATTTGAACGCTGTTGAGTTCTATAGAAGTCTATCGGACTACCCTGCATGTTGAAAAATGACGCCAAAGGTATACCCAAATGCGTTAAAAAGTGACGCCAGTGTCCCTTGTCCATGCGTCAGACATTTGACGAGTAGGGAGTGAGACTGTGTTGGCTCACAAAGAAAATGGTGTCATTGTCCAGCTTATTCTAAATATTATTGATTCATTCCGTTGGAAAGATCAGTAGTTATTAGTCTAGTTAATTTATGTATATCAGCACTGGAGAAAACAGTTATATATTCAGATTTACATTTATATATTCGGGTTTATAACTATATACTCGGATTTATAACTATATATTCAGGATTTACATTTATATATTTGGGTTTATAACTATATACTCGCATTTATAACTATATATTCAGGATTTACATTTATATATTCGGATTTACATTTATATATTCGGATTCACATTTATATATGCGGATTTAGATTTATATATTCATGGTTTACATTTATAAATTCGGGTTTATAACTATATATTCGGATTTACATTTATATATCCGGGTTTATAACTATATATTCGGATTTAGCAAAATCGCCTTTGTTCATTACTCACCAGGAAAGCTTTAGAGTGGATTGCTGCCGTGTGGTGTGACGATGGAACTGTTTTTCCCACATACAACACTTCCTGCGTCTGCGCTGCTGCTTCGTACCTGGAAGGATTGTATGTTTGTGCTATATGTTTTTTGCAGTTCTGCTTGGATTATTGTTATTTATTTATTTATTTATTTTTATCAGAATTATGTTTGGATAACTCAACCTAACTCTTAACTCTCTGGATAACTTTATCCCCGCTGTCTGTGAGTTTGCCATCGGGCTGCTGCTATCTCTCTACCCTGTTAACATCTCCACCAAGTTCGGCTCTTCAAATGGGTGAGTTACCGCTCTCTGTCAGTTGCGCTATTTGTTTACTGCTTGCTATCTGTCTTCTATTTAGTCTGCTGTTTTTGGTGAAGTGACGTTCGGGGTCTGGCTAACGTGGTTTTCGCTTGTGATTGGCTCTTAATTGCTCAGTATTAAAATGCCGCGGGCAAAAGTTTTTCTTTTTTCTTTGCTTATCTCCCTCATTTTTTCTCTCGCATCCACAATGGAAATTGGATATTTACCATCTCAGCTAAGGACCTTGAACTCCCACCCGCATCTTGATTCTACAACATATGAATGCTGCCGGAGGCTAGGGATTCTCCGTCGCCCATGATACATACACCGCTCACGACGTGTCTTCAAGAGTACCTTCTGCTCTAAGCCTGGTGCTCTTCCATGCATCTGGACTAACCGCAGATCATCGACCATGCCCAGACAGTTGCCTGCTGGCCATACTATGCAGTGCTCTCTAATCCATCTCACTGGCAGTGTCCAGCAACATACGTCTAACTTGAATTCTTTTCGTCATCATTTTGAACTGCCGCTCAATCTCGGACAAAGCCCCTTATCTCAATGAAATTATCAGTGACAATAACCTTGACATTTTTCTTCTTACTGAAACGTGGCAAGTTCCGGATGATTTTCTGCAGTTAAATCTTCTCGCACCGGAAGGATATAAGTATTTGTCCAGAGCTCGACTACTTGGTAAAGGAGCGGTCTTGCTGTCATTTATCGAGCTTATCTCCGATTTATGCAACTTGATTTTCAGAATATGAATACATTTGAATATATGGTGTTGAAGGCTGACTCTCTTATTATTATTTTGCTCTATAGTCCTCCCAGGGGCTTGTCCAACTTTTTTTCTGAACTCAGTGAACTGTTAACCCTTGCCTGGTCATTGTCATTTCCTGTTTTACTGCTCGGTGACTTCAATATTCATGTCGACACCGTTTGCTCTAACACAAATCAATTAGTGTCTGTTGTTGACTGTTTTAATATGTTCACTTTCCTACCCATACTCATGGTTATACACTTGATCTGATATGTACATCAATGGTTGATATCTCCTCCATCTCTTCCTCTGACACTGGTATTTCTGATCATAAATTTCTTGATTTTAGCTTAAGTCTGCCTGAATCTGAAAGCTGTTGATACGGTGTCATTTTCTACCTCCATTGTTTCTTCGAATCTCTCTGGTGTTTTTGATATTTCTTCTCCCTCCCTGATTTTATCCAACTATAACGCCATAATTTCTGAAATCTTACAGGATCATGCACCTATTAAGACTAGAAGTGTCCCTTCCTCCTGAGCTCTGCATCCTAAAGGTTACTGGTAGATGGCTTGACCGTCTCTACAGGAAAACTGGTCTTATTGTTCATTATTTATCTTTTATTGATCATCTCAAATCATACAAATCTGCTCTGAACTCAGCTCGTTCTAGTTTTATCTCTGCCACAATTAATAAATCTAGCAACAGGCCAAAATCATTATACAACACTATAAATAAGCTTACCAAACCTCCTCCCCAGGATACTCTAGCATCTAATGAGCTCTGCTGTTCCTTTCTGAGTTATTTGCTTGAAAAGACAGATGCCGTCCACCAATGCTTCTCTAGTGATACCACAAAGCTTTGCTATCTGCCAAATCTATCTGGTCAGTCTCTGTCTAGCTTTTCTCTGACTACTCCATCTGCTGTTTCTAAGTTAATCTTGAAATCCAACCCTACATCCTGTCGACTTGACCCTGCTCCTACTTGTCTCCTGAAACTTTGCCATTCTTCCATCTCTGCACCCATCTCTCACTTCATCAATACATCTCTTAATTCTGCCTCATTTCCTCTGCCACTGAAAACTGCTGCAGTTACCCCTGTTCTCAAGAAATCTCATCTTGATTCCTCAGTTCTATCAAATTACCGTCCTATTTCTAATCTCCCCTTCATTGCTAAATTACTGGAAAGTACTGTTGCCTCCCAGCTTCAGTCTTTTCTTGTTGAATATAATCTCTTCGATCCCTTTCAATCTGGTTTTCGCCCTCTCCATTGTACTGAAACAGCACTTGTAAAGGTAGTGAAAGATCTACTACTTTCTGGTGACTCTGGTTCTCTGTCTATACTTCTGCTGCTCGACCTCAGCTCTGCCTTCGATACTGTCTCCCATGAATTACTTATTTCTCGTCTTTCAGATTTGGGTATTTGTGGTACTGCTCTTTATTGGTTCTCTTCCTATCTCTCTGACTGACAATTCTTTGTTTCAGGGAAGGATTCTCGATCAGCTACTGTCCCCTTGAAGCAAGGTATCCAGGGATCTGTGCTCGGCCCACTACTATTTATATCTTACATTATAGCATCACCTTTCTTCCATGGGAGGTAGATCATTCAGCGTTGTTGCACCAAAACTGTGGAATTCTCTCCTACTCACTCTGTAGTGTTAATATTATCTCTGATTTTAAATCATTACTTAAAACACACTTATTCTCTGAAAGTTATGGATCTGACTTAATTGAATGATTAAGTAAATATTTAATACTTCAGAATGTTGTGTTATGTCTTGTAAAATCTGTATTGTATTTAGTTGTACTTGATTCTATTCTCTGTATGTTGCCCTGTCCACATAATGTTCCTTACTGTTTTGTTTGTCAACAGCTTGTACGCTACTAGTGTTGTCCCGTCTTTGTTAAATGTACACTGTAAAGCGTCCTTGAGCCCTGGAAAGATGCTATATAAATAAAACGTATTATTATTAAAACTTATTATTATATGAATCCTTTATGCTGAAATTTCGCGAAGTCTTCGATCACCCGCATGAAGGAAGAGGGGCTAATGACCATTTATTGGAGCTCACACAGGGTCGTAAGACAGACGGGAGAATATGCTCTGAGCTTTCGTACTTTAGCGGCTCAAACCACGATGGTGAGTGACGCTCTTTCATGGGGATCTTTCACCTGAGTTACAGTCAGAATTAGACTGTCGGGACGAGGGGAGAGATTTGGATCAATTTATAGAGTTAACCATTCATATTAATAATTTGACGTGAGCCTGAAGACCCACTCAACGCACAACTGTTCGTGCCCCCCCCCCCCCCAGTCGCCTCTGTTGAAGAGACAGAACCCATGCAGATCAATAATTATCACCTCTCCTCTGAGGAGCGAAAGGGCTCACTCAACGATTATGTCTTTACTGTGGTCAGCCTGGTCATCTACACCTTTCATGCCCATCTCGTCTCAGTCCTGAAAAGAAGAAAATGGTGAGTCTTCCTCTCGATGCTTTAATTTCAGAAATGTGTATTACGGTTCCCATCATTCTGAATATCAATGAACAATGCATTACAACCATGGCCCTTTTAGATTCTGGAGCCGTGGGAAATTCTATGTCACAGGATTTTGCTTCACACCACCGTATAGCCCTCATTGACTGTTCATCTTCCTTGACAGTGGAGGCCATAGATGGGAGGCCGCTGTGCACTGGATTAGTAACTGCCACCACTCAGGAATTGAGAATGCGAACTGGACTTCTCCACACCGAAACCATCCAGTATTATATTCTGCCCACTTCCACTGCTTCTGTTATCCTTGGACTGCCCTGGCTCCGCAGATACGACCCACATATTTCCTGGAGTGAGGGACAGATCTCTCGCTGGAGTGAGAACTGTTTTGAAACCTGTTTGTCCACTGATTTACCCATGCCTTTGAGAAATATTTCAATGACTGATTCCCTGCTAGACACGAATATCCCTGAACAATACAAATACTTATCAGAGGCCTTCAGTAAGTTACGTGCTTCAAAATTACCACCAAATCTGCCATAAGATTGTTCGATCAATCTCATCCCTGGCTCATCCCAGTTTCTTCTTTGTCCACAAGAAGGATGGAGTACTCAGACTACCGTGGCCTCAACGAGATAACCATCAAATACAGATATCCGCTACACCTGGTTCCTGCTGCCCTCGAGCAACTTCGTACCGCAAGATACTTCACAAAACTCAATCTCCGCTGCGCCTACAACCTGATTCGCATACGAGAAGGCGATGAATGGAAGACCGCTTTCTCAACCACCACTGGGCACTACGAATATCTTGTAATGCCGTTCGGGCTGGTCAATAGTCCATCTGTATTCCAAGCCTTCGTCAACAATGTCTTCCGAGACCTGCTCAATCAGTGTTTCATAGTCTACATCAATGACATCCTAATCTACTCTGACACCTTGGAGGAACATGTTCGGAATTACAAAGATTACTGGGATTTGCCAACTTTTATCGAGGGTTCATTCGCAACTTCAGAACTGTAGTCGGTCCGCTCACTTCCATGGTAAAGAAAGGCAACTACCCCCTGTCCTGGTCTCCCGCGGCCATACTGGCCTTCCAGCATTTAAAGGAACGCTTTGCCACGGCTCCTATCCTCCATCATCCAAACCCAGACCTCCCATTAGTGGTAGAAATTGACGCCTTCATTTCAGTTCTCACAGTGACAAGGTAATCCTCCTAAGCTCTATCCTTGTGCTTATCATCCGAGGGAGCTAACTTCAGCCGAACAAAATTATGATGTGGGTGATCGCGAACTACTGGCCATGAAAGCAGCCTTCGAAGAATGGTGTCATTAGCTGGAGGGGGCTAAACATCCATTTTTCGTCCTTTCTGATCACAAGAACCTCGAGTATCTTAAGACTGCCAAGAGAGTCAACCCTGGACAACCCCTAGATTATTCTTCTCCCGATTTCACTTCATGGTAACTTACCGCCCTGGGACCAAGAATACCAAAGCCAATGGGTTGTCAAGACAACTTGAATCCGACTCCCCTTCTCAGGCTCCTGAAACGATTCTCCCGTTCAGAATGGTGGTCACTCCCATCCAATGGGACATCTATACAGAGATTGAACAAACCAATGCTCAGAACCCAGTTCCAGAGGAATGTCCTGCTGACAAAGTTTACGTCCCTGCCCCCTTTAGGAATCACTTCATTGAACAGATTCATTGCCTGCCATCGACTGGTCACCCAGGCATAACTGCCACTATCCATCTCATGCAAAACCACTTCTGGTGGCCCACTCTAAACACTGATATCACACAATATGTCAAACAATGTAGAACTTGCAACATACACAAACCATCCCACCAACTTCTGCAACCTCTACCCCCGCCACAACATCCCTGGTCACACATCGCAATTGACTTCATCACCGATCTCCCGTCTTCCAATAACTGCACCACAATCCTCACTATCATCCTCACTTCTCCAAGGCTTGCTGCCTTCTACCCTTGCTCAAATTACCCACTGCTCTCCAGCCGAACACCTCTGTAATTGAGTGTTTCGATTGTATCGACTCCCAGAAGACATCCTATCAGACAGAGGCCCACAATTCACGTCCCGGCTATGGTTGGCACTGTTTCAGGCCCTCAATGTAAACGTTAGGCTTACGTCTGGTTACCATCCCCAATCTAATGGCTAAGTAGAAAGACTAAATCAGGAACTGACCCGGTTCCTCCGATCATATTGTAATCGGCAGAAGAACGTCTGGGCACGTTATTTACTATGGGCTGAATACACACAGAATTCACTTCGGAAATAAGCCACAAGACTCACTCCTTTCCAATGTGTATAGGGTTACCACCTCTCTTCCCCTGGTCAGGGGAGCCAACCAATGTCCCAGCTGTCAACGAAGGGCTCGCTAGAAGTGAGGAGGTCTAGAACCGGAGAGACCAGCCCCCGACCACGTGGTAGACCTTGGCGTCGATTGCCTCCTCGCGCTAGGAGACACTCGCAGGGGAGGGGCTCTGTCACTGTAACAAACTCCGTGATCCCCTCCTCTGACCGTCAGAGAGCACTGTCACCCGAATATTGACTTTTCACATACATGCATACACCTCGTTGACTTTCACTACATTTACCATAAGCCCTGTCCCTTGGCGCTGATGACAGTACAGCTGTTTACAATTGTCTGACATCAAGGATAGAGATAAAAACATCCTTATGGACCCCCGCTTTCTCCCCAGGGCCTCTTCGGCAACTCAGTTACGGCTGTCGTTGAGAGGTTCCAGGAGACAAAAAAGTCTCTGCGGCGTTCTAGAGATTTCTTCCCCATCGCGTTCATCCCCCAGAGACTGCTGGGAAGGAGCAGTCTCGGCCAACGGCCAGCTCGTCATAAAGGGCACAACAGAAGCAGAGTGTTGCCACTCGCACCCCATCGCAGAAAACCTGGGGGCACGGGCAACACTCTCAGCCATACTCGAACCAGTCGCGTCGGACTTTTCTGCCATTCTGCCAACCCCGTTACCCCGAGAGGTTCAGGGCGCAGTGGTTCTCAGCGATCCTCTGAGGAGGGTCGCAGTGCAGTCAATTCGGTTGCACCCTGCCGGTTCGCTGTTTTGTGGCGCTGAATTGGCGACACATATTACACCAGTAATTGAAGTCTCGAGACTGGTTCTCGTAGTAGATTTTCTAACAGAATGGAAACTTAAAAATTGAAAAGGGAATTCAATTCAGGTCTTGCCCGCCCCGTTTCAACGGGGTCTTATCTACAGTAGTGGACACCGAGCAGTCTCTGATGTTGGAACAAGAGCAAGCTGTCAGGTTTTTACAGCCGTTATTTCATTGTTCCGAAAAAGGATGGAGGGTTGCATCCTATTCTAGAGCTGTGTTTGCTAAATCGAACAGTTAAGAAATTAAAGTTCAAGATGCTAACACTCAAACAAATTGTGTCACAAATCAAGTCCAAGGATTGGTACATGTATATGTGTACATGTACCAATCCTTGTCACACAAAGATGTATATTTAGATTGTGTGTGGGTATAATGGTAGAAACTGTTCATGTGTCTACAATACATGCACTTCAGCAATCATTTCAAAATAAAAGTCGACTCGGCTGTGGCTGGATGCCAATTGGCGAGAGTAGCCGTGTGCAGTCGGGGAGGAGCTGAAAATGGAGACGTGAAGTCGGACACTGCGTATGTATTATTTATCACAGATGAAGAGAAATAAAAACAATATTTGACTAATACACAGATATTTCAGAGACATTTTCATTCAATTCTTTATTCTTGTAAAAACAATGTAGTGGGGTCAACTTTTTTAACAAATTTATTTTGATAAATATGGCACAATATAATATAGCAACTACATGAAAAGAGCTTTAACTAAATACAAAAATACAGATTTTTAAGCATACGTGGAGCTGAAGGTGCGAGAATAAAGACGAAACACATGTGATCATTGTCATGCGGTGAATCCTGCCAAACATGAAACAACTTCGTCGTCATCAGAGCTCGCGCAGCTGCTCTTGAGAAACTGCGCTTGCAGACTCAGCCAGCTCTCGCAGTACCTTGAGTCCATAAGTCACAGACATATGGCGTCAAGTCAGATGCTGATCGGTCTTGTGCAGCGCTGCATGAAGAACAAACCTATCTACACTCATCTAGACTCATTTGGTCACGTGCTGCTCTTTTTTTTAAGATGCAGTGTAAATGCATTTGCAACAGAATAAATAAACAGCAGAGCAAAATTTCACTGGACTCCTACAGTACATTTCTAGCATTGTGTAGAATCTGTTACACCATCATACCATCAGCACTAGTTTATTATATTTAAATGAGTAATTCAGATATCATGTGGAGAGTGTTGTTGAACATCCAGCACATGAAGGTTTCAGAACTGATCTGATAGATTCCTCAGACTGAACAGAGACTCAGATTAACCTGTGCAGAGACCGACATCTGCTGGCAGACAGAGGAACTGCAGACTCACAGAAGTTACTCACTGCTTATTAACACTCCTGCATATTCAAACGTGGTATCAAGACTCAACTTTGGCATTACAGTGGATTTGTTTAAAAAAAAAAAAAAAAAGTGAGAAAGGTTTTAATGGTTTGGAATAATATTGAGTGGAAAAAAGAATTTGGATATTTAGAACTACTTTAACAGAAAATGTTCACTCTCAAATTTGATTAGTTTGTTCTTTGTTTTTTTGTTCCTGTGATATGAACAGTTCGCAGATTTTTTTTGTCTGTTTTTTGTTTAACACTCTTAAGAAAAAAAAGGTTCATTGGTATTCTATATATATCACCATAGAGTTCTTGATTTATTTTTAAAGAACCCCTTTATTTATGTATTATAGTTATGTCATACAAGTTGCCGTGCAATATGGCTGTGTATCAGCACGGTTGTGATTCGGCTATAGGTAATCAATGGAGTCCCTGCTCTGAAACTCAATGTAATATGTACAGTCGTGGCCAAAAGTTTTGAGAATTACATAAATATTGGAAATTGGAAAAGTTGCTGCTTAAGTTTTTATAATAGCAATTTGCATACACTCCAGAATGTTATGAAGAGTGATCAGATGAATTGCATAGTTCTTCTTTGCCATGAAAATTAACTTAATCCCAAAAAACCTTTCCACTGCATTTCATTGCTGTCATTAAAGGACCTGCTGAGATCATTTCAGTAATCGTCTTGTTAACTCAGGTGAGAATGTTGACGAGCACAAGGCTGGAGATCATTATGTCAGGCTGATTGGGTTAGAATGGCAGACTTGACATGTTAAAAGGAGGGTGATGCTTGAAATCATTGCTCTTCCATTGTTAACCATGGTGACCTGCAAAGAAACGCATGCAGCCATCATTGTGTTGCATAAAAATGGCTTCACAGGCAAGGATATTGTGGCTACTAAGATTGCACCTAAATCAACAATTTATAGGACCATCAGCAACGTTTTCTGCACAGAAAACTTTTCATTAAAACAATTAAAAAGATTTTGCAAACAATCAAATAAAGGCTTGAGCCTTGAACAATAAAAAAGGTATGAAAAATAGTCTCTCTCTGAAAACATAAAAGAGATTCATTTCCAATATCTGGATTTAACTCAGAAATAAAAGCAATAATGCCATGTAATATTCGCCATTGAAAATCTCAAGCACTTTTAGTTAACGGTGGCTTATAAAGTGCTCTCCACTCCGGTCTGACATTGTTACTCATCTTTAAAACATTATGTCATTCTTTCATGTAGTCGCTTTGTTAAAAGATTTTACACAAGCCCATTACTTTCATACAAATCCATATCTGTCACCTTTTCGGATTCTAAAGAGAATGCACCTAAATTTGGTGAAAAGAGTAGATCTGGAAATTAGTCTCTCTCATTAGGGATTAATTCCCCTTCACAGTAATCTTGAATATTTTTTCTTCCGTTGTAAAAGAAGAATGTAATTTCTGTAGTACTTGGTAACAATTCAAATGGATTTAACTCCTAAACAAACGGCTACATTTGGGCCAGCCACTTTGACTAAACATCCAATTGTTTTAATATTGAATTTAATGAATGCTACAGTCATTGCATGAACTAAATGTCCAAATGTGACCCATATATCAGGGGTCAATAGCCAGAATAAGGACTGTATAGAATCAGTTCTTTTTTACATAAAAGAGGCCCCATACTTTAAAAAGATTCCTGTAAAACCCTGATGTTCTGTCCTTCGGCAGTCTTTAAAATCATATTGGCCACTTGCCTCCATCCTAAATTCTCTGGGCCTCTGAGAAACCACTGTATAACCTGTAATCGAAAAGCTGCAGTCCTGCTTTGTAAATGTACAAGTCCTGTTCCTCCTCCTATTGGTAAATACAATACATTATGTGGTACCCAATGCATTTATTATTTTCAATTATTCCCTCCAGTAATTTTGAACAATCATCTCCTAAAAACAATCCTAAACACTTAAATCCATCTTTTTTCCAACACAACTCATTTGGGAGAATACCTCTCTTTCCCACTTTCCTACTAACACTGCTCGCTTTTATCCCTGTAAATTCTTGTTAAAGAGATAGTTCCAGAATCCCTCAATGTTTTTAATAATGTTTCTACATCATTTTGTTTATGCTGATAAAGTGTTTTTACAGTAACTTGTAAAGATACCTATAAAATCAGAACTAAAACCAAATGCCTGTAAAGTTTAACAAATTGACATGTTCTACACGATCAAACACTTTCTCCTGATCTAAGGAATTCAAACACATATTTTACAAACATCAAATAAATCTTGTTAAATGGATACTATCCACAACAGACCTTCCAGGTGCACATTAGGACTGACCAGAGTGGATTGCTTCCTCCAAAAACCTCCATAGTCTAGTAGCTAATACTTTTGAGAGCATTTTATAGTCATAGCACAATCAAGATATAGGTCACCAATTTTTTTATGTCTCTCACATCACCTTTATGACATTGCCTTAAACTTCCTGAGAAAAACCTTGCGTCTGAATTAATGGATTGTGAAACAAAGGTTCCCTCATAATCCAGTTCGATTCCTCTCTGCTTACTCTACAGAAAAAGTCATAATCCACGCTCATTTATTCTGAATAAAACCCAATTCTTTATCATATCCAAGGCTTGAGGTCCTTCTCAGCAAAGTACATGCCCCATTACTGTCTCATATCGGTCTGTGCTGCTTGAAATCTGACGTCTAAAGCCTTGTCCTCCTTCTTGAGTTGGCAAATACAATGCAGGCCCAGGACACTGGTGCTGACCAGACCAAAAGAACTCCACAAACTTTTTATGGATGTCTTTAATCAGTCCATCTGGTGGCTCTAGCACATTTAGCCTATGCTAGGTAATAGCCATTTCCAACAACTTGACAACTTGGCTAACACCTTATCCAGCCTACATTTCCAATTCTTTCTTTATAGTTCTCTGAACCCAAGAAAACTCCTAAGATTTTGATACCTTCGGTTCCCAACCTCAAACCTCCACCATTCCTCCACTCACCCATAATAAACCACTCACTTTTTTTCAAAAAAGTGTTACAAAAAGTGTTATATCATCTGCATGTGCAGAAACAAAACAAACAAAACATTAAAATAATTTCTTAAATAACAGAGGTTCAATTACTAACCCAATGCCCATTTTAATGAATACTGGGCTACTCAAACAAGGCATTATACTACAACCATTTTTTTTTCCGAACCCAAAAGCTTCTAAAACCTTAAAAAGATATTCATGCCCAACATAGTCAAAAGCTTTTTCTTTATTGATAGATAAAAACCCAATCTCGCAATCTTAAAATTGTTATTAGTCAAGACATCAATAACATCTCTTATTAAAAACAAATGATCTATAATTGTACGACCTGGAATACAATGTTTTGGTTCCTTCATCACCACAATATGCAAGTATTAATTAAGCCTATTTGCGAAACATTTAGATATTATTTTATAATCTAAACACATTAAAGACACTGGTCTCCATTTCTTTAACAGTAAAGTAAAGATAACAAGTAGTTGGAAGGGTTCATTCACAAATTATTTCATAGGAAATTCTTATAAAAAAAACTTTGCTGGCAGACCATCGATTCCTGGTCCTCGACCTGTAGAGAGTTGTTGAACTGCTTCAGAAAGTTCATTAAAAGTAATCATCTTTTCAAATTTTTCTTTGCCCACAGTTCATGTAACCCTTGCAACAATTGCTCAATGCCATCAGAATCACATTCAAAAGGTCCAAATAATACTACATAAAAATCTAGTTTCCAATGGATTTGAAGTCAATGTCCCATTCTCACGATGCAAACAGTGCAAAATCTTCTGTTGTGCAACTTATAAATTTCTCCCAGTCTAGGGTTGAAAAAAGGAGAAACGTAAAACAAAAAAGATGGAGGATTCCCTTCAATCCTCTGCTCCAGAAATGTCAACCACTCAATGATGCAAACTAAAATTATTTATTCTAGTTAGGCAAAGAAAATGGAAGCAAACAATCTTCAGGAGAGGGGATAGCCAAAATAACACACTATTACTAACTATTTGAACTAAATGACCTATGCAGATAAACGAAAAGAAATAAACAACATTGCCTTTCCTCCACTCCCTTGTGTATACAAAATTGGTGTTGGAATGTTGGATGTTAGACAGATATTCATCTGCTAAAAATTTCAATAGTTCCTTATTGGATGACAATAATGTATACAATTTATTTCACCTGGAAGGTATTAGAACGTAGAACTGAACACAGATGGCAGTTTATTTGTTTTAATCCTCCTCAATGTTTTCAACACAGAAATGCTCCGGAAGTGACCCGTCGGTGCTTAGGCCAGGTAGGGACCGTCAACAAAGTACGTACGTTAAACTCAGTGTTTCCCCATCTATTTATTATTATTATTATTATTTTGAGAGCTACTTTCAAAAGTACTAAGACATAACGCTCATTATTTTTATTATTATTATTGACTATATGTTATTACTACAATCTTATAATTACTATAAATAAAATGAAACTAAAGCATGTGCATTTGACCTCATTTTAAATTTAATGATTTATTTATTTATTTTTAAAAAGTATTGCATTTATTGGTCATCGGTTCATCTGTTTATCGGTTTTGGTTGTTTATTGATATCAGTGCATCCCTAAAAATACTGTAATTAAATCTAAATCACAAAAGTTCACTAACTTTAAAAATAAAAAAATATTCTTTTCTAGAAAATCATCCTCATCTGAAGTTTTCCAAACATGTTCATCTACCGGCCCCATGCCTTTTCTAGTTGTTAATGAATTACTGGACAAGGATTAAGGCGAAGGATTTGAAAAAAATCCTGAAATTATTAAAAAAATATAATAATAATATAGATGATGTAAAATAAGAAAAATATACAATAAACTATCAAATTGATGGAAATGGTATGGGGAGCCTATATTCAAAGAGAAAAACAGTTGTGACGATGAATTAAAATAATAAATCGTGATTGTAATGTCTTATTTTTGTGTTGTTTTATTTTTTAGCTTTTTTAAATGCTTGTTAGGCCTCCTGGTTGAGAACGACTGTTTTTTTTTTTTGTTTTTGTTTTTGTTTTTTTGTTTTGTTCTAATGATTCAATGTTATTGTTTTTAAAAGTTTGTATTTCAACCTTTCGGGAAAAGACATTTAAATTTAAACAATTTACATGCATTAATCAATTTAAAAGTGCCGGTTACACTTTATTTTAAGGTGTCAGTATTACAGTGTAATTATACATTTAAGTACTGAGTTTAGGATGTGGGTTTGCTTTAGGGTTAACTTAATTTTATGCATCATTTCTAGTTATTGCTATAGTAAACATGTAACATATGTAACAATGACACTGAAAAATAAAGTGTTACCAAAGTGTCTTACAAGGCTCTTAAAAGGCTGCTATTACAATAACATTTTGATGCTGGTTGTCACAGAACCACAAGATTATATTGAAATGCGTAACAATGAATAAAAGCTTTTAGCATTTTGCACTTGTTTTAAATAAAGATTAAAACTGAGTAAAATTCACATGGTACAGGCTACTACATTAAGAACAAGAATATGAACTTAAAATACAATGTATAATATACAAATACACATACATTATATAAGACTGTGTGAAACAACTTTACTTCCCAAATGTGCAGTACTGGTTCCTGAGTCCGTGTTGGGTCTTGTAATTCAAGCAGCAAGCTGTAAGAAACAATGCCTGCATTTGTGCAATATGGACTAAGACTCTGGCTGGGGGGTACACATGTGTTGAGGGTGATAAAATGTACCGGTCACAGAGCTGTCCTCTGTTCCCTATGTTCCCCTTGCTTAACCCCTTGGAATAAAGACATGAAGAACACTTACTTTGGTTTTAAAACTTTTTATTTACCTTGATGTGTCAGCGAGAGGAATTGTACCCACCTATCTACATCTGCAACTGGATTGTGGTGTTTCAGATTGGCCACCTGAACACCAAACCAGTGGACATTTGAACTTTTCTCATGGATTGTTGGCTGGAGCAGCATCTTGAATTGAGTAAAAGATCTGAGGGAACTTTCATCTTGTTTTTTATACTTTGCTATGTTGCATCATGGGAATGGAAGATGCCAAGTATGGTGGGAAGGGGGTGAATATTGTTTTATGAGGTTATTGCCCTTGACTTCCTATAATTATTGCTGAAATGAAGTTGATGATAGGTTTTATTGTGCTATTTATCTTTGTGTATTGAAGGAAATAAGGTTATGTGATCTTTCATGCTTTTCAGGTGAAATTATGTCTGAGAAATGGTTGTACCCATGTGTATAAATTCTCACACAATTAAGTGGTCTTTCTTAAACTTGAATGGAAAAGCTCAAGAAAACTTCTGATTAGAAGTAATGTGATAAGCTTCACAGAGTTTCTTGTTTGACACTGTCATACTGATGTGTGTCTAAAGAGGCCATTTTGTACAATTTTCTTTTTTTTTTTAATGTGTTTGTAACTTAAACTTAAATTAAACTCTAAACTTAATTTTCTGTTTTTATCTTGATAAAGAGCGAAATATGGATGGTCATTAAAGCTTTGCTAAAACAACAAAGCTGGTTGTGCCTTATGATTTGCACAGTACTGCATGCATAATTCTATTAAAAAATATATTTGTTCTTATTACACAAATGTGTAAAGAAGATACTTTTGTCTTATAATTATTTTTTTGCAAGAATTTCAAGGAGGATCTTGCTCATACTCAACTCAGGCTATAAAGATCCTACTTTTTTAGCACTCGATTAGTAAGTAATTAGTGAAATTAAGTACCTACTCATTGAGTATTAATTAGGCAATAGGTGAACAGAATGATAAAACAGACACACGGGAATAACTTTCAAACAGTTTGGCAAAGAACAAGCCCTGGATAATACAGTATTGTTCTGAACCACCCATTTAGAGGATGTGATGCACCAGTGTCAACAAAAATCAGATGTAAAAACACTGTAGTACTCAGTAACAGACAAAGCTGTTATGTTAAAACAAGATGTATTTTTCAACTGGTACATCACAGGATCTGCATTTTGACTAACAGAATTACCAGAGATTGTCATAAAACATCATTTTGCATATTAACCAGGTTTTTTTTTTTTTTTTTTGAGTGTTACAGAGTGGTACTGTTCCAGCAAGAATTGTTTTCTCCCAAAACACCATTACTTTCAGAAATACATTTTAAAAGTATGGGATGGTTAAATAAAAAAAAAAAAAAGTGAAGTAAATGGATAGTTGGTTTGCAGCTTAAATGTTATAAGGTAGATGACCGCTTTTGTTTTACAGATTAACGCAGTTATCTACCTTATAACATGCCCCGGTGGTAAATCTTTGGCAAAACAAATCGAGAGTTGAAAACGTGCACTACTGAACATCGTAGTACAATTAAATATAGAAATATGAACCATCTATTGGCTTCACATTTTGTTGAATTTAACCATCCTGTCACTTCTCTACACTACATAAGTACTGAAAGAGTTTGTTTACTGAGGAGAGGAGGTGACCTTGATCGCATTCTGCTCAAACGTGAGGCTTACTGGATACATAAACTAAGAACTTTGGTTCCATGTGATGTGAATGTTGATTTTGATCCAAGTTTTTTATGAATGATATAGATTTCATACAGTATAGATTTTCCTTCTGATTGAAACTCATATTGTCTCTCATAAAAAAATTATATTCTTCATTATGCGATTTGTTCCTTGATTGCTTGTTGATGATGTTGTCCATTTATTCCTATATTATTCCTATTTTTTTGTCATGTTTTTGGGTTGGATCTTTTTAGAATTGTAATTGATTGATTGTATATTTAACTTGACTTTAATTATTGACAACTGTGATCAATTGTCTTATTCCTCTCCTTACCTGAGAGAAACTATACCTTGACAAAGACTCTGTTCCGAAACGTTGGTCAATAAAGCAGTTGAAAGTGAGTCATATTTTTATACACTACATTTTACATACATACTTCACACACTGCATACTAGACTCCCAAACAGATCTGTAAACAACTTAAAATATCTCACGCAAAAAACATAACATCAGAAATGCTGCATATGTCCGTCAAGCATAGAAAAATAATAAAAATGGTGGATATGGGAGACATCTTCATTCTGAAAGGTAATTCCAATATGAAACTCATTACTGAACATTCTAATAATAACATAAGTCTAAGCATAAAAAAAAAACATTTTCATTGGCTAGGTCATTTGAAATGACTTTTACAGTATTTTGTTGAAGGAATTATTGCTCAGACTGTTAGTCATCAAAGTAGATGTGCTTGCTTGCTTCCTTGGTCCGAGTGATGATGATTTTCTCAGCTTTAGAAATGAGCTAGAAAATACAACAAATATTAAGTGATGCTGATAAAATAAAACAGTAATTTAAATCTATTAACCTCTGCTATTACTTTTATTTTTTACTGTAAAAGGCTGTAGTAATAGTTTCTTACCTTTTCAGTTCCACGCTTTTTTTCTCTAGGGCTGTTCAGCTTTGCTTGTCGGTCCACCAAAATCTTCTGCCAGTACCTCTGCTCATGGTCACCTTTTTAGCCATTAATACAAAATTAGTTTTTTTGTTTTTTTTTAACATTAATCATTAAAAAAAAAAAAAAAAAAAAAAAAAAAAAAAAAATCACAGTTTTGACAATTTATTTTTTTCTCTCAAAGAAAAGAATCTTAACCTGAGAGCAATTCAAGGTTCCAGTTGTATTTTTTCTGAAATTCTGATCGGGCTGTGATGACGGCCTGCGCGTCTTCAGGGCTCTTGAAGCGAACATGACAGTCCACATCTCCATCAAGAATGTCAACAAAAGCCACAGCAGACACCTCAGACAGCAAATCCTGCACATATGAAAAGAAACGGCACTTAAAAAGACATTAATGGTTCCCTGTCAAATTTGGTTCCACCTATTGCATCAGTAGCTGATGCAAGACCATGGTGCAATCAAAGAGAACTCCTCAATAGTTGATTGATTTTTATGAAACTAGAGCTGAGTGTTCATTGTAGGAGGCCGATCACATGGATGAGAGTCAAAGTTATAGCGCCACCAACTAGCAACAGGAATGTGCCACTTTCAAAATGTTTTAAGATCACATATCTCGAATGGTGTTGCCATGGCGACGGTTTACAGAAAGAACAAAAAAGGGAAAAAGACAGTCTCTCATATCTTGTAAAATTATTATTGGACTTAAATTAATATTTTACATTTGGTAATGAACCTGGATGAATTTAAATTGAATATAAAATTTTCAGATCAATATAACGGTTTTTTAAAACGCATTTTGATATCAATTCATGACACTAAATATTCTCCTCTGAATTATAAAGTTTAATTTTATATACGATAATACTAACATTGAATAAGAAATTCAAACTTTTTTAACCAATGTAGTATGCGTAACTTAAAAATAAACAGGTTAGGGCTCTGTTTGAGGACAAGAAATTAAAGCAGTAATATATTGTATAACTAAAAGATAGCACAAAAAGCATCATTTTAAACAGGGTTGGATCAATCTTTTGTTGCTGTTAATTTTTTTTTTTAATTCTTATAAAAAATAACTTTATTTGAAAAGTTAAATTTTAAAATATTTACATTATCAAAGACTATTTTCTGTCAGAATTTATATTTAATTTTTGTTTAAAATGTTAAATATTCTGAATCTCCCCCTCACTCTCTGTCTGTTTCTCTCTCTCTTTTTCTTCAAACAAATTAGAAAATTGTCTGGCTTGATGAGAACACTATATGTACTGAGTTTGGTGACTGTAAACTAACCCCCCAAATTTAGTCAAAAGCTGATGCTACTGAGCCCCTCCACCACACCTGTTTCTAAGGCTTTGCCCAAATCTGCTGGTCGACACCACTGATGTGTGTGTCGAGTTTCATGCAATTTGAAGTATGGTAAGAGCCTCAAAAACACCCAAGAATATTATTAAAGTTTGACGTGTTGCCATGGCAACAATATTTAAGATATCACAAATTTATTCACGTGTCTACATCTGAAGTGTTTTGAAAGTGAAAAAAAAAAGTGAAAGTTGTGACGTATTGTGAAGTATGGTGACCCATACTCGAAATTAGTGCTCTGCATTTAAGCCATCCCAAGTGCACACACACAGTGAACACACACCCGGAGCAGTGGGCAGCTATTGCTACAGCGCCCGGGGAGCAATTAGGGGTTAGGTGCCTTGCTCAAGGGCACTTTAGTCGTGGTATTGAAGGTGGAGAGAGTGTTATTTATTCACAATCCCCACCTTCAATTGCTGCCGGCGTGGGAATCGAACCGGCAACCTTCACGTTACAAGCCCAACTCCCTCACCATTAGGCCACGACTACCCTGTTGACATTATAATGAAGAATTTTGAAACAAATCGGATAAAAATAAGAGGGTGATCTCAAAGCATTTTGAAAGCGACACTTCCTGCTGCCAGTTGGTGGTGATATAAATTTGACTCAGTCACATCCATGTGATTGGCCTCCTACAACGAACACACAGCTGAAGTTTCATAAAAATCAGTCAATGCATGCAGAAGTTAACATCACCCGTTTCCGTTTTATCGCCATAATTTTGCCTCGATGGCCCGATGAGGTCTACATGTGTACTGGGTTTCATACTAATGCACACACATTTGATATATGGACCAAAGTCGAGCCCCCCGCCACACCCGGGTACCAGCCTCTGCCTGGCTTAATGACCATGGGTTCTGAACTGCGTGCAAATTTTCAAGAGTTTGAGTATGTTAAGGGCCCCAAAAGTGCCAAAAATCTTTAAAATAAATAAATAATAATCAATCCTAAAAAAACAAACAAAAAAAAAACAATAGAGCCTTCGCCCTTTGGGATTGGGCCCTAATAAACTGATAATAGGGTCCTCGCACTTTGGTGCTCGGGCCCAAAATATAGCTGCAAGCAGCCGCCACCTCGGTAGTTTTAAGACAACTGCGCACGGTGGACAAAATGAATTTAAACTGGGTAAATGGAAAAGAACCATGTTAAAGTCGTTTGAATACGCCACATTTACTGCAGCCAGACATAACAGCTCCATCCATGAGAATATTTAAAATGAGATGAATTTCATGTTATAGGATGTCAAAAAGATAGCTCCAAAAGATAACTTTGCACTCATTTCAGAGTGACCAAAGTCCAATATTTGTCTTGTTCAGATGTATTTCAAGACATTTGTCTATATTTTTGTCCTTAAAACGATCTTGTGTGTAATTATTTCTTACACATCTGATAACAAGCCTCCATAGCTACTAAAAAACGTAATTTTAGAGATAGTAACGTTAATGGAGAAGTGCTTCAAAATTCTGAGATATAAACTCACAGTGTTGAGAAGTCAGAATTATGAGATAAACTCGCAATATTGAGAAAAGTCCTAATTGCAAGCGAAGAGGTTCAGATATAAATTCGCAATTGCAAGGAAAAAAAGTCAGTATTGCAAGTTGTGATCTTGAGGCATCACGTCCTCTTTTTGGTTCGTTTACATGACTTTGATCCGTGTTGCGTTCATATATCAATCGAACCGCACCAGAGTTCGTTTGGAAGCGGACCAAGACCCATCTTTTTAGCGGTCTCGGTTTGCTTGTTTGGTCCGCACCAGGGTTCGGATGGCAGCGTTCACATATGTTCAAACGAACCGCACTAACTGAGCAATCGCACCAGAGTTTGTTTTAATCCAACCAAACATGACAAGTGTGAATGCACGCTAAATGACATTAATCTTCAAAAGTATTACCTTTGGTAATCAAATACTTTTCGGATGTAACTAATTTGATTACCACCCATTTAAAACGTAATTGTAATGAAATACAGTAACTCAAATTTTGTATTTTAAATATATAACTAACTAAGTTAATGTATTTTGTTACCCTCCACCACTGGTTAAACCAAAGAATATAGTACTAATGTGCAAAAGATTATTGAGCTTCATAAAAAAGAAAGTGGCTGTAAGAAAATAGCTAAAGCATTGAAAATCCCCATTTCCACTACCAGAGGAATAATTAAGAAGTTCCAAATCTACTAGATGATACAAATCTGCCTGGAGTGAGGAGAAGTAGTTTGAGTGGCCAAAGACTATCCAAGGACCACAGCTGGGAGAATTGTAAAATAAGTTGAGTCTCAGAAAAAAATTATCAAACGTACATCCCCACAAGTAGTTCGGGACAGTTTCATGAAAAATACTCTGCTCTCATGAATCTCCATTATATTCAGTTGTCAGACAAGACTGGAACTTCAAATGGGATCAGCTTCTATGGTCAGATGAAAAAAAAAGAAGAAAAAAAAAAAAAAAGGCTTTTTGGCACAGACCTACAAAGGCATAAAAAGTACCCCATGGCCATGGTTAAATATACTGCTGGATCTTTAATGTTGTGGGGCTATTTTTCCGCTGGAGGTCCTGAACAGACACATGGTATCATGGATTCTATCAAATACCGTCCCAGTCCCCTGACCTGAACCCTAAAGGGAATGAGTGGAGTGAATTGAAGAGAAGAAGCACCAACATGGAGCTGGGAATCTGAAGGATCTGTAGAGATTCTGTATGAAAGAATGGTCTCTGATCTCTCGTCAGGTGTTCTCCAAACTTGGCAGGCATTATAGGTGAAGAATCTAGGCAAAAAGTACTGAATAAAAGGGTGCCAATAATTGTAGCCAACGTGTTTGAGAAAAAAAAAAAAAAATCATTTCATAATGTGATTTCCCCCACTATCAATTCTTTTCCTTCAATGAAAGATTAGATTTTTGATAATTTTATGAATTAAAGCTCAATAGTAAATCTGCATTGTTTATCGATTTATTTACACAGTCATCTTTGATCATATCAGGGTTCCAGACTGCGACTAAAATGGTCGCATATGCGATCATTTTTTGAGGATGTGCGAGTAAAAATTTTATGTGGTCACATTTGATCATATTATTCGCGCGTGTGTAACAGAAAGAGGTATCTGCAGCTGCTGCCGTCCGTAACTGTTTTGTTTCCAAAATGAACAAAATTTATATAATGAATGAGTACATCATGAATCCATTTTCCAAACCGTGTTTTTGTCTTATCCTGAATCACTACGGTGCGCCTATAATAAGTGTTTATATTCGGACTATTTCAGACCGGGCTCGGCTGCGCTGCGGAGTATCACAGTACCTGCGCGACTCGTCATAGACAAACAGAGAGAAGTAGTTCCGGCTACAATGTTCTTCCGCAAGACACATGCAGTTCTATTTATTAACCGCTAGAGAGCGAACGTACACGCGCATTGCTCAATGATGATGAAACGCGCCAATTAGGAATTCAGGAAATTTAGGAATTAAGCCTTATAAAAATGGAAAGGTCAATAGCTGAATACTTTAAAACAAAGATTGGAGGTCAAGGATGCTGGTGGAAAGGACGAGCCAGCATACAGACACAACTGATGATGAGCGCACAGGTAGAAAGGCACTAAGTTACTTCAACAGCAATGGCTTAGACCAGAGTTCCTCAATAGGCTGCGAGAGAAAAATGTTTGGCCTGCGCTAATGTCAAAAAGTGTTGTCAAGATAATGTATACAAGCACGTCTCTGTCGCGAAAATTCACACGTAGCATCATTGCATAAATTGCGTAATCGCTGGTTCATTGATAGTGCTCGCGCTCCGCGCCGGTGGTCACGCGCAGTTAGTCTGTCAGCGACTCAAAAACTGACTAGGCAAAATAGACTCAAATGTGAATGAATTGAAAATTTTTGGTTTATTTTGTCTGACCAACCACAACAAAGAAAGCAAGCAAACTGAATGGGAGAAAGTATAGTGTGTGCTTTTATATTATTAGTTACATAAAGGCAAACTAAAGTTGAATATTTTCTCATTTACCTTCAACATTCAGCAAATACACACCTATATTAAAACAAATCTCTGAATATCTAATTAACATTTAATTTCACAGACCTTGCAGATTTATTCGAATACAACAGTGAGATTTTCTGAAGTGTTTGTAGCCCGCGTGAACGCGTGTATTCTGTGCGTGACAGTCGATCCGTGTGAAATGAATGCGGACTTCAGTTCAGCTTATCTGGAAAGGCGATCGAAATATATATATATTTATTAGGTTTTATATACAATTATTAAGGCTTTAAATATATTCATTAATTTAATTTTCATACTTTTCATATTTCTAATTTATTAAATATGAATTCAAATAAATATAAATTATACATATATATCAGATTTATATCGGTCATCAGCCACTGTGATTTAATATATTTAAGACTAAGAGGACTATTCATCAAGCATGCATTGATTAATCCGATGTAGGAAAAAAAAAAGAAAAGAAAGTGCGACCAAATCATGTGCTGGTGCGACCAACTGAGAAAGTTGGTAGCACCAGTGCAACCAGTGGAAAAATTAGTCTGGAGCCCTGCATATTTACCAAGGGTGCCAATATTTTGGGCCATGACTGTATAGATAAATTAACTAAATCAATAACTATTGATTTTTACAACGGAATGAATCAATACTGAATTTAAGATGGACAATGACACCATCTTCTTTAAGAGCTGCATTTTATTTAAGATTTATGTATTTTTATTTATTTAAGTTTAAGAGCTGAAAATTATTTGCCAATTTTTTTTTTTTTTTTTTTTTTTTTTTTTTACACATTCAGATTGATTCTTATCAGTCAGTCCATTTTGAAGGTGTATAAACTATTGTTTGAGCTTGCAAATCACTGTTCAGTGAGGGAAAAAAAAGTGCCAAGTGTATAATCCTGCCACATAACGGACTTCCCTTACTTGCACCTCATGTATATCTGTGCGATAGAAAACAGTTCTAGCTGAAACTGAAGTTCAGCCCACCTAATGTCTGTTGCAGCCCCTACTGTTTGTACTGGCTACTGTAAACAGGCCACCAGGGTACCATAAAGATTTTATCTAAGAATTTGCTGATTTTCTACTGGATTTACTACTGTTTTTTTTGTTTTTTTACTACTAATGGCAGATAAAGGCTTAATTGTTGGTAATTTTAATATCCATGTACATAATGAAGAACGTGACAATGATAAATGATGACACCTCAGATCATTATCTAGTCTTGTGTATACTCTATTTAGCCATTGGCAAAACCAATTCCCTCTTACATATGATAGAACTATCACTTCCACTAAAGATTCATTCATAAATAATCTTCCTGATCACTTTCAACTCTTCAACACACTAGATAGCTTAGAAGAACTTGATGTTGCAACAAACTACTGACTCTCTCATCCAGCAATTTAGACACTGATTCGATTAAAGAAGGTTAAGGAAAATTTGCTCTTATCCGATCGTGGTTGAATCTCTCTATTAGTAACGTGCGGATCGCAGTTATATCCATGAGAGCTGCGTATAATTTGCAGTTTGGGTGATAAAAATAATGTTCAAATTAATTGTGGGTGGGTGTGGGCAGATGAGAAATTAAGCATGAATGTGTTCATTTTAATAAAGACACAAACTCATTTCACAGTAAAACAGAATGAACGTGCATCACTTTTACTTTCCTTTACAAAAACAGCTTATCTTTTCAGGGATAAATAATAAAAGGAAAACACTTGCCTAGGGCACCTACCAGTGGACATTTTCAGGGTTGGGGAGTAAGGAAGTAACTTAGTAACGCATTTAAAATACAAAATTTGAGTAACTGCATTTCATTAAAGTTACATTTTAAATGGGTGGTAATCAGATTACAGTTACATCTGAAAAGTATTTTAGATTACCAAAGTGATTACTTAATTTTATTGGTGATTCTCTGACTCGGAGCGTCTGAAAAAGCGGAGTTAAGTTTCATCAACCTTTTAATACTTTTAAGAGTGATCATAATTTTGTTATTTTTATTTAGTTCTGTCCTGAACAAGACAAAATGACTGAATTTATAAAACAATTTCCCAACTGTCAACTTAACTATTCTGTCATGACCTGGATGATCCACGACTGTTTTCATGTTTTGTGATAGTTGTTTGTGAGTCATTTTATAATTCACTGGTCACTGCACAATTTCTCACAATTTGTTTGTTGATATTGCAGTTTTTTGACCAACAGATACACAAAATGTACCCAAGCTTAGAAATTATTCCAAGAGTGTTTTCCAACTATGTAAATATTAAGCATGTAAGCATGTTTATGCCGTAATATTTTAAAAGAAAATTACTTTGTGGGAGCTTTTAGTTAAGTAGTTAACCAGGACTAATTGAGTGACCAATTAATTATATGATAGCCTATGCAACTGCTGTGAAACGCTGTATGATTATAAACTAATAAAGCCCATAGAAATCCAGAGGTTGACGTCACGCAATCTAAACTCAGGAGAGTGCTAGGGCGGCTATAGCATTGTTATCGATAATTTAAAACCAGACTGTTTAGACCTTACAAATCTTTTCTTCCTGCTGCAGTCAGACTTCACAATGAACACTGTTAACATACAACTCTTTTTACTGTGCAATATTTAAGAAATATGCCATCTCACTGTGCTTTTTTTGAAACCTGCAATAGCGTTACCATATTTTTCAACCCACTTATGTACAGTTGATTTTAGTTTATTTTAGGTTCTCTTGGTTTTTTTTTTTTTAATCCTAATGTGTGTGATACTGCTATTCTACCACTGACTGTACCCTTGCCGTTTCTAAATGCAATTTCCCACTGTGGGACAAATAAATGTTTTACTTACTTATGGTGGACAGCTGCTATGCGCCAGTGTGCCAGAACAGGTGGGGGAAAGCAAAGGGGAAATATTCCTAAGGATCCCGATAGACAACTGAAATGGTTCACTACAATAAAATGGGCTAAACAACACAACAGATGGTTGTATTTTTTTAATTTTGCATTTTATCTCAGTATTGCTATTTGTTTCAATACCCTAAAATGACATGAAAAAGTTTAAAATGTGTTAAATAACTGGGAAAATATAGGCTATATAAGAATTTTCAGTATACACATTATGCCACTGGTGACCAAACATTTTTCCACATACTTTTCCATAAATGTCAAAAAAAAGAAAAAAAAAGAAAAAAAAAGGATTATTTCAAGGGGCAACTAATGACACCTCATTTGGATATTTTTATGCCGGAAAAGTTAGGGATTAAAAAGGTTAATATTTCAAGATATTTATGATGTCTGCTGTACTCACAGTGATATAACCATGCTGGCTACGTTTCCTACAAACAAGGACAGCTAGGGTCGATTACGTTACCTAACTTATCCTTCCAATGACACCGAAGCAGTTTTTAGCCAAAAGATTACAAAGTTTAATATTCATCCGACAAATAGATTGTGTCCATTTGTACCCCTCCAGGCTTTTGTAGGCTTTTAAAGAGTCTCTGGAATAGAACAAGGGAGAGTTGATGAGGTAGCTGTAGATATCAGCCTACTGCAGGTCAGAAAGCTATTTGGTTTCCTTTTATTGATACACATATATGCTAATGTACAAGTCTAAGTTTTTTAATTAAAGTGCGCTGTGAACTCTTTTGCCTTGAAACTTATGTTGGCACCATTCATTTCATTGTTTCTGCCTGCCAGCACGGAGGCGTTAACAGAATGGGTCATGTGACCTCCGGAGCTCTATATCTAGCCTTTGCTTGCGCTTAACATTTTAAATGACTTGTGTGTGTTCGGGAAGTTACAATAACAAACAATGACATTCCAATTTAAGTTTGAAGGGAGTAAAGCCTCTATTAAAGAATACAATTGTAATTTTACCAAATTTACCAAAGACAACCTTTTTACTTTAAATAGCTAAATGTTAATTTAAAAGCAGCCTACTTCAGTGTAATGTGTTTTCATACCATCACGCTTCCCACTGAGAATTTGAATAACTGTATAATGACGATTGGGTGCTGATATTTAAATCAGAATTTAAAAAAAATAATAAAATAATAATAATAATAATAGGCGGGCAGATAATTTTTTATAAAGCAGATTCGGGTGACATTTGAGCTGATACACATATCACTAATTTGTAACACATACACGTAACACATTCGTGTTACTGGATCTCAGTGTTACATTTGACACTACTGACCACAATATTCCTTTGAATATGTTGGCATTAGTGGAATTGCATGGTTCAAATCATACTTATCTAACTGGTATCAATTTGTAGCAGTAAATGAAGTTATTGATCATAAGTTCAGTATAGAGTACCGCAAGGCTCTGAACTAGGACTGTTGCTTTTCACCTTGTACAAGCAAGCAAAGAAGACAAGCATGAGGTCACTGAAGAAGGCGAGAGCACGTAAGTGTTTTATTTAACCCTCTGAGGTCAGCTGTCATGCCCGCGTGATTTACTCACTTTTTTCTTGTCAGTGTGAAAGAGACTCAAAATGAACATGAAATGTCATAGAGGTAATATGAATGTTTAGATGATGTCTTTGGCCTGTTTTGATCAGTTTGTGAAGTGTTTACTGAGAAATAGTGTGCATGATCACATGATGTGCAATAATATGCATGCATAAGATCACAAAAATCATGTTTTCTGTTAAAAGTGGACATTACAACAGCTGATATGATCTTGTTAGCATGCTCACAGAGGTTTTTTTTATATCAGATTTGAGAATCATAGTGACCAGATATTTGCCCACATTGGACTGCATCATATGATACTGAGACTGGAAGAAGGAAAATGTGTGTTTTATTTCTGTTTGTTTGTTTGTTTGTTTTCTCTCCAGTGCAGAAACACCAAATGCCAGGTATGTGATGAGATTTATTTCCAGGTATAGCGGTCTACTCAAAATGTGTCTGACTCTAATTTATATAGTAAACTATATTTTAAATAAACTACAAAAAAAAAAAAAGATATATTTCTTTTGTCATTGGATTCTTTCTTAGGTCACTCAGTCACATTCCTGACTGAATGGCTCATTATGGGCAGGGCCTTAAGCTCCTCAGGTGTGAATCACTGTATATTCATGAAGATTCATGAAGGTTCGCACCTCCTCGCATACGGCCAATCCTAAACAAAAAGTGTCTTCTGTTCATCTGTGTCATCTGTTGTCATTCTACTGGATCTATCTGCTGCCTTCGACACCGTAAACCATCAAATTCTTCTGTCCACCCTCTCGTCACTGGGTATCTCAGGTACTGCACTTCAGTGGTTTGAGTCCTATCTCACAGGTAGGTCTTTCAGAGTTGCCTGGGAAGGGGAGGTATCCAAACCTCTTGAACTGATCACTGGGGTTCCTCAGGGTTCAGTTCTTGGTCCCCTCCTATTCTCCATTTATACTACATCACTGGGTCCCATCATACAGGCACATGGTTTCTCCTACCACTGCTATGCTGATGACACACAACTTTACCTGTCCTTCCAACCAGATGATTCCACAGTAGCTGCACGGATCTCAAGCTGTCTGGCAGACATCTCAACATGGATGGAAGAACACCACCTGCAGCTCAACCTGGCAAAGACTGAGCTTTTAGTCTTCCCTGCCACTCCAACTCTTCATCACGATTTCAACATCCAGCTAGGTACATTAGCAATTATCCCATCAAATTCAGCCAGAAATTTTGGAGTTATCTTTGATGACCAACTGACCTTCAGAGACCACATCTCAAAAACAACTTGGTCATGCAGATTTGCACTACACAACATCAGGAAAATCAGGCCCTTTCTAACTGTACATGCAACACAACTTCTTGCAGGAATTGAGGACGAACCAGACAAATGAATCTTCCAAATGATTCATTCAAAAATAATTCCATATAAACTCATCTCAGCCCAATCGTCTCAGGACCCAAGATCAATGAACGTATACGTGGCTCCAGTCCATCTGAAAACACCCCAGCTAAGTACCTTATGCCCAGCTGAGGTGAAAAACCATATGTTTAAAAAGACAATGTAACTGGGGCCACAAAAAGATAACACCAGAGTGTTTGATCCTCAAAGACAGAGATAAAAAAAGGCCACCTTGCGTGATCCCTGAGTGTCACAGAATCAAAATCCACAGAAAACCCCACAGTGACTCCTATATACGAACTGCATTAAATTGTTCCAAAAACGTTCAACTGCATAATTCCATGTCATGCATACACATTATACATGTGACTTGTTATGCGCAGATCACTCACAATTCATGTAATACTTCATGTACTTTTGAATAGTTGATTGAAAGTATGTGTTGTTTGTAATGAAACTGAATCACCTCTCATAACTCAAAATATGGCTTGAATGAAGTCTGTGTAAAATGCATTGTATTCTTTTTAGAATGTAAATGACCAGGGGAGGAGACAGTCACCTCTGAAACAAAGACCGCATTTAATTGGTTAGAACTCCTCAAAAAGGTTGGACAAACCACAGTTTAAATGCTCAGTACACTAGTAAGTTTTAGTTTTTTCAGTTAAGTTTGTTTTTCTTTTAAGTAAGTTTTTTTTAAGTTTAAGTTTTTAAGGTTAAGTTCTTTTTATTATTATTACTATTATTATTATTATTTTAAGTTACATCTTAGCAGAAGTGGTCTCATAGAATAAGATTAGAATGAATTAGTAAGTCGAGACAAAGACCAAGAAACAGACGATGAAGACCAGACGGTGAAGGACAGCCAAGCAGTTTCATTCAAGCCATCCAACTGACTTTCGTCTCACTCGCTTTCCTTTCTTTTACTTTAATTTTCTTTCTTTCCGTCGAGAGTCTCGTGTTCTAAGTTAAGTTTTGTCGCAAAGCTAAACGACTCTATAGTCTTTGCTGCCTCAACTTCAAACTTCTGCCACGATGGAACCTCCATTCATCGGCAGCAATCAGGAACGGAAAGACCTTCAAATCAACGAACCCGGGGAACCCCTTTCTCCAAGCCAAAGGACGCCGACAAGGAACCCCCATTTAAAGACAGGCTACACGCGCAAGTACCTCCAGATTCTATAGCTGAACTGGTGCATTTATTTAAAATATAACAACCCGCCTAAGCAGCGATAAAAGGGTTAAATTAGCGATTGATGGTTTGTTCAGATGAGGTTTCATGAAATGCATATTGCTAGAAACTTTCATCATTTCACTCTCTTAAACTCAGTCTTTCCTCTCTTCCTTCCTCTCTGCAACTCATGTGAATGTGTGTGTTTGTGTTAGATTTTAGTTTATGTGTTAGTATAGTCAATAAAGTGTCATTCATATTTTAAAGAGAAGTGTCTTGTGTTATGTGCTTTTTAATTTAAATGTCTTAAATTAACTTGTAAATGATACATTTGATTTTAGTTAACACCAGTGGGGTTTTATGTTTTGTAACTCTGCGAGGAATTTCTTGTGATTGACACAGGATTATGGCGTTTCATGAAGTTACAAGTGAAAAACTGCATCTATATATAATTTACATAAGGGTCTTGCAGGGCTTTACATACAAAAATTCACTCAAGTCAAAGCCCAAAACAATTATGCTTGTATACTTATTGTATTATATTATCTGAGCTCTATTATTTTTTTGTGCATAGTACAAAAAGTATTTCTAAGTTCATTTTTCTAACGAACAGCAAATAACTCGGCACTACTTATCAGTTAATTAAATTTCTACATTCATTATAATGTTCAGACTCTGAGCTTTCAAATGACACCTATTTTGTGTTGATGAAGGCAGTAACAGGACAGTCAATGACATTAATTAATCACCAGTAGATGCCTTATATACAGTATATATTCTAATGTATCACGTGTTTTATATAATCTGTGTATTTCTTCCTTCGTGTAGAACATTCATTATAGTCCATCTGCATGTTTTTGCAGACATACCTTAAACATACTGTATTGTATTATGCATGTTTTATATAACCTGTGAGAGTTCTTTCAGTGTTTTTAAGTATTGAGTACAGGTAAATTCTTAAGAAAGTCTACCTCAATTATAGGAAGTATATGCTGTTTGGTTTCTGTGTGATGGATGAATGATTTCCAGTATTTTGATGCACCACATTTAAACTATGAAAGTTAATTTCTTAAAGTGCTGGCCAAAATTCTCAAAAGTTTGGGCACACACGACCAGGGGGACATTATGCTAATCACATGCAAGAAAAGGAGAACTGAGCGTAAGACCCGCCCAAAGCCATATCTGATTGGTGGAAGCACTCAGAAGGAGTGATCAGATGGACATGGTTAAAACCCAATGACATGCATTTGCGCTTTTCCTTTTGCCATGGCTTTCGCTGGGATTCATGCGGACTTCTACCATCGTCCTGACAGCATGATATACCTCTTCAAGAACTCCCTCAAAATTAATCAACCTTCCTGTAAGAGCCGTCGTTGAACTTAGCCGAAGAAGATCCTCTCAAAGACCATTGCTTCAGCAACCTTATTGAGCCGCCGAGGAATAATCAGTAAACATAACTGTACAGGTGCTGGTCATATAATTAGAATATCATCAAAAAGTTGATTTCTCTAATTCCATTCAAAAAGTGAAACTTGTATATTATATTCACTCATTACACACAGACTGATACATTTCAAATGTTTATTTCTTTTAATTTTGATGATTATAACTGACAACTAAGGAAAATCTAATTCAGTATCTCAGAAAATTAGAATATTGTGAAAAGGCTCAATATTGAAGACACCTGGTGCCACACTCTAATCAGCTAATTAACTCAAAACACCTGCAAAGGCCTTTAAATGGTCTCTCAGTCTAGTTCTGTAGGCTACACAACCATGGTGAAGACTGTGTCCAAGCACATTAATAGAGAGGCGAAGGTAAGGAAAAGATGTGGTAGAAAAAAATAGTGTACAAGAGAGAGGATTGTGAAACAAAACACATCCGAAAATGTGGGGGAGATTCACAAAGAGTGGACTGCAGCTGAAGTCAGTGCTTCAAGAACCACTACGCACAGATGTATGCAAGACATGGGTTTCACTATTTCTTGTCAAGCCAGTCTTGAACAACAGACAGCGTCAGCAGCGTCTCGCCTGGGCTTAAGACAAAAAGGACTGGACTGCTGCTGAGTGGTGCAAAGTTATGTTCTCTGATGAAAGTAAATTTTGCATTTTCTTTGGAAATCAGAATCCCAGAGTCTGGAGGAAGAGAGGAGAGGCACACAATCCACGTTGCTTGAGGTCCAGTGTAAAGTTTCCACAGTCAGTGATGTTTGGGGCGCCATGTCATCTGCTGGTGTTGGTCCACTGTGTTTTCTCAGGTCCAAGGTTAACGCAGCCGTATACCAGGAAGTTTTAGAGCACTTCATGCTTCCTGCTGCTGACCAACTTTATGGAGATGCAGATTTCATTTTCCAACCAGACTTGGCACCTGCACACAGTGCCAAAGCAACCAGTACCTCCTTTAAGGACCATAGTATCCCTGTTCTTAATTGGCCAGCAAACTCGCCTGACCTTAACCCCACAGAAAATCTATGGGGTATCGTGAAGAGGAAGATGCGATATGCCAGACCCAACAATGCAGAAGAGCTGAAGGCCACTATCAGAGCAACCTGGGCTCTCATAACACCTGAGCAGTGACACAGACTGATCGACTCCATGCCACGCCGCATTGCTGCAGTAATTCAGGCAAAAGGAGCCCCAACTAACTATTAAGTGCTGTACATGCTCATAATTTTCAGTTGGCCGAGATTTCTAAAAATCCTATCTTTGTATTGGTCTTAAGTAATATTCTAATTTTCTGAGATACTGAATATGGGATTTTCCTTAGTTGTCAGTTATATTCATCAAAATTAAAAGAAATAAACATTTGAAATATATCAGTCTGTGTGTAATGAATGAATATAATATACAAGTTTCACTTTTTGAATGGAATTCGTGAAAAAAAATCAACTTTTTGATGATATTCTAATTATATGACCAGCACCTGTATATTATTACCATTGGCCACGGGACTGGCCAGAATTGGTAAAATACCCTAACCTCAATTTATCGGTGGACGAATAGTTGAGAAAGTGTTAAATATTAATTCTGAATCATTTACATATTAATTCGGTTCTTATTCACTGTAAATTCAAACACATTTGAGTTATATTGAGCCATGTTCCCTTACAGTATGTAGTCGTGGCCAAAAGTTTTGAGAATTCCATAAATATTAGTTTTCACAAAGTTTGCTGCTAAACTGCTTTTAGATCTTTGTTTCTGTGATGTACTGAAATATAATTACAAGCACTTCATACGCTTCAAAGGCTTTTATCGACAATTACATGACATTTATGCAAAGAGTCAGTATTTGCAGTGTTGGCCGTTCTTTTTCAGGACCTCTGCAATTCGACTGGGCATGCTCTCAATCAACTTCTGGGCCAAATCCTGACTGATGGCAACCCATTCTTTCATAATCACTTCTTGGAGTTTGTCAGAATTAGTGGGTTTTTGTTTGTCCACCCGCCTCTTGAGGATTGACCACAACTTCTCAATTGGATTAAGATCTGGGGAGTTTCCAGGCCATGGACCCAAAATTTCAACGTTCTGGTCCCCGAGCCACTTAGTTATCACTTTTGCCTTATGGCACGGTGCTCCATCGTGCTGGAAAATGCATTGTTCTTCATCAAACTGTTGTTGGATTGTTGGAAGAAGTTGCTGTTGGAGGGTGTTTTGGTACCATTCTTTATTCATGGCTGTGTTTTTGGGCAGAATTGTGAGTAAGCCCACTCCCTTGGATGAGAAGCAACCCCACACATGAATGGTCTCAGGATGCTTTACTGTTGGCATGACACAGGACTGATGGTAGCGCTCAACTTTTCTTCTTCTGACAAGCCTTTTTCCAGATGCCCCAAACAATCGGAAAGGGGCTTCATCGGAGAATATGACTTTGCCCCAGTCCTCAGCAGTCCTTTCACGATACTTTCTGCAGAAGATCAATCTGTCCCTGATGTTTTTTTGGGAGAGAAGTGGCTTCTTTGCTGCCCCTCTTGACACCAGGCCATCTTCCAAAAGTCTTGGCCTCACTGTGCGTGCAGATGCGCTCACACCTGCCTGCTGCCATTCCTGAACAAGCTCTGCACTGGTGGCACTTCGATCCCGCAGCTGAATCCTCTTTAGGAGACGATCCTGGCACTTGCTGGACTTTCTTGGATGCCCTGAAGCCTTCTTTACAAGAATTGAACCTCTTTCCTTGAAGTTGCTGATGATCCTATCAATTGTTGATTTAGGTGCAATCTTAGTAGCCACAATATCCTTGCCTGTGAAGCCATTTTTATGCAACGCAATGATGGCTTCAAGTGTTTCTTTGCAGGTCACCATGGTTAACAATGGAAGAACAATGATTTCAAGCATCACCCTCCTTTTAACATGTCAAGTCTGCCATTCTAACCCAATCAGCCTGATATAATGATCTCCAGCCTTGTGCTCGTCAACATTCTCACCTGAGTTAACAAGACGATTACTGAAATGATCTCAGCAGGTCCTTTAATGACAGCAATGAAATGCAGTGGAAAGGTTTTTTGGGATTAAGTTCATTTTCATGGCAAAGAAGGACTATGCAATTCATCTGATAACTCTTCATTACATTCTGGAGTATATGCAAATTGCTATTATAAAAACTTAAGCAGCAACTTTTCCAATTTCCAATATTTATGTAATTCTCAAAACTTTTGGACACAACTGTACCTGAGAGGTGATATCTGTGCTTGAGCTTCGGCTGTGTCCATCAGTGCACAGGCTATATAAGCCCTGAGTCCTTTTTCACAGCTTATTGTGATTAATAACACTAACGTATCAATTTTAATTAGTGCTGCAACGTAAAAATGTAACAGTTTAGAAAATCAATTTGTGTATCAATGCGAATAATTTTCCCCCTGCCCCTACCGCTCAGCGCGTCCTTGTATAGCGGAAAGATTCGCCTTCAGTGCAGATTGCCGACATTCAACAGGGCTTTAGTATTTTTTGGAGGGGTTTCCCCATAGCATTAGCTTCTTGATACAATGTCTCGCTCCCTCCTCTCAGGGAACCAGTGTTATGTTGAGCAACCAGAGATGTTTGATGTATGCAAAATAAGTCTGATAATTTATCACTGTACCTTGATGCACCTTTTGCTTGGCAGGGGCTGGTTATTGATAATCTTGACAATGACTCCACTCACAAACTTGGGGCCAGAAGAGGGCTCTTTCTTAACTGTATCCTTACAAGCTTTGGGAAGAAAATAAACAGGTAAATGGCAAGATTTATTCACAGAAAAGATGCATCAACAAAAGAAACTCACAAGCATTGTTGTTATTCTCTTTAATCTGTGCGATGTCACAGTTCACCGACTTCTGGTTGATCTGAGAGACTGACTGCTTCAGACTGGCCATGCAGCGCTTCTGCAGTGTCAGGTACTCCTGCTTCAGGTCCAACCACTCTTTTCTGATAGTTGAACAGGGGGGCACAGATCCCTCGTGAGCATGTAGATAATATTTTGACTAAACAGAACATCTCACTAAATAGATAATTTGAATCTTGCTGAGATTCATTAAAAAAACCACCAAACAAAAAAGGAATACAGTGTTGCTTACTTTGAGAGGACTCGAAGGGGGATGACCTCTTCCCCTGTTTTCAATCGCTCCTTGAGCTTCTTCTTTCTTTTCCTCTTGGACTTCAAAACAGAATCATCTTTCTTTTCAGAGTCTACCTGTTCCTCATTCTTGCTCTCAGATGACAAATCTATGCAACAAAAGAACAAATTATTATAAGTAGCACCAGAAAATGTGAGTGAAGTGATGATGTGTTACGCTCCACTCAATATTCTGCTCTGTGCCAGTGTGCTCCATGCCCAAGTGAACACTCCACTCAAATGAATTTCGCTCCAACATGAAATTTCTCTGCACTGTACATATTTTCATTTAATTAATTTCTTGAATAAATGTCTCAATTACAGTAGGCCTATAGATAAGTTATGATATGTGGCTTTAAAGCAATATACTATAAAAAGTGGTATAAATACGACTTGACTGAAGTGCCAAACTGCAGGGTGGTATTCCAGAAAGCAAGGTTAACTTACCACCACATATACCCTGAACTCTCCAAACCTTGCTTACTCTAGGTATGCTGGTTCTAAAAACGCATCAGGGAGAAAGTTCAGACAACCCAGAGTATATTCCCAGTTAACTCACAAGACATTCTCAACCGAGCGACGAATCTATGATTCACCATGGAAACAGAGTAAGAAAAAGTGCGCCATTCTACTTCAGTCTTCTTTTGTTTAATGGCAATTTAGATAACCTACTTGGTGTACGTCGCCACCTATTTGGTTTGATTTTTTTCAATCTTTTTATTGAATAAGTAATCTTTATTCACAGAGAATAAGAATTATATTGTTTGTTTAATGCTAAATAAACATCAAATCACAAGATATCACATATGTATTTTATTTTAGAAATTATAGTATAGAAAATGTCCTGTTATAAAAAGGATTAATTGAAAAATTGTGATTACAATAAAATAAATACATTTATTAGAATTTAATAAACATTTAACTACTATATAACTATATATATATATATATATATATAGAGAGAGAGAGAGAGAGAGAGAGAGAGAGAGAGTTAAATGTTTATATATAAATAAAGCACTATTATATGAATTGTATAATATAATGTTTTATGTATAACTGTAACTATAACAAATTTAGTTACACTAATATAACTATATTAATTAAATAACATGCGTCTGAATACCTCTTAAGCAAACTAACACAGGAACATAACCTGTTCTGGAGCAGAGAGAGTAAGTTGCTTTGTCCTGATAAAGGACAGCCTTGCCTTATACCTCTGTGAACTAACACTGGACAACTTAGCCCACCTCCAACCTTTGACAGTGCAGAAGCTCCAGTTTGATCCAAGAGATCACATTTTTCACCAAATCCAAATGCTTTAAGAGTTTCAGATAAATAACAAAGATCAACTTTATCAAAGGCTTTCTCTTGGTCAATTGACAGAAAACCTACATCCTCATTACAAGCATTTGCTAAATTCACAATATCACGCAGAAGAAAAAGATTGTCCATTATGTTATTAATGATTTTCATTAAGAGAACAATACTCTAAACAATTTTTTAGTCTATTTGAAAGACACTTTGCAAGAATTTTATTATCAGTACATAGTAACGATACTGGTCTCCAGTTTTTTTAACAGTCCAATGTCACTTTTTTTTGTTAGGCTAATAAAGATAAAATCGCTCTTCTACAACTGGTCGGCAATTCATTTTTCCTATGAGAAATTCTAAAAACATTGATTATATCCTTTTGCAAAAGAGTCCAGAATTGCTTATAGAATTCAGAAGGAAGTCCGTCAATACCAGTTTTTTCACAGCCTGTGATATTTCATCTGGTTGAATATCAGCATCAAGCCATTGTCTCTGCTCATCAGTAAGCTTTGGCAAAGCTCTTAGTATGTCCTCCATGCAATTAATGTCACAGTCTCTAGCTTTGAATAAATCAGTATATAAGTCCTTTGCATGGTTTCTCTTTCTTTTGAATTAGTTGTTAAAGTACCATCTGGTAGTTCCAAATGTAACATAAATTTTCTTTCTCCTTCTTTCCGCTCCAGATTTAAAAAAAAAAAAAAAAAAAAACGGACTTGGAGCATCCATTTCTCGTACTGAAGAAAAACGAGCTCTTTTGCTCTTTCGTTGAACAGAGATGCCAAAACAGTCTTTTTTTCTATTAATTGATCCACTTCTTCTGAATTTCTCAATAATTCCTTCTTCAATTTCAGTCATTTCTCTTTCAAGAACTTTTATAGTGTTCTTTACAAGTCTATTTGAGTGGGCTGTATAGTTCTGACAAAACATTCTTATTTGTGCCTTCCCACCAGTGCACTGCATCTTCAGTCACTCTTTTGTTCTTGCCATTTAGACCAAAACAACAACAACTCAAACTTCTCACAAAATACAGCATCATTCAATAATTTCAGATTAAAATGCCAATAATAACTAGACACCTGTGACCTTTTTAAAATCATTTCAATCAGGCACAAATAATGATCAGTAAAACCATTTGGAAAATGATTCTTTTAGAATTATGTTTACTTATAATAAACCAATCCAACCACGCAGCACTACATATGATCATGAGAGGCTTTGAGCCATGTATATTGTTTCACTGTTGGGTGTTTCACCCTCCACACATCAAATAAGTCATATTTTCTTATAATACCGCTTAATGAATTAGCAGACTGGGGACGAGATTCCTCACCATTTCAGTCTAATGTGAAATCTAAAGTACAATTCCAGTCACCTCCAAGAACTATAGAAGCATTATCAAAATTTTGTAATTCATTAGTTAATTTTGTAAACAAATTTACTCTTTCGGCTCCATTTTTTGGAGAATAAACATTAATAAAAAGAAAAGGAAACCCCATTATCTCTACCAGCACCATCAAGATTCTGCCCTTTTTGATCTCATAAAAAAATACATTAGATATACTAAGCTTCTTTGAAAACAAAATTGCAACACCTCCACTTAGATCTTAGATTCGAGCCATGACTTAAAAAGATCTTACCCTCCCACCCTACCACATTTTCCATTCTACTTCATTACTAAAATCACTGGGTTTCTTGCAAAAAAATATGTCCATGTGTTTGTTTTGAATTAATTCATCAAAAGCAGCTCTTTTTTAATAACCCCTTCCTCCATTAATGGTAATTGTCCCCATTTTTATGCTCTCCATAAGAAGAGAAAAAATAGAAAGACAAACAAGCAGAAAAGAACAGACAGAAAATAGCACCCTTTGTGATTTAACCACTACTTGTGTTACTTTTTAACCCATTTTTTCGCTTTTCGTAACCGTCTAAATCTTTTCCTTCGGCTCAATTCTTCAAATCCTACATTCTTCGGTGTTTTAACTGCAGATCTCAGGAATCTTTCAACATCAGGAAAAAAACTCTTAACATCAAAAGGTTTCATCCAAGAAATCATTCATTTCCTTCACTGTATATAACTGATCATCACCACTTTGAGAAAAAATGTCAGACATTTCTGAAAGACTATCATCATCACTTATCTCCTCTATTTCAGCACCTCTATCAACAACCTCAGCAGTATTCTTATGATCATTTCCGTTTCCAATTTCATCTTCACATTGAGCAGCACTCACCTCAGTTTCTACAACTCTCTCACCTCCAATATTACAATGTTCTGCATTTGTTTTTTCACATCTTACATCATGATCATCCTGTGCTTTCTGGTTCATCTCCCTTCTTTTCAGTTTCATCTAAATTATTCCTTATGCAGTCTCTCTCACCATTATTCTCCTTTGACCCATTTGGCCCCACCATTGCCTTTGACCCACTCTGTCCTGCCGTTTCATTTTCCAATTCATTTTATGAGGACACGCATTTTTTTCATGCCCCATTTCACCGCATTCAAAACATTTTCAACTTCCATGTAGGACTTGCCTTCATACACAACTCGAAAAGAAATGTCAAGAGTCGTTGAATCTAGAAACAAACACTTGACGCCTAAAAGACGTAACATGTTTCAGTGATTTGTTGTTACATCCTAGTGGAACCATCTTAATTCCACTAGCAATTTTCCCAAATCTCACCAATTCCTTTTCAATATCATGATTGGGTATGAAAGGCTGACAATTTGATATTGTTACACGGCTCCAGCGAGCCACCAGCAGAGAAATGACGGTATAAACGGCACTCACCCAAATGCCGCTCTCAACCAACAGATTCGTTAGGTTCCGCTCCTTTGAAAAGATCACGACGGCCTTATTCATCCATGAAGCAGAAACAATGTTATTATACTCCACCTGTTCGCTCATTGCCACGAGCACTTCTTCTACAGAGACGCCAGCCTCAGGTACACATCTAACTCCATGACGAAGTGAGAGAGGGGAGCCACACCCGCTCAGGTGAGCCTCCATCTCAAACACCCGCCACGAGGTTGAGCAAAGAACAAACACACCCAATACTATCTTACGAAAAAACAAAATTGTAGTCAGAAAGAAAAGAAAAAACCCTAATTACAGAAACCTTAACCAAAGCTAGAAAAAAGACAAATCACATTTAGATCGCTCCTCTTACCTGTGAGATACTCACAAACCCCAAACTCCTGAGAGAGAGATTCTGAAGACATTTTAAAGAAAACAAATATATTGATCTGAAATATAGTACATTCATTTTAAATTCATTCAGGTTCAATTACCAAACGTACAATTTTAATTTAGGTCAAAAAATGATTTTACAAGATATGAGACTTATTCAGAAACTCCATATTCAAACCAAAACATTTGATTTTCTATTTTGAATATTCCTATAAATATTTAATTCGTCTATAAAAATTCCAGAGCAAATTACATAATGTTCTTTGTGCAAACTCAAGAAATGTAATCAATCTTAATGCAAATGTCTGTGATTGCTGATGTCGTATTATCCAAAGACTTCTCTTCATTTGTTTTTTGACCTCCCAGAGCTATCATTTGTGCACCAATCTTATGCACCAAAAAGCATGCTTTCATTTAATTTCAATATGCGTGGTATACGATGAAATGATAAAATTAATAAATGGAGCCAAATCACAGAACCTGTAAAGACGATTTTAAAATCGGCCTCAAGTAAGAGGAAGACACGCGCCTAGATTTTTCTGCTTACTTATGCAAGTTTATTTTAAACAGCCACTTTTATAAAATCATGTGGAAATTTACTTAAATAGGGGTTCAATAAATAAAAAAAATAAAAAAAATCACAAACACAGCACATGACCTTCTATAACGCCCATGTCCAGACAACACAAACTCTCCTGTGTCAAAAAACAACAACAAAAAACAGATGTTAGCCTTGTCTGAATCAGCACATGAAATCATGAAAAGGTATCAGGTAATAACGAACTCAAACGGCATTTAGAAAACTAGTCCGAATAGTGCTATAGTGTCATGGTTTAGTTTCAAATGAGTATGAAGTTAACATTCACAGTTAATTAGGGTTAAAGAGCACTAATCAAGACAGACAGAGATACACTTTGTCCACAAAAGTGGAAATTTTACCACAAAAATGCATTCAACATCGTCACATAAAAGACAAGGAGTAACACAGCCACCCCTCAAACTCAGTTACAAGCATTTAAAAACAAATAACATTTGATACAAGGTTGCCTTAAACGCCTTTTTGATGGTTAAAAACTGGAATTTAAAATTCAAAGGATGAGAACAGTCTTCAATAATAACCTGTTCTTTTTGTTTGACTCTTGTTTGATAGATTTTATTCAATTGTCTTTGTGGTTGTCCTATAATTGCACTAGCAATTTTAACTACTCTCTTTAACTAGTTTTTGCTTTTCTTTAGCTGGCAATAGTCCACACACCAGTCATTAAAACCTATAACACTCTCGACAAGATAAGCCACCTCAAAATCATTAGTATGTTGTCCCACACCAAAATGTTGTAAGCTCCTGAAATTATACAATTTCAGCATTGCTTTTTTAAAAACAAACTCAACATTTCCAGCAAGTGCCAATTTACCATCAATCAATGTTCCTATACATTTAAAACTTCCAACCGTCTCTATTTTTAATCCATCAAGTATCAAAGGTTCTAACCCTTCAAAAAAAATCGAGTTCATTCCTACTAATGATCAATTCCTTGCTTTTATTCATATTTAATCACCAATGAACTCAATTTAAACCAGCTTTGAAGCAAATTTATGCATCTCCTTCTGTTTCAGCTTTACTCAACCAGCCAACAAGTGCCATATCGCCCACAAGCTAAAATCCTAACATAATTAGTATGCTGAATATGTTCAACTACAAAATCACATACGGTTATAACAGAACCATCAGTGCCCCTCTTTCTCCTATTGGCAAACTGAAGGGGTCTAAATCTTTAACCACAATGTTCCAAACATGCCTTGCAAATATTGGTTGCACACATTTACCTAACATGGAAGTTATTGTTATCGCTCTAAAATCTTTAAACTGATTAGCATTAGATATTTTACATACTAGAACAATCTTTGATTCCTTCCATGAATTTGGAACCCCCTTACAATTTAAGAGCTAGAACAATCGGGTAAGGAAAAGTCTATTAACACATGACCCTTTAGCCCATCTCGGATAGGTGCTTTATTTGGCTTCATGTTAGCAAGACTGGATGCCATTTCATACTCCTTAAGCTTAATAGCCTATTTTGCCAGAATATTAAGACAGATTCCCTCACATTCGGTAGTACACTTCCCCCTATCAAACCTAGTAAAGAAAACATAAATCTTCTACAGAATTCACACCTTCAGCGAGTCAAATATGGACTTTTTTTACGGGTGAAGTAACAAAACGAACCAATGATAAAATATTAAAATCTCAAGATCGAGTACTCTTTGACTATAAATGTCCATTAGGTCAAAAAAAGTAGTACTCTATGGTTTACGTATCATTAGAAGGAGTCATTGAGTATGTACAGAAAGTTCATGATCGAGGACTCTTTGGAAAGAAAAAATTGAGAATTAAAAATGAGCAAATCTGTTTAAACGAACCCCCAATTTTGTCAAAAGGTGGTGCTGTAGAGGCCCTCCTCCCTGCCCATTTCTAAAGATTTGCCCAAATGGATGACAATCCTAACACGTGTCGAGTTTCATGCAATTAAAGTATGCTAAGAGTCTCAAAAGCATCCAAAACAATCCCTGAAGTTTGACATGTTGCTATGGCAACAGTGTTTGAAAAACATCAAATTCTTTTCACAGGTCTACATTCACCATGTCTTGACATTATTCTAATGAAGTTTGAAGCAAATTGGGTAAAAATAAGAGGGTGATCTCAAAGCATTTTTAAAGTGACAGTTGCTGTTGCCTGTTGGTGGCGCTATAACTTTGACTCAAAATAGTCACATTCATGTGATCGGCCTCCTACAGTGAACACACTGCTGAAGTTCAATCAAAATCAATCAATGTATGCAGAAGTTCTCACACTTCCCGTTTTCCTTATCTCGCCATAAATTTGTTGCCTCGTCACGGCCAAACCATTCGAGATATAAAAAAATCCGCTTGTAATTTAGCATCCTCAAAGTCTTGACTTCATGCTGACCGAGTTGGGTGGTGATCAGATTAATCGCCTAGGAAGAGTATATCAAATTCCAGAGGATGCATTTTTCAAACAACCCATAATAGTCGACTTCCTGTTGAGCTAGTGTATAACTTAGAGCACGAAAGTTGTTAGGCCCTATGAGGTCTATATGTACCACGTTTCATATTAAATGCTAGCGCATTTGATATATGGACCAAGTTTTCGGACACCATTAAAGGGGGCGCCATAGAGCCCCTTTGCCACACCCAGGCCTTGGGCTCTAATAATTAAAGCTGAATGAAAGAGCCTTCGCACCCAGGCTCACCGCTACCCGCTGGCCTTAAGAAAACAGTGAAGGACATGCATTTGAGTAAAAGCAGGAGAATTATGGCAAAATCATTTCAAAGTGCCACACTTCCTTCTGCCACCAAGTGGCACTTTAAACTGAATATTGCCATGCAGATGTCTTTAGACCAGGACTCTTATCAAACATGTGAAGTTTGGGGCAGTTCACACATTGTATGCCTAAGTTATAACAGTTTCCTCTATCATGGCGAAACACCCGACTTTATCAGTCCGCCATGGACACACCCTTCAACAAAAATCTTTGCAAGCCTAAGGCCTTAAGAATAGACATTGCAGTGCAAGATGAGCATTTGTGGTTAAAAATTACATAAATATATGACTGTTGAATATATATATATATATATATATATATATATATATATACATATATATATATATATAAAATATAAATTGTATTTACTTTTTAAGAAAATGGCTGATAGTTTCACTAGTTAAGACCCTTATTCCTCAGCTGGGATTGTGTAGAACCCTTCGAAACTGCACTGAAGCCACAATTTGGACCTCCCACCCAGTGAACCCCACCATATGGACAAAAATACTGGAATGTTTTCCTCAAAAACTTTAAATTCTTTTCGACTAAAGAAAGAAAGACATGAACAACTCGGATGACATGAGGGTGAGTAAATTATCAGGAAGTGATAATCATTGAGCCACTGGCTACTTTGCTGGCAATGGAGGCCTCACTAAGCTATCGGATTTCATCAATAATCTTAATTCGTGTTCTGAAGATGAATGAAGGTCTTACGTGTATGGAACGATATGAGGGTGAGTAATTAATGACAGCATTTTTATTTTTGGGTGAACTAACCCTTTAAGATGCATTTTGGTCGATCAGATCACAAGTGGATGATGCTAAATACAGGTGTAAATAGGGTCTAAAAGGTTTTGAGCTTGTCCACTTTTGATCACTTCTAGAGGTACTCAAATGCATTCCACCAGATTGCAGATTTGTAGATGTTCATGTGGTCAAATGTGTTCGAACAGGCACAAAAGACCACCAACTTTACGCCGAATGACTTAATGCATAAACATTATGGGAAGGGCACTAGCCAGACAGGCAATAGTGTGTATATTGTATACTTCATTTTTTTAAACCGTTGAATAAAAATAAATATTTCAGAGAATCTACCTTTCATCTCACCCTCCTTATTTTCCTCTTCTACTTTTCTCATTTTGGATGGCATCTCATCTTGTCCTTCTCCGGTTGTTGCCTCAAGACTGCAGGATCTTCGTCTTTTCTTCTCAGCTTTCTTGCTTGCTGTGCTTGTCAGTATTACAGGTTTTTCCATTTTAGATTCATCTTCTGATTGTTTCTTCAGCTCATTAGTAACCACAGTCTCCAACGTGCCTTCTCTGTCCATCTTATTTTCTTCTATTTCTTCAGCAGCACCGTTTTTAAGCTCACTTCGAGATCTTTTTTTCTTCTTTTTATTGCCATCCTCTTCATCACCTAAAAGGAAAAAAAAATAAATGTGTTGGATCACTTAAGATAGTGATGGCAGAAAGACACCAACTGCTCTCTTTCATGTTATACTGTAATCTTAAGCATTAAATATATTCATTCTACATTAGGAATGTAACGATGCACCCCGAACCGGTTGAAATTCGATTAAAATGTGGGACAATTCAAGTCAGTTGAGATGCTAAATGAATCATGATACATTTGGGGGAGTTTAAATTAATCTGGTATGAATCTGAGGGGAACTGACTGTCTTCAGAAAAGTTTAGGTGGCATTTTCATCTTACCTCAGTACAATGCATTTTAAAGTGGTGCATTTTGCAATGCATTTTGCCGCTGTTCGATAAGCGCCACCTGCTGGCGGTGAATTTGAGTTATCGTGCAGCCTGTCTGCTTTTAAGTTCATGTTGTAGCACAATTTCACAAAGCTTAAGTCAGACCGTTGTGTTTTTGCTTAAAACTTTGAAATAATACAATCTAATTTAAATCAAAAACTGCTCATGCTGCTAGGATCGTAATTACGGGGGACACTACAGGCAAAAACACTTTTTTTCATGGACCTGTCAATTTTCTTTGGACTTACAAAAAAACAAACATACAAAATACACTTAAGTGTATATTTTATAGTACTTTATTTGCGTCTGTAGATTGCATTTACGGTGAATATCTATAAAGGTCATATTCATATCCATTTTCTGAAAGTTTTTACAGAGGTATTTGTTGATACACAGGTGCATCTCAAGTTACAATGTCGTGGAAAAGTTCATTCAGTAATTCAACTCAAATTGTGAAACTTGTGTATTCAAAGCACACAGATTGAAATAATTGAGGTCAAGGGTTCTTTTAATTGTGATGATTTTGGCTCACATTTAACAAAAACTCAAATCTCAACAAATTAGAATACTTAAGACCAATAAGAAACAAAATAACATTTTTAGAGAATTGTTAGTCTTCTGGAAAGTATGTTCATTTAGTGTACATGTACTCAATACTTGGTAGGGGCTCTTTTTCCTTTAATTACTGGCCCAATTCGGCATGCCATGGTGCTGATCAGTTTGTGGCACTGCTGAAGTGTAATGGAAGCCCAGGTTTCTTTGAAAGTGTCCTTCAGCTCATCGGCATCTTTTGGTCTCTTGTTTCTCATTTTCCTCTTGACAACACCCCATATATTCTCTATGGGGTTCAGGTCTGGTGAGTTTGCTTGCCAGTCAAGCACACCAACATCATGGTCATTGAACCAACGTTTGGTGCTTTTGGAAGTGTTGGCAGGTGCCAAATCCTGCTGGAAAATGAAATCAGTGTCTTCAAAAAGCTGGTCAGCAGAAGGAAGCATGAAGTGTTCCAAAATATCTTGGTAAACGGGTACAGTGACTTTGGTTTTCAAAAAACACAAAGGACCAATACCAGCAGATGACATTGCACCCCAAATCACCACAGACTGTGGAAACTTAACACTGGACTTCAAGCAAGTTTGGCTATGAGCTTCTCCACCCTTCCTCCAGACTCTAGGACCTTGGTTTCCAAATGAAATAGAAAAATTGCTCTCATCTGAAAAGAGGACCACTGGGCAACAGTCCAGTTCTTCTTCTCCTTAGCCCTGGTAAGATTCCTCTGATGTCGTCTGTGGTTCAGGAGTGGCTTAACAAGAGGAATAAGACAACTGTAGCCAAATTCCTGTGTGGGGGGGCTCTTGATGCATTGACCCCAGCCTCAGTCCATTACTTGTGAAGTTCACCCAAATTCTTGAATTGATTTTGCTCGACAATCCTCATAAGGCTGCGACTCTCTCGGTTGGTTGTGCATCTTTTCTTAAAAACTTTTTCCTTCTACTCCATTTTCTGTTAATATGCTTGGCTACAGGACTCTGAACAGCCAGCGCCAGCTTATTTGGCAATGAATGTCTGTGGCTTACCCTCCTTGTAAAGGGTGTCAATGATTGTCTTCTGGAGAACGGTCAGGTCAGCAGTCTTCCCCTTGATTGTGTAGCCTAGTGAACCAAACTGAGAGACCATTCTGAAGACTCAGGAAACCTTTGCAGGTGTTTTGAGTTGGTTAGCTGATTGGCATGTCATCATATTCTAATTTGTTGAGATAGTGAATTGGTCGGTTTTTGTTAAATGTACTCCAAAATTATCACAATTAAAATAACCAAGGACTTAAACTACTTCAGTCTGTGTACACTGAATTTATTTAATACATGAGTTTCCCAATTTGAGTTGAATTACTGAAATAGATAAACTTTTCCACAATATTCTAATTTATTGAGATGCCTTAAAAAAAAAAAAAAAAGGTGAAAATTAACTTTTTTCTGGCTGTTGATAGCATTTTGTGATTTATGATGAAGGATAAAAATAGATATCCAAAATTCCTTCAGTAAATTGACTTTATGATGTCAAAAAGAAATAAGAACTTTGAACTTGACTTCATCCAATATTCAATTTTTTGTTCTAGAAATGCATGCAAATGAGCACATATTTAATTAGATAACACCTCATTTGCATATTGATCATAACATTTCAGAAAGATTTTAATACAAAAAAGGTTTGCAATACTTAATGTAATCAATCAGCTGGGGAAGTATAGTGATATCTAATAGTTAATGTTTTTTACCCCTGGGGTGTTTTGCCTTAAAATGCAGTGGATGACTAACTTTAAACAGCTACACATAGTTCAGCCTGTCAGAGCAAACATGTACTCATATGAAGCGATTTTTTTATTATTCAATTTTATATTTTTTTTTTCTTCAAAAAAATTTGCGAGAAAATCATATTGTGAAACCAGTATAGTTACATCCCTAATGTACGTAAGGCATATCAATGTGCTACCTTGCGTCTCCTGGACAGCAGCAAAGGGGATAGTCTTTTTATTACGAGTCTTGGGGAAGATTCCTGGTTTCCTTGGAGCATCTTCTGGAGGATTGTTCAGCATCTGTCATTTCAACCAACACACCATTCATTGGAATTGTACTGTATTGTATTGCTGTATTATTACCAAATTTCTGTATGTATAATCCCTACACTACAGTCTAGCATATGTTATTGTCTTTTCAATAGCAGCCCAGAGTCTGGGTTTGTTGTCGGAAGGCTCGATATGGTATCACAATCTAATACCGAAATACCGATACTGTACAGGGTCTAAATTTTGGCGTGGCAATTGCGCATAATTTCACTCATTCTCGCAGGTTTCGCATTAACAAAGTGAGAAATTATCGCAAAAATTTATTAATAAATTAATTAACAGATTATCAAATCAGTTTAAAAAATTTCTTGTGAAGTAATTTCAGCAATACTTTCTCTCCCCTCTCTCTTGCTTCTGGCTTCCCGTCTGTTCTATGCAAGCGAGCTGTGCGCTGCGTGTTTTGGACAACTGACAGAAATCACTTGCCCACATCTTTTAAAACCTTGCCAACTTGAACATCCCAGCGATTTTATCATTCAGTAGTAACATTCTTGGGAGCTCTTTGAGAGATGGTTTCTTTGCGCTTATACAAACACATGCACACGAGCCACCATAGAGCTTGCGCATTCCAAATTGAGTTGTTTTACCTTAAACTGTCAAATACACACAAAATTGTCAAAATGACCGTCTTAACTGACTGTTTATGTGAATACTCACTATCTCATGTGAATTTAAATAGTTTTAATATTAATCAGAATTGCATGTGCCTAAAATAGCTGTCTGTCACTAAATAACGTTTGTAACTATAATTTAATGGTGAGGATTTACCCATTTACTGTATTAAAAGTGACCATCCAGTATTGTTACAGTACTACATTTGATTACTTTATTCAATTTCTGTAACTAACAAATCTATACCTGATTAATATTGTTAGAACTCGCTAAACTTAAGAGCAAACATTATGAGAATTAAACACCATTTGATCAAATGCACGCTAGGGCTTTCGTGTTATCTAAATGTGATATGATCTTGTACATGCGTTGATCAGTGTTAAAAGAAAATAAACGTCTAAATTAGATCGTTTGAATGACGTACTGCCCTGTCGTTCTCATATCGTCTTGTTTAAGTCAGGATGAGTAAGTGACAGATGCTTGGCAAAGTTTGATGGTTCTTCATCATTTTTATAAGCAAAGTAATTCCAAATTATACGTCTACTGCTCTTGTTACTTATTAGTTTTAGGCGTGTTGAGTGAGATTCAACTGCTTTATCCATTTTGTTCCTCTATGTTGTCACATTTGCCGGTTTTGTGTCAGTTTGGGTAGCGGTGACCTTCAGAACAGCAGCATTTACCGAAATCAGCAAAATCATATCGTACCATTTGAAAGAAAATATATACACCGGTATTTTCCCAATACGGGTATACCATGCATCCCTAGTTTGTTGGATCCTTTTTGTCCAAAACTAAATTGCCACTTTCTGAAATATCAATATAGTACAATTATTAATAGCATGTTACCTGAATAGCCATCTGTGCTTGTTCTTCTGTCTCAAACTCCACAAATGCAAACCCTTTGGGGTCTCCTGTGGACTTGTACCTGGGGATACTAACATAAACCACATTTCCACACTTGCTAAACACTCGCTCTAGCCAAACATGAGTGATCATCTTTGGCAACAGCTCCTGAAACAAACACAACAGTTTCACATTAAAGGGTTAGTTCAACCAAAATTGAAAATTCTGTCATTTATTACTCACCCGTGTGTCGTTCCACATCTGTAAGGCCTTAATTCATCTTTGGAGCACAAAATAAGATCTTTTTGAAGTTTGAGAGATTTCTTTCTCTCCATTGAGATCCAACACAACTACCACTCCATGGTCCAGAAAGTTAGGAAAAAGAAATCATTACAATACTCCATGTGACTCCAGTGGCTTAAACTCAGTTTTATGAAGCAACACAAGTGCTTCAAATAAAAAAAGAAAATAAAAATTACCACTCTACGCATGCTCGTTGACACAAGTTGACTCGCTTTGGATAATATTTTGTAAATAAAGTGGTAAATCATGTTTTTGTTTTTCACATGGAGTACTTTGATGATGTTTTTTCCTACTTATCTGGACCTTGGAGTGGCAGTTGCATTGGATCTTTATGGGTAGACAGAAACCACTCAGACCTTGTCGAAAAGATCTTAATTTGTTTTCTGAAGATGAAAGAAGGCCTTACGGATGTGGAAGGACACAAGGGTGAGTAATAAATGACAGAATTGACATTTTTGGGTGAACTAACGCTTAAGGGAGTATACATTGAAACTAAAAATAGCATAAAAGTAAAACAATGTGAAATTAATTTGCGATCAATTACCACATAAACTGTGCAGCTGTCCACATCTTTTGGGCTTTGACTAAGTGGATCCTTTCGTCGTACATGTGTTCCCTCAAGATTTACCTAAGGACACAACAGTTTCTGTGATTCTTTGTGCACGAATCAGAATTAAATTCCTCCGATAAAGTGAAAGAAAATGGATGTTATGCAAATGCAAACCGTACCTCTACTATTGCCGAACTTGTGAGAGCTCTGGCTATCAATTTGGCATCCGTAGTCAATTTTTTCATTCGATTGAATGACATCAACACAGAAATGTCAATATCTGTATAAAAAGATTAAGTGAATCATGCATGTATTAAGTATATGACGAGGTCTGAGCATACAACTGATACATACATCCATCTGGTGACCGTTCAATCAAATTTTTCAGGAATTTGTCCTTGTGAAGGTTCCCATCACTAAACCAGAAGTCCACCTGCTTTTTCACATCAGCCAGCAGCTGTTTCACGCGAGATCTCTTCTTTTTCTCGCTCTCTTTCTTCTCGGTGAGGTTTGCAGAGGTGGTATTCCCTCCTGAGGGAATCTCTGCGTCCATCATATTGCTGTGGCTGTTAGCTAGAAGTCATTACAAGAGATGTCAATTCACAGAACCAATTATGTCGAGCTGAGTGACTAAGTCACGCTTTCATATTCTTACCTTACCTTATCGTTTCCTTTGTCGACTTAAATAAACAAAAAATGATCTATTTACACTACCACAGGCACGCTCTCGGATACGGATTCGCTTAATAACAAGCTTCACGGACTTCTAAACTGTTTTTACTTACACAAACGTAAGACGGCCGTGCACAAATCTACAACATTGAACCCTTGCTGCATGTTTGATAGTTGTTCATTGTTTAAAAGTCGGGTCAAACACACAAAGTTCGCACTTCGCGTCGCATAAAGGTGACGTCGATGTGTCCGCCGGTGTTATTTCTTCTTCTTTGACGTTTTATGGCCGTTGGCAAACCAGCTTTTGGTGCATATTCTGCCACCTACTGAGATGAGGTGACGGTGTTGTTTGAGATGCGCCTCGCCTTAAATGTAGGCTGGTATAAACTAGTGATGTTACGCTCTGTGCCGAGAAATACTGTAAGCTTTTAGTGAAGCGCGTATCGAGGCTTGTATCGGTTTAGACCGATGACGTCAGAGATGACGTATGAAGCCTCGCTTCTGCCTGAGTGGTTCAGTAAGCGGTTCGAATCCTGCCGCGAAATTTTGACAGCTATATAAACCCAGGGCCCGGTTTTTCAAAAGGTTTAATCCGTATAAAATTGATCCGGATTTAGTAATCCTTTTTTTGCGATCCGTGATCACATAATCCAGCTTACTTTTGGAGCCAGTTTTTTAAAGCAACATCGGATTGGCTCAATCTGATCCGAATAGGAACTTTTCAGGATCACCAAATCTGGATAACCCGTGCTGGATAACCAGTGCTCAAACAGGATAGGAAATCACAATGTAGAAATATAGATATGTAAAGAGCTACAAGTAGAATAGCCAGTGTGGGGTCAATATAAGTTTATTTTTATTTGCATTCTGCCAGAACGAGCAAACAGGACGTCCAACAAGGGACGCAATAGTTAGACACTATTTCTGATTTGGATTTGTTTTGGATTTCAAAAATCATTGATTGCCATTCTTTGCATTTTTTTTGGTTATTCTGTAATCATTGCATGCATCACTAATAAATATTCTAAAAACAAAAATATTTTCGATTGTGATGAATATATATATCAATTAGTGACAGAATTAAATGTATTGTTTTTGCTCAATTTTGACAGCTGTTTGGGGGATTATTTTATGAGGCCAAACTCTTTCTTCTTTCCTGTAGGCCTATACTGAAAGGCTGAATACGTTAAAGCCTGCCTAATCACTGTAGCCTGACGGATGAACAAATGAAATTAAAACCTTATGAATAAATAGGATATCTTGTAAGATACTGCATGATCCAAATATAGTATTATTTGATACGTTTTTAACGTTTTCATTACATTTTGACCATGAAATCCACGCTGAATCCACCCAATTGATGGGATCAGTTTAATCCAGATTTTTTGGATCGAAGTGATCCAAATCCTACAAAAAAGTTCTGAAAAACCCAAACTAAAGGTTTGATCCGGATCAAAACCAAGATTGGATTACATGATCTAATCCGATTATGTAATCCGTTTTTTCTTTTGAAAAACACATTTTCAAGATTTGATCCAATCCGTTATCCAAAATCCTAGTGGATTACTTTTGAAAAACCGGGCCCAGGGGATCCCATCAAGATGTGTGGTTGTGATAGAGGTGAGTTTTGGGTTTTTTGACTTTTGATAGTTTTGCTTGTTGTTTCAATGGAGCCAGCAAGAAAGAGAAAGACTTCCCCTGTATGGGAATTTTTTGATCAGATTTCTTTTAACAAAGTAGGCCTACATACATTTCATATAAATGCATCCTATAGGTTATATATACATATATAAATTAGAATAATATTTTATTTAAAGGTGAAGTGTATGTTGTGCTCCAAGGAATTGTGGTACAATAATAACACTTCATCTATGTTCAGGCATTATCGGGCCTTGCATGAAAATAAGGAGGGAAATGGAGGTGTGCCCATCCAAGGTGTGTCATTGCAAATATTACAAAATAATAATATATTCTTCACTTTTGTAAATCAATACAATTAAAGCAAAGTGTGTTTAATTTACACAGCTTCTCTTATTTCTAGCTACCACAAAACAAGAGCTGGATGAGGCCCTGGTCACAAAGATTGTGAAGGACACACAGCCATTTAGTGTTGTGGAGGATGGTAGATTTAGGGACTTTGTTCACAAACTAGACCCAACCTATGTTCTTCCAACAAGACAGGTGTGTAGGAGCACGTATTAAGCAAAAGATTATTATAATATTGCATTTGGCAGTTAAGCACAGCTTTTCCTTTTCTTTTCCTTTCCTTTAGGCTGTAAAGGCCATGGTGGAGGCAAAATATGCTGAGTCCAAGGAGAAGGCCAAAGCTGAGGTGAAGAAGATGGCTGCAGTTAGCCTGACATCTAACATGTGGACAGCCATCAACATCACAGGGGGCTGGACTTGTAACCCCTGGTAATATTTTTGGGGATTCTTGAGGTCATTTTGGATTATTTACACTCACTAACAAGGTCTTTGTTTTCTTCTCAGGTAACACACTGTGGCGTCGTTTGGATGACAGTGTGATGGAGTCAAGGGGAAGGCACAACATTACAGCAGATGCAATTGTGGAAGTCCAGCGGTATCTTGCCGAACCAAATATTGGGCGATTGGAGGATCCACTTCAGTACTGGGAGAGACATAAAGTTATATTTCCACATCTGTATAGGCTTGCTGTCAAGTATTTATGTACGCCGGCTTCATCTGTGCCTTGTGAAAGGGTGTTTTCAAAGGCAGGAGAAGTTGTGTCAAAAAAAGAAATCGCCTTAGCCCTAAAACAGTTGAAAAAATAATATTCTTGAATAAAAATTCCTAAAGTATATCCTCTTCATTATTTTACTTGTTTCCATAAATCACAGTCCAAGATACACAAGCACATTCTCTGCCCTCTGCCCAGTCAAAGCCAGACACTTATACAATTATAATTTTGCCCCGTCTGCCTATGACCAAACAATTGATTTACATACATTTGATAGTCCCATAAATTTCAAGACAATACATTTATTACAAAGTTATGTTAATACAATCATTATATACCACAAGAAAATACACATTATATATACACAGTGTATCACACACCACATCAGGCACATCTGTAATGTATCTGATTGTTTTATACTCTGGCCACTAGATGGTTTTGTGAGCAAATAAGGCTTCGACAAATGAACCCTTTTGTGAACCACTTGGCTGAAAAGGTTCAATGCTTCATAAGGCTTCATCTCGCCATCACTTGTATAAACATAATAAATATAAGCTGTTTCCGAAACCGCTCCCTATCAACTATATAGTCCACTCTATCGGGTGTCCGCCATTTTGTTCATTCCCTAACACTCGTTCTCTACTTTATACCCACAATTCTCTCTGATTTCGAGTGTACATTCGATGTACACTAGTTGAAGCACTATTTCCCAAAATCCTATGTGGAGAGGACTGAGAGCGCGCGTGAAAGAGCGGAATTGCGAGCGAGTGTAATCCAGAGATTACTTTACAGCTTTCTTCTTTCTGCTTTAACATTTATTTAATGTTAGTTCTATTGTTTTACCTTTAAAAAAATCATTATTATTAATTACTTGAATAAAACCTACTAAAATACAGAGAGACATATTATTATATAGATGAATTTTAATTTTAAATTCATTTATTAATATAAAATAAATATATTATTTCATTATTAAAATATATTATTTAGGCATTAACTCAATTTAATGTTGCTAACAGCAAGGTGTTTTAATCATTTGTGGCATTGTTATAAAACTCATAAAACTTTAAGAGATGAATAGAAAAATATTTGTTAATCATCACGGGCTGGTTGCACCAGCTGGACGTACACCTTATTTAAGAGATTGCTGTTGACTTCAGGAGAACGCACACTCAGCATGCTCCTCTGTCCATCAACGGTGCGACCATGGATAGAGTGAGGAGCACCAAATTCCTGGGTGTGCACATCACAGATGACCTCTCCTGTCATACACCACAGCACTGACCAAGAAAGCACAGCAGCGACTCTACTTTCTCCGCAAACTGAGAAGAGCCAGAGCCCCAGCCCCCATCATGCGCACCTTCTACAGAGGCACCATCGAGAGCATCCTGACCAGCTGTATCACTGTGTGGTTTGGCTCCTGCAACGCGTCCTGCCGAAAGACACTTCAGCGCATAGTGAGAGCAGCAGAGAAGATCGTTGGTGTCTCTCTCCCCTCCCTCCAGGACATCTATAACACCCGCCTCACCCGCAAAGCCCTCAACATTGCTGGTGACCCCACCCACCCATCACACAGCCTCTTCAGTTTGCTGCCATCAGGGAGGAGACTGCGCAGTCTCCAGGCAAGGACCAGCAGACTGAAGGACAGCTTCGTTCACCAAGCTGTCAGGGCGCTGAACTCCCTCCCATCTCCTTTGCCATGTTATCTTACACATGTCACTTTACTTATTTATTTATTTCCTGTTATGTTTTATGTTGTTATTGTACTGTTGTGTTACTGTTATGTTACCTTAAGCAACGAGGGTCTGAGAGTAAAGGAATTTCGATTCTCTGTATGTACGTGCTGTATATATGGTAGAATTGACAATAAAGCTGACTTTGACTTGATATAATATATAAAGCCCACTTTCACTTGAAAATGATTGTACACCTCACTGTTTAAAAAGAAAAAAAAGTCCTGGTATTCATCCCTCCTGGAGTGGTGCTTCTCTTCTCTCTAGTAATATGGCACATAGTCTTAGAGCTCAACCTTGACTAACTGGGGCCCAGGTCAGACCGTCTGGTAGCTGTCTCACGTCACAGAATTCAGATAAATCCCAAAACATAGAGAATCTTTCGCCTAGATATCATCACACAGCGACTGTGTCTGTACCCCGAACAAATAAATACAGAAAACTTCCAAACCCATTTACGGGTGATAATTGATTTAATTGATGTTCAACAAGTAGTAAACAGAGATTATAAAGATAAACAAATGATAAAGCTTGGGTTGCTGAATATTCGATCCCTTACTTCAAAAGCACTTATTGTAAATGATATTATCACAGAAAATAACCTAGATGTGCTGTGTTTGACAGAAACCTGGCTAAAACCAGACGATTACATTACTTTAAATGAGTATAGCCCTCAAGGTTACTATTATCGACACGAACCTCGTCAGAAAGGTAAAGGGGGAGATGTTGCTGTAATCTATAGTAATATCTGCAGTATTACTATAAATATATCTCTTTTGAAGTGATGGTGTTTTATGTAACGTTATATAATGTAAGTGACAAATCTCATTTGAAATTTGTGCTCGCTACTGTATACAAGCCATCAGGGCACCATACAGATTTTATCAAAGAATTTGCTGATTTTCTATCGGAGTTATTACTGGCTGTGGATAAAGTCCTTATTGTTTGTGATTTTAATATACATGTAGATAATGAAAAAGACGCTTTGGGATTGGCATTTACAGATATTCTAAGCTCTATTGGAGTTAGACAACACGTGTCAGGACCAACTCATTGTCGTAATCATACTCTAGATCTAATATTGTCACAGGGAATCGATATTGATGCCGTTGAAATTCGGCAGAAGAGCCATGACGTCTCAGATCATTATCTAGTCTCACGCGTGCTACATTTAACCAAGGCTGGAAAACTGCCTGTCTGCCACAAATATGTTAGAACCATCACTTCTACCACTAAAAATTGCTTTATAAATAATCTTCCTGATCAGTTTCATCAACTTAGCAAAGCAGACAGCTTAGAAAAACTCGATGTTGCAACAGAAACCATTGACGCTCTCTTTTCGAACACTCTAGACTCTGTCACTCCTTTGCGCTTAAAAAAGATTAAGGATATTAGTCCAACGCCATGGTATAACGAGCACACTCGGGCCCTTAGAGCAGCCAGAAAAATGGAGCACAGCTGGAAGAATTCAAGTTTTTCGGATTTCATGGAGAGAGAAAATGATGGAGTACAGAAAGGCCGTAAAAAACGCTAGATCTGCTTATTTTTCAAATCTTTTAGAAGAAAATAAACACAACCCTAAGTACTTATTTAATACAGTGGCTAAATTAACGAGAAATACAGCCTCAACTTCTGATGTTTCCAAACAGCACAGCAGTAATTACTTTATGATCTTCTTTACTTGCAAGATTGACAACATTAGAGAGAAAATTATAGCAATGCAACTGTCTACTACAGTATCACATCAGACTACATTGTTGTTAAATCATCAAAATCAGCAACATGTATGCTAGACCCTATACCGACTAAGCTATTGAAAGAGATGCTTCCAGAGGTCATAGATCCTCTTCTTAAGATCATTAATTCATCTTTATTACTAGGTTACGTACCGAAAAATTTTAAGCAGGCTATTATCAAACCTCTTATTAAAAAACCATAACTTGATCCTGGTGAATTAGTCAATTACAGACTGATTTCCAATCTACCTTTTCTGTCAAAAATACTAGAAAAGGCAGTATCATCTCAACCGTGTTCCTGCTTGGAAAGAAATGGTATCTGTGAGGATTTCCAGTCAGGATTTAGACTGTACCATAGTACTGAGACTGCTCTCATTAGAGTTACAAATGATTTGTTCTTATCATCAGATTGTGGTTGTATCTCTCTATTAGTGTTACTAGACCTCAGTGCTGCTTTTGACACTATCGACCACAATATTCTTTTGAATAGACTAGAAAATTATGCTGGAATTAGTGGAATTGCATTGGCATTGTTCAAATCATACTTATCTGACCGTTATCAGTTTGTAGTAGTAAACGAAGAGATGTCATTTCGATCACAAGTTAAATATGGAGTACCACAAGGCTCAGTTCTAGGACCGATGCTTTTCACTCTGTACATGCTACCCTGGGGAGATGTCATTAGGAAGCATGGCATTAGTTTTCACTGTTATGCTGATGATACTCAGCTCTATATTCCCTCGCGCCCTGTCGAAACCTACCAATTCTCAAAATTAACAGAATGCGTACTGTGACTTCAGTACATAATAACCTAGAATACTGTCTAACACTTGATGGCTGCTCTGTTAAGTCGTCTTCGTCAGTTAGGAATCTGGGTGTGCTCTTTTATACCAATCTTTCATTTGAAAGCCATATTTCTAGCATATGTAAAACCGCATTCTTCCATCTTAAAAATATATCTAAATTGCGACATATGCTCTCAATGACAAATGCGGAACAGCTAGTTCATGCGTTTATGACCTCGAGACTAGATTACTGTAATGCTCTACTGGGTGGTTGCCCTGCTCGCGTGATAAACAAATTACAGCTGGTCCAAAACGCAGCTGCTAGAGTTTTTACTAGAACCAGGAAGTATGAACATATTAGCCTGGTTCTGTCAAAACTGCACTGGCTCCCTATTAAACATCGTATAGATTTTAAAATCTTGCTAATTACTTACAAAGCACTAAATGGCTTAGCTCCCCAGTACCTGAATGAGCTCTTAATGCATTATAGTCCTTTGCGTCTATTACGATCTCAGAATTCTGGCCAGTTGTTAATACCTAGAATATCAAAATCAACCGCAGGCGGTAGATCCTTTTCCTATTTGGCACCTAAACTCTGGAACAATCTTCCTAGCATTGTTCGGGAAGCAGACACACTCTGTCAGTTTAAATCTAGACTAAAAACGCATCTATTTAACCTGGCATACACATGACGCACAATAAACTTTTGTCTTCATATCCGTTAAAGGATTGTTAGGCTGCATAGATCAGGTCAGCTGGAACCGGGAACACTTCCTATAACACCAGATGTACTCGTTACATCTGAAGAAGAATGGCATCTACGCTAATTTTTGTCTCTCTGCTTATCCCGAGGTTTACCAAGTAACGTGATTGGCTGGATCCAGGCCGTGTCCGGGTCGGACGGGGAACCTGTGCCTGGGATGAACACTCATCCTTTGTGAAGACCTTACCGACTCATCTGCTAGTGGCACATATCCCAACAAACCGTCCCATACCTGCGTGATCAAAAAGATCTTAAACTAGATGAAAGTAGATTAAATATTTTGACTGTTGCGATTCCAAATCGGTTTAATGACCAGTAACTCTGCCTGGGTATCGGACAAGTGTTCACTGTTGGCCAGAGGAGAACTGGCCCCCCGACTAAGCCTGGTTTCTCCCAAGGTTTTTTTCTCCATTTGTTGGAGTTTTGGTTCCTTGCCGCTGTTGCCTTTGGCTTGCTTAAGTTGGGGACACTTGCTTGATATTCAGCAGTGTTTTTGATATGCCTGCTTTGGCGCCGTTTGTATGCGAACTGAGCTGAGCTGGACGATTATGTCACTGTTTTCTGCAGTGCTGCTATACCTCAATTAACTAGACTAATAACTACTGATATTTGCAATGGAATGGATCAATAATATATAGAATAACCTGGACAATGACACCATTTTCTTATTACTGTAAAACTGCTTTGCCACAATTTGCATTGTAAAATGCGCTATATAAATAAAGATGACTTGACTTGATTTGATAGTGATCAAGGGCTGTAGGCCAAGATGCCTGTGCATCGGGGGTCAATGAATTGTCATGACTTCAGTACAGTAGGGGAAGTTTTACTTCTGATTGGTCAGTTTGAATGTCTCACATTTAGGTTTCAGTCACATGGTCAAGGAAGGGATAAAAGAAGGTTGCAACTGTTGCTCTGTCTCTTCTTTTTATGCTCTGCTTTCTTGCTGTCCCTTTTGACTCTCTGCTCTCTTACTTGGGCACTCTCTGTCCTTCTCTCTCTCTCTCTTTCTCTCTCTTTGTCTTTCTCTTTCTTTCTATCTCTCAGGTAACTTTTTATATACATGCTGGGTATGATTAATGGTATATATTTTTATAATCTCATACATCTATTTTGTAACCATTTTAAGTGTAACCATTAACCAATACATTGTCTATAACTCTTTAACTACAAATAACATGCTTGCTAGTTTGATTTGGTATTAACTTTGATGTGCTACCTATTACAATATAATATCTTCACACTATAGCAACACTCTCCCACATTTATAGCCATTATAACAACCTGCAGCTTGTACCCCTGTAGGTGATCCACCCTTACAATGGTCGTCTCCCAGAAAACCAAGACATGCAATGGCTGGAGAGTGGTTCAAAATCTCACAAGGCATTGGAAGCGATAGTTCTCAAAAAGGTTTCTCAAAATGTCCACCGATATCTACCTTTCAGGTAACTTACGGAAGCGCTGTTTGATTTTCTACTCAAAATATGAACAGGCTAATTTGTTTCTTCAGATCAACCAGTGAGCTGGAATCATTCCACAACCACTTGCTGATGTACGCCAGCAAGCGGTTCAGCTTCTCACCACTAGTCTATGAGGCAAGAACTCTCCTGGCAGCACTGGATTATAACCACCATAAAGATCGACCACCATTGCTCAACAAAAATGGGCAAAATATGTAAGATTAACACAATTTTTTGTCAATCACTCATAATCAACTTCAAGTTTCCCTTATACCTTTTATTGTTAGAGAAGCTTTTGTGTAAAGCAATATTTTTTCATTACAGCCATCGCAGACAGTTCCAGAAGAAAACTGGTAGATGGACTGTATGTGTCTTGAAGGTAGCAAAAGACCACAGTTACATTATTGATCTGCAAGCAGAAGTTCTGCATGGAAGACTCTAGGCTGATATGGGGATGCCAAGGCGTAGAGGTCTAAGGCCTGAGGACCCCCGGACGCTAGGCCTCATTCCAAGTATCCCACCTCCTTCGATTGCCTGCATTCTTGAGTCACATGTCAGTAGAGGCATAGGTATGTACAGCAAAAAATGTCCCAAACTTAGTAGTACACATTCTCAGCTAAGACATCTTTCATATGATACTTTTTGCAAATTTCTATATATTATTAAAATATAATTATATATTTTTATGCTAATTTATGACAGTTGGTATGATAACCCTCGATTTCATTTAGTAGTGATATTGATTCAAACAGTATTATTATTATCATTCATTTATACATTGCATTTATTCATCATCTGTTTGCAATGTTTCATTTTATTCCTTTTCCACAAAGGATCAAGCTCTACACTACCAGAGTCAAGAGACGACTACTGAGCTGCAAACTCCGCAATCTGCACCCCCAAGTTCAGAAGTGTATTTTCAACAGAGCCAGACAAAATAATTTTGTTTCTTTAAATTGAAACCTGAAACTTATGCATATACATCCTAATTTATGTAAGTCTGCCACCTTAGAAAAGTCCTCTAATATGTACATAAATAGTAAGTCATGTCAAATTTGTTATAAAGACTAATTATGATTCTTTTATATTATAAATAAAAATTACAAAACAAAAGTTGCTTTTTAAAAAAAAAAATTATAACAGTACCACTATAATAAACAGCTTGTTATGAAGAAGGCAGCATAAAACAATATATTAGTTATATTGTTGTCAGAGTCATGTCTTGTTTAGTTCAGTTCAGTCTTGTTTCATTGTTACGTCATGTCTGCACCTGTCCTCGTTCATCCTATTAGTTAAAGTGTCATCACCTGTTATCATTTAGTAATCATTATCTGTGTATTTAAGTTCCTGCCCGTATCCAAGTCATTGTCGGTTATTGTTTGTGCACATTGTTGCATGTCTGTTCCATCCTTCTATGATTAAACCTGTCTGTTTTGATTCTAAACCCTTGTCTCCTGTCATCTGAGTGTTACAATTGTAATACCAAAAACTAAAGAGTGGCAAACAAAACTTTGACAAAATTAACAAGTAAAAGAATATATAAATTTTAATTACAGTGTAACATTTAATACATATAAATATATATATATATATATATATATATATAATATATATATATATATATATATATATATATATATATATATATAAAATTACCCAAGTGAACCACACTGCCACAAGACAAAATTTCTGTAAGCAGCATAGCGGTATTCACGGTTGTCATCCCCAGGATTCTTTGCACATATGTCGTTTCTTAAATGCCGTGACAAGCGCAATACATGCTCATCCAATATGTATAATGACATGTGGGGCAACATGCTTACACATGTGCCCTCTGTCATGCCACAACATTTATTTTCAAGATCAGATGGCATTTCAATACATCTTGTACAGGAACACCATCGAGGTACATCCTGGAATTGTTGTTCCTCTCGATGAGCAAGTGGTTGGAAGACATCAAAGATGAGACCTGGTTCTCTATTCATAACTCTAAGTAAGAGTCCTCGAGCTTCATCCCCATCAATGTTCCCTATAATATCCTGAAAATGCACACCATAAATGCTAATACCAAACACAGAACCTGTTTTGGAAACTTGAAGTATGTCCATACTTACTTGTGTCATCAACCTGCTGTCCTCTTGCAGCCTAGACACCCTCAATATGTCCTCTTCACACAGTCCAGATGATGCAGTGTTTCCTCTCCCTCTAGCTGCCTGTCTTCCCCTTGTATACCTTCTCCGTCTACTTGCTGATCTTCCTTTTGTTGCAATGCTCAGTTCAACTGCTCCAGTTCTTTCTTCACAGTCGGATTTCACAGTCAACACATGTCATCAAAAGCAAATAAACAATGGTTGATACATATATGACATGATATCTGACAATAAATAGGTGTCTAGACTTGAAAAACTATCAAATGTTTTTAGTTTTACATAGTTACAATAAGTGCATAATCCCAAATCACACTAAAGTTGTAATTCAGCATGCATAATTTTATATATTCCAAATGTTACATTCAGTACGAGTAATATTTATGTAAGGACAGCGTTATTGCATTTGGTTTGTGATTAGTTTGTTGATATTGCCATACACTTCACCAGACGAGATAAACAATGTGAATCAATACAGTACGTGTTATACATAAATATTATCAGCCTTTTTGCAAATGATGTGGGTGCGCTCAAATGTACTTTTACTATGATTGTTTTGAACACGTAAAACTGCGCAACATTATCACACCAACAAATTGGACAAAAGGAGTAACAATTATGACAACAAAGTTAGTGTTAAACTTTGCTTTACTTGCAGCTAATTCATTATAATGAAATAAAATCATGCCATCAAGCACAACATTTATAAAACTAATACTTTACCTCATCCATGAACATGATTGCTGATTCCCGTCTGACTGATTTAAATCGGCAGTGGAGTTGAAGACAACAGTTCCCATCATTCCACGCTCCTTCAAGCGTCATCAAGCTACGCCATTGTTATTGTTTTGAACGCACCCTCTAGTGGCCAAAATTATTACATACTGTACCTTTAATATAAATTCACGGGAAAAACAGTCCAAGAGATAAAATCCACACAAGACATCCAAAACACTTTAAACAATCAACAAGGGAACGACAGAAACAGAGGTATTAAATACACTGGGAAACAAAGGGATCACATGACACTAATTAATGACAAACACCTGACGACAATGAAACAATGATGATGAGAGACTGGTGGGAAGAAATCAAAACACCAAGCACAAAGTGTGAAAACAAGAAACAAAACAGTCCAGAACAGCTAGACATGTAACAATTTACTTACTTTATGGAAATGTATGTACATAAGTACAATTCACTGTTGTCAGCATTATTTGCAATAGATGAATGCAAGTACACAATAGCACACATATATATCACTCAGATGTCTACTTCATATCTATGACCTATTAGACATACTCATACGAAAATCATATCGAAGACTTTCCAGCCAGATATTAAATAGACATTTGGTGATCATATTTCAGATGAATATGGTTTAAAATATATGTAAATCCACTTTTGGAGGAGTACATGTGCTTCCTAGAGCTCCCCTGTTAGATATACATAATAAAACGTGTTTATACTGCAAAATCACAACTATACGTAGCCACTTTCATTCCCTCTTTGCAGATATAGTACACTCAAATTCCATACACTATATGGGGATTAGCAAATGAGTGAACGAGTGAGCGGTTTTGACCACGGCTAGACTTCCCATTGGCCGCTGGATCGAACGTCAATGGCGGCGCCATATTTGTAGGGGCAACTTACCGTAACTCTTAGAAGTGGACTGAAGAAAAGATGCCTGGCTATTTTGAGGTTTTACAAACCGTCGCAAATTCCAAACCACATATCGGGGAATTACCTTTCACATGTAAGTCTGAACAGTTGTTCCACCAAGGTTAAAGACTATTAAAAGCTATGGACAACACTAATTTTATCTATGAAAAATGAGACTTTATAAGAAACTATATAAAGTTTACGTGGTTCTTTTGAAATCTGAGAATATATTATAGTTTATATTATTAACTAATTAAAATTGTAAGTGAGTCTTCTGTGCAATTAAGCCAGAGTGTCGTTTGTCTGTTAAATGATCACTGTGACAGCGACAGAGCTCGAGTCACACATGCGACACATCACACAAGGACATAGCACTCGCGTGTTCTCGCATGTGCACGGGGTTGCGAGGACATTCTTAAAGAACCCAACACATTTAAGGTGCAGCACATTAAAATACACAAATTGTATTTCTGAACAAATCATTTATCACAATGATCTACACAGAGGACTTTTTGACAGATGTAACGCTGGGGTTCGGACAGGAGGCGAAGGCAGAGGTATCTCACAAACAGATTTATTGTAGTAACAGATAACAGGCGCGACAGTGTGCACAAGCACAAACAATAACAGACACTGAAGACGACACATGCAGGAACTTAAATACACACAGAGGATAATTAGACACAGGTGGAGGAAGTTAAACTAATAAGGGACTAAGGACAACAGGTGCAGACATGAACTGAATAACTAAACAAGACAAGACTGGACTAAACATAACATGACTGTGACAACAGGCTGAGCAGAGGCTGTTAGAATTACAGATAGACCTAAACCGACACATCCCCGAAGATAGGTGATTTGAATGCCTGTCATCTAATTGTAGCTCATTTATATTTTTATCCCAGTTTAGCCAGTGGAACCAGGACAACACAAACCTCGAGGAAGGCTGAAGAAGGCCTGTTAGTGGAATGCTATTATTGTTATGATTTTATTATACGACTTATTATTATTGTACTATTCACTGCTCTGTATTTGTTTTATTTGTATCTCAAATGTTTTACTGGATCCATTAAGGATTGTCTTATAATTAGTACATTAGTACAGTATGGTTGCAATGTATTCGAGTTGATGTTACTATACCTGATGTCCAGCACTCCCGTGCTGTTGGTTGCTGTTGTTGCAGTGTGCCGAGTAAACAGTGTAAAAACCATGCAGTCAGGTCTCCGGTTCTTCGGATCCTTGTTCTGAAACGAACCATAACACAAGTGTTATTATAGCCTATTGATGAAGACATAACACAATTTGGCGACAAGTAAAAAGTTCCCACTGCCAACATCAACCAAGAGGAAAGGATGGCTACGATCATCGGACATGTGGAGGGGTTCGACTACGCATGTAGAGCGTTTTGAACACTTTGTGGAGGCCAATGTCATTAGAGAAGAGAAAAGAGTGCCAGTTTTTTCTCAGTGTAATGGGGGCATCGACTTATGGACTTTTACGTAGTCTCATTGCACCAGTTAAGCCCAGGACTATGAAATATGATGAGATTGTGAACATGCTCCAAGCACATTTTACCCCTAGGCCCATTGTGATTGCAGAGAGGTCCAAATTTCACAAACGGAATCAAGCAGAGGGGGAAAGTGTTGCACAATCTGTTGCGATGTTAAAGAAATTGGCGGAGCGCTGTGAGTTTGGCGACAATCTAAATAACGCACTGCGAGACAGATTCGTGTGTGGCCTGAGTAGCGAGTCAATACAAAGAAAACTATTGACTGAATCGGCGCTCACATATCAAAAGGCCATGGATATGGCGATGTCGATGGAAGCAGTATCTAGAGAATCACTACACTTGAGCAACTCGTTGAAAGTAAATGCCATGTCTCTGTCGTCAGAATTGCCCAAAGAGCAATGTTATAGATGTGGAAAGTCCAACCATATCCAAAATGAGTGTATTTACAAGGACCAACTGTGTCACAATTGTGGAAAGAAAGGCCATATTGCACAAATGTGTAAAGGTTAAAAGACAGAGGATAAAGTATCTAGAACTACAGTAAAGGGGAAAAGTGTAAAATGGAAGGGACAGACAAAGAAAAGACCATTTTACAGAGTGGAGGTTAATATGGAAATGAGCGAGGAAGAGACAAATTCGGACACGGATGCCGAACTGACACTACACAAAGTAACAGCAACCCTCCACAATTCCCCACAGGTGAACAAAATGAAAAGTGAAACAGATTCAGTGACATCTGTGATAAAAGTGCAACTAAAAATCGAGGGATTGCCAATTGAGAAGGAAGTGAATACTAGGGCAGCAGTCTATTATCTCAAGTGAACTGTACAGAGATGAAATGAGCCATGTTTGACTATGCCAGATGAACGTTGTTCTCAAGATATACACTCACATAAAGGATTATTAGGAACACCATACTAATACTGTGTTTGACCCCCTTTCGCCTTCAGAACTGCCTTAATTCTATGTGGCATTGATTCAACAAGGATCTGGTGACTGTGGGGGCCATGTGACATGGTGCATTATCTTGCTGGAAGTAGCCATCAGAGGATGGGTACATGGTGGTCATTAAGGGATGGATATGGTCAGAAACAATGCTCAAGTAGGCCGTGGCATTTAAACAATGCCAAATTGGCACTAAGGGGCCTAAAGTGTGCCAAGAAAACAGTGGTAACAAGGCATGATGGATCCATGTTCTCATTCTGTTTACGCCAAATTCTGACTCTACCATCTGAATGTCTCAACAGAAATTGAGACTCATCAGACCAGGCAACATTTTTCTACTCTTCAACTATCCAATTTTGTTGAGCTTGTGCAAATTGTAGCCTCTTTTTCCTATTTGTATTGGAGATGAGTGGTATCCGGTGGGGTCTTCTGCTGTTGTAGCCCATCCACCTCAAGGTTGTGCATGTTGTGGCTTCACAAATGCTTTACTGCATACCTCGGTTGTAACGAGTGGTTATTTCAGTCAAAGTTGCTCTTCTATCAGCTTGAATCAGTCAGCCCATTCTCCTCTGACCTCTAGCATCAACATGGCATTTTCACCCACTGGACTGCTGCATACTGGATGTTTTTCCCTTTTCACACCATTCTTTGTAAACCCTAGAAAGGGTTGTGCGTGAAAATACCAGTAACTGAGCAGATTGTGATGTACTCAGACCAGCCCATCTGGCACCAACAACCATGCCACGCTCAAAATTGCTTAAATCACCTTTCCCATTCTGACCTTCAGTTTGGAGTTCAGGAGATTGTCTTGACCAGGACCACACCCCTAAATGCATTGAAGCAACTGTTAACACCCAAGGTACTCACACACTATAACCCAAGACTCCCAGTTCGCTTGGCTTGTGATGCTTCCCCCTATGGGGTAGGAGCTGTACTTTCACACATGATGCCAGATGGACTAGAAAGACCCATAGGTTTTGCATCCCGAACCCTGAATAAATCATTACTTTCTGAAAACAAATGGTTTTGAACATGTGCGCTCTGCACCATTTGACCCACCCAACAATGGTCTGGCTGAGCGTTTTGTACAGACTTTTAAACATTCACTGAAAGCATCCAAAGAGCCAGTACCATTACAGCCATCGTCATTTCTGTCACGCTCTCCTTTTTCTACAAGTTCATCAAACAACTGGTAAGTCGGGTCGGTCAACGAACACGGTAAGCTATGTCATCTTCTCCTTTCATTGTTACTTGCACTGCCTGTCACATGCATAGTATAGCTTTCTCTGTCAGCGATGAGGGATTCACATGTCATAAATGTAGGGAAATAGTCAGGGTGACAGAGAAAATCTTAGAATTAGAGACACGCATCCAAACTTTAATTGAGGATAGTAAGAATGCAAGGGCTTCAGATAATGTTTTGGATGCGACTAGCTTAGTGAACTCCGTACATTGTTTGGTTCCGGCTGTAGAGCCCATGCAGCAGGGCAACTTTGTGATCGTGAGGGGGCCTAGTTGTGGGAAAAAACACCAATCTTCCGTTCCGATTAGAACGTCAAACAGGTTCTCCCCACTCAGTGACGCACCCACTGAGAATCCTGTTGAAAGTGCCCTATTGGCGATTCTATTACACAGAACATGAAAATAGAGACACCAGCCACCATAGTTACATGTTTGCCGGGAGCCAGAGCGCCTGACATCAAAGCAAATTTAAAAGTACTAGCTAATGCTAATCGTAAATACTCTAAGATTGTTATTCGCGTCGGCGCTCATGATGTTCGACTTCGCCAGTCGGAGATCACCAAAATTAACATTAAAGAGGTGTGTGAACTCGCACGTATGATGTCAGACACTGTAATTTTTTCTGGACCCCTTCCTGCTCGTAGGAGTGATGGGATATTTAGCAGACTATCATCACTCAATGGCTGGCTGTCTAAGTGGTGTCCACAGAATAATATAGGTTTCATAGACAATTGGAAAAGTTTTTGGGGCAGACCTGACCTGTTGAAAAGAGATGGTATTCATCCCTCCAGGGGTGGTGCTGCTCTTCTCTCTAGTAATATGGTACATAGTCTTAGAGCTCAACCTTGACTAACTGGGGCCCAGGTCAGGAAGCAGACAGACTGGCTAAACCGACCGTCTGCTAGCTGTCTCACGTCACAGAATTCAGATAAATCCCAACACATAGAGACTCTTCCACCTAGATATCATCAGATAGAGACTGTGTCTGTACCCCGAACTAATAAATACAGAAAACTTCCAAACCCATTTACGGGTGATAAATTAATTGATGTTCAACAAGTAGTAAACAGAGATAATAAATATACACAAATGATAAAGCTTGGGTTGCTGAATATTCGATCCCTTTCTTCAAAAGCACTTATTGTAAATGGTTTTATCACAGAAAATAATCTAGATGTGCTGTGTTTGACAGAAACCTGGCTAAAACCAGATTACAGATTACATTACTTTAAATGAGTCTAGCCCTCAAGGTTACTATTATCGACACGAACCTCGTCACAAAGGTAAAGGGGGAGGTGTTGCTGTAATCTATAGTAACATCTCCAGTATTACTCAAAAGTCTATCAAATATATCTCTTTTGAAGTGATGGTGCTCTGTGTAACGTTATATAATGTAAGTGACAAATCTCATTTGGGGTTAGTGGTGGCCGTAGTCGTAGTCGTAGTCGTGTGGCTATGGGTGAGGGAGTGGGCTTGTAATCAGAAGGGGTGCGGGTTCGATTTCGGCACCGGGCAGGAATTGTGAATGGAATTGTAAAATACAACAACAAACTCTCCACTCTTCAATACCAAAAAAGTGCCCTTTGTGCCCTTGCAACCCCCAACCCCCCCCCCCCAGCCCGCTGTCGCGTCGCAATAGCTGCCCACTGCTGTGTGTGTGTTGTGTGTGTGTGTGTGTGTGTGTGTCACTACTCACTGTGTGTGTGTGTGCACTTGGGATGTTATAAATGCAGCAGAGCACCAATTTCGGGGTCACCACATACTTGACACACACGTCACGACTTTCACTTTCACTTTCATTTGAAATTTGTGTTGGTAATATACATGTAGATCATGAAAAAGATGCTTTGGGATTGGCATTTACAGATATTCTAAGTTCTATTGGAGTTAAACAACACGTGTCAGGACCAACTCATTGTCGTAATCATACTCTAGATCTAATATTGTCACATGAAATTGATATTGATGCCGTTGAAATTCTGCAGCAGAGCGATGACGTCTCAGATCATTATCTAGTCTCATGCGTGCTACATTTAACCAAGGCTGGAAAACCGACTGTCTGCCACAAATATGTTAGAACCATCACTTCTACCACAAAAAATTGCTTTATAAATAATCTTCCTGATCAGTTTCATCAACTTAGCAAACCAGACAGCTTAGAAGAACTCGATGTTGCAACAGAAACTATTGACGCTCTCTTTTCCAACACTCTAGACTCTGTCGCTCCTTTGCGCTTATAAATAAACACAACCCTAAGTACTTATTTAATACAGTGGCTAAATTAACAAGAAATACAGCCTCAACTTCTGATGTTTCCAAACAGCACAGCAGTAATGACTTTATGAACTTCTTTACTTGCAAGATTGACAACATTAGAGAGAAAATTATAGCCAGGCAACTGTCTACTGCAGTATCACATCAGACAGTGGATTGTTGTATCCCTGAGGAAAAAATCCATTTATTCGCTGCTATAGGAAAGGAAGAATTGTCTAAACTTGTTAAATCATCAAAATCAACTACATGTATGTTAGACCCTATACCGACTAAGCTATTGAAAGAGATGCTTCCAGAGGTCATAGATCCTCTTCTTAAGATCATTAATTCTTCTTTATCACTAGGTTACGTACTGAAAAATTTTAAGCAGGCTATAATCAAACCTCTTATTAAAAAACCACAACTTGATCCTGGAGAATTAGTCAATTACAGACCGATTTCCAATCTACCTTTTCTGTCAAAATACTAGAAAAGGCAGTATCATCTCAACTGTATTCCTACTTGGAAAGAAATGGTATCTGTGAGGATTTCCAGTCAGGATTTAGACCGTAACATAGTACTGAGACTGCTCTCATTAGAGTTACATATGATTTGCTCTTATCATTAGATCGTGGTTGTGTCTCTCTATTAGTGTTACTAGACCTCAGTGCTGCTTTTGACACTATCAACCACAATATTCTTTTGAATAGACTAGAAAATGATGCTGAAATTAGTGGAATTGCATTGGCATGGTTCAAATCATACTTATCTGACCGTTATCGGTTTGTAGTAGTAAACAAAGAGATGTCTTTTCGATCACAAGTTAAATATGGAATACCACAAGGCTCAGTTCTAGGACTGTTGCTTTTCACTCTGTACATGCTACCCTTGGGGGATGTCATTAGGAAGCATGGCATTAGTTTTCACTGTTACGCTGATGATACTCAGCTCTATATTTCCTCGTGCCCTGACGAAACCTACCAATTCTCAAAATTAACAGAATGCGTAGCTGTTCCATTCCATTAAAAAATGGATGACTAGTAATTTCCTACCACTAAATTCAGAAAAAAACAGAGATTCTAATTATTGGACCAAAAACTTCAGCACATAAAAACCTAGAATACTGTCTAACACTTGATGGCTGCTCTGTTAAGTGGTCTTCGTCAGTTAGGAACCTGGGTGTACTCTTTGATACCAATCTTTCATTTGAAAGCCACATTTCTAGCATATATAAAACCGCATTCTTCCATCTTAAAAATATATCTAAATTGCAATATATGATCTCAATGACAAATGCGGAACAGCTAGTTCATGCGTTTATGACCTCGAGACTAGATTACTGTAATGCTTTACTGGGTGGTTGCCCTGCTCGCGTGATAAACAAATTACAGCTGGTCCAAAACGCAGCTGCTAGAGTTACTAGAACCAGGAAGTATGAACATATTAGCCCGGTTCTGTCAAAACTGCACTGGCTCCCTATTAAACATCGTATAGATTCTAAAATCTTGCTAATTACTTACAAAGCACTAAATGGCCTAGCGCCCCAGTACCTGAGTGAGCTCTTAATGCAATATAGTCCTTCGCGTCTATTACAATCTTAGAATTCTGGCCAGTTGTTAATACCTAGAATATCAAAATCAACCGTAGGCGGTAGATCCTTTTCCTATTTGGCAACTAAACTCTGGAACAATCTTCCTAGCATTGTTCGGGAAACAGACACACTCTGTCAGTTTAAATCTAGACTAAAAAAGCAATCTGTTTAACCTGGCATACACATGACGCACAATAAACTTTTTTTTTGTTAGGCTGCATAGATCAGGTCAGCCGGAACCGGGAACACTTCCTATAACACCAGATGTACTCGTTACATCTGAAGAAGAATGCCATCTACGCTAATTTTTGTCTCTCTGCTTATCCCGAGGTTTACCAATTAACGTGATTGGCTGGATTCGGGCCGTGTCCGGGTCGGACGGGGAACCTGTGCTTGTGTGCGGCAGCAATGTGTTCCTGGGGTGTCGGCGTAGACTGTGTTAACTAGCTCATTGTAACAAAGTTCGTAGAAAGGGAAGAAGGAGGCGGGAACCGGCAAACATTTAACAATTTTAATAAACAAATAAACCCACAATCAAACAAAAAGTATAAGGGCGGCAGTTCCTCACGGCGACTGCCGCCCACACAAACCAAATAACACTCAACATAAAATCCCAGGCCTGGTCCTCTCTCATCCTTCACTGTCGTCGCTCCTCCTTTATGCTGCCGGAGCTCCTCCGTGAAGGACTCGAGACCGGTGTGCCGAGCTCGACCCTCTTCAGTTTGCCTATCGGCCAAACAGATCTACTGAAGATGCCATATCTCATGTTCTGCACTACTCCCTCACCCACATCGACAGCAAAAATGGGAATTATTTAAGGCTGCTTTTCATTGACTACAGCTCAGGCTTCAACACTATAATCCCCTGCAAGTTAACCTCCAAACTCCTAAATCTTGGTCTGAACTCCTCACTTTGCTACTGGATTCAAGACTTTCTTTCATACAGACCCCAGGTAGTGAAAGTAGGCCGGTTCACCTCTAACTCCATCACCCTGAACATTGGAGCTCCACAAGGCTGCGTTCTGAGTCCCCTACTTTACTCTCTCTACACACATGACTGCGTGGCTTCTCACAGCTCCACTTCTATTGTCAAGTTCACTGACGATACAGTGGTTCTGGGCCTTATCTCCAACAACAATGAGACCGCATACATGGAAGAGGTTGAGAAACTTACATCTTGGTGCCAGGACAACTGTCTCTCTCTGAATGTGACCAAAACCAAAGAGTTGATTGTGGACTTCAGAAAGAGTCAGCAGGCCTATACTCCTCTTATGATCAGTGGGACCCCTGTGGAGAAGGTGAGCAGCTATATTTACCTCGGTGTGAACATCTCTGAGGATCTTACTTGGACCTCTCACATACACACACAGGCAAAGACTATACCATCTGCGACAGCTGAGGAAATTCAGGGTCTCACCAACAATCCTAAAAACTTTCTATTTTGGGGCCATAGAAAGTATTTTAACTCAGTGCATCACAGTGTGGTATGGGAACAGCTCCAGTCAAGACTGCAAAGACCTTCAGAGAGTTGTGGTCTTAGCTGAGCGCATCTCTGGGTCTTCTCTCCCACCCCTGCAAGACATTTATCACAAACGCTGCAAGAGCAGAGCCAATAAAATCATCAAAGACTCCAACCACCCATTCAACCATCTCTTCAACCTGCTGCCATCTGGTAAGCGCTACCGCAGCTTGAGGACAAAAATAGAGAGACTTTGGAGAAGCTTGTAGCAATACAGACATTTTTGTAACTGCCCCTTTAAATACTTTCATTTTCGATCTCCTCCTCCCAAACTATACTCTGGCTGGATTGGAGGAGTGGAAAATTAATAACGGAAGTGTGTGTATATAGGGGCATGTCAACTGACAAAATGGCGGTACATTTAAATTCCTGATGGAGGCAGCCACTGCGGGTGGATCTACAGGAGATATATGTGTGTTCTTGGCATCGTGGAGAGGAGGTAGTGCTGTTTGGAGTGCTGCTTTGTTAGCCTCTCGCTAGCGGGTGTGTCCTTTGGCCTATGAATGTTTTTCTCAAGTATGAATTGAGCTTCGCACCGTAATCCTAAACAGGTGGCTTGGTGGAGCAGGGAAAACGATAGGAACAAGACGGACTGACGGTGCCGCTGTTCCCGAGTCACTCTTGACCACCCGTGCTACCAATTTGGTCAGTGTTGCGATTAATGTCCACTTAATGCTGTAGAAGTTTTCTCTTGTTTTTATTTCCTTTTCCTTTTACTTTTGAACTTGACGATATGTTTATGGTGGTGAATTAAAGTTTTGATTTGTCTCTTGTTTATAGAATTGTTTATTATTGTTTATTTAATTTGTCTCTTGTCTACTACTTTGTGAAGTATATTACGTTCTTTAAAGAAAAACTTTCTTACTCTTATTTAAGAAAGTGGCATATAATTTCTTACGCAGTTTTGTTTTTGTTAGTGCCCTTCTTTTTGTATGTAACGGGTGGTTTTTATAGCTGTCCGGGATGATGATGTAAATCTTTGGCAGGTATAATCCTGTTGTTTAAATTCTTAATTATGTCTAGTACCTATAATAATTGCACTATCTTGGAGTAGACCTGATTTACATTTCACCACTGGCTGTATATACTCTATACAACTGTGTATGTGACAAATAAAGAATCTTGATGTACAGAGAGAGAGAACGGCGTACAAACTCCATGTGAGACTTGAAGCTGGCTGCTACTGATGAAACTGCAAAAAAAAAAAAATTTAACTCTGACTCCGGGTCTTCATTTATCATATCTGGTCTTCTACACTGTCATTTGGTGCCACCAGCAGAAGGCCACTAATATAGTACAAGGTTACAAAGAGACCTGAAATTTATGATTTTGAATAAGCATTGAAATGATAAGCATTTTCATACCAACACTGATTTCTAATATCCATTAGTGCAACAAAATGTGTTTGTAAGCATGTTTAATTAATGGAGTTAACATGGAAAAAGACAAAACATTCACTTGTAAAATGAAAGTAAGCCAGGTCCTCTGCTCACACATGATGTTTAAAATAGTAATGTTGTCATACTACTCCCTATTATTGTTCTATAGTTCATATTTATATTTTCTTTATGAAATTATTAACATTTACAATCACATTTTGTAAAAATTTAGCACTTCCTTTCTATTGAAGTATTAGTGCTAACAATTATGCCACATTATGAGTAATGTGAAACCTGAAGGAGACTTGCAGTAAACATTTTGTTACCCATGATATATTTGAAAAATATTTGTATTTACAACAAAATGTTTGTGCATGTGTGCTTGGGTGTGTATATACATGCCTAATTTATATCAAGTTTTGTTTAAGCCATTTCTTTCTTTGTGTTTGTTTTAGCATATAGCATAGCTGTTCCTTCTATGATTTAAGTGATTACATGCTTGCGAAATAAAACTTACAACAATCTTTTCATGCCTATCTCGTAATATCTCTTTTTTACTTAAAGGCCTTAAATGCTTAAACCAAGATAAATGCTATTTGCTGCTTTAATTTTACTTAACATTTTGTGTGTCAATTTTGATTTTGTGCAATACTGAAGTGCTCAATTTTTTTATATTTTGATTTTAGAAAATAAATATGATATCTCTCCTCACAAAGTATTTCCTGTTTTTCACTGGAGTGTTTCTTATAGGTGCTGAGGAGGTGTGCATCTTTGAGCCGACATTCAGTACTAGTAAAATACCTTTCAGTACTGTTAAAATCATATCCTCTTAGACTTTTACAAAAGTCATAATTTAATTGAAGTCATTTTTTAATGTAAGGTATCTGAACTGTTACTTAAATATGGTTTTCAGGTACTCTTTACACATCTGGTATATTTCAAAAAATATATTTCTGAGAAGTACATAAAAGGTAAGTGTACTTATTTTTTGTTTAAAAAAGTAGACCTATGCTAAAAGCTAGCACGCTTGAATATATATATATATATATATATATATATATATATATATATTTTTTTTTTTTTTTTTTTGTAGGGATGTTGTCACAATGATGATTTTGCAGTTAATTATTTAAAATGCAAATTAAAACGCAAGATTTGTGTCAGGTCATGTTGTAATGCTAATGACCCAATCAGAGTGGTTCCCGAATCTCAATCGGCTATTTGATATTATTTCTCAAATATAATAACCCTTTTAAAATATGATATAGTTCATTTTATTTTTAACTAGTGGAAATAAATAAATCAGAAAAAAATCAGAAAATTGGTTGTATAGTTATATATGGGCATAGTTTAGCTACATTTTACATAATTATGCAAGGTCAGTGTTTTCTGTTCTTTTTTTACAGATGTTTTTCTTTTTTTAAAGTGTTTTCAAGACTGTATGATTAGTCACATCCAACACTGATGCCTCATAGTCATAAACTGAGTTTAATAAACCTATAATATTACAAGAAAGGTGTATTTGTACCATAAATGCTAGACAGCTGGACTCTCTCTAGATTGTGATACAAGTTATGGGCACTAGATTGTGCTGTTGGTCTTTTCATAAGGTCTAATAAGTAATCAGCAGCAAAAGATGAGCAAGTTTGTCTCTAAAACGGTTTACAGTGAAAGAAATTTAATTTGGAGCAAAAGATATTGTGGGTGATGGGTACGGGGTTCATAGTTATTTCATTAGGGTAGTGAGATTTATGACTCATAATGGAAGACATCTTCCTAGCTTTCATTCTTGCTAAATTTCATCTACAAGGGCACCCCAGTATTAAACTAATCACTTAAATATTTTTTTTGTCACTTTCAGAAATCCCCCCCCCCAACATAGCCTACTGAAAAGAACAGATAGAGGTTTGATTGCACATGTTGTAAATTCAGCCAGAATCGCATCGCAATAGTCCAGTCAAGAAATGACAAGCCTTAAAAAGTAGAAAAAAATGTTGTGCCATGCAAACCGGCATGAACATACCGTCTTTGCAATGTGGTCTGTGAAGATCAGATGATCATCAAAGATTACCCCATAATTTCTGGTTGATCTTGTTGGGATTATTGTTGATGATCCTTGCTGGATAGTGAAATTGTGCTGTACCATCGGATTGGTTGGTACTGTAGAAGAGAATCTGTTTTTGCTAACTTGAGATGCAGATGAAATCTTTCATCCATGCTGAGATGACCTGCAGGCAGCCAGAGATCCGTGCAGCTACTGTGGGATTGTGTGGTTGAAATGAAAAGTAAAGCTTTTTCATCTTTTTCTCTTTAATAAATAGCAATCATGCCTGACCAAATGGGGAGACATATCACGTCTTCCATTGTGGCTACTTGTACTACCCACAAAGAACACATGATCACGCAGTGAATAAGACTAGCACACCCTGCTTTGTTTTGTATTTCTATTTTTTCAATGTTATGTACCGGGCAGATATTTTATATTCATGTTATATAGTTTAAGATATACACATAGGAGGAAAAAAAAAACTCCCTCTATATTTGCTCACAATGCCCCGTCCATCTGCACAATTTTGAATACCGCTTGTTCCATGGAAGAATCCCACTGAGACATTTTGTAGCTACTCTCCTACTACCTCACATGAGAAATATCAGTAAAACCCAGTTTGGGATTTAAAGCAGGCACAGAAGCTCTGAATGCTGATCTGGAGTTGAACTGATTGTGTGGAATGTGCAAAGCATTCGCCGCTTGTCTGCGGTTTAACATTTATTTGCCACAAAGTCTTTTAGGGGTAGTCACAAGACTCAGGCTGGACTGCAACGCGTACATACATGGGTCTCTTGTCAGTAGTGCAACAAGTTTGCGCAGGGCTAGTAGAAGCCGTGAAACCAGTCGTCGCTCACACTGTCTCTCACTGAATGAGCGCACATCATTCCGAACGTAGGACACGCTGGCTTATTAGTCGTCTTGAGAGAGATTAAAATAATACACAGTAATAGAATCTCAGTCATTCTCCTTCCGTCGCCACTGGAGATTGCACATAGTACAAGGTTATACGGCCGAGAGAGAGAGAGTCATTATGGTTTTAGGAGCAAATACAGAGTCCCGGAACGAGACGAAAATGGAGAACGACACCGGCTCTGCTAGGCGGCGGCACTGCCTTAGAGCTACCGTGGATGTGATGCCATTTGTGCTTTCTCTACTATCTTTCGCCTTTTGCTTTCTGCTGAGTTTTCAGAGCAAGGAGATTAAGAACAGAGTCGTGGATCTGGAGATTGGAAGTGGCGCACGGCTATTAAGCCCCTTCCATGGGGTCTCTATGGATCAGTTTAATTCAATGGTACAGGATCAAGTGGACGAACTGCTATCACAGGTGTGTAATGTATCCACAGCCTTAACTGATTAAAGTCAACAGAGCATCTTTCTTTACTCACAGTCCACTCTCATCAGCCTAATGACCTGTATGTGGTCACTATTCATTTAGGACTCAGCGTTCACTTGTTTTTCTTTTAATTATTATTTGTATCTGTTTTATTTGATGCTGACAGCGCGCTTATGAACACTTGGTTAGAATAAGGACTGCCCGTCAAGTCTCACCACCTGAATGCAACTGCCCACCAGGTACGGCCTCTATATACATTATGGTTTTGGTTTTTACTTGTTTAACTTAAGTTTCAAGGTTTTGAATGTTATTCAGTTGTGACTAGGCTATAAATTGCAATGTCACTAGTAACTATTTATATGATACGGCTTATCACGTGCCATACTGAGATTAGTGTTGCTGTTTATGAATGGGTTATGCTTACGACGATATGCAGCGTTCTTGCCAACAGAATGCAGAGCACAGGATTAAAATTAGCGTGGTTAATAGATCAAATGTAATCCTGGATTTGACAAGTGACAATAACATAAATTTAAAGATTCAGATTCTGGATCATGTCAGTTTGAAACACTCATCTGGACAAAGATGTTGTAATGTTATTATTTTGTTTTATTAAAATTCTTATAATTTTATATTTTGCATCACACACTTTTATCTGATTGTAAGATTGGCATACAAAAAGTATAAAAATATTTATGATAAACATTGGACACTATGAAGGACACAGACAGCTGAATATTGTTGATATGTAAGGCCTGTGCATGAAAGCACACATGGTTTATTGAGGGGTGGTGAGGATCTCTCTGACTGTCATTTAACCACATATATCACAAAAGTGGATTGTTTATGTTTGTCTACTTTTAATTTTACTGCATGACTTGTAGATTGTAGTTGATGACTGAGATAACCTCTAACTACAATGACTTTGAATTCATTCAAACGCTTTCCTTTTTTTTGTTGCCGTAGTCATTTGAGATTTACTGATTAGCAGTTTTTTTTTCTCAGAAACACTAAACATATTAAATTCAACCAGCAGATGGAAATATAGATGCTTTTAGTTGGGGTTCAGTAATCCAAAGTCAGACTTGACTAACTGAAGATGTTGAGAGTCACTCAGATTTGAACTCAGTAGTGTGTGAAAATTTCCACAAAGTACTCTTAAAAAAATATGAGTAAAGTAACTCATCAAATTGTTTTTCCATCAAAAAAGCATCAAATCCAGGCAGCCTCAGTCTGGTTTGTGGAAAAATTAAACAAGCATTTTACAACATTGACCACCACATGAAGTTCATAAAATCAAAGCCCATCCAGACAATCACCAAGATATCTCCTATAAAGCTGTGCATCATTGACTGTCAGATGTTGGTACACCTCTAAATAACAAGGCAATGAAACACAGTCTATGGCTTGTCCTTTATCAGGAGCACACAATGGCATTTTCATTCTCTCCTTTATAAGATCACCCCCACAAACAGCAAGAGAAGAATGCAATACAGAGGTGAAAAAAGCACATCTTCCCCACACAGTGGTGCAGTGCACACCCCTCGGTTTGAGGGAAATCATTGACTGTATTATCACTCCCAGCTTTCATAAGGTTCATTGCCAACTTATGCATGTTTTGATGAAGATTGTGTCTCCAAACTGCCTTAATTGTGTTAGCATTCTTGCCACTTTTTGATTCTCTGTTCTCTTTTTTCCCCCCATGTTCTCTCCCCTGGAATCTGCTTTTCATTAGGGGGATCATTGTTTCAAAACCCTTAAAAACTTTGGCAGCTGCTTGCAGGCCCAATATTTGGGAAAACATAATGCAGAATTCAAATGAATTACACTGTAGAAGGAATTTCTCATGACTAGTATTTGCGGAAAAAAACGAAAGGCCAGATTATGGACGAAAGGGCCAGTTGGGCCCTGAGCCTGGCACCTGGAAACAAGCTACTGCAGACATTGATAGAGCAGAGTAAGACCATGACCAGCCAGTGTTTTGTGTTTTTCATTATTCCAATGTACAACAAGAGCAATAGGTGGAAATGTGGAAATATTTTCTGGTTCATTTCTTCTGTTCAGCCTGTCAAGGTCAGACTTGCGGAAAAATGTCAACACATTGGATAGCTGTTTTATGGAAGACTTTGAAGTTGTAATTCTAATTGAGAGTGACACTGACATGGTTTTTCATGTTTAGTACTGTAAACCTGCTTTCTTTCAGGCAATATATTGTATGAAGTGGAATAAATAACGCTGCAGAGGTATTTCTAACTTCTATTTACCCCCCAAGCGAAGAATGAAAAATAGTGTATTTCTTTTTTTTTCTACAAACTTTTCCACTCAATCCCTGCAGACACTGTATGTATATTTACAGCCTGATTATTACATTTATTCCTCCTCAGGGGCGATTAGGATTTCACATGAGGGTGCTCAGCCCCCAATGAGTATAAGATTAAAACATATTTAAAATAGTGTGTATTAAGGTAGGCAGGAAAACTGCATACCGTAGGTTCTACACTGCATGTCAAGTGAACCCCTGGATTTTGATTTCATTTCAAATAATTTTAACTAATCAGATAATATTCATTTAGAATATAGTTTGTTCTTATGTTTGTAGATATGTTTAATTTGTATATTTTTTATGCTTTATATTTATATAAAATTAAATAAATAAAATAGGTGGGCTGTGCGATTATGACACGCTACAATGCCCAGTCACATTGTAAAGCCAACTGTATGCATTTGACAGCTGCTAGAACATGTGTGTGAATGCTTTGTGTGCAAGATGGGGGTTAGGGACATGATCCCCACCCCCACTACTGTGTACTCTGCTTTCTTTTTGTGTGGCCCTGTAGAATTAATTCATTAGTGAAACATTAGACTCAAAATACTGGAACAAAATTTGGCCAGATTTACTTATGGTAATATGCATAAATAAAATGCCTGAATCCCTCCAATCATTTTTGTTTGTTGTGCCAAAATCTAGTGAGCAACTGGATTTAAGTGAGAGAATGAGTAAGTGGAAGAATAGGTCAGCTTTTATTAAAAATAGCAAATAAACAAAAACTGTCAGTTAACCATTCTGATGCTTTTGTGTTCAGCTCTTGGCCTCTGCTCATGGATAACTGGAACTTGATAAGGAGTCAAGGCAACAGATTTTGCTCTAAGTTATATGCGCTGGCAACTCTATCCACAATAGATGTGGCCCGTCTACAGTTAGTGATAGAACTGCCCTCCAGTTTTGAATGTCACTGTCCTAAGGAAATGTTCCTGACTTAAATTGTGGTTGAAATGGAAGGATTTCATAATCTAGTTTGTTAACATATTGCTTTAACAGAGAAGTACTGTTTCAAAATTCTTTAGAGAAGGTTAGGTTAGGCTTGGTTGGTAGAATAAAAGTTAAAATACTTAAACTTAAAGTCCCCCTGAAGTCAATAATTTTATCCGTTAAAACTAATCTTTGATAATCTAAACAACACATTTAAACCTTTTTTTCCCCTGTGTAAATAATTTCTTCATGCCTCAAAATAGAAAATATACCCTTGCATCCGCATGTATTAAATGAAGCAAGGGCGTATTTTGTATTTTATTTAAATGGTTTTTTTTTTTAAATTAAATGCGTTATTTTATTAAAAAAAAAAAAAAACAGTCTATTTTTTACTTAACCTTTACCATATGTGTTGGAGTATCACAATAATATAATTTATTGTTCAGTTCAGTATCATGATAAGTATTGAATTGTAACACGAGGGTATCACCCCTAATCAACAACAGATCAAACAGCTAATAATGTGTTGCTAATAAACACCAAACATGTTCCCGTTCACCATCTCAGAGTCAAACAGCTGCCTTCTAAAAATCAGCATCCTTAGAAGCGCTTTGAACATCATAGAAAGTCAGTAGAGAAAAGCCCTGCACCGCACATTGATGGGATTTGTTTCATATTTGTGATGGTAGGAATTAGACAGTGTCAAACCATAATTTTGACACCGTCTTTGGTTCACTGCAGTTTTAAGGAGAAAAGACTCAGCAGTGGTGTTGACTGATGAATTTGCACATGGTTTGTTTTAGAGCATATTAAAAACACCACATAGATATATAAACAAAATATATATTTTAAAAACTTGACTTTAAAACTACGTCTTTAATAATGGCTGAATACACTGATTCTGACATAAAAGTGTTTGCCTTACAAGACAGTACCTATATGATTTCATTTTTATGAAACCAAATGTTATTTTATGACAAACAGTCTTATTTACAGATACATATAAAGCACAGTTGAGAGTATGACAGAGTTACGATAACTAATTGTACTAATCGGATTACTTTTTTCCCCAAGTAACTAATAAAGTATTGCAGTACTTTTAAATTTACAACGAAATATTTGAGTTACTTTTTCAAATAAGTTACTTTGTTTTCCCATTTATTGACTCATACCTCTCCTGTACCCATGTTGAGAGAATTTAGGAGTAAATGCATTGTGTGCACTTTGTAAACATGATGGTTATTGTAGTTCTAGAATAAATGTGAGCAGGCATTTACTCATCACAGTTACACAAAAACAGATTCAGTATTTCTCAAAATGAATAAAAAAATGAAATGCAAATTCAGAATATTACACAAACCTGCAGTAATTAAATATTAAAATTATGAGTCCTTCTTTGTAGAGTTTGCATGTTCTTCCCGTGTCAGCGTGAGTTTACTTCGGATGCTCAGGTTTCCCCCGCACAGTCCAAACACATGCAGGTTAGGTGTATGGGACATGTCAAATTTGTGTGAATGCATGAGTGTGACAGTCCTAAGCCATGTAATGGGGAGTGTTGGGGAAAGACCTGGCAACTTATCCCGGAAAATCATTGCCAAAGACAATTCATGGATAGTTTCTGATGAGAGATGGCCATAGAATCACCTAGAGTCAGATATAACTGAAATGTTTAATGGGAGAAAGAATAAGAAGCCGTCTAAAATGGCTTTCTTACTAGTAACAATCACATTCGTGATATCAGAAATTAACATTTGTTAAAACAATTCAATTGGTGATATCAAGAATAGACATTTGCACTAGTAACAATGTAATTGTTAATATCAGAAATTTGCATTTAGTAGGAATTGATTCTTGAAATCAACAATTGAATTTGAATGGCAGCCTATGGTGAGATTTCACTAGTAAAAATAGAATTCTTGATATCAAGAATTATAGTTTTTACAAGTGGAAATTGAATTGTCGATATCAAGAATTAACGTTGTTACTAGTGGAAATGTAATTCTTGATATCAAAAATTGTCATTATTACTAGTGGAAATCTAATTCCTGATATCAAGAATGAACATTTTAACTAGTGAAAATGTAATTGTTGATATCACAAGTTCATATCCTGAAAATGAATAAAAGTCAAAATGGCTTGCCATATTTTATTGATCCTCACTAGTTTTTCATTTGATTCTAGTATTTTGCACGCTTATTTTATGGGTGTTTTGGGGTAGGGCTTGGGTTAAATAATAAAAAATATATTTAACCTGATATAAAATCAATGGAAGTCTATGTCTTCACTAATAACAAACTTGTGTGTGTGTGTGTGTGTGTGAGAAAGAGACCCTTATATGAATCAGTTGGATTCTCTCCCACAGTTTTATGCATCTCAAAGACTCCTCTGTCTTCCAGTGAATATATCCCCACCTCTTTCTCTACCCTGACCAATGTCTCTTCAAACAGGGATTCCCCTGAGCCATTAATGGCATGATTCATGACTCCTATATGGAGTCTTTTGATTCTTGACCTGACCTACTTGAGGCCAGTCTGTGATTTCCAAAGGAGAGCGATTCCCCCTTCTGACTTCAAGACTTAGAAATTTTTAAATGGGGAGATAAATGACACATAGGAAGGTGTTTATGTCCCGTTCATCTAGCTCTTCCTGCTAGGGAAGCCCATTCACTACATTTGCTGTAGAAAGATGAAAGCAGGGCATATATATGAGCAATATCACAGCCGTGGGATTTCACTCTATATCAGCACAGCTGTGATTTGGCCATAGGCGTGAGGCCGCAGGCAATCAATAGCTATGCTGATATAGAGCCATATCGCACCGCTACGAGTGTGATATTACATTTACACAACAGTTTGACAGCACAAATGTGTAAATAAGAAACAACTGAGTGTCCCTAAAAACCCTTTTTTTTTTTTTTTTTTTCTTTTTTTATTCTTTTTTTCTTCCCAAACGGATTTAAACAAACAGTTGAACACAAACCAAAAAAAAAATTTTACAATTTACAATTGTCAAATTTTACTTAAGAATAATGAACTAACGTTAAATGTGTAATATTATAAAAAATAAAAAAAATTATAAATTAAAAAGAGAGATTGAGTGTATTACCTATTACCTATATATAGCGTTCAGCGTTTCTTCTTCTTAAAAAAAAAAAAAAAAAAAAAAAAAAAAAAAAAAAAAAAAAAAAGTTCCAAAAAAAGTTTTTTTTTTTTTTTTTTAAAGTTTATTTTTAACAGCACACAAACAAACTTCCTCTCTTGTCTGACTCACTCCATCTAAGTGCCGCCATCATATTTATCCTTATTTTTATTACGGGACCCGGACACCTTTTCTCATATATATATTTATTTTTTATATTTTTATACAATTAAACAACAAAAATATTAAATAACAACACAACACATTATAAAAGAAAAAAAACACAAACACACAACAACAAAAAGTAACAAAAAAACAAACACTCTACTCTCTAATTAAAGTTAAAATATAGCCTAAATATAGTTTAATATAAGTATAAATATATAATATAATATAATATACTATATAAAACAAGTATAAATTTTCCCCTTAACCCATACCATTTTTCTCTGGAAAAAGTAATAGATTAATAAGACCAAAGATTGCCTGTTTAATATACCCCAAATTATTTATATTTTTAACCACTATCTACGTTAGAGCCAGAAGGACTGGCTGAGATGAAGCTGTTCTCTGCGGGTACACAAGCACTGAATGGTGGCTGACGACCTGCAAAAGCCTCAAAACAAATAGTAAAATAGGCGCTATGATTAAATATCATATGAGTCAAATATTTCAGGTCTAAACAACTTTATTCTCGGCTAAATAAATTCTAAAAAAAAAAAAAAACCTTGTTCCCTGAAGGAGGGAACCGAGATGTACGTCAGACTGACCGACAAATAGGAATCTCATGAGAGAGGCCAATCTGCTTCAAGTTTAACTAAAACGAGCCAATGCACACTGGCATGCAATCATATGCAGCAGCTGCTCTGCCACGCAGCATGGGTATTTAATGAGCAGCAGGTGCGTTGCATCTACAGTGACTATGGCGTCAAGATGTACCGTACGTCTCAGTTCCCTCCTTCAGGGAACGAGGGTTACCTTTGTAACTGAGACGTTCACATTCAGTCGGTCACGTTCGGCATACATCGAACAGACTAGGAATCCCTGCCAAAGCACCACAGGCACCGCCCCCCTTCCAGTGCTCTGTGCAAGCCTCCTGCACCCCCTTGCCTAAAGGACAGTGGGACAGGGCTAACAGACAGTTACTGCTGTTCCACACATTCCATTCAGTAAGACTATTGGATAACACTGTGGAAGCATACCCTTTCACTGGAAAGGAACGCTGCGGCAGCCACAACCGTCCCCGAAGGAATTATGTGGAGAAGTGCATATGGACTAACCCTGTAGGGCTGTACTACTTATGGAAGTACTGGGGTGACTCCAACCTGGTAGGAGGTGGGTTCTCCCAGAGGGAAAGACACAGTCTTCGTTTAGGAGCAACCAGGGAATCACATATATGGGATCCCGGTAGGGTCACACATATGGTACCCAGATTAAATTCAGATCTCAAGGATGCAACATAGTATAGGCCTGGCATCAGGTGTTCTGCCATGTCTGGCTGTCGAAGGGTTATCGGAGTACTCAACAGGATCTGCCTTGTAGGGACTCTCTGGAGCAAAAAGGGCAGCAAGCTGACACTAAGCCGGGGCCTCTCTGTGTCTCTGACCGGTTGAGGTGATAATAAAAAAGCTATAAAATATAGAGAAAGCGTTAGGTGTTGTCCAGCCCACAGCTCTACAAATATCTGTCAGCGAGGCACCACGAGCCAGTGCCCAGTAGGATGCAACACCTCTCGAAGAGTGAGCATGCAACCTGAGTAGGCAGGGCTTGCCTTGTGCTTAGTAAGCATATTGCGTCCACTATCCAGTGAGTCATCCTCTGCTTGGAGACAGTCTTTCCCTTCTGCTGGCTTCCATAACAAACAAAGAGCTGGTCTGAGGTCTTGAGACTTTGAGACTTTCTGTCTATGTACAGTCACAAAGAACGAACTGGACAGAGCAAAGCCAGGGCTGGGTCTGCCTCCTCTGGGGGCAGGGCTTGTAGGCTCACTACCTGGTCCCTGAAGGGAGTGGTAGGAACCATGGGCACATAGCCAGGCCAGGGTCTCAGTACCACGTGGCCATTGCCGGGCCCAAGCTCTAGGCTTGATTCATCGACTGAAAATGCCTACAGGTCCCCTACCCTCGCGATAGAGGCCAATGCAATCAGCAGCATAGTTTTCATAGACAGAATTTTTAAGTCGGCTGACTGCAGGATTTAACCGTCTTGCCCCTCAAAGGAACCTGACAACCAGGTCGTGCTTTCCAAGAGACTTGCCATCTTTGTGATCATCGCATGTGGATATTGCGGCAGCATGAACTTTGAGGGTGGAGGGAGAAAGCCCACAGCACATGGTTGAGCACACTGGGGACATGAATGGCTCAAAGCGACCTCAGATACTCCATGCTTCTGGAGATGGCAGGCGAGTTTCGACATGCAATGGGAGCTTAGACCACCTTGATGGTTGAAGTACGCAACGTCGGGCGTCGGTACCCCTGACACTGCATGGGACTCATTCATGAAGCCAGTGCTGAAGTGGTCTCATATGAAGCAAACCAAGTGGTCTTACTACCGCTACAGCTGCCATATGCCCCAGGAGCCTCTGTAATAATTTCACTGTGACTGCTGTCCTGCCCGTGAATGCATTCAAGTAATTCAACACTGACTGAGCATTTTCCTCTGTGAGGCATGCTGTCTGGGCAACCAAATCCAACTCCATACCGAGAAAAGTGATCCTCTGCATGGGGGCAAGTTTGCACTTTTCCCAGTTGACCTGAAGACCAAACCGGCTGAGGTGGCTGAGAACCAGGTCGATCGCTGCAAATCTTGGGGACGGATTTATTTATTATAAATTTATTATATTTATTACTTCAGCATTTTGAATGGTAGCTTGTGAAGGTCCTGGTTCAAATCTTGCAGGTCCAAAATCAGTCTTAACCCACCTCTTTTCTTGGGTACAATGAAGTAGGGGCTGTAGAACCCCTACCTCATATCGGCTGGAGGGACCAGCTCAATTGTGTCCTTTGCCAGTAGGACAGAGATCTCCGCACGCAAGATGAGTTCAGCACCTTCTTATTTCTCTGAATTAATTCTCCCCCATGTCCCTACCTGTATTCTGAGATCGACCTCTGAAAAAATACCCAAGTTCCGTCTATCTAGTGTGGGTGGTAGGCCTTTCAGCATTTCAGCTTCTAAGGGCTGAAACAAACAACCACAAAACCTTTGTGTTGTCTTTGTACTTCAGACCTTTAAAACTGCTCTCAAAACTCCCTTATTCACAATATGTTTTGTTAACTGATTGCTTTCTTTAAAAGCTCTATGCTTGCATTTATAACTTCTCTTGTATATTAACTGTCTCTGTCTGCTCCATCTGGTTGATCATGTGTTTTATACGGACTGTATACATGTACTTATATATGTGTTCATGTAAAGTGTCCTTGGGTCCTTGAAAGGCGCTATATAAATAAAAAAGATTATCATTGTTATTTTTAAACGGGGAGTACTATTTGTCACACTGTCACCGCCATGTTCTATTTGTTTTGGTTTTCATTCGTCATATGTGTTCCTTTGTTCTAAGTTCCCACCACTTCGTTCTTCCTCCGTGTATATCAGTGCCTGTTTGTTTTCAGTTGTGTTCGGTCTCGTATGTTTCATGTATGTGCTGCTACCTATTCTTGAATTATTGTCATTAAACTTCATATTGGAATTACATTTCATCTTCTTTGTCTGTTTGCCAGTGACCACACGTTACACTATTCGCATGATCCTGAGAATGCTACAGGGTGGAGGCCGACCAGTGGGACTCTTACCATGACAGAAATGTTATCTGCACTCAGTCTAAGGGAAATTGAGGCCTTTTTCTTAAAAAGCCACCCACATTCGACCCAGCGCTTGAAATTATTATATTAGTATTAGTATTTCCCATGCCTGATTACCCATGGACTGAGGCAATACTGGTCAAGTCAAGTCACCTTAACTTGTATAGCACTTTTTACAATGCAAATTGTGGCAAAGCAGCTTTACATTAATAATTGGCAAATCATTTTTGGCTGCACAGCTGCTCCCAAAGAAAATGGTATCATTGTGCAGCTTATTCTATATATTATTGATTCATTCCATTGCAAAGATCAATAGTTATAGTCAAAAGTCTTGTTAATTTATGTATATCAGCACTGGAGATGTAATCGTCCTCCTCAGCTCAGTTCGCATACAATGGTGCCAATGCAGGCATACCAAAAACAAGTCAAGTCAAGACATCTTTATTTATATAGCGCTTTTTACAATGCAAATTGTGGCAAAGCAGCTTTACATTAATAAGAAAATGGTGTCATTGTGCAGCTCATTCTATATATTATTGATTCATTCCGTTGCAAATATCAGTAGTTATTAGTCTACTTAATTTAGGTATATCAGCACTGCAGAAAACAGTGACGTAATCGGGCTGAGCTCAGCTCAGTTTGTATACAACGGCGCCAATGCAGGCATATCAAAAACACTGCTGAATATCAAGCAAGTGTCCCCAACTTAAGCAAGCCAAAGGCAACAGCGGCAAGGAACCAAAACTCCAACAAATGGAGAAAAAAACCTCGGGAGAAACCAGGCTTAGTCGGGGGGCCAGTTCTCCTCTGGCCAACAGTGAACACTTGTCCGATACTCAGGCAGAGTTACAGGTCATTAAACCGATTTGGAATCGCAACAGTCAAAATATTTAATCTAGTTTAAGATCTTTTTGATCACGCCAGTATGGGACGGTTTGTTGGGATATGTGCCACTGGCTGATGAGTCGGTAAGGTCTTAACAAAGGATGAGCTAGTTAACACAGTCTCCGCTGACACCACAGGGCCACATTGCTGCCGCACACAGGCACAGGTTCCCCGTCCGACCCGGACACGGCCCAGATCCAGCCAATCACGTTAATTGGTAAACCTCGGGATAAGCAGAGAGACAAAAAATTAGCGTAGACGCCATTCTTCTTCTGACGTACCGAGTACATCTGGTGTTATAGGAAGTGTTCCCGGTTCCGGCTGACCTGATCTATGCAGCCTAACAATCCTTTAATGGATATGAAGACAAAAGTTTATAGTGCGTCATGTGTATGCCAGGTTAAATAGATGCGTTTTTAGTCTAGATTTAAACTGACAGAGTGTGTCTGCTTCCCAAACAATGCTAGGAAGATCGTTCCAGAGTTTAGGTGCCAAATAGGAAAAGGATCTATCGCCTGCGGTTGATTTTGATATTCTAGGTATTAACAACTGGCCAGAATTCTGAGATCGTAATAGACGCGAAGGACTATAATGCATTAAGAGCTCACTCAGGTACTGGGGAGCTAAGCCATTTAGTGCTTTGTAAGTAATTAGCAAGATTTTAAAATCTATACGATGTTTAATAGGGAGCCAGTGCAGTTTTGACAGAACCGGGCTAATATGTTCATATTTCCTGGTTCTAGTAAGGACTCTAGCTGCTGCGTTTTGGACCAGCTGTAATTTGTTTATCACGCGAGCAGGGCAACCACCCAATAGAGCGTTACAGTAATCTAGTCTCGAGGTCATAAACGCATGAACTAGCTGTTCCGCATTTGTCATTGAGAGCATATGTCGCAATTTAGATATATTTTTAAGATGGAAGAATGCGGTTTTACATATGCTAGAAATGTGGCTTTCAAATGAAAGATTGGTATCAAAGAGCACACCCAGGTTCCTAACTGACGAAGACGACTTAACAGAGCAGCCATCAAGTGTTAGACAGTATTCTAGGTTTTTATGTGCTGAAGTTTTTGGTCCAATAATTAGAATCTCTGTTTTTTCTGAATTTAGTAGTAGGAAATTACTAGTCATCCAATTTTTTATATCAGCTACGCATTCTGTTAATTTTGAGAATTGGTAGGTTTCGTCAGGGCGCGAGGAACTATAGAGCTGAGTATCATCAGCGTAACAGTGAAAGCTAATGCCATGCTTCCTAATGACATCTCCCAAGGGTAGCATGTACAGAGTGAAAAGCAACGGTCTGAGAACTGAGCCTTGTGGTACTCCATATTTAACTTGTGATCGAAATGACATCTCTTTGTTTACTACTACAAACTGATAACGGTCAGATAAGTATGATTTGAACCACGCCAATGCAATTCCACTAATTCCAGCATAATTTTCTAGTCTATTCAAAAGAATAGTGTGGTCGATTGTGTCAAAAGCAGCACTGAGGTCTAGTAACACTAATAGAGAGATACAACCATGATCTAATGATAAGAGCAAATCATTTGTAACTCTAATGAGAGCAGTCTCAGTACTATGGTACGTAGGGGTGTAACGATATGCTCAGGTCACAATACGGTACGTATCTCGATACTGGGTTCACGATACGATACGTATCACGATATTTTGAACAAAATTTTAAAATTGAAACTGTAATTCAAAAAAACAGATTTATTTAAAAACATTACATTTCAATGACTGTCTTTGCTGTACATACAAGATCACATTTTAAAGGTTAAATAAAAACCTTCTGTATTCAAATTAACAAAGGTCTGTTTGTCACTGGAACATTTCTTTTTAATTCAACACAAACTTAGAATTTAGAAGACAGAACTTCTTAAAGCAGTAAAAAAAAAAAGTGTTCTGTTTATATAAGTTCAACATAAACAGCTTTAGGGTTTGTTTAGGTTACCTACAGGTTTTTATGCAAAAAAAACAGCATATCTACATTTTGAGGCAAAAGCTGGGATCTTTGAGCATTAACAATATCCCCTGCCGTAGAAAAAACACGTTCACTGGGAACAGAAGTTGCTGGAATTGTTAGGTAAGCCTTAGAAAGAGAGGAAAGAAGTGGGTACGTTTGGGTGTTTTCTTTCCACCATTTCAGTGGACAGCTAGTGAGGGGAATAGAAGTGTCCTTTTTGTACATGTCGACCTCTACTTCTATCCTACATTTGGACTGAGTGACTGTTGGTTTAGCAAAAGTTGCACCAAGGAGATCTTCCAGTGCTGTCTTTTTGCTAGGTGGTGGCTGTTCTTGCTTAGCTCTCTGTGTTGTCAGTCTGTTTGCTGCATCAGTGGGATCTCCATCACTGGCACCTCCCTACACAAACATGCAAATGGGGTGGCAAACTTAAATGCAAATACACAGATTCTCAAATAATTACTGATGCTGACAGACATACCTGCTGTAACTGCTTTAATTTGTCCATCAACCGGTGGAAAACCTCATCATGTTGTTCAGGGAGTAGCTGGGGCAAAGATCGAAATCTGGGGTCAAGTGCTGTACTCTCAAGCAGATAATCCTGTACTTCTGTGTATCTGCCTGAGAGGTTTTGCAGGATGGCTGCCTTCATGTTAGCTATAGTTGTGGAATCTTTCTCGTCCCGTGTCATGCTCTGCTCGATCATGGATTTCAAAGGCACAATTAGTGACAGGGTGGCGCTCTTTTCATCAGACAGGACAGTGGTGGCTTTTTTTAGAGGTTTAAGAAGGTTTACTATTTCTTCTGCATCAGTGACGTCGTTGCTATCCAGAGTATCAAGTTGACGGGCATTTTTGCGCACCTCTGTGCTCAAGAGTGCTGCCGTTATAGCGGCTTGTTGCTCGAGGTAGCGTTCCAGCATATCCATCGAGCTGTTCCATCGTGTTACCACATCCATGATAAGCTTGTGTGATGCGATCTCAAGCATCTTTTGCTTTTCTGTGAGTACAGCTGTTGCTGTGGCACTGCGGTGAAAGAAACCAACAACTTTTCTTACGCGAGCAAGCAAGCGACTTACGCGAGAAACATTTAAACCAGCTTGAGACGCAAGATTCAATGTGTGCGCGAAACACTTGATATGCGGCGACAACCCGGCTTCTCTCACTGCCACATCCATGTTGCGTGCGTTGTCAGTAACAACTGGAGTACTATGAGGCCTTTCAAGCTCCCACTCTTGTATAGCCGCTTTTAGAACTTCGGCTATGTTAGCTCCAGTGTGTGACTCAAAAAGTGGGCGAGTCTGAAGCACAAAACTTTTCATTTCCCACTCAGTAGTAATCATATGCGCCGTGACCGTAATATAGCTTTGACAAGCCCGCGAAGTCCACCCGTCAGTTGTTATAGCCACATATTCTGCTTTTTTCAGACAGTCGACCACCTTTGCTTTAGCTTCGCAGTACAGGGCTGGAACCACCTCTTGACTGAAGTGCGGGCGTGACGGAATATGGTACCTGGGCTCCAGTACTCTAACCAGTTCGCGAAATCCAACATGGTCGACCACAGAAAATGGTCTCATGTCTTTTGCAATAAAAACTCCGATGCACTTGGTTATTTCTGAAGCTTTTTCACTTGACTGAGACCATGTTGCAGCAAAACTGCTTTGTATAGACGTTTGGCCTTCTTTCACCCTTTTTGTCGCAGGAGTTTGCAGGAGTTTGTTGTGATGCCGTTTTAAATGGCACATCATATTCGAAGTGTTTGACGTTGTGTATGGCAGCCTTATTTTACAGTGTTTGCAAATAGTTTGTGTCTTGTCTGTAATTGTTTTACTGTCGTCCTGTCGCTTGACTGGAAAACCAAAATGCTGCCAGACATTGGACTTATAAGAACACGGGGCATCTTCAATTTCAGTTTCAGCCGAACTCATTTTGCCCTACTAATGTTCATGTCAAGCGATTTCTGCATCTGTGATGAAAGCACACGCGACACGGTTGCAGAGTAGGTCACGTCGGCAGCTTAACCAATAAGATTAGACTGCCGTCATATCGTAAAAGCATCGCCACCACTCTACGATGCATATCGTAACATTTTTGCATCGCGATATATCGTACCACGATATATCGTTACACCCCTAATGGTACGGTCTAAATCCTGACTGGAAATCCTCACAAATACCATTTCTTTCCAAGTAGGAACTAAGCTGAGATGATACTGCCTTTTCTAGTATTTTTGACAGAAAAGGTAGATTGGAAATCGGTCTGTAATTGACTAATTCACCAGGATCAAGTTGTGGTTTTTTAATAAGAGGTTTGATAATAGCCTGCTTAAAATTTTTTGGTACGTAACCTAGTGATAAAGATGAATTAATGATCTTAAGAAGAGGATCTATGACCTCTGGAAGCATCTCTTTCAATAGCTTATTCGGTATAGGGTCTAACATACATGTTGTAGATTTTGATGATTTAACAAGTTTAGACAATTCTTCCTTTCCTATAGCAGCGAATGAATGGAATTTTTCCTCAGGGATACAACAACCCACTGTCTGATGTGATACTGTAGTAGACAGTTGCATGGCTATAATTTTCTCTCTAATGTTGTCAATCTTGCAGGTAAAGAAGTTCATAAAGTCATTACTGCTGTGCTGTTTGGAAACATCAGAAGTTGAGGCTGTATTTCTTGTTAATTTAGCCACTGTATTAAATAAATACTTAGGGTTGTGTTTATTTTCTTCTAAAAGATTTGAAAAATAAGCAGATCTAGCGATTTTTACAGCCTTTCTGTACTCCATCATTTTCTCTCTCCATGAAATCCGAAAAACTTCTAGTTTTGAATTCTTCCAGCTGCGCTCCAGTTTTCTGGCTGCTCTCTTAAGGGCCCGAGTGTGCTCGTTATACCATGGCGTTGGACTAATATCCTTAATCTTTTTTAAGCGCAGAGGAGCGACAGAGTCTAGAGTGTTCAAAAAGAGAGCGTCAATAGTTTCTGTTGCAACATCGAGTTCTTCTAAGTTGTCTGGTTTGCTAAGTTGATGAAACTGATCAGGAAGATTATTTATAAAGCAATTTTTAGTGGTAGAAGTGATGGTTCTAACATATTTATGGCAGACAGGTGGTTTTCCAGCCTTGGATAAATGTAGCACGCATGAGACTAGATAATGATCTGAGACGTCATCGCTCTGCTGCAGAATTTCAACGGCATCAATATTGATTCCATGTGACAATATTAGATCTAGAGTATGATTACGACAATGAGTTGGTCCTGACACGTGTTGTCTAACTCCAATAGAGCTTAGAATATCTGTTAATGCCAATCCCAAAGCGTCTTTTTCATTATCTACATGTATATTAAAATCACCAACAATAAGGACTTTATCCACAGCCAGTACTAACTCCGATAGAAAATCAGCAAATTCTTTGATAAAATCTTTATGGTGCCCTGGTGGCCTGTATACAGTAGCCAACACAAATTTCAAATGAGAGTTGTCACTAACATTATAACTTACATAGAGCACCATCACTTCAAAAGAGATATATTTGAAAGACTTTTGAGTAATACTGAAGATATTACTATAGATTACAGCAACACCTCCCCCTTTACCTTTCTGACGAGGTTCGTGTCGATAATAGTAACCTTGAGGGCTAGACTCATTTAAAGTAATGTAATCGTCTGGTTTTAGCCAGGTTTCTGTCAAACACAGCACATCTAGGTTATTTTCTGTGATAATATCATTTACAATAAGTGCTTTTGAAGAAAGGGATCGAATATTCAGCAACCCAAGCTTTATCATTTTGTTATCTTTATAATCTCTGTTTACTACTTGTTGAATGGGTTTGGAAGTTTTCTGTATTTATTAGTTCGGGGTACAGACACAGTCTCTATCTGATGATATCTAGGTGAAAGAGTCTCTATGTGTTGGGATTTATCTGAATTCTGTGACGCGAGACAGCTAGCAGACGGTCGGTTTAGCCAGTCTGTCTGCTTCCTGACCTGGGCCCCAGTTAGTCAAGGTTGAGCTCTAAGACTATGTGCCATATTACTAGAGACCTCTAAACACTTCTGAATATCAAGTGTCCCCAACTTAAGCAAGCCAAAGGCAACAGCGTCAAGGAACCAAAACTCCATCAAAATGGAGAAAAAAACCTTGGGAGAAACCAGGCTTAGTTGGGAGCCAGTTCTCCTCTGGCCAACAGTGAACACTTGTCCGATACTCAGGCAGAGTTACAGCCTGGATCCAGCCAATCACTTTAAATGCTAAACTCCGGAATACACAGAGAGACAAAAATTAGCGTAGACGCCATTCCTCTTCTGATTTTACAAGTATATCCGGTGTTATAGGAAGTGTTCCTGGTTCTGGCTGACCTGATCTATGCAGCCTGACAATCCTTTAATGGATATGAAGACTTAAATTGATAATGTGTCATGTGTATGCCAGGTTAAAGAGAGGCATTTTAGTCTAGATTTAAACTGACAGAGTGTGTCTGCTTCTTGAACAATGCTAGGAAGATCGTTCCAGAGTTTAGGTGCCAAATAGGTAAAGGATCTATCGCCTGCGGTTGATTTTGAAATTCTAGGTATTATTAACAACTGGCCAGAATTCTGAGATCGTAATAGACGCGAAGGACTATAATGCATTAAGAGTTCACTCAGGTACTGGGGAGCAAAGCCATTTAGTGCTTTGTAAGTAATTGTAAGTAACAAGACTTTAATATGTATATGATGTTTAATAGGGAGCCAGTGCAGTTTTGACAGAACCGGGCTAATATGGTCATACTTCCTGGTTCTAGTAAGGACTCTAGCAGCTGCGTTTTGGACCAGCTGTTTGTTTATGAAGCGAGCAGGGCAACCACGCAGTAGAGCATTACAGTAATCTAGCCTTGAGGTCATGAAAGCATGAACTAACTGTTCCGCATTTGTCATTGAGAGCATATGTCACAATTTAGATATATTTTTAAGATGGAAGAATGCGGTTTTACATTTGCTAGAAATGGGGCTTTCAAATGAAAGATTGGAATCAAAGAGCACATCCAGGTTCCTAACTGACGAAGACAACATGACAGAGCAGCCATCAAGTTTTAGTCAGTATTCTAGGTTATTATGTGCAGAAATTTTGGTCCAATAATTAGAATCTCTTTTTTTCTGAATTGAGTTGTAGGAAATTACTAGTCATCCAATTTTTTAAATAAGCTATGTATTACGTTATTTTTGAGAATTTGCTGGTTTCGTCATGGTGCGAAAAAATATGGAGCTGAGTGTCTTCATCATAACAGTGAAAACTAATGCCATGCTTCCTAATGACATCTCCCAAGGGTAGCATGTACAGAGTGAAAAGCAACGGTTCTAGCACTGAGCCTTGCGGTACTCCATATTGAACTTATGATCGAAATGACATCACTTCGTTTGCTACTACAAACTGATAACGGTCAGATAAGTATGATTTGAACCATGCCAATGCAATTCTACTAATGCCAACATAATTTTCTAGTCTATTCAAAAGAATAGTGTGGTCGATAGTGCCAAAAAAAAGTTTAAAACAAGTCTAAAAGTTTAGACAATTCTTCCTTTCCTATAGCAGCGAATGAATGGAATTTTTCCTCTGGGATACTACAATTCACTGTCTGATGTGATACTGTAGTAGACAGTTGCATGGCTATCATTTTCTCTCTAATATTGTCAATCTTGCAAGGGAAGAAGTTCATAATGTCATTACTGCTGTGGTGTTTGGAAACATCAGAAGTTGAAGCTGTATTTCTTGTTAATTTAGCCACTGTATTTTCTTAAAGATTTAAAAAATTTGCAGATCTAGTGGTTTTTAAGGGCTTTCTGTGCTCAATCATTTTCTCTCTCCATGAAATACAAAAAACTTCTAGTTTTGAATTTTTTCCGGCTGCGCTCCAATTTTGTTGCTGCTCTCTTAAGGGCTCTCTCAAGTGTGCTCATTATACCATGCTGTTGGACTACTATTCTTAATCTTTTTTGAGCGCAATGGAGCGATAGAGTCTAGAGTGCTGGAAAAGAGAGTGTCAGTTGAGTCAATCGATGCATCATCGAGTTTTGTCTGATTTGCTAAGATGATGAAACTGATCAGGAAGATTATTTATAAAGCAATCTTTAGTGGTAGAAGTGATGGTTCTACTATATTTGTGGCAGAGAGACTGTTTTGCAGCCTTGGTTAAATGACTAGATAATGAATTGAGACGTCATCGCTCTGCTGCAGAATTTCAACGGCATCAATATCAATTCCATGTGACAATATTAGATCTAAAGTATGATTACAACAATAAGTGGGTCCTGACGCCTGTTGTCTAACTCCAATAGAGTTAAGAGTATCTGTTAATGCCAATCCTAAAGCGTCTTTGTCATTATCTAGATGGATATTAAAATCACCAACAATTAGGACTTTAACCACAGCCAGTACTAACTCTGATATAAAATCAGTAAATTCTTTGATTAAACTCGGTATGGTGCCCTGTTGGCCTGTATAGCCAGCACAAATGGGATTTGTCACTAACATTATATAATGCTGCAAAAAGCACCATCACTTTGAAAGAATTATATTTGAAAGACTTTTGAATAATGCTGAAGTTATTACTATGGATTACAGGAACACCTCCCCCTTACCTTTCTGACAAGGTTTGTGTCGATAATAGTAAAATTGTGGGCTAGACTCATTTAAAGTAGTGAAATCGTCTGGTTTTAGGCAGGTTTCTGACAAACACAGCACATCTAGATTATTATTTGTTATAATATCATTTACAATAAGTGCTTTTGAAGACTGGGATTGAATATTCAGCAACCCAAGCTTTATCATTTGTTTTGTTTTTTATTATCTCTATTTTTACTTGTTGAAAATCAATTAAATTATTACCCTTAAATGATTTTAGAAGTTTTTTGTATTTATTAATTTGGGGAAGAGACACAATCTGTGATATCACAGGGATGATATCTAGGTGAAAGAGTCTCTATGTGTTGGGATTTATCTGACTTCTGTGATGTGAGACAGCTAGCAGACGGTCGTTTTAGCCAGTTTGTCTGCTTCCTGACCTGGGCCCCAGTTAGTCAAGGTTCAGCTCTAAGGCTATGTGCCATATTACTAGAGAGAAGAGCAGCACCATCCCAGGAGGGATGAATACCATCTATTTTCAACAGGTCAGGTCTGCCCCAAAATTGAGTGATGAGAGTCTGCTAAGTATCTCATCACTCCTACGAAAAGGAAGGGGTCCAGAACACATTTCAGTGCCTGACATAGTACATGCGAGTTCACACACCTCTTTATAATGTTAATTTTAGTGACTGTTGAAATCGAACATCATTAGTGCCGACGTGAATAATAATCTTAGAGTATTTACAATTAACATTAGCTAGCACTTTTAAAATTGCTTTGATGTCAGGCACTCTGGCTCCTGGTAAACATGTGACTATGGTGGCTGTTTTCTCTATTTTTACGTTCCGTGTAATATAATCGCTAATATCTAGGGCACTTTCAACAGGATTCTCAGTGGGTGCATCACTGAGTGGGGATAACCTGTTTGATGTTCGAAATGGAATGGAAGAGCGATTGTTTTTTAAGCCGCCTCACGGTCACCCAAATGCCCTGCTGCACGGGCTCTACAGCCGGAACCGAACAATGTACAGAGTTCACTAAGCTAGTCGCATCCAAAACAGTATCTAAAGCCCTTGCATTCTTACCATCCTCAGTTAAAGTTGTTTATGCGTGTCTCTAATTCTGAGATTTTCTCTGTTAGCCTGACTATTTCCCTGCATTTATTACATGTGAATCCCTCATCCCTGACAGAGAAAGCTAAACTATGCATGAGACAGGCAGTGCAAGTAACAATGAAAGGAGAAGATGACATAGCTTACCATGTTCGTAGACTGATCTGACTTACCACAGTTGTTTGATGAATTCGTAGAAAAGGAGAGCGTGACAGAAAGACAGTGGGCACGGATGACAAGTTTACAAACTAACGTAATGCTAATGCGTTGTGATAGTCATTTAGACTAAAACATTAAAAACTAGCGACGTCAGATTAATGTGATAGGCAATATTGGACAATATCAGATATATAGTGATGATAAAGTAGACAACAAACAATGACAATAATTAGATGCAAAAAATTCAACAGCGAGGCAGACAGGAACAATTGATCAGGAGCAATCGATGGAGTGTGATGGAGGTGGGGGAATGAAGCATAGCGGAGCGGAAGATTCGCAAGTCCGTGGTGGAGGTGTTGTGACAACTGATCAAAAGAGAGCTGGTGGGACGAGGGAATCCAGTAGAGCAGAAAGGTCGAGGGTGTCTGGTGGATCCAAAGGTGGGAGGAGCCACATTTTCTTGATGGGCTGAGATGCAGCGAGGTAATCAGAGGCTGGAGGCGGAGCTACAAGATCCACTCGAAGTTATAGCATGGTTTGACAGGAGATGGCGAAGGCATGCAAACTTCCAGGTGAGGCGGGTCTGGAGGACTGGCTGAGAAGGGTGGTGATGGAGGCCGATGGAGACTTGACAGGGTTAAAGGTAAGGGTGCATAGTCAATACAGGTCTCTGCTGTTTAAAAACAGCAATGATTGTTCAGAGGAAACAGAAAGACAGTTCATATCAGTCTATGGTGCTGTCTAGGAACAGCTATGAAGAACGAGAGACAGGGTGTGATTCGGTGGTAGATACCTCTATATACCTCCATCAGCCAGTCCTCAGTCTCCATTTCCACCAAACTTCACAGATTTTAACTGGAGAAAAATGAGTCTGTACACTGTCTTTTACTGTATATGTTGTGAGGAAGCTGCTGCCTTCTAGATGGATAAAAAAAATCTTCTGGACACATCTACACTTCTGAAAGCCTCCCTGGAGAATGTCAATATCTGCATGCTCTGTCAAAGCTGGCCCTGTTTATGTCTTGCAACGTACAGTATTGCTTTTTGACCCAAAATCCAGACATGTCTGTGCAATGGAGTGGTGGCAGTTGCACGTCCAGCCCGTGAATTCCTGCCTGTAGTTTTAATGAGGTGGAAAAACACTTAGGCCTTTTTTGCTTTCAAATGATTTTGAAAACGGGACACTTAAGGCTACCAGATGAGGCCACTCTTTTGTGGGAAACCAGAGTGCTTGCTTCTCCAGCAGTGCTCTCACGAGACAAAGGACAGGGCTTCTGGAATTTGTCAGAAGCTATATTATCCCTATGCATCAAAATCACGGCGTGAGTTGGACCAGCTTATGAAATTGGAACACCAAAGGGATAAATCTTACAGTACTGAATTTTATTATTAAGCAGTATTAATAAGGGTAATAATAAGCAGTAACTGTGAACAGACATATGAAAGCTACACTATTTAGTTACACTCAGTAGTTGCAACTACTGGCACAACACCAACAGTTTACTGAAAAAGTTAAAAGCAAAAAAAAACTGTGGATTTAACATAGCCTTTGGTTTGACTTCGTTTTTAATGAGGAAATATCTGGATCTTACGTAGTACAGAGAATATGTATTGCTTAATCTTCTTTGTGCTGTTTTAGTGCCCTTTATAACCTCCTTCCTTCCTCACGCATAATGCACAGTTTTTGGTAAGCACAGAAGTTGTTAGTACAGAAGTTGGTATGGTTTGTTAAATGAATATTTCACACCACCCACATCACTCTATACCTTTCTTCGCCTTTCTTGACAGAAAAATCATAATAGAAAAAAAATGGCAGCTTTTCGGTTTTCTTATTTACTATCCTGTTTTCTTATTTATTATTTACAACAACAAAGATCAACTGATAGACTGCAGGTAAAATTAATCTTAAAATGTCATAAACATTATAATAGTGTAATAAAACATAAATTGTCTATTTTATTACTCTTTTTTCCAGTGAGTTTCACATTATACTGACCAGCCTGTGTCAGACAAGGTCCCTGCGCATTAAATTAATCTATGATGGCTATCGCGATTAAGTGAAATGTGAAAATGAATTTTATTTTGATCTACTCACAGTTCATCAGATTTCTTTTTACACTTTTTTTTTAATATGATTTTTGTTGCAGCACATAACATTATAACCAATCACAAGTTTCTTTTGAGCTTATGAATGTAATGGCCAATAAGTGGCTGTTAAATTAATCCACGTTGAAAATGGCGCAACTGTCAGACACAGACAAGGGATAGGATGTTAAACCAAGTTCTTTATTGAACAGATAAACACAGCGAACAGGTAAACGGTTTGGTATGGTAAGTTTAGCAGTCCAGGAAGTAAACAGGTAACTTAGCTTAGAGAATGATAGTTCTTTCTTTGTGTTGCAGAGACTAGGATGATTGTCCAGCAGTTCGCGCTAACGCTTGGTCAGATCCAGAGGAAGACGGTGAAGCATCGGCAGGTCCGGAAGAAGACAGGTAAGTGTAGCGGGTAAGTCTGTGTAGTCCTTTAAAGATGAGATCAGATATGGAACTGAGGGAGGTGTGAGTATATATAGGGAACAGTGGTGATTAGTGACAGGTGACTGTGATCAGTATTCCGGAGCTGGTTGTGACGGTGAGACTGACTCTGTGACAGTACCCCCCTCTCCACGGGTGGCTCCTGACGTCTGAAAGTGGCGACGACGGGGACGGCCCCGTCCACGGGGCCCCGGTCGGCTGGGATGGTTTTGGTGAAACTGGGTGAATAGTGTCAGGTCGAGGATGTCATCTCGTGCTACCCAGGACCTCTCTTCAGGGCTGTATCCCTCCCAGTCGACCAGATATTCCAGGTGTGCCTCTCGTCGCCGGGAGTCCAAGATGTCGTGGATTGATAAATGGAATCAGCATTGGCCAGGTCAGGAGGAGGAGGTACGTCCGGATTCTCCAGATCTGTGGGTGGAAACAGAGGGTCAGTGTGGGGTTTGAGCAAAGATACATGGAAGGATGGAGAAATTCGGTACTTGGCTGGGAGTTACATCGTTAAGCTGCCTCTGCACTGTGAATTGACCTATGTAACAGGTACTCAGCTTACGGCAGGGTAGGCAAAGACGTATATCCCTTGTGGAAACCATACCTTCTGGCCCAGAAGGTAGGTAGGTGTGGGTGCTCGGCGCTTGTCAGCCTGGATCTGATGTCTTCGCACTGCCCGTTGTAGATGTACATGAGCTGAGTCCCACACCCTCTCGCTCTGTTGGAACCATTCATGAACGACGGTGTTACGTCCCAGGACGTATGTCATTAATTGTCTGATTCTGAATGATTTCTATATATTACACTCCCGCCTCTCCTAGACGAAAAGGGGGCCGTAATAATGGGAACTTCGGAGGGTTCTCCAGACCATGGAAACTGTGGTGGTTGATAGCCGAATACACACTTGAATGGAGTCAGCCCGGTGGTGGATTGCTGCAGGGAATTTTGTGTGTATTCGGCCCAGGGTAGGAATTGGCTCCAGGTGGTTTGGTTCTGGTGGCAGTATGACCTCAAGTATCTCCCGATCTCCTGGATCTTCCATTCTATCTACCCATTAGTTTGCGGGTGATAGCCGAACTGACGTGGAGTACTGGTGATGGCACAGACAGAACATCCTTTGACATACCGGGACATATCCTGGATCATGATGGGCCACCAGTAATGCTGACGAAGGAGCGAGAGGGTTTGATGGCTACCTGGGTGCCCAGAGCCCGGAGAGGTGTGAACTGCGTCCAAGAGGAGCTGACAGTGGATGGAGATGGGGACATAAGTCAGCTCCCGAGGACATCCCGGCGGAGCAGATTCAGAATCTTGAGCCAATTGAATTTGGTCATCCCATTCCCATTGGATGGGACTGATGATCATGGCTGGAGGGAGAATGGGTTCTGGAGGATGGTGGTCGATGTCCGGAGTATGAATGCGGGAGAGGGCATCGGCTTGAATATTTCTTTCTCCACACCGGTAGGTGACAACAAAATTGAATCGTGTGAAGAAGAGCGCCCACCTTGCTTGTCGGGTATTTAGGCGTTTTGCCTCTTGAAGATATTCCATTACGATGGTCAGTAATTACTTCAAACGGGTGTTTACTCCATTACTCCATTCCTCTAGGGCCAATTTAATACCCAGTAGCTCCCGATTCCCGACATCATAGTTCTGCTCCAGCGTGGACAGTTTGCGAGAAAAGAAGGCACATGGATGGAGGCATAAGGGGTCACCCTGCCGCCGTGAGAGTATGGCTCCAACTCCTGTCTGGGAAGCGTCGACCTCAACGAGGAACAGAAGTTAAGGATCAGGAAGGCTTAGGACTGGAGCCGTACTGAAGGTTTTCTTGAGCTTCTGGAAGGCTTGAGTTGCCTGGGGGTTCCAGGACAGAGACTTGGGCCTGTTCTGGAGTAACGCAGTTAGGGGAGTGCTGAGCAGACTGAAGTTCTTGATGTATTTGCAGTAGAAAGTTGGAAAACCCCAGAAACCTCTGGAGTTCCTTGACAGTGCTGCGTTTGGGCCACTGAAGGATGGCGTCCACCTTCCTCTGGTCCATCTTTACCCCATGTTGGTTGATAAGGTAACCCAGGAATTGGACCTCAGGGATATGGAATTCACACTTTTCCAGCTTGAGATACAGATGGTGAGTGTGGAGCCATTGGAGGACCTGGTGAACATGAGAATGATGTTCCTGGAGGTATCTGAAGTAGATAAGTATGTCGTCTATATAGACGATTACAAATCTATGGAGGAGGTCTCGAAAGATCTCATTCATGTAACTTTGGAAGATGGAAGGTGAGTTTGCCAGGCCATACTGCATAATCCGGTATTCATAATGGCCAGAAGGTGTTATGAAGACTGTCTTCCATTCGTCTCCGGTACGGATACGGATGAGGTTATAGGGACTCCTTAAGTCCAGCTTAGTGAAGATACTGGCCCCTCGGAGTTGTTCCAAAGCGGTTGGGACCAGAGGAAGGGATAGCGGAACTTTATTGTCTGGGCGTTAAGCTTCCAGTAGTAAATACAGAGCCTCAAGCCTCCTCATAAACCCTTGGTGGAGTGCCTCAGTAATCTACTCATCCATGGCCTTCTGCTCCGGGATGGACAAAGGATAGACTTTACCTTTAGGTAATGTAGCCCCAGGTAGCAGGTTGATTGCAGTCCCATGGTAGCAGTCCCATGGCCGGTGAGGTGGTAGTTGCGTTGCCAGCCGCTTGCTTAAGACATCCTGGAACGCCCGGTACTCCGTGGGACCTGTGGTCTCACTGGCGGTTTCGGGACTGCCTACTGAAGTGGAATTGACTTGTAACGAGATGGATGGAGTGGTCTTGGATGGTGACAAGCTAGGAATCTTCGTGACTGATGCGAGACAGGAGTGGAAACAGTGCTTACTCCATTCAAGGATCTCCCCGGTGTTCCAGTCGATGACGGGGTTGTGTTCCGCCATCCATGGGCATCCCAGGATGATGTCGGTAGTGGAGCCTTCCAGCACCATGAACGAAATCTCCTCCCGATGAAGACATCCAATTTGGAGTGTGAGTGTGGGAGAGTGATGGCTGATACGACCTAGACCCAGCAGTTTCCCCAAGATGGTATGTACAGTTGTGTTCAAAATTATTCAACCCCCACTGAAATTGATTGTTTTGGCCGGTTTGACATTGATTTTGATCATTCAGTCATCCTGCTTACAATTAAATCAAAGAGGCACGTGTAGGTCAGACAAATATAACATAACATTTATAATGAAATAACCACAAATGTCTTTTCTCTGCTCACATCATTATCAGTTTTATTCAACCCCCAAGTGACATTCAATCTTAATACTTAGTACAACATCCTTTTACAGTTATAACAGCTTTTAAACGTGAAGCATAGCTTGACACAAGTGTCTTGCAGCGAGCTACGGGTATCTTCGCCCATTCATCATGGGCAAAAGCCTCCAGTTCAGTCACATTCTTAGGCTTGCGCACTGCAACTGCTTTCTTTAAGTCCCACCAGAGGTTCTCAATCGGATTTAAGTCTGGTGACTGCGATGGCCATTTCAAAATGTTCCAGCCTTTAATCTGCAACCATGCTCTAGTGGACTTGGAGGTATGCTTGGGATCATTGTCCTGTTGAAAGGTCCAACGTCTCCCAAGCCTCAGGTTTGTGACGGACTGAATCACATTGTCCTCCAATATCTCCTGGTACTGAAGAGAATTCATGGTACCTTGCACACGCTGAAGCTTCCCAGTACCTGCAGAAGCAAAACAGCCCCAAAGCATGATTGACCCCCCGCCATGCTTCACAGTAGGCAAGGTGTTCTTTTCTTCATAGGCCTTGTTCTTCCTCCTCCAAACATAGCGTTGATCCATGGGCCCAAACAGTTCTAATTTTGTTTCATCAGTCCACAGAACACTATCCCAAAACTTCTGTGGTTTGTCCACATGACTTTTGGCATACTGCAGTCGACTCTTCTTATTCTTTGGAGACAGCAAGGGGGTGCGCCTGGGAGTTCTGGCATGGAGGCCTTCATTACGCAGGGTGCGCCGTATTGTCTGAGCAGAAACTTCAGTACCTACATCTGACAAATCTTTTCTCAGTTCCTCAGCAGTCACATGGGGACTTTTCTCCACTCTACGCTTCAGGTAGCGCACAGCAGTCGAAGTCAGCATCTTCTTTCTGCCACGACCAGGTAGCGTTTCAACAGTGCCCTTTGCCTTGAATTTGCGAATGATGCTTCCTATGGTGTCTCTTGGTATGTTTAACATCTTTGCAATCTTCTTATAGCCATTGCCCTTCCTGTGAAGAGTAATCACCTCTTCTCTTGTCTTCCTGGACCATTCTCTTGACTTCACCATGTTTGTAACCACACCAGTAAATGTCTAGAAGGAGCTGAGTATCACAGTCATTTTAAAGCTGCCTAATTGGTGCTTATTAGGCTTTATTGCTGCTCCCTGACATCCACAGGTGCTTTCAATACCTGATTGAAAACACTTCAATGGACCTCTGTTTTTCAGAGTGGTAGTCTTTAAGGGGGTGAATAATTGTGTCAATGAAGAATTCACAAAAGAAACATTTACTACTGTATTACAAAACCAATTGATGTCATTTTAGTTGCATATGCTTCTTTAAGAAGTCCTTGTAGGATTTCATTCTGAATTCAATTACAAATGTACTCTAAATTCTCTAAAACCATTTACAGCATTGGGGGGTTGAATAATTTTGAACACAACTGTATTTTCATGGGTTGAATGCAGTGTTTATGTGTTAGGTTGAGCGTCCGGAGGAATTGACGGGATATGAAATTCCTGGCGGACCCCGAGTAGATGAGGGCTTGCGCTGCAACATAAGAGCCGTGATTTAGGAAGTATACTGTCGGACGAATTAAATGTGAGACTTTAGGATATATCTGGATGGTACTCACCGCGGGTCGAGGATGTCGGATGGGGCAGTTTATCAGCTGGTGACAGAAGTGAGGTTCTCTGTTGACATTCCGAAGGAGTTAGACAGTAGGTGTCAACACTCATGGGTTCAGGTGCTGGAAGGGTGGCTGGCTGACTGGGAGACGGAGACTGCAATTCGGGATGGGTTAAACCACAGGCTGAGAGTCATTGAGAAACACGGATAGCCTTTTGCTGGAAGTCCTCCAAGCCCATACTGTCGTCATATACAATCATCAGCTGACAAATCTCCGGATTGAGTCCCTGACGGTAGGCGGTGAGTAGTGCAGTCTCATTCCAGTCACTGTTAGCAGCCAGAGTGCGGAACTGCAGGGTGTAATGGAAGAACACCACCTGCAGCTCAACCTGGCAAAGACTGAGCTTGTAGTCTTCCTTGCCACTCCTACTCTACAACACAACATCAACATACAGCTTGGTACAACCACCATTACCCCATCAAAGTCGGCCAGAAATCTTGGAGTTATCTTCGATGACCAACTGACCTTCAGAGACCACATCTCAAAGATGGTCATGCAGATTTGCACTTCGCAACATCAGTGTTGTGTTCGGGAAATGACCTGTGTGGTCATATCTAGGCAGACAGGAAGTTCATAGGTAACCACTGTGGCTGTGTCAGGACAGACAGGAAGTTTGTTGAAGCCCTGCATGGTCATTTCAGGACAGGCCAAAAGTCGTGAGCTAATGGTGAGGGAGTCAGGCTTGTAATGTGAAGGTTGCCGTTTCGATTCCCACGCCGGCAGGAATTGAAGGTGGGGATTGTGAATAAACAGCACTCTCTCCACCTTTGACACAATGACTAAAAGTGATCCTTGAGCAAGGCACCTAACCCCAAAATTAGCAATAATTTAGCATTTATCAATAATTAGCAATAGCTGTCCACTGCTCCGTGTGTGTGTTCACTGTGTGTGTATGCACTTGTTCACTACTCACTGCTGTGTGTGTGCACTTGGATGGGATAAATGCAGAGCACAAATTTCGAGTATGGGTTACCATACTTGACAATGCGTCACGACTTTCACTTTCACTTTTTTTTTTACAGGGAACTCTGGTGCGATCTCTGTGATCATTTCGGAACACACAGGAGATTAAGGGATGACCTTCATCATCATATCAAGGCAGACAGGAGATTCATAGGCGACCACCATTGCAGTGGCAAAAAGTTGCAGGGCAAACAGAAAGTTCAGGGTTGTCAGAAAGTTCTGGCGTACTCAGGGACTGACTCGGGAGCGCCCTCTTGGGCTGCACTGGCGTGCTCAGTGACTGATTCGTGAGTGCCCTCTTGGGCTGCGCTGGAGTGCTCAGCAACTGGGTCGGGGAGTGCTGGAGTGGCCTTCTTTCGGCGCGGCCTTCTTTCGGCGCGGTCTTCTTTCGGCGCGGCTTGCGTTTATGTTGTGGTTGAGGATGATCAATGGGGACCTGGCTTGACTCATGCAGATCAAAGGCAGCTAGACTCAACTCTAGACGATCAGCTGAGGCGTACTGTGGCTCAGGACAATCAGCTGAGGCTTGCTGTGGCTCAGGACAATCAGCTGATGCATGACGTGACTGGTCGTTCTGCTGATGCATGACGTGACTCTGGACTAACAGCTGCGGTGTGCTGTGACTCTGGACGATCAGCTGAGACGTGCTGTGGCTCTGGATGATAAGATGAGGCATGCTGTGGCTCTGGACAATCAGCTGAGGCTTGATGTGGCTCTGGACAATCAGCTGATGCATGACGTGACTGGTCGTTCTGCTGATGTATGACGTGACTCTGGACTAACAGCTGCGGTGTGCTGTGACTCTGGACTGGTGGCCATTTTGTGTACCGGTTCAGCTCTGGCCGCCATTCTGTGTACCGGTTCAGCTCTGGCTGCCATTTTGTGACTGTGAATATATTTAAATTACAGGGCTAGGCATGATTAACGCTGGTTCTGCTGGTGATGAGGCAGAGTCATATTTTACCTCTTCCACAGAAAAAGAGGACCCAATTAACATGAGCGCATAATCCATTAAGTCTCTGAGACTATAATTAAAGTCCTCCTCGGGGAAGCAGAATTTAAGAGGTCTGCTTAATCCCTGACGAAACAGATGGTTGAACAAGGTTTCATCATAATGGACATGCTCAGACAACTCACAAAACTGGGTAATATATTCCTCGATCGACAAATCCTCCTGTTGAAACCTTATCAACCTGTCGAACATTCTGGAAACAGGGAAACAGGCAAAAACAAGACCAAGAAAATAGACACGGGATAAACGCTCAGAAATGACCAAATTTCTGAAATGGTAACCAAATCAAGATGCCGCAGGGGGTGATGTGTGAATGGTGTTTATATATGGTGTGGGTGATGAGATGCAGCTCATGAGGTAATCAGTGAGTGGGTGATGAGTTGCAGCTGGTGTGGTAATCAGTGACTGGGTATGGGGCTTATGGGAAATGTAGTGCGTGTGAATGAATGAGAATGTGAGTGAGTGAAGAGCAGTCCATGGTGAAGTACCCTCTAGTGGTGCTCTCTAGCTCCTCTACATTTACCCAGACAGCTCCTGAATCCCAAGAAAGTGTTTTATGAATGGGGCCAGAAGGGGGCTGAGTTGGGGAGCCAATGCCCCAGGGACAGATGAGTATCTGCCAGTACATTAGAGGGGAATTAAGGGAATGAAGTGCTATAGTCTGCTGTATAAGCAGTGCCCAGCTGCTAGTGTTTAGAGTGTGCCATTGAAGCCAATAACATATGTGCAGAAAATAAAGAGAAAACAAGAGAATAAAGATAAACTATGAGGTAAAGGACCTTCAGCTTCTGAATAGTTTCTTGCTGAGCTTAGATGTTGGCCGCAACAGAGAGATCTTTTGTGACATCCCCTCCCAAGAATCTGAATAAGAATTTAATGTCTTTTACCGAAAACCTTTCATTATCTCTTTTGCTGATATTATGGGATGTAAGGTCTGCTAAGAGCCTCTTGAGCTAAGAGCCTACAGGCTGTCAGATCAATATAGGGCTCAGTGCAAAGAGCAGCACATAATCCCTGCATCTCCTAAGGCAGCTGTGCCGTCTGTAGAGGGCTGCTTTGGCAGAGCCATACAGCTTCAATTAGAACCCTGTTGCCATCTCACTTTTGACTCAAACTGAAATGGTAACCCTGAATAATTCCATAGGATTAAGAGGTGTTTATCTTGTCAAGATGCACCAATGTTTTTCAAAAGTCTCAGAGACTTGTACCCTCAAAGAGCTCATTTTGTCAAAGGCAGAAAAATTAGGGGATTCTCTTTCAAGTGGCTTGAGTTATGTGTCCAGTGTCCCCCTTAGTAACTAAAACAATGATACTAATTTGACAAATTTTATAGTAGAATTCAGTGACTCAAACTAATATGTGTATCTTGTCAAATTAGATGCTATTTGTGTCATGAAACAAAATGCTATTTTTATTGCATTAAATTGCTCGCATAGCATTAGTCAAGCGAATTGAAGCAATAACAGAACATGCTGTAGAGTCACTGTAATGAAAGGACAGTCAACGGAATGGGATCCAATTGCAGCTTTATTAACAAACAGGGTAGTAATACAGGCATCCTGAAACAAGGGGTAATCCTGTACCCCGTTACTGATTTCCGCACCAGCTGCAGTCTGTTACCCAGTCACTGATTACCTCTACCAGCTGCAGTTCATTATACAAACTATAAAAGAGACATGCAGCCTCGCACTCATTGCGAGGTCTTGATCGTTCTTGTGTTATCATTTCTGAGGTTTACTTTCCTGTCTTGTCTACCTGTTTTTGATCCTGCCTGTTTCCACCATTGTTGATATTTTTCTGCCTGCCCGCTGGACTTATTGCTTTGTGTTATTGGACTTTGTTTACTTGCTGCCTGCCTCGATCTACTTTGCCTGTTTAACGGCTATGACTCTGCCTATCCTCTGACATTCCTGTTTGCTGGCATTTGACCCTGTCTGTTTGACCATTCTGTTTGTTAATAAAGCCTGTGATTGGATCCCATTCCATTGACCATCCCTTCATTACAGGAAAGTGTGGCCACTTTCACTATTTGGCAGGATTGAGACCGTAATAAAGTCATATCAAAGTTCATTTTGGCAGAACAAACAACCCAGAATAAAACTAAAAAAATGAACTTCAGGAAATGATAAGGGAGGTGTTATTGTGCGTGTCTGGGGAAGAAGCGCACGATGAAGGGAATCTTTGCATAGAACTTTTATATAATATAATAACAGGAGCGAAATACATTGCACAACACCATAAACTAACATCAACACAGGACAAAGACAAGACAGAAACAGAGGGCTATTATAAAAAGCAACACTAGGAGATAATGAGACTAATTAATTACACACACATCTGACATGAATAAACTAATAGGAGCTCAGGAGACCAGGGCCAAGCAGGGAGCTCAAGAGACCATGGCAGATCAGAAAGTTTAGGGTGTGATGGCAGTGTGGCCTTCGTGGCCTTGCCACAGACACCGGAAACAGAACTGATTAGATCACCTCTCCAGTCTTCATTCGAGACTGTAGAGGTTCGAGTAATTCATTCATATGTGACAGCCCCATTGATTACAATGCAGAACCAACGACTCGAACCCGAAGACTTGAGAGGTGAACTAATCAATTCTGTTTCCTGTTTCCATTCCTGTGGGATGTTGCTAACACACGGTCACCCCGAAATAAAAGAAACCTTCTGTGTTCCTGAGTTACATTAAAGATTCATCCAAATTGAATGAATAATTCATGAACGGCACGTCACTAATAATCAACGGAGATGTTCACACTGTATGTATGGCATTGGTAGCTGATTTTAACCCTGGTTGTGTCAAAACGTGTCGAAGCCATTGTCATTGAACTTGCTTAGCAGGAAATGATATTTCAACATGACTGCGTCATGTCTCTCACTTGGTCTGCACCCCAACGAACCTAGCAGACGTGAAATTATGTTAGCAGACCAAACAGTAAATGTAATACTTAAAAAATGTTGAAACGACAAATGTTTTTGTCTGTGCATAATTAATTCATTCACAAGTATATACAAAGTTATTCAGGAAGATCACTTTAAGAAGTTTTCTCTTAGGACAAAAGACAAAATGACCATTACCAATCCAGTGTATTCCTCTATAGAAGCCAATCAGCAGTTTGGATGTTTGGATCCATTTGTTTGTATGTTTATACAATCATGGTTGGAGATGATATATAAATATTTTAAGTAAAACATTTCATGACTCAAAGCATTACATAATCACTCAGAAAGTGTAACTGCCGTTGACCTAAAAAAACGGCATTTATTCTGGGGGATGTGAACTCCTCTCATCTATCAACTTCCTTGCCTGCTTTGTACCAATATCTGGACTGTCCGACTAGACTTTTGCGCTTCCTGGATAAATGCTATGGCAATATTGTAAATATTGGAAATGTCCGATCACAATGTTATACATTTATTCCTCAGATATCAGGCTAAGATCAAACGGGAGAAACAAAGTGAAGATCACAAAGAGACACTGTCTGGAACAGACGGACTGGCAACTGTTTTTTAATGCAAGTGACAATGTTCATGATGTTACTGTTTAAGTCATATTTAAATTTCTGTGAGAGCAACTGTTGTAAAGTTAGAACTGTGTGTATATACCCAAAAAATAAGAACTGATTCACCGAAGATCTAAACTTGAATAAAAAACAAAATTGATGGTAAATTTTTTGAGGGCACAGTAAAGCTGTCAGGATTACCGGATGGGGTGCCCCTTAACAGCCACCAGTGGGCACTTCACCATCGCATCACCACTGAACTTCAATTCCCACAATGCATCACACAGGAACTATCACACAATCACTCACAAACATACACACACTACATTTCCCATAAGCCCTCATACCTGGACTGGTTGCACACACACCTGCCATGAATCACTGTCACTATTTAAGCACCCTCCACACGCACACACATTGGCGAAGTCTTGAATTGCTTTCAGTGATCATTTCTTAGCATTCATACCTGTCTTATTTTCCGGTCGTGATCCTGTCTGGTTCTGCCATTTATTGATTGACCTTTTGCTTTGGTTACTAGACTGTGAATATTTGCTGCCTGTCTCAACATTTTTGCCTGTCCACCGACTACGATTCTGTCTATCCTCCTCCACACCTGTTTGCTGTTGACATTTAACATTGCCTGTTTGACCATCCCTTTTATAAATAAAGCCTGCATTTGGATCTGCACCCACATTGTCACATACACCTGCATTACAAAAGCAAGCATGGGAGAGATTGAATGTGATGAAGGAAGCAAGGGAAAGAAAACCAATCCCACTCATTCATATAATGCATCCTTTGCTGATGAATGTATTTTTTTGGTAGGTTTGATACCAGTGAATCTAGTTCTGAGTTTAATATGATTTGCTCCGAAATTCCTTCATTAGAGAATACTACCTTAGAACAGGGAACGAGATGCTGCGTTGAAGACGCTTTGGGGAATTCAATTGGAAGTTCCATTTCAAAAGGGAACTTCTAATTATGCTAGAATTCTGTTTTTATATTTTACATTGACTTTTAACACAATGAAGATTCATATTTTGATTCAGCGATTGATTGACCTGGGGGATAATGCCGGGACTTATTGGTGGATCAAAGATTTTCTTTCTAATCGCCTGCAAAGAGTGGCTATCAATGGCAATATGTCTGGAACAGGGAATACAGGAACCTCCCAAGGGGCAATTTTATCATCCATACTTTTTTCATTATAAATTAATGAGTTTAAAATTAAAAATAAGGTTTTCAGTCTTTTTAAATATGCCGATGATACATGGCTCTTGTGGGTCTTCTGAGAGTAGGAGATGACGGCACATAAAAGCCCTTTTTGAGTGGTGTCAGTTGAGTGCACTTGTAATGAACACAGAAAAAAACGAAGGAGTTGATAATTACTGGAGACAAACGGAACACCTTGGAGTTGGAACCTGTAGTGCTTAATGGGAATCCAATAGAATGTTTGTAATTAAGTACCTGGGGACATATATTGATGCCCAACTTAATAATGACAGCATTTGTAAGAAATCCCAACAAAGGCTGCATTTAATTAGGTTGAATCACTTTGGTGTAAGAATATACTTGAAATGGTCTACACAAATTTTTGGAAAGTATTTTGATATTTAATATTACATTGTGATATGGTAATCTGAGTACTGTAAACAAAGTCAAACTGTCCAAGATTGTAAATGAGGTAAGCAAGGTCATTGGTAAGATGCTAAAACATTTGAACGATCTCTATCAACGTGAAATCAAGCAAAAGGCTTTAAAAATAGTTAAGGATGTGTCTCATTGTGAGTTTAAATGGCTACCATCAGGGAGACGATATAGACAATCATGAGTGACAAGGAAAGTTTGCCAATTATCCTTTGTACCCAGTGCTGCCAAAATTTTAAGTGAGAGTCAATGATGGTTTTTTTTATTTTTTTTTTATTGCTATTTATTATGAATTTCATGCTTCTTCTAATATGTTGTGTGGTGATGTACTGTGAAGCCAGAGACGATTTACTTTATTTTCCACAACATTGATAATAAAGTAAAGTAAAGTAAGTAAAACTCTGGTTTAGTCCAGGCCAGTACAGTGTAATGGTACTCAGCTAGTTTACATTTACGGCAGTGTATCTTTGAGGACACTTTTATGAATCCATTCATCAATCATCATTTGAAAGGCAGAAGGGTTGCTGGGAGATACCACAGATGCCAACCAAGCATCAGCACTGAATACAGAAGGACATGCTGGTAAGTTTTAGTCTCTGTTTATGACCTACATTGTGGATATGACCTTTAACCACAGACCTGGCAGTCAATCAGAAAAATAGCTAAAAAGCCGAAATAGGGAAGGTGTCCTCAAGCTTCTGCTCCTGCAGAGTTTAAATTGATTTATGCTTTCTAAACACACGATTTATGAAATGTTAATTTCTATAGCCCATTTATCTAAATATAGTATCTTGTCATTCAAACATAGACATATGCAATTTTCTCTTTAACTCAAGTTGCTTTTGGAAAAGTAAAAAAAAAATTAAAAGTAAAAACATAAATTATCAGTAAGCATTAAATTAGAAAAGAATGCATTTTCAGTAGTCTCAGACTTTTGGAGCCCACTGTGTCTAATGAGGAGTTACTGAAACCCTACCTATTTTGTCCCCTTGTGCGAGTCATTTAATCCCTGTTTGCCCAGCCAGAATGTACCAGCAGTACATTCCAGCAGAACCAGCTGTACACCAGTTTGATGACATGGTTCTAGTAAATGACAAGAGTTCAAAGTGAACATGAAGCATGCTCCCCATTAAAGTAAAATGTTCTTTGTCTCTTAAAACTTAAAACTGGAGTCTTTTCAGACTTGATGTGTTTGATTAAGGAGACTTTGAAAACATGTAGTGTTGGGGAGGCTCTAGACCACACCTATGAACTATTTTACTTGAGTGAGAAAAGCAATGAAGTAAATAGAATGATTTTAAACTCTGTTTTCATTTTTATATATACATTTACATTAATATTCCACTTTAATTAATGGCGATAACCACTGAAATTACATAGTGATTATGCAGAATTTAAAAAAATATATATTATTTAAAAAATAATTATATGAATTTAGATGGTGGATTTTGCTACTTTTGATCACTTTTCCTGTGACACGCTGTTTTAATGACAGCAAGGAGTGCTAGGAGCACAATAATTCTTCTTTAAACTAAACTACAGATCTCATGTTATGACAAAATATTTTTAGCAAGAATGATGATCAGTGAAGCACACTTACTTGGATACTGTAGCAGACACTGCTGCATTCGGTGGTTTAATGGTCCATTGTCCAGTTTGAATATGTCCAATGATAATAGCTTACTGTGCAAACAGAACTGCACTGAGGTGTTGATGTTGTATGATTCAGACAATTGTATTTACACTGCAATAAATAAGTAGGCATATCTGTTTCATCTAAAAATATCCTATGAACTTCCTGAAAGGTATGTTAACCTTTTCAGCATAACTGCATGAATTCGATTTGATTTGAATTGAATTGAATTAAAATATTATCTGGCCAGTGGAAATGAATGAATCAACTCTATTCTAAAAACTTTATCTGAGAAGTGTTTTATAAACTTTTTTTTTCTGGATATTTATTCTATATTGCACTTTAAAACCTAACAGCTGTTCTAACAAACCTTTTTAGTTAACTTTACTTTAAACAGTTTAGTAATCTGTGCTGTTTGCATTTAACGGTTATCCTAACTATCCATTTTTAGTTAACTTTACCTAATGTCCAAGAATTTGTTGAACTTACTTAAAACATTTTACTTACTGTTTGCCTGCTATGCCTTTTTCACTCAGAAAACCCAAGTTAAAATACTTGACTGGTTGGAGTACCATTTTATCAAGCAAAAAAAAATCTTAATCTATTAATTACTCTAGACTTGATGTAGAATTTTGGTATATTACATTGTATTGCCAACATATTTATCATTAACATCATACTATTGTGAAACATCAAACTTCCAAGGGGGTTGATTACTCACTAGTTAACCAAATGCCTTGCAATCAATGTTGCTCTCACATCAACATTCAGCATGCAAAACACAACAATGGTAACAGTTTTTTTTGTGTTTTTTTTAAACTAAGAAGATTACAATTTCATTTGCTATCATTGTTGGGGTCATACTGACACAAGATAGCAAATAAATGTGTAAAATAAAGCCACAAATAGCAAAACAAAGCAATTACTTTATTCATGCCACAATGCACTCTGGGTGTAATGAGGGAGACAGCAGGATGAGATCCAAATGCAGGCTTTTATTAAGAAACGGGGTCAAACAGGCAATGGTCAAATCAACAGCAGACAGGAATGACAGAGGACAGGCAGAATCGTGGTCGTTAGACGGGCTATACGTCGAAACAGGCAGCATACAATCACAGTCCAGTAAAAAAACAAAGCAATGGTCAAAGGGCAGGCAGATAAACAATCACGAAGGGCAGAAAACAGGCAGGGTAGTAACCGGAAGACAAGATAGGATAATAACGCTCAGAAATGCTATCACATGGAGTAACAAGACCTTGCAAGACCTCTACTGGTTATAGCGGGCACTACAGCTGACGATAGCTACACTGGGAGTACACTTCCTCAGATCACAGATACAATTAATTGAGTTAAGGCAATGCAATGTGTATGGCACAAATGGCATAGTCCGTATCTAATAATTTCCAATTTCTTGTTCCTTTGATGGTGTTAAAGATGGGTGTCACGTGGATGGGAATATGCATGGAAATTATATGCAGATGAGGTTATGCATAGTAAAACTAGACATTGTAAGCTCCATATATTGGTGATTTCGGGGAGGAGATGGGGTGGAGATGCACATACGCACAATCTTCCACTGACTGGTATTTATAAAGGGTTTTTGCTCCGGTTCTGGCGTACATGGTTATATAAATCTGAAAACTGTTGTGCATTTGCAATATCTAGTTTTTGTGCATACGTACACTTTTAGGATGAAATCTACAGAGAGTTTTATCAATGAGGAGCGGTTTGGTTGTACATTGTTTTAGTGCACTGGTGTTTTGATCTAGCTATTCTGTTGCTCACATTAAGAAGTGTTCACTGACAAGTATTTAAGGTATAAATAAAATGTTGTTACTTTTTGATTACTCCACATGACATTTTTTTTTTTCAGTCATTAAAGTGCCACTTTTTGAACTTTGAGTGCGCAGTTTGCCATCACTCGCTTATGGAAAACATACAAGACGTTGCTCAGTGCTTATTCATCTCTTCAGCAGCCTTATTCAGTATAAGCATATGTTCGTGGCCATAGTGGCCAGTCTGTCACTATGCCACCTTGGACTCCACCCTGGACTCCTGAGCTCCCGGCTTTGCCCTGGACTCCGCCATGGTCGCCTGAGCTCCCGGCTTCGACCTGGACTCCGCCCTGGTCGTCAGAGCTTCTGTTTTGGACTTCTGTTATCTCTGTGTCACACGCGTGTTTGTATTCAGTTTTTCTGTCCTCTCCTTAGTTTCTATGGTTACCATTATTAGTTCATTGTCATCAGCTGTGGTTCATTAATGCACTGAAGTCAGTGCAGATCCAGGAAGTCAGGAACACACAGATCTGGAGGATCTCTGACTGAAGTTGAAGATATTTTGAAGATGGAGATTGTCTACGTTGCAGTTTTCAAAATCCCCAAATTCACTTCTTGCAGAACTTCCTTTTTGAGAGAGCAACCTCACAACTCCATAGACTTGGACTTGGCACATACTGGGACCGGAACCTGGGACCGGAACCTTGAACCGGGACTAGAACAGGAACTAAAGTCTGGAACCAGGATGGGAAACTGCAGCAATCCAGAAACTGTAACCATTCTCTGTCTCAGAGACAAGCCTTTTAATCTGTCACAAGAAGGAGTGATATATAAATTGCCACCTTTCAGATCCAGTGTTTTGATTGACTGATGCTGTCAGAGGTTCCCACTAGAAGGGGGCATCTAGTGGGCACCTCTGACAGCATCAGTCAATCAAAACACTGCATTGCATGAAGTTCATTTGCATAGCTTAAAGTTAATGTTTAGAACAATGTCTTTCAGGTTTTTCCTATGCATAATTCACTTTGGGAATTGTGCTGAAAACATAAGTCCAAACATCTTTGAGTTATATTGAACTTTTACCTATGCATTCATGCATACCTTAAGAGGTAAGTTTGTATATTTTGCATGTACACAGACAGCATTCATTAAGTATATACAGTCGTGGCCAAATGTTTTGAGCATTACATAAATATTGGAAATTGGAAAATTGGATCGGAGGGCCACCAGTGCAGAGCTTGCTCAGGAATGGCAGCAGCAGGTGTGAGCGCATCTGCACGCACAGTGAGGCGAAGACTTTTGGAAGATGGCCTGGTGTCAAGAAGGGCAGCAAAGAAGCCACTTCTCTCCAAAAAAAAACCATCAGGGACAGATTGATCTTCTGCAGAAAGTATCGTGAATGGACTGCTGAGAACTGGGGCAAAGTTATATTCTCCGATGAAGCCCCTTTCCGATTGTTTGGGGCATCTGGAAAAAGGCTTGTCAGGAGAAGAAAAGGTGAGCGCTACCATCAGTCCTGTGTCATGCCAACAGTAAAGCATCCTGAAACCATTCATGTGTGGGGTTGCTTCTCATCCAAGGGAGTGGGCTCACTCACAATTCTGCCCAAAAACACAGCCATGAATAAAGAATGGTACCAAAACACCCTCCAACAGCAACTTCTTCCAACATTCCAACAACAGTTTGGTGAAGAACAATGTATTTTCCAGCACGATGGAGCACCATGCCATAAGGAAAAAGTGATAACTAAGTGGCTCGGGGACCAGAACGCTGAAATTTTGGGTCCATGGCCTGGAAACTCCCCAGATCTTAATCCCATTGAGAAGTTGTGGTCAATCCTCAAGAGGCGGGTGGACAAACAAAAACCCACAAATTCTGAAGAAGTGATTATGAAAGAATGGGTTGCTATCAGTCAGGATTTGGCTCAGAAGTTGATTGAGAGCATGCCCAGTCGAATTGCAGAGGTCCTGAAAAAGAACGGCCAACACTGCAAATACTGACTCTTTGCATAAATGTCATGTAATTGTCGATAAAAGCCTTTGAAACGTATGAAGTGCTTGTAATTATATATCAGTACATCACAGAAACAACTGAAACAAAGATCTAAAAGCAGTTTAGCAGCATGGAATTCTCAAAACTTTTGGCCACGACTGTACACTTTTGTTAATAGAAATAGAGAAGATTTGCTCCATTCTGTCCATTGTTTTCCATATTTATGTAGACATCAATGTGGCATCAATCCACATGGCAAAACCAGTTTAGTGAGACTGGCAGTCTGTGGACATTCACACCTTGGTCTCAGGGCTGCGGGACTGGGATGAACAATGGGGGAAATGATGATAGGATTAGTCTGCTCATTCTTCTCTTCCACAAATGGTACCCGGAAATTGTCTTTGCTGGATTATCTCCCTAGCCCATCTAGTTCCTTGTTTGTGGAAATTCTTGAAGGTGTACGTTTTGGAGTCCTGTGCTTTTCATCATGGCAGATGAAAGGGGAATCCTGACGGGATGAGGGGAGTCTGCCCTCATGTCTACCTGCCGATCACTACTGGAAACTAATCACTAATGGAAATTCTGAAAGTAGTTTAAATTTTCCTTCCTACTTTTTAGTTCACCTAAATAGTAAATATAAACTACTTTTCAGCAAATATAAACTACTTCACCATCCATTTTTTTTTTTAAATAATAGAGATAAATTATTGTGTTATGGATGCTATAGAGAAGAATCAAGCATGTCGAGCCATCATTAAAATACAGTATCTATCACTCTCTGTGTCTTTTCATTTATCCTCAGTGTCCTCTCTAGCCTCTTCGGCTTTTTAATCGTAAGAGTCAATCAACCGATAACTCATTAGATGTCTAAATGCTGGACAAAAGCCCTCCCGATGGCTCACTGTCATGCATTGCTGGGTTTATGTGTTTGGTATCATAGCAACTGTATGAATGTGCAAATGGCTGGGTAGTCTTTGAAGCTGGCCTCATATCCAATGAAAGGCCAGAATGCAGAGTTATTTTTGTGGATGGATTGATGTGTTTGACAGCTCCTTGTCGTTTTGTGAAAGCTTGTATTTTTCATTTTACAAAGGGAGGGTGATTTTTTGATAGCTTCCCATTGTAGCTGAATTTCACAGGATGGCAACACCACAACAAGTATTGAACCACTTTTGTCATGTTTGATGAATCACAGTTTGGAACATCATTTCTGTAAAAGTGTGCTTTGTTATTTCAAGTTTCAAGTTCAACCCAGACATGGAAGACTGAAATTATGTTTCTCTACAAGTCCCGGAAATAATTAAACATTTAATATTACCAATATGACAGCAATATGTAGATCAGTGTTTCCCAACCCTGTTCCCGGAGGCACACCAACAAGCCACATTTTGGATGTCTCCCTCATCTGACCCCTTTATTTTCTGTCTTGGAGTTTCTGCTGATGTGCTGATGAGTTGATTCAGGTGTGTTTGATTAGGAAGAGTTGCAAAATGTGTAGTGTTGGTGTGCCTCCAGGAGCTGGGCGGTATTCCAGAAAGGAAGGTTAACTTACCGTCACATATACCTTGAACTCTCGGTTGATTAACCCAGAACTTGCTTACTCTGGGTATGTTGGTTCCAAAATACCTTTGTGGAGGTAGTTCAATCAACCTCCTGTTGGTAACCGAGAGTTAATGCGCGCGAACGGCGAGCACATGAAGGCATTTTCAATGGATCGCCGATTTCAGGAGTCACCATGGAAACGCGTGGAGAAAAAAGGCGTGCGATATACTTCAGCGAGATGTAGTTGGAGGTTTCAATGCTTGCTTATGAAGAATATAAGCACATTTTAACTAAAAAAGCAATACTGCAGCATCAGCAAAAGAGAGAGAGTTGGCTTGGCATGGCAAAAAAAATAAAAATAATAATAACAGTAAATGCATGAGTTTATAAAATTATAGGTAGGTGGTTATTTGTCCCCTTTCATTGTAATGCAAAATTCTTTTGGGCATGTTGTAAAAATAGACAAGCATTTACTTTTTGGCCTTCATAAATTTCTTAATATCACTGTAGTGATGTACATAATTGGCTGGTAATATGTTGACAAAAAAAGTGTAATTTATTGGCTTGTTTTATCAGGTGTAATCCTTCTGGAGCCAGAAGAACTCTGAGCCAAGTTAAAATGAAACATAAAAACGTTCTCCAACAAGATGATATTTTCTAAATTTACTAAACTGTTAATGAAGTTTAAATTTAGTGTTTAATATCATTTAGTTTTCTATGCAGCCAATAGGAAGAAGGCTGAGGCCCATGAAACAGGTGGGGGTCCAAAAATTTGAGAGAACGTCACATAAGCTGACTTCATAAATTGGCATTGATTTTCCTAAAATGTTGTTTTCTAAAATATTGACCTTACAATTATGGTGTATGGTGTTTCCTTTGGGCACTAGATTTATATTCTTGTATTTCTGATTTGATGCAGTGATGCAACTAGAAATCACAGGTCATATATTCATATGTAATTGAATTTCACAAATCATATATAAAATTATGTATATGACTAACAAAACCATCTTATTTTATGCAGAATAATGATTATTTATAAAAGTTAATGGTAGCACATATAAATGCAAACTGTTGGTGAAACTTTTAAGTGGGTCGATACAATTCTTCTAAATTTGTGACAATATTTTGAAATTGAATCAGTCACACAGACTTCAACATTCAGCATGCTAAACACAACAGTGGTAACAATTAAATTTGATTTAAAGTTAATTATCAAATGCACTCTTTTTTTAGTCACTAGAACTCAAGTGTGAGTCAACTTTACTTCCTAAGCTTTTGTCAGTACAACATACTATTCCTATTTCACTTTACTTAGTTTTTTAAGGCAATCTGTTTGCATGTTTTTTTTTAAGTAAGTAGATTTTACAGTGTAGTGGGGGACGAGTAATGAGGGCGATTTAATGGTTTAAACACCTAAAGATTTAGCACCCAAAAATATATTGTTACCTGCACATGGATTGACTTCCAATTAACATAATCTCCTTCATTGACTGAAGGAGCTTTAATAGGAATGTGAGTTCCATCAATGCACAGAACCCTGAAAATGAAAGTTATGTAAGAGACATTTTAAAATGACTGTGACTGTATACAGTACCCTTACAAAAAAGAACTGCAGTATATTGAAGTAGAACTGCAGTAAAACTGTAGTATAAGTACAGCTGCAGTAAAATGAAGTACAACTGAAAGTTGCATGAAGTATAAAAACAGTATAACTGCAGTTGTATTGCAGTTTTATTTTACTAGTACTTAAGATGTATTGCAGTATAGTTGTACTCCAGTAAAACTACAGACATTTTAGGTTATACTGCATTACTGCAGTTTTTTTTCGTGTCCAAAAAACTGCATTTTTCTATATGTAACAAAAACTGTAGTATTACTTCTAAAAAACTGCAGTAATCTTTTGTAAGGGTGTTGATATATGGATAATTAAGTAGTGCTATGTAACTAAAATGGTCTCACAGAATATCATAGAAAGGACAAACCCGCCACTCTGTGGAATTCCTCTTTAATGACTCTCGATGGTTTATGGGCAGGGAACTGCACAAAAGTGTGTAAGAACCGTTTGAGTGCGAGGCATACTGTCTGAACAGCCCCACACACAGTTGCCTTTCCCACTTGCTCTGCATCGCCAACGTTATACAAAAAACTCCCCATCGCAAAAAAACAAAGGGCGATGCACAAAATGTGCTCTGTGTCAAGTGCTGATGTGTCACGTTTGATATGTAAGGTTTCAAAAGATTTGTTAAGTAAATTAACAAGTCTTTCGAAAAATGGTAACGCTCCGGCAAATATCCATTTGGATACGAAAACTTATCACCCTCTCACGGCGGAAAATATTCCGTATAATCTGTGCTTCCACATCCACTGGATCATCTTAAAAAGGGCATGCCGTGCTCTGTCACCTCTCTGAAACAAACTAACCCTGAAACTAAACCTGCCCCAGAGCAGGTTATGTTCAGAGCGTAAGTTGCCATGGCTACTTACATACCTTGAAACTTACCTCCGTTTTTGGAACCGAAAGCTGAGGTTATCCGCCTACTTACCCTTAAACTTACCCAGGTATGTCACATAACCTGGTTTTTGGAATACCCCCCTGGGTTGGGAGATACTGATATAGATAATAAACATATACACACAGTATACAAAAGTAACTAAATAAATATATCCATTTGGAAAACAATGAAATATGAAATATCCATACACATTTTGTGTGCAATTGTCATTCGAAACATTAAAAATGACACTGTATGAACATTGGTAATACATTGTGCCTTTTCCCCTTTAAAGGTATAGTATGTAAAAAATTTGGCCACTAGAGGGTGTACAATCAAAATAACAACAACAATGGCGTAGCTTGAATTATGGGAACTTTTGTCTTCCACTCCACCGCTGATTTAAATCAGTCAGATGGGAATCGTATATATTGTGTATATGGATAAGGTAAAGTTATTTTTTTTTTATAAATGTTGCACTTGATGACATGATTTTATTTAATTATAATGAATGCAACTCATTTGCAGTTTTGGCATTTGACACATTTGATGTAGAGACAAGTATTTCATTAAAGCTACAGTATAAAACAAACTTACAGCCAACAGTTCATAACATGCCTTTTTTTTCCACATCATATGCATAGACAAGAACAAGACATTCAAATAATAAGACTAACACTGTTGATTGATATAATAATCATAAGTTTTCTGTTAGTAAAGGAATCCAAATAGTTACTCACCTGTCTATTAAAACACATGCAAGATCAGTGTCTCTGTCTAGTTGAAGTTTGTCTCTCAGTTCTCTCCTTTTAGGAAATGTGACACTGATGTTGTTCCTTGTTTTATTTCTCTTCTTGTATTTCTCAAATCTTCTTGGGTGATTTTGGTTGACGTTTATTTTATGGGATTTGTCTTTGTTAACAGAACCAGCTACAAACAGTAAAGAATAATTGTGTTCCATAACGACCGAAACAAGCTAGTTGCTTGATCGACGCTACAACTACTATCTCCGCTTTTGTCCATGAGATTATGTTGTCATGGTTTCTACGCCAGTAAAAGCAGAAACCAAGGCTATGACGTCATTGACAGGCTATTCCCGCACACGTGCTGGAGCCTTGATTAAAATCACAATTTTCTCATGTGTTTGAAACATTTAGTATATTGTAAGTAGTCAACTGAACAAAATTTATAACACTGGCCTAGTGGTTTTTGGATATTTTACTGTAACATTTTTACATATTGCACCTTAAATTTTCCAGCTATTTTTTAGACTTGGCATAACTACAGATATATCGTTAGAAAAATAAAGCCTTACAAAGCAAACAACTATTTGTGGCACTGAATTAGGTGTAATGTCTCGTGGGACTCACACAGAATAAATTCCAGGGAACTAAACAGTCACCACAGGCAGGCAAAAGGTCGTTACCACCATCACTCAAACTTGCAGCTTGATCAATGAAGTTTATGGCATCTCATGGCAAGTGTGAAGTAGCTGAGGCTGAGGCGCCATTACAGCTGATGAAGTAGAAATGTAGTGCTGACCCTCAAATATGGCTATATGTTTATATATCACCTTTTTTCTTATCTTATAAATTCACGTTGGTAGATTATCCCTTGTACTGGGTATAACTGGTGATCGGTCTTGCTATTCTTGCATTTATTTAACCATCTCCGCTTGTGAAGTCGTAACTTGAAGAATACCATTTCCAGGTCTAAGCCTCTATACCAGTGCCAGGGCCTTATAAGTGACATAAACTGTTGTCACGGTATTTGTCAAATTTTGTATGAATAAAACAAAAGTGTAAACTTAAATCAAACTGAGATATGGACTAGTGTCCGTGAATATTAAACCGCAAAAAGACTATTTGAATATGATTATGATGAAATATATTTATTACACATACTTGAAGCACAAGTGATGCTCGCTGTGTTTTTTCCAGTGTCTTCATCTGATTATATGACAACATGGACACAAACTTCATCTCCTGAGCTGCTCTGAGAGTTATTTAATGAGCATTTTACCTTTTCATTTGACATCTATTTAAAACTATTGTCATATCATATACACACACACAGAAACTTCAAAATCTTCACATCAAACCGTCAAAGCAAAAGTTCGGTGTCACGTGCTGGGTCACGTCACTGGATACAATTTACACAGTTTAATACTGATCATGCTAAGGACAGGATACAGGAAATAACATCAACCACGAAACTTTAACAACAGACAAGGACTGGACTGACACAGAGGGAATATATACACAGAAACACAGGAGGATAACAAGCAAGGCACAGGTGACGGACATAATGACTAACGAGACACAGCTGACTGAAATGAACTAATGATGGACAAGCACATGGGGAAACAAAACAAAGATCACATGACAGAACTAGACTCAAAACAAGGAACATGTGACAACTGACAGGACAGGGGAAGAAAGAAACAGATAAACAAAAGACCAGATCATGATATTCGGTTTAACAGTCTTTAACAGAAACATAGCCCTATTACTATTGTAATACTATGTACTAAAATAAAACAATTTGAGGAAAAAATAAAAAGTTTAGAGCCCTACATATTGAATTGCATAGCATCATAATATAATTTAGGTAATTAATTTACAATCAGAGTTAGCAGTTTAACTGAAAGTAGAAGCAAAGAGTTCCTGGAAAATGAATTACATTTACAATAATTAGGATATAGAAATTGGGCAATGTGCATGTTGAACAGAAAACAGAAAAGCAAACAGAAAAGCAAAAGGAAAATAATTAGCGTAGCTGCTGTTCATAACTTTAAGCAAAGATCGTCATAATGAGCAATTGATCTGATTTTAGATGCATTATGTGAATGCTTGGGTAAAGATATGTGTCTTTAATCTAGATTTAAACTGCGTGAGTGAGTCTGAGCCCCTAACATTATCAGGAAGGCTATAAGGCTATTCCAGAGTTTCGGAGCCAAATGTGAAAACGCTCCCCCTCCTTTAGTGGATTTAGCTATCCTAGGTACAACCGGAAGTCCAGAGTTTTGTGATCTTAAAGAACGTGACGGATTGTAGGGCAATAGAAGATCGGTTAAGTACACAGGAGCTAAACAATTTAGAGCCTTATAGATCATTAGCAATACTTTAAAATCGATAAGGAACTTAATGGGTAACCAGTGTAGAGATGATAAAGTTGGTGTTATATGATCAAATTTTCTTGACCTGGTAAGAACTCTGGCAGCTGTATTTTGTACTAATTGTAGCTTGTTTGTAGAGGACGCAGGACAACCAGCTAATAATGCATTACAGTAAACTAGTCGACACATTAGGAAAGCATGACATATTCCGTATCTTAGCAATGTTTCTGAGGTGGAAAAAGGCTGTTTTTGTAACACATGAAATATGACTTTCAAAGGACAAGTTGCTGTCTAATACAACACCCAGGTCTTTAACTGTCGAGGATGGATTAACAGTACATCCTTCTAACTGCAGGCTGTAGTCTGAGAGATTCTGTGTAGAGGTCTTTGCTCTAATAAGTAATACATCAGTTTTATCTGAATTTAATTGAAGAAAATTACTAGTCATCCAATGTTTTACTTCTTTAACACACTCTGTCAGTTTGAATAATTTAGAGATTTCATCTGGTCGTGATGAAATATTTAACTAAGTATCATTAGCATGGCAGTGGAAACTAATTCAATGTTTTCTTATAATATTGCCGAGTGGCAGCATGTATATTGAATATAGTAGAGGGCCTAACACAGATCCTTGTGGCACTCCATAGTTTACTATTGGCATCTTAGATTTTTCTCCGTTTAAATAGACAAAATTGTGTCGGTCTGATAGGTATGACCTAAACTACTATAATGCATGTCCTTGAATACCAGTGTAATTTTGTAGTCGGTCTAGGAGTATTTTATGATCTACAGTGTCGAACGCAGCACTGAGATCAAGTAACACTAGTATTGAGACACAGCCTTGGTCAGAAGCTAGAATTAAGTCTTTTGTAATTTTAACATTTACATTTAGTCATTTAGCAAACGCTTTTATCCAAAGCGACTTACAAGTGAGGAAAACAAACAAGCGATTCTTCATACCATAAGCTAGAGTAGGAAGGGAAAAGGGAAGGAAAGGTTTTTTTTTTTTTTCCTTTAGTTTTCTCCTTTAGTGATCGCAGACTTCTTGTGGGGACGTAGCGTTGTAGCAGTGTGTGGAGGTAGGAAGGTGCAGAGCCTGCGGTGGATCTGTAAGCAAGCATCAGCGCTTTGAACTTGATGCGAGCAGCGAGGAGGTAGCCAGTGCAGAGAGATGAAGAGAGGCGTGAGTATTGCAGTAATCAAGCCTTGAAATGACCAGGGCCTGGACAAGCAGTTGTGTTGCGTGCTCAGTCAGGAAGGGACGGATTTTCCTGATGTTGCGAAGAGCAAATCTGCATGACCGCGCCGTCTTTGAGATGTGGTCTCTGAAGGTCAGTTTGTTATCGTAGATAACTCCAAGATTTCTGGCCGACTTTGATGGGGTAATGGTGGTTGTACCAAGCTGTATGTTGATGTCGTGTTGTAGAGTTGGAGTGGCAGCGAAGACTAAAAGCTCAGTCTTTGCCAGGTTGAGCTGCAGGTGGTGTGGAAGACATCCACGTGGACATGTCCGCCAGACAGCTTGAGATCCGTGCAGCTACTGTGGAATCATCTGGTTGGAAGGACAGGTAGAGTTGTGCTTGTGTTGTCAAGCCTGCTTGAATGTGGTAGGAAAAGTGCCTGTGTGGAGAGACGAGTTAATAATGAGTGTAAGTGCTGGTAAAAGAGTGGGAGAGACGGCTTGTAGAATGTGTGAGGGGATGGGGTCTAGAGGGCAGGTGGTGGGATGAGTGGAGAGGAGAAATTTTGATACTTCCGTCTCCGTGAACAAGCGCAGTTTCTGTGCTATGATGAGACCTGAATCCTGACTGAATTTTTTTTTTTGCAAGAAGGAGCACAATTGGGCCGACATCACTTTTTCTAGTATTTTAGACATAAATGGAAGATTTGAAATGGGCCTGTAATTTGCCAATACATTTGGATCTAATTGTGGTTTCTTAATGAGAGGTTTAATAACTGCTACCTTGAACGGTCATGGGACGTGTCCTAGGGATAAGGACGAGTTGATAATATTGAGAAGAGGTCCTTCTGCTACAGGTAACAGTTCTTTCAGTAGTTTAGTGGGCATTGGATCTAATAAACATGTTATTGGTTTAGACTTAGTAATAAGTTTATTTAGCTCTTCCTGTCCTGTAGTTGTAAAGCACTGCAACTGTTCTTGAGGGGTGATAATTGAGGCTGAATCGTAAAACTCTGTTAAAGGTGATACATTTACAATTGTATTTCTGATACTTTCGATTTTCTCAGTAAAGAAATGCATAAAGTCATCACTGCTAAACTGTAATGAAATGTTTTGTTCAGGTGATGTCTGTTTATTTGTTAGTCTAGCTACTGTACTAAACAAGAACTGAAACAAGATTAAAACAAGATTATTTTGGATATTTTCTATAAGTTTTGCGGAGATGCTCGGCCCTGGCTGCTTTTAGAGTCGAACTGTCTTTCCACGCAATTCTGAAAACTTCTAAACGGGTTTGTCTCCATTTGCGTTCTAGATTACAAGTTTCTTTTTATAGCGCGAGTAATACTGTTGCACCATGGTACAGTATTTTTCTCTCTAACCTTTTTAAATCTCATCGGTTGCAACAGTATCTAATGTACTAGTGAAAATGGTGCACATGCTGCTAGTCATTTTCTCGAGATCATTTGCGTGTTCGGGTACGATGAGTAGCTGAGACAGATCAGGTAGGTTATTTGTGAATTTATCTATAGTTGTCTGGAGAATTGTTCGGCCTAGTCGATATTGCGGCACAATTTGACAAATATCTTCAGTGCAGTACGCAAGTTACATTTACATTTACATTTAGTCATTTAGCAGGGTTAGGGTTAGGGTTTTATCCAAAGCGACTTACAAGTGAGGAATACAACCAAGCGATTCTTCATGAATTGGCAAATAGGCACAGGAAGTGCTCACAATACAAGTTTCATACATTGTTTGACCCCAAAGGAGTTTAGTAAATTTGTAAACGCAGCCCCTAATGCATCATTTGTATTGTCTACATGAATGTTAAAATCTCCAACAATCAGAGCTTTATCGAAGATGACCAATAGGTCTGAGAGAAAGTCTGCAAACTCATTTAGGAAATCAACGTAAGGCCCTGGAGGTCTATAAAGGGTAACCAAAGCAAGAGATAGTAGCAACTTTTTACTTATATCTGAGAGTGTAACATTTAGTAATGAGTTAAATGAATTAAACCTGTAGTTGTAGTAATGTTAAGAATATCTCCATGGATTGTTGCTACACCACCGCCACGGCCAATCGGATGGCATTTATTTTTATAACAGTAGCCAGGTGGACAAGACTCATTAAGACCGAAATAATCATTTGGTTTAAGCCATGTTTCAGTAAGGCAAATTATATCAAGACTATTATCTGTGATCATTTCATTTATGATAACTGCCTTAGATGTCAGCGATCTAATGTTTAGTAGCCCTAGCTTTAGAAATTAGTTTTTGTTCAGTAATTTTGCAAAACTCTGGTTTTATCACGATCAGGTTTTTTCTAGATCCTTTATTTTTTATTGTTTTTGCTAAACCTCACTATTCGGCAGAACACATACTGTGATTTGAGGTTTGACGTACTAGTCATACAGTGCGAAGCGTCTTGGAGATGTTCTCAGAAGATCAGCTCCGGTTCTGCTGGGGTGCAGGCCATCAGCATGGAAGAGCCTAGGACGCTCCCAGAAAAGATTCCAATTATTTATAAAGAGCAGCTTCTTTTCATTACACCAAGACATCAACCACTCATTTAAAGCAAATGATCCACTGAACCTTTCATGTCCTCGTTGGTACGTCGGAAGCGGTCCGGGCACAATGATCCTTGTCGCGGGCAATGTAGCTTGTACCGTCTCGATCAGGCTCCTGAGGTCCTGCTTCAGCACCTCCGTCTGCTGCAGCCTGGTGTCGTTCACCCCCGCGTGCAGCACTACAGCTCCGATGGTCTCAGCACCATTGAGGATCGCGGGAACCTGCGCAGCGACATCGAGGACACGAGCACCAGGAAAACAGTGACTGCGCACCTTAACTTTGGCTGTGGTAGCGTGGACGTGGCGGACGATGGAGTCTCCAATGACCATGGCGTCGCGTTCCGCCTTGCGGAGAGGGGAGAAGCGGTTCTGTGTCGAGACCTCGAAGACCGGAGGCAGCGGCGGTGGAGAGGTCCTGGTCCGAGGCCTGGCTCACGTCTTCCACTGCTGAAGCAGCCAAGGTCCCTAGTGTGACGGCATCAGAGTGAACGAGGGCTAGGATGAACGCGTTCTGGGTGCTCGGGCCCTGTGGAGAGAAACACGCAGCATAGAGGAAGCAGGAGTGTTAATAGCAAACTTACCGGGGGTTGGTGAGCGTCAGCACGAGAAGTTTCCAGTGCTGTCTGCCGCTTGCGTACTTTGGCCTGCTTCTTGAGAAGGATCCGGATCTGCCGCTCCACTGCCTCCAGTTCCAACTGCACCGAATGCAGCTCAAACATGTTCTCACCTTCACACAAAGGTAGAGAAGCATCCGATACACTCATCGTTAGATTAAATGAACAATAATACAGTGAAAGAGGAGTACAAACGCTAGCGTGTCACGCTGCTAATGCTAACAGGCTAAAGATAGTAGCGGATGTTCGGGAAGTTGGATAAAACTAGCGATATCAAGGTAATCTGAATGTTTTTTGTATAAAATAATGTTGGGGATGTGTTCCACCACCGAAAAAGAAAGAGTGAAAGGATATAAGTTTGATTTTAAGAGGCAAAAACAAGCAATTAGGAATCAGCCCGATGGAGCTTTGGCTCAAACAGTGCGGCAGCAACAAACAGGAAGTGACGGTTTTCAGTGCATTGAGATACGTATTGTATCGGCCTCAGTAAAGGAGATTCACATGCCTTCTGGATATGTCAGCCCAGAAAAGAGATTATTCTTGTAATGCCACAGCAGCAGAGGGAGCCTTCGCCCGAGTATTGACTGGTACTGCAGCCATTTAAACATGGCCAGACCAAACAGGCTTTGTGAAGTATTGCCAGTTCAACTGCCTTACTGAGCGTTGCCATTTTCTTGTTTGATTGCTATGTATTTTACTATTTTGCCTGTGACCTCGACTCTGATTTCAGCCTCACGATTTGGATTGTTGAACTGTTTTACAATTAACCTTCTGAGGTCTGAGGCTGATTTGGAGTCCTGGAGTAGTTTGACCTGACATTTGTGCTTTTTTTCAGTTGCTTATAAACATACTGTATTCAGCAGAAACTAGGCTACAATAAAATGTGAGCAACAAGTATGTACGTTTGTATTTTTAAGAGAATTATGTATATGCGTGATTTATGAAAAGAACAAAAAATATGTCACTGAAATAAGGCCTCAAAACTCATACTATTATATTCTGTATAGTCAGCAACATTCTGTATGTTTTAGTCAAGAGTTTTTGCTTCAAAGTGATGTAAAAATCATTCGGCCTACTAGGACACATAAAACAATGTATTGATTTTAAATTTCTAAGACACTTTTTGTTTAGGATGGCCGTATGTGAGGAGGTGTAAACCTTCATGAATATTCAGTGATTCACACCTGAGGAGCTTACGGCCCTGCCCATAATGAGCCATTCAGTCAGGAATATGACTGGGTGAACTAAGAAAGAATGCAATGACAAAAGAAATATCATTTTTTTGTAGTTTATTTAAAATATAGTTTACTATATCTATGAGAGTCAGACACTTTTTGAGTTGACAGCTATACCTGGAAATAAATCCTGTTCAAAGATAGAAGTGAACATCACATACCTGGCATTTGGTGTTTCTGCACTGGAGAGAAAACAAACAAACAAACAAACAAAAAAAAAAAACAGAAATAAAACACACATTTTCCTGCTTCCAGTCTCAGTATCATATAGATGCAGTCCAATGTGGGCAAATACCTGGTCACTATGATTCTCAAATCTGTGAGATAAAAAAATCTAAAAAGATCTGTTAGCAAGATCATATCAGCTGTTGTATTGTCCACTCTTAACAGAAAACATGATTTTTGTGATCTTAGGCATGCATATTATTGAACATCATGTGATCATGCACACTATTTCTCAGTAAACGTTACAAACTGATCAAAACAGGCCAAAGAAATATTGTAAACATTCATATTACCTCTATGACATGTCATGTTCATGTTTCATATTCACATACAGTCTATATCGCAATTAGAATTAGAAAGAATTAAAAAAAAAAACTTACCATTCACGATCATCGGCCTGATCAAGTTGATCCTCCATCAAATACTTCCAGGATTAATCCTCACTGTATCTCTAAACGAAGTACACTAATCTGAGTAAGGTTGATGCATTGTATCGCGCTGATGTGGGTGTTCACTCTGTTGCATTAATAGCCTCAGAACTTGTGTTTGAATAGCGCGCGTGGGTGTGGTCACAGGATAATGAGCTGACTCGTGAATGACTGACACCTCTCTCTTTTCAAACAGATTACATAAACAGAGAATATTCTTTTTAGATTTGACATGCATTATTTAAAACCTGACATTTCAACGTTTATTTAGACATGCGTCCCATATCTGTGTGAGTTGTATTCACTAAGTTACCCTTCATTTTCTTATGACTATCAGAATGGACTTCATTCAGAGAGATCGCAACTCATGTTAGTGCAAAAAGCACAATATTTTGTTTTTACACAACAAGTGTACACAAATAAAACAAGACACAGATTGCACTGGTATATACCTCTTAATTGTATGTAAAAAAATTGACGGAGCATTTTGAGTCTCTTTCAAACTGACAAGAAAAAAGTGAGGAAATCACGCGGGCGTGACCGCGGACCTCAGAGGGTTAAACTTCTGTTTATAGATTCTAACAAGGCTTCATCCTCACCCTCATTACAATCTTCTTCTTCTTATTATTATTATATTATTCTATACTTGGATTTTGGTAACACTTTATTAGTTAACAAAATAATGAACTGTACCTCTACAGCTTTTATTCATTTTTGTTAGTTAATTTCAACATTGACTTATTGTTACGGAGTGGAGACTCACACAAGCTATGAAGCAACAAGGTCAGCCTCATTAGCAGAGTGATGATCGAGACAGGTATGTTGGCAGTACGATAACATGTATAGTAGTCAAAGCAGATATTCGTGTCTTTGTATGGTGGGTATATGATTACATAGATGAGGTGCAGCTGTGCATAATTAATATTCTGGTGATGGTGCACGTTGTGATTTGCTGGTGGCTGAGCCTGGCAGATCTGTAACATCACATGCTTGTCAGGGATTCAGTCGTTGGCACCTCGTAAGCACTAGTTTCTTATGAACAGTTTGAACAAACTATGAACAGCTGTATTTTGATTAACTAACATTAACAAAGATCAACAAATACAGTAACAAATGAATTGCTAATGGTTAGTTCATGTTACTTAACTAATCTTAAAAAATGAACCTCATTGTAAAGTGTTACCGTTTGTTTAATTTAAAAGTTGCAATACCATTTTGCTGCCTTCCAAGCATTGGTATTTATTTTAGGATGCATATCAAAAAGACAAATTTTACAGTAGTTGTAAAGGTATAATGCAACTTTTTACAGGGACTTATATAAGAAATCACAATTCTGTGCCTTTAATTTTGTAGATGAAGAAGGACAATCAGAAGGATATCTTTTTTCCTATTTCTGTTGTTACACCCTATGTTTTTTTTTATTTTTAATTTTTTTCTGATTCTTATTTGTGCCTCTTCCATTGGTGGTCTCGATGTTTACTTCCAAATGGCAGCATGCTGCATGCCGTCTCTGTTTCTCTGTTTCTTTTACGCCTGCAGGTCAGTTCAGAACTGTGACCAGAATTGAGCACCAAGGCTTGCATTGTAAATGTAGCCTGAGATGCATTAAACTTAATAATCATGATTTTAATGTAAGTCCAGGAAAGAGCTCCATGATTAACAGGTCACTATGATTAATTCTGAGGAAATTACATAAACACTAATAGGAAGACTAGAACAATAAGAGTACAATAAAAATAAATAAGATATGGTACAATTTTTTCAAGTCCAATTTGGAATCTGTCAGCTGGGATTTGTTGTCTGCTTTTCTTTTTGGAACAGCAGGAAGTCTCGCTTATAAGTCTTTTCCTGATCACTGTTAATCAGAGTGAGATTGCTCCTTATGTGTGTATTTACTTTTTTATAATCATAATACACTGTGATGAACAGTATAGTGTACAACTAATGTACACTTGCTGATACTATATTGTTTCCCTGTTCACTATTTGTTTTAGGAGTCCATGTGATCTGGATTGTGCAGGGCCCTGTGGTCCTGTCCTAGCATGACTTTACTGTTTGTCCAACAACAGGTGTTTCTCTAAGCAGCCAGGCTTTTGAAATCATGACATTTTAAAGCAAGTGCCACAGCACTAAAAATATCCCAAATCCACACAGCCCATCTCCCCGTGTTTTGTCAGACAGAGTTGTACTTGCAACTTTCACTGAAAAAGCTACATAAAGTCATTAAAATACACTCCTTACTGGCTTCCTGAATGGACGTGTATATTGAAGCTTGCACACACAATAAATGAACAAATAAAAAAATAAAATAAAATATTTGCAGTATTTGTTATTGTAGGTGTGTATTTGTGTTTTAGTAGTGATTTTACCTTTGCCCATGCAAAGACGCTAAGTAAAATAGAGATTGGTACTCACATCACTGCTGGCGCTGTGATTTTTGAATCACACGTCACTTAAGGTGCGGTTATGAGTACATCAGGTGACCACTTCCCCCTACTCTAGTTCAGGGCACCAGTCCAGGTCTGTTACCTTGGTAATATGAAAACACTCCCAACAGGAAACTGTTCAATAATTTAGAATTAAAGTGGTAAACTGATTTATTTGAAAGATTGGTGAGATTGCTAACCTGTAGAGCCTTTTCTGTATTATCAGCACAAGGAAGACACACATGTGTAATAAAATAAACTTTATTAACAAAAGATAGCCAAGAATAACTAACACAACTACTAAATGAATACCATGAATGATAAAGAAAGAAAGTGACTATTATACATTAGTGATTAAATTTGTTGTGCTTATGGTAGAGTTACATTATCTTATGGAAAGATAAACTGATTCTCTCAAAAATAATTAGATTGAGAACCTTATTATGCACCAAAAAAAATAAACGAAAGATTATTTGTGATTAACTAACATCAACTATATTATATCTAATGTGAATTAGAAAATCATACACTGGTAATATGCAACAATGCCAAGGTCTCTGTAAAGAGGTTTGTTTAAGTGATATTTACATTCCACGTGGTTAAGTCCGATGACGGTGACACGAAGTTCTGTGGGATTCTGATCTCCGAGAGCAACAAATGGTCCTAAAATCTGGAACACGCAGAGGAGGCCCTGGCGTAGGTGCAGAAGGTCCTTTACAATCTGGAACACACAGATGAAGGTACCTTGGAGTGAAGGTTTGCTCTCTTGAGCTTAACCTTGTTACAAGTGTCTCTGTGTGTCTTCTGCCTCTCTGGGCCAGACACTCAGAACTTGATCAATCCACTTTTGTCACTCTGGAGTCGTTACGGTCTCGCTGGATGTAAACTCTGAACGTAGTGTTTGTCTCTTTCCTCCCAGGCTTGAGGCTCAGAACGTGGTAATCTCTGTTGCTGCTTCACAAGCTGTAGATTCAGATCATGGAATCTGTTGTCTCTCTCATTTGAAGACTTAAAAAGGCATGTCTGTTATGCCTCACTGGATGAACCGGAGACTCAGAATCTGTTTTTGTCTCATCTTCACAGGCTAGACACTCCGAACAAGGTGTGTCTGTTGAAAGGGTACCTTTTATCCCCTTCCGATGAGGAGGAGATTACTATTTGGCACTTCTCCATTCCAGTGTTGTGATTGGCTGTTGCCATCAGAGGGGACACACACCTTCTTTTCCCTGTGGAACTCATTTGCTCAAAGTACAAAGATGGAAGTCTTTAAAATGTCTTTCAAGTTTGCCAATGCATTTCTCAATTTCCAAACCACCACCAGAATACCTTTGGCAGTATTCTAAACAAATAGAGACCAAACATGATGGAAAAAGACTGAACTGTTATACATTCATTCATTTGTACATTAACAGCTGAATTGGTTTAAAATGTTGCACTACAAATACCTGTAACCAAGAATACTTGTGTAATAAGTGTGAAATGAATGTATGTAGAATACATCCGTTTCAAGGTTTCCAAATATAGTTATGAATGGATTAGGATGAGTCTGTGTGATCTCTCTTTGTTTCACCCATTGCTCCTGAGGTCCTGAGGATTTTTTATGGCAGTTACAGTCCAACCTTAGGAATTAGGCTCTAGATGGGTGAAGGTCAGAAACTGCATGTGGACCAATGAGAAGTCCTGTCCTTACTTTTTTACCCTAAGAGATGTCTGGCTAACTTTATCTGATGGCATTGGACAAGTTTGTATGTGTTAATCCTCAAAATGTAGCAAATGTAAGGGAACTTGGATCAATATAACTCAAAGGTGATTGAATTACAGTGAATAAGAACCGAATCAATATATTCAATTCAATTCAAATTTATTTGTATAGCGCTTTTCCCGATACATATCGTTTCAAAGCAGCTTTACGGAGAATGGATGTCAACATTACAATTTAAAGAATGCAGTTAGCAAAAAATATAATTTAGGTAATTAATTTACAATCAGAGTTAGCAGTTTAACTGAATGTAGAAGCAAAGAGCTCCTGGAAAATGAATTACATTAACAGTAATTAGGATATAGAATTGGGCAATGTGCATGTTGATCCAGATGATTACGTCTTCTGAATTCCTCGCAGGAACTGGCGCCGTCTCTTCACAGGTGATGATCATCTGAGGTCTTCTTAAGATGCTGGATCCAAACTGAAGCTGATGTGCTCTCTAGTTGCTTCGGGGCGGGTGTCCCGAAGTAAAACAGAAAAGCAAAAGGAGAATAATTAGCGTAGCTGCTGTTCATAACTTTAAGCAAAGATAGTCATAACGAGCAATTGATCTGATATTAGATGCATTATGTGAATGCTTGGCTAAAGAGATGTGTCTTTAATCTAGATTTAAACTGGGTCAGTGAGTCCGAGCCCCTAACATTATCAGGAAGGCTATTCCAGAGTTTTGGAGCCAAATGTGAAAACGCTCCCCCTCCTTTAGTGGACTTTGCTATCCTTGGTACAACCAGAAGTCCAGAGTTTTGTGGTCTTGAAGAACGTGACGGAGTGTAGGGCAATAGAAGATCGGTTAAGTACACAGGAGCTAAACCATTTAGAACATTATAGATCATTAGTAATACTTTATAATTAATATAATATCCAAATTAATATTTAACAATTTCTCAATTATTCATCCACCGATAAATTGAGGTTAGGGTATTTTATCAAATCTGGACAGAATATTATCCCATTATCCCAACGGTAATAATATATGATTACTAACTATGAGCAAGGTAATGTAATCAACAGTTTAAGGCAGCAACTTGTAAGCACACAACACGAGACACTTGTATAGGTGGAAAATCAAAACAAAACATTATTGAACTACTCTAATGCACACAAACACACACACACACTCATTCATACAGTTGTCATAGCTATGTCTATTTGTATCTGTTTCCCTGTTCCCCGGTCCTGTCCTTAGTCTCATGTTCCTTGTTTTTAGTTCAGTCCTGTCACCTGTTATGTGTTCTTTGGTTTGCATTCATCTGTCCTGTCAGTTGTCCTTGTTTTGAGTTCAAGTCATGTGTAGCATGTGGTCTTTGTTTTGAGTTCTGTCATCTGTCACGTGTTCTCTGTATTGATTTCCCGTTTGTCATTGTCTCATTATCAGTTCATTTGAGTCAGCCGTGTCTTATAATTACTTATGTCTGTCACCTGTGCCCCGTTCATTATCCTTGTGTGTTTCTGTGTATATATTCCCTCTCTGTCAGTCCAGTCTTTGTTCGTTGTTAAAGTATCGTGCTTGGTGTTGCGTGTATTCTGTCTGTATCCAGTGTTCCTCAGTATTAAAGTGTTTGAAGTTACGCTTCCGTCTTCTCGTCCGTCATCCTGCCTACCAAGCGTTACAACAGTGACAGGGAAATGGAATGTCTAACGTTCAACACTATTTCTTTGATTGCAACCTGAGACAATTAATACTAGCAATTCAACCTTAGTTTATTTGCTTAATAAAAATTGCACCAGCTCAGCAAACTTGAGGAGATTGTGGTACTTGCGTTTTGACCGCTCCATGAGTGCGTTTTCCCTTCGTGATGGATTTGCACATGGATCTCCATGGCAATGATTTTGGATGGAGGTCAGTCGTTTTTGCATCAGGGACAGTGGTGAATTGATGGTTGGCTTTGCCGGAGGGAGAGCCTTGTGATTTGATTACCTGGGTAACGTTTCTCGGCGTCTCTTGGGAATTTGCTGGAGCAATGGACTTTGAGAGGGTTTTCTTTGGTGAAGTTCGACGACGGCTCGCATAGGAAAGTTGATGAGTCTTGAAGAGTTCTTGAAGAGGGATATCGTGCTAGTAGGATGATGGTAAAGTCTGCACAAATCAGTGAAAGCCAAGGCAAAAGCAAAGTGAAAATGCATGTCATTGAGTTTTAACCATGTCCAACGGACCACTCCTTACGGGTGTTTCCACCAACCAGGTATCACTTTGGGCGGGTCCTACGCCCATTCTCCTGTTCCTGCATGTGATTAGCATAATGTCCATTCTACTGGGTGTGCCCAAAGAGTTTTGGACAAAACATAAAGAAATCAACTTGCATAGTTTAAATGTAGTGCATATTACGAACAATATACTTGCATCAAATTACAGGAAATCATTCTTCCATCACACAGATACCAAATAGCATATACTTCCTATAATTGGGGTAGACTTTCCTAAAATCTACCTGTACTAAATGTTTAAAAACACAAAAAGAACTCCACAGGCTAGATAAAACACATGTAGTACATACATTACTAGTAACTAAATCATATCATTGACAATTTTAGACTGTTCCTGTTGGTATCAAAGAAACTGTCTTTGAAATGCACATGCAGTTCCATCCATGACTTTTATATTTTCTCCCGGTGTTGGCCAGATCTATGCAGCCTAACAATCCTTCAACGGAATCATAAATTGATAATGTGTTGTGTATGCCAGGTTAAAAAGATGCATTTTTAGTCTAGATTTAAACTGACAGAGTGTGTCTGCTTCCCGAACAATGCTAGGAAGATCGTTCCAGAGTTTAGGTGCCAAATAGGAAAAGGATCTACCACCTGAGTTTGATTTTGATATTCTAGGTATTAACAACTGGCCAGAATTCTGAGATCACAAAAGACGCGAAGGACTAGAATGCATTAAGAGCTCACTCAGGTACTGGGGAGCTAAGCCATTTAGTGCTTTGTCAGTAATTAGCAAGATTTTAAAATCTATACGATGTTTAATAAGGAGCCAGTGCAGTTTTGACAGAACCGGGCTAATATGGTCATTATTCCTGGTTCTGTAAGGACTCTAGCAGCTGCGTTTTGGACCAGCTGTAATTTGTTTATCACGCGAGCAGGGCAACCACCCAGTAGAGCATTACAGTAATCTAGTCTCGAGGTCATGAACGCATGAACTAACTGTTCCACATTTGTCATTGAGAGCATATGTCGTAGATGTAATTTTTAGATGGAAGAATGCGGTTTTACATATGCTAGAAATGGGGCTTTCAAATGAAAGATTGGTCTCAAAGAGCACACCCAGGTTCCTAACTGACGAAGAAGACTTAATAGAGCAGCCATCAAGTGTTAGACAGTATTCTAGGTTATTATAGGATAATATTGCAGAAGTTTAGTGCAGAAGTTTTTGGTCCAATAATTAGAATCTCTGTTTTTTTCTGAATTTAGGAGTAGGACATTATTAGTCATCCAATTTTTTATATCAGCTGCGCATTCCGTTAATTTTGAGAATTGGTAGGTTTCATTAGGGCGCGAAGAAATATAGAGCTGAGTATCATCAGCATACCAATGAAAACTAATGCCATGCTTCCTAATGACATCTCCCAAGGGTAGCATGTACAGAGTGAAAAGCAACGGTCCTAGAACTGAGCCTTGTGGTACTCCATATTGAACTTGTGATCGAAATGACATCACTTCGTTTACTACTACAAACTGATAATGGTCAGATAAGTATGATTTGAACCATGCCAATGCAATTCTACTAATGCCAACATAATTTTCTAGTCTATTCAAAACAAGATTGTGGTCGATAGTGCCAAAAAAAGTTTAAAACAAGTCTAAAAGTTTAGACAATTCTTCCTCTCCTATAGCAGTGAATGAATGGAATTTTTCCTGGTGTGATACTGTAGTATACAGTTGCATGGCTATAATTTTCTCTCTAATATTGTCAATCTTGCAAGTAAACAAGTTCATGAAGTCATTCCTGCTTTGCTGTTTGAAACATCATAAGTTGAAGCTGTATTTCTTAGGGTTGTGTTTATTTTCCTCTAAAAGATTTGAAAAATAAGCAGATCTAGTGGTTTTTAAGGCCTTTCTGTACTCTATCATTTTCTCTCTCCATGAAATACGAAAAACTTCTAGTCTTGATTTTTTCCAGGATATTAAAATCACCAACAATGAGGACTTTATCCACAGCCAGTACTAACTCTGATAGAAAATCATTAAATTCTTTGATAAAGTTTGTATGGTGCCCTGGTGGCCTGTATACAGTAGCCAGCACAAATGTGATTTATCACTTACATTATATAACGTTACATAAAGCACCATCACTTCGAAAGAATCATATTTGAAAGACTTTAGAGTAATACTGAAGATATTGCTATAGATGACAGCAACACCTCCCCCTTTACTTTTCCGACGAGGTTCGTGTCGATAATAGTAACCTTGAGGGCTAGACTTATTTAAAGTAATGTAATCGTCTGGTTTTAGCCAGGTTTCTGTCAAACACAGCACATCTAGATTATTTTCTGTAGTAATATCATTTACAATAAGTGCTTTTGAAGAAAGGGATCGAATATTCGAATATCATTTGTTTATCTGTTTACCGTCTCTGCTTGACCACATTTATCACAGTTTCCAGGTTCATGCTTCCCCATTCAATGCAAACACTGATTTAATGAACAATGTCCAATACGCATTCTTGATATTAAAACATCTTCTTTCCTGTTGCCAAACTTTCTTCATTCTATACCTACTTTCTCTTGAATTTTGTGAAAGTGTCCACCTTTTGCTCCACTATCCCACTCCTTCTGCCATTCTTTACTATTTCATTTGCTATTAACCCTTTTACTTCTGCTTGACTCATTGATACTTTGATGTCAATTTGTGAATGATTCAAAGCCTGTTTAGCAAGACAATCTGCCTCCTCATTTCCTTCCTCACCTATATGCGATGGTACCCACAGGATGTTTACCATAAGTCCAGATTGATTTGTTCTATATAGACTCTGCATGACTTCAAATATCATGTCTTGTCTTGCTGTTGAACTTCCACTTAATAAGCTATTTAAAACTGAAAGGGAGTCTTTACAGATTACTGATCTTATTGGCTTTATTTCTTCTATCTACTGAAGAGCTATTGCAAAGATATTGCTATAATTTCTGTAGTAAAAACAGATAGATGATCTGAAATTCTTTTTAATATTTTTACTTTGAATTGGGGTATGAAAACTGCTGCTGCTGTTCTTTCAGATTCAGGATCTTTAGAGCCATCCGTATATATTTGGAATATGTTATAATAAGTTTGTTCAATATATTTCTGCACTGTATAGTTTGTTAACATTTTCTTTTCCTTGTTATGTTTTTCTTCTTACAACTGAATAGCAACGATAGGCATAGGAAAAAGCCAAGGAGGAATTGCTGGAATTTCCACAGAGGGTGTAATACTGATGTCACTATTTTCCATATTCTGTGCTTCTTTATTGGCAGTCCATCCAAAGCTTGGTAACATTTTTGATTCGTATTCCCAGCAATCCTTCAAAACTTTCTTAAGAGGATGACTGTCCAAGTGTCCTTTTATACTAATCCAGCATCTCATTTTTAACTAAAGCCTTCTAAATTCTTGAGGCATATCACCCATCTCTACTTGTACGATCTTATTGCTCTACGACATATTCGTAGCGCTTGTGATTGAATTGCCTCGATCTTTAATAGTAGTGTTTTAGATGCAAAATTATACACCACACTGCCATAATCAATAGCTGCTCTTATCAATACTCAATATAACCTTTTAAGAGACAGACGACATTCCTCCCATTCTACTCCTACCAAACACCTCATTACGTTTATTGCTTTTTTACATTTATCTACCAATTTCTGAATATGAATTTTAAAATTCAGTTTTGAGTCCATCCACATTCCTAGAAATCTGACTACTGATACCTGCTCCAATTTATGTCCATACAGTTTAATATTCAATATTGGATTCATTTTTCTTTTTGTAAAACAGATCACCTGAGTTTTTGATACAGAGAAACGGAAACCCCATTCTTTAGCCCAATTCTCTACTTTTTTAACAGCATTCTGCATACACTTTTCCACATGCCCTATATTGCACCCCCTTTTCCCCAGCGCACCATCATCTGCATAAAAGGACTTTCCTATCCCCATGTCTATCTGTGTAAAGATGTCATTAATCATTATATGAAACTAATATAATATGAAATATGAAAATAAGGCTGCTAACACTTCCTTGAGGTGTTCCATTCTCTACAGGCTATATCTGAGAAAATTCAGAACCCGCCCTTGTTCGCCAAGTTGTATTGTTTTTTTTTAAACAGGAAATTCTTAATCCATTTATACATTCTTCCTTTTATATCTATTCTTTCTAATTTTATTAAGAAGCCCTCTTTCCACATCATGTCATATGCTTTTTCAACATCGAAAAATACCCCTATTAATACTTCCTTGATTACTATTTCAGCTTCTAAATTGATCACAGAGTCCATTGTGTTTCGCCCCTTTCCGGAACCCGCTTTGGTATGGAGAGAAAAAAAAAAATTCTTCTCAATGAAATGCACTAATCTGCTCATTTCTATTCGTTCCATCAACTTGCAAAGATTAGACGTTAATGCTATGGGCCTGTAATTATTTGGCTGTGTATTATCTTTGCCTGGCTTAGCAACTGAGACTATGACACCATGTTTCCATTCAGCTGGTAACCTCCCTGATTCCCACACCGTGTTGAAGAGGCTTAAAATGATGTTTAGTGATGTTTCTGATAGATGTTTTACCATCTCATAGCAGATATCATCTCTTCCTGGAGAAGTTTGTTTAACCCCTGCAAGAGCTTTCTTCATCTCATACAGGGTAAATTCTGAATCTAAACTACATCCAGATGTTCCTTTCTCCTCTAATAATTGGGGTTTTTTACTCAGGATCTGTTCCCTATACCTTCTCATTTCTTCTGACAGATTTGAGTCACTGTGTATTTTAGCAAATGTTTCTGCTAGCGCCTACGCTTTTTCACTATCTGATAGTATTAATCTCTCATTATATACTAAGACAGGAATGTTGCTATTTCTTTGTTTCCCTCCAATTTTTCTTACCCATACTTTGTTAATTTCAATATCTTCTCCAATTTTGTTACAAAATTCTCTCCTCACTATGGCCTGTACTCTTTTATAATGAATAAAATCATTATAATCATTGTAACGTATCCATGAATTAAAAAATTTAATTGATGTTTAAGCCATGTTTCTTGAAAACATATTATGTCAGGAATGTTTTCTAGATTTGTTACAATTTTTTTGAATTCTTGTCCATTGGCAATTAAACTTCTTGCATTCTATTGCAATACTGTTATCACCATTATGTACCACCACATGTTTGGCTGTTTTCTGTCTGACTATTTACTGTTTGCATCTTAAGCCTTTCGTTTATCATATCTACTTTTTTGGGGTAGTCGTGGCCTAATGGTGAGGGAGTTGGGCTTGTAACGTGAAGGTTGCCGGTTCGATTCCCATGCCGGCAGGAATTGAAGGTGGGGATTGTGAATAAACAGCACTCTCTCCACCTTCGATACCATGACTAAAGTGCCCTTGAGCAAGGCACCTAACCCTAATTGCTCCCCGGGCGCTGTAGCAATAGCTGCCCACTGCTCCGGGTGTGTGTGTGTATGTGTGTGTTCACTACTCACTGCTGTGTGTGTACACTTGGATGGGATAAATGCAGAGCACAAATTTCAAGTATGGGTCACCATACCTGGCAATACGTCACGACTTTCACTTTCACTTCACTGTAACATCCTCTAACTCCAAGTGTTTTTCTGCAGCTCCTGCTTTCAGTTTTGACTTAGTAATTCACCACTTCAGCTATGAATGCTACAACTGATACTTTATCGACCATCTCTTTGTTCTTTCAACATTGTTTTCGATATTGGTGCTGTTGTCCTAGTTTCTATTTCTTTGGGTGCTTGTTTTACTTTCTTTAAAGCGTCAGTGTATGGAATTCCTTCAGCCACTCTAACATTTTGAACTTTCACGGCATTTTTTCTTACTACATATCCTCCGTATCCTGCACTGTGCTCTCCTCCACAATTACAACATTTAGGTTTAATACCTTGGCCACACTTGCCATATTCACGCTCACCTCTGCACCGCGCACATCTCTTTTCCTCTGCACACTGCCGCTATGTGCCCGAATTTTTGGCATTCATAGCATCTTAGCGGAGGGGGAACGTATGGCCTGACATTGTAGCTCATAAAACCTAAATATATTCTCTCGGGTAATTTGTTCTCATCAAAGTTTAATACTACTGAAAGGCTGTCAGTCTTTTCATTGTTTCTGATGCACTTTAGCCGCCTAACATCATTTACTGCTGCCCCAGTTTTATTTCTTTTGATTTTATCGACTGAAACATCAGTTGGGATCCCTGTAATCACACCTCTAACCCAATTCTTCTCTTCTGGGATTGAGCATACAACTTCATGTCCAATCAGTGATTTTATTCCCAGGGCCATTTTTTGTTGTCTACTGTCTTTGCAGATCGACATCAATTTGCCATCCCTCAATGTTTTAACACTTTCAGTCGTCCCTAATATTTCTTTAATTGTCTTTGTCTTTAATTGTCTTCTTTCCTCCTTCTTGCCTGGTGATTTCCTTTTCCACTATCTGTTTCAGAGATTTGTCCCCAACTTTTCTTTCTTTTCTGAGTTTCTACCACTTTCCATTCATTTCTTGGATTGCCTCCACTATCTGCATCAACCATATCATCCTCCATTTCCGGAATCCACACCACGTCCTACCATCAGCGCTCCAGTCACAATGAGCCTACCATTCTTGTTCCTACCGCTGGTCTTTATACATAGCCAACCACACCCCCTTAATTCATGACTTTTTACTCCCTAGATGTCGCCTGCCACAAATATATGTTTTATTCATAAATTGAAGAATATACAGTTTAATTTTTACATTTAATTATTCAGTTTCTTACTTGAATGCTGCTTTTAAGTGTACCTACTGGACATCGTAAATTTAAAGAAGTAAATTTCATTTGCATCTTTCTTTCATTGTATTTGTCATGTTTTTTTCTATGCTGATGTTATCATTGCCTTCTGCAATAAAAAAAAAGATTCAAGGAATAATAAATTCAAACAGTTCAAAATAAATGTTATTTAATAAGATGGGTGTGTGATAGGGCAAGAATATGGATGTCATATTGCAACAATTTTTTTTTTGAAAAAGCTAAACAACTTGAGCTCATTCAAAAGCATTTGTAGCAATGTCGTTTTACTCAAAGTTAGGGTGATACTGCAGAGACTTTGATGATGCTCAAAAGGAAGATGTGAGTTGTTGCTGTATTTTAGTAGTATTTTGAAGGTTCCTTTTATGCCAGCTTAAAAATCACAAGTTGCACCAGCTGTTCGCCTAGGTTACAAAAGGGTACATATTAAATGAAATTATGTTAGTAGCTGTTACATGTATAGCTGTTCTGGACTCTGTTTTGTTCATTTCACATATACTCTGTTTGGTTTTCCCCTTCATCATTAGTTCATGTCTGTCAGCTGTTCGTCATTGTTAGTCATCTCCTTCACCTGTGCCCCATTTATCACTCCTCGTTAGTTCCTGTATTTATTCCGTGTTTCCCTCACTCCTAGTCCGTTATTATTTGTACCTAGACTTGTATGTGTTCCCTTCAATGATCTTCAGTAAAAGGACTTTATTAACGTTACGCCATCGACTGTGTGCTTCCTTGGATCCACGTTACATGACAGTAGCAGGACCTGTATTTTTTTTTTTTTTGTCTCAGGTTTCCAAGTTTGTAAAACTATTGATTACCTAATGGGACACATGATAGGAAAAATGTGAGTAATGTTTTACAGAGCTTTATTTACACATTTTAATTTGCAGTATTTTACACTTACATTCAAAATTTAAATAAATTAAATATTTGTTTGGTAGTTCCTATGCAATAGAAGACAATTTATTAAATGTGATGCTTCAATTAAGTGACAAAGCAGTTTGCAGATTTTTTTTTTTACAAAATCATACACCTCTATTCTCCAATACAATGTGCAACAACTTGTTTTATTACAGAATTATATGTAATATCTAATTAATTTAATTTGCATTGTAAAGTTTTACTTGAAGTCTTGCAATTTTGGGCCACGTTAGTTCCTGAACATGCTGTATAATGGGATACGCTTGGCCTCAAATTTGGCTTTGATATTACAGATATTTTGAAATTATTTTAAGTCATGGGTGCTAACCTTTGGCATTTTTCACACCTGCTACAGTCTTGCACACTTCCTGTACCGTGCATGTACTCTGAAATGGGAAAGACTGCAAGAGTGGGTATTGGGACAGTCCAGCTGAAACTCATTTCACCAGTGCACATAATAATTTCACAAAATACAAACACACTACATTCTCCTCCTGGACCACAGTTGATTGTATTGTGAACTAACCAGAAACACAAAATGCTATTTAACTGTGCCAGATATATGGAAATCACAGATATTTGGCAAAAGTCAAAGAAGAGAAATGTGAAATGGCAAACAATTTATTTTTACTTGCGCAAACAAACAGGGTAGTTTAACATAAAGATTAACATACAGGGGAACTGTAAATAGCCAGGTTGACATGGCCAAGGTTCTGGGCCAAGTTTACTCAAATTATGCAAGTTTTACTGGTGTTTAGTATTAATTTTTCTGACTACTATCAAATGTTGTGGTCTATGTCCAGTCACCCATGAGGGTTAAAATGAATATTCATAATATATCCTACCACAGCTTGATGAAGGTATATGAATAATCTGAATAATTTATTCCTTGATTTTTATAAAAGGACAGTGCCATAAATCCCAGTCTTTTATAGTCTGAGTTGAATGCAATGAAATTAAAATGAATTAATGTGACTGTACTGTAAAGAAACTGTTGCAAGCTGTGTCAGGCATGTAGTCCGATTCACAGACAAATTGCAGACTACTGACAAACGGCAGTAGTGGTATTAGAGGTCAGTGGCGACCCAAATGCAGAGTCGCAATGCTGTGTACTCACTCAATCAAGAACAAGACATTACATAAGCATAATGGTTCTGTCACCAAACTATGAATAAGACCAACCAAAGAGATCTTCTTCTGAGCCAGTTTGCAAGAAAATTACTGATATGAACTCGTATTTCTGAACTGCACAGAAAGGCTTGTGTATTTGGTCTCAGTCAGTTTGGTAAATCATTCACTGAATGAACTCATTGAATCTGTCAAAGCTGAATTAACAATGCAAGTTATTAAAACACATAGTAATAAAGTACTTACTATAAATAAAGTAGCATTTATGTACTTACAACAATGTGTATTTCACAATCATTATCATTATTAATGTTTCTTATATTACTATATTATGAAGGGTGAACACTAAATGATTGTGTAGGAAACACTGATATAAGTGCATAATCTTCAGCTGTTCCTAGCTGTCACCCACACTAGATGGCTTAGATTCCCTCTCATTCATGTGGAGTGTTTCTGGCTGTCCTTCAGTTGCAAGGGAAGATCATCTTATAGATATTAGAGACATGTTGTTATCCAAGGCAGAGTATATCTGATATAATATGCTGAAGAGATATGAATGATATGTGATATGGTAGATTGAAGTGAGGAGTGAATGTACACGTTACAGAATGTATCTAAAAAGTAAGCTGAGACTCTGAGAAGTGCATGTGGGAATAAAAAACTTTCTCAGGCAAAAACTAGTTAACAGATTCTTTTCTAAAATTGGGAAGCATGCCATTATTAAAAAAAGAAAATGAAATGAGTTGTGGCAGACGCCATCTGGATGAGAACTATGCTATTTCAGTGGATGTCCATCACCACACCTGCTGGCCCCATGTTGCATCCATTGAAAGCTACTTAAGCATGTACTCGCAGTCTTTCATTAGGTCATAACAAAGTTTAGAAATAGCTCCAGCACTTATTACAGTTTGTAATGTAGATGTAGATATTGACAATGTAGATATCAGCGTTGGAAAACCTGAGTGTTCAATAGCATGATTCTTCATTGCAAGGAGTGTAGCATATAAAGTGTTAAATGCTTTAGCTATTTTATTTTACATGGTCTTTTATTGTCTGTTAAATGGGGCTATTTGTCAACTAATGCTATTTGATCAGGGGTTTATTCAAGTGTGCAAATTTGCATCATTTTCTTATGCAAGATTAATGGAGTTGCCATTTACTCCCAATAATAACAATATTTAATAATAATAAATATAACTGAAAACAACAATTTGATGAGGTTTGCAAGTGTGCCTGGGAGCATGAGGCCAATAGCAAAAATTTGTAATTAAAGTAATTTTTAGATTATTTAGTCAAAGTAGTTGAAAATTCATAGATAAAATTGTTTATTATTAATTATTGTTATTTAACTGCTGGTGTAACCCAGAGTGATTACGAATATGAAATTAAGAAAACAATAAATAAACAGTCAGTAGGGGACACTAAAAGAACGAAAATGTTAATTAATTATTGAATTCAGAGGTTTAATATTTTTTAATATTAATATATTAATAAAAGGGATTTGAAGGCTGTTTTTCAATATTGTATCACTGAATGTTATATCACCTTTAAGAGAGAGTGAAGTTCTCTGTGAAGTTAGTTCACTGCTGACCTATCAGATGAAAGGGGACTGGAAGCAATGGAGTGACGTGAGCACTGTGCGGAAGAAGAGAGCGAACTCAGAGTGAAAATTTTGATAGAAAGCAGTGATTGTGATTTAAAACTAGACAGAATGTCTAGAAAAAAAAAAACAAAAAAACATTGATTTTGTTTGATCTGAACTCACAAGTGATCTTGAGTTTTTGAGTGTTTTCAACGTGAACATGGATTGAATTCATCACCGCGTGGAACAAGATGGCGAGCCCCCAAGCGAATCTTGATTTAAAGTGACGACATCATTTACAAAGATTATACAGATGCCCAAAAGCTGCACATTTGAGTCATAGCTGGAAACTTTTCTCCACGAGTGGTATGCTGTAATGGCAGAAAGGAAAGGAGGGTAAAATATAGACAAAGGTAAATCTGGTTCAAAGAAAGATTGTTATGCTGACCACACTGATAATCAAAAGATGGAAGTCATGGAGACACATACTTACGCCTGCTGCAGTAGTACAGATACCACTCCGATCCAGGATTCGGAGCCATGCATGCTAGATCCTAAAAAAAGCAAATAAGAGCCAACACATTCTGAGGTACAGAATAACATTGTGCAAATACTGGCGGAGAAAATGAATGAAAAACTGAAACCCTACACCAAGAGATCAAACAAAAAAGAGAATGCATCAACTCATTAAAAGGAAGCTACCAATTTTCTCTTCAACGAGATGCATGATGTTACGGAGCCCCTATAGGGATGTGGTGGTGGAAAAAATTGGCATGGGTTCCATCGCAAAGATGTTTGCGTTCCCACAAATAAAGCAAATAGTCAAAGCCAAAAGAATTAGAGAAAATGTTTTAATTCAAAATATTACCAGTATTTATGACCAACAAACAGATAGTAAAGAAGCTAAAAATATTTTAATAAAATTGCAGTTGGAATTTGAACAAATCTATGAATATAAAGATAAGGTTGCATTCATAAGGTCATGGAGAAAGTGGTTAGAAAAAGGTGAATCAAAATAATTTTTCAATCTTGAAAGGAAAAATGGAAAAAAATTTCCACTTTAAAGAAACTTGAGATTAATGATTCACTTACAATTGACCCAAATTTAATATCTAACTATGTTACAACATTTTATAAAAATTTATATACACAAAATGATCATTTAGGTAATACTGCTCTTTTTCTAGATGAACTTAAGAAAATTGCTAAAATTATAAATCATGATTCCAAAATTATTAGAGGAAAGGACAGGACAGGGTTTTTTTTTATGTATGGGGCTAAGTGTTCACGAAAGAGAAGAGTTTTCAGCTGCCTTTTGAATATTGCCAGGGATTCTGCATTTCTGATGAAGGTAGGGAGATCATTCCACCAGCAAGGAACAGTGGATGAGAATGTTCTGAAGAGTGATTTTGTGCCTCTCTGTGATGGTAATCTTTAGTAATCGCAGGCTTCTGATCGATGATTGTCAAACTGGCTTCATATGTGGAAGATATATTGTCAATAATATTCGATTAATATAGATTTAATTGATTATTATTACATCATATATATAACATTATTTCTTTTAAATGTTGATAGTTACATTCCCTTTAAAGATTATTATAAAGCATTCAATACTGTAAACCATAACTTGTTATTTGATGTTCTTGATTTCTTTGCTTTTGGCAACAACTTTACCTGTTTAGTTTGTATGTTATACATTAATTGCAATAGTTCTGTTAAACTGCCTTTGGGGACCACTTCTAGATTCAAGATAGGTAGAGCTGTCACACAAGGAGACACATTATCTCTGTTATTTCTATTGGTTTCTATTGTGTTAAAATGAATCCATTTCAAGGCAATCAGTTTGTCAATTATGTAATTAAATGTTCCCAATTAGCAGATGATGCGGCAATTTTTCTAAAAGACGTAAAAAATTAAAATTGGCTCTTGAGTGTCTTAATGAGTTCTACTTAGTATCATGGTAAAATTTTCATTTTACATACCCGTCAAGGAGTTTATGATGGTAATCAATGCCATTCCCTTAGAACTTATAAACTTGTTACAAAATAATATTGAAAAGCCAAGCTTAGATCTTAGTCTTAAACTGGAAGGTTTAAATGTAATAGACAAAAAAATGTAATAATAATTATCTCAGAACAATGTTCCATATCTTCTACTGTTCCTGTTGCTATTGGAGTTTGGAGATCACAATTTCAAGATGTCAATTGGAAAGAGACCTTTAAAAGCTTTTTTGTTTGTTTGTGTTATCATAATTTAAAATTGTTCATTGTATTTATCCTGTAAAACAGGTAATTGCAAAATTTTGTAAACATATTGACCTGAAATATGTTTTTTGTAAAGAGCAAAATTTATGATTGTAAATTATTTTGGTGTCATGGGTGTGGTTGCAGGAATGAGTGCACGAAACAGGAAGACTGAATTAACATAAAGTAGTTTAATCCCAAACTGGATACAGACAGGATAATCCACACATGTAACGAAAATCCACAAGTAACTTTAACACACAAGCACATAACTTTTATGATGAACAAAGACTGGACAGACACAGAGGGTATAAATACACATGAACACACGAGGATAATGAGCGGGGCACAGGTGACAGACATAACTAATGACAAGACACAGCTGACGCAAATGAACTAATAAGGAGACAATGACAAGCGGGAACTCAAAACAAAGAACACGTGACAAATAACAGGACTGAAGAACTCAAAAAAAGGGCCACGTTACACACGACAGGACTGGGGAACAGATAAATAGACACAGACCTGACCTTGACATTTGGTGTGATCTGTTTTTTTTTTTTTTTTTTTGAAAAATAATACTAAAATTGAATGACAACTTAAAGTAAAGATGTTCAATTTTTTTATGATAATAGTGATGACTTCAAAATTTGGTATATATTGAATTTGTTAATTATATCTGGAAAATTATTCATCCACAAATGTAAATGGTGAAGGAAAAAACTAATTTTACTCATTTTATAATAAAAATGGGAGAAGAAACAAGAAACAACAAAAAACTAAATTATTTTAAAGCCTTAAATCTATTGTTTGAATAATTTACAACGTTTATATTTGTTTGTACCTGTGAAGTTCCTAATGCTTTCTTGTCTTTCTTTTTTTATTATAGCATTGGATTTGATGTAATGTATGATGTAAAATGTTATTGCCCTTGTATGTTCATTGGTTAAAAATTGCAATAAAAAAAAAAAAAAAAAAGTAATGACATTGAGGATTTCACTGGATTCACTGCTTAGTTTTCCCCAGAAAAAATACTGTGGACAACAAACAGATGACAGACTCTCTTCTCAGTCGACAGTTTATTCCTTCCATTTAACCTGGTGGTAGGCCTGAACTGTTTCAATGTCTCACTGAGGTATTCATGATCGTTTTTCCTTTTGAATCCAGAGACTAATATTTGAAGACACACTATTGAGTCCATTGAAAATTGAACTGTTTACTTTTAGCTATGAGTGATTTGTGTTCTTTTATTGCTTGTTTCACTATTTGTTTTACTGAATTTAAATCAAATTTCTAATCAAATTTAAAGCTACTGGGTACATAAATGAGTGTAACTAAACTATTGTAGATTTCAATTAAGAAACCTAAACCTTTTTGAGTATTTATTTTTCTGGCATTTATTTAATTGTTATTTCATTGATTCCTTTCTGTTTTTTCCTGAAAGAGAAACCGTTTGTTCATTATTTAATTCATCATATTTTCTTTTAATATAAATTGTTAAAAACATCATTTGAACTTAACTTTGTTTTCTGTCTGTTCCTTTAATATCTCACTGCTGCTCCCTATGAATCTAGAATACTGGCCTGTACATTTTCCTTTTGTATGACTCACCTGGGTGTCCGTTAAGCCACAGTACCCTGGTGATCTGAAGGAGGCGCTGCACTTGCACTGTCACCAAATTGATGTGGTGTGGTCAGTATGTGGTGACAATCAAACACACAAAATTTGTATGTTACAAAGAACAGCCTCAGAATGAACAATAATTTTTTTTTTTTCCCGGCATGGTCTGAAGAGAATCTGATTTGAATTTGGTGAAAATCGGACCGATGATCTAAGAAGGAATTTGAAAAAGAAGTAGGTTTCCAACAGGATTCAAAATGTGGCACTGGTGGCACTGTTCGGTCCGAAACTCTGCAGGTAGCCTCATTTCATGCTTCTGATTACTTGTACCAAGTTTGGTCTTAACATGCTAAAGCATTGCAAAGATACAGCCTGACATCCATTTTGGCATACCCTTCCATGAATTCATTGACGTGCTATACTCCCTTACAGTACAACAGTTATTAGCATAAACTTGAGAGCAAATTTGGACAGTGGGTAAGAGGAATTCAGTTAGAGACTCCAAAATTTTGTTGGTTAAAGGGGACCTATTATGCACTATAATCCACTTTTACATGGTGTTTGAACATTAATTTGAATACGCACAGTGTGTGTAACCTACCCTATAATCGTAAAAATCCACCCACTCCTATCTTTATAATCGCCATAAATCAGAAGCATTATCTAGAAACATGCTGTTCTAGACACTGCTTCTGATTTATGGGGATTAAAATCCCTGCCCATTGGTGACTATCTCTGCCCTATAAGCAGAGATACCACCCTGAGTGAGCCACACACAGTCTGCCATGTTTATACCTTTGCTAGAGCAGCTAGTTATAAAATGTCTCAGCTATTTAAACATTATAACTGTTGTTTTTGGCTTTAACAATAAACTCTCGGAATGTGAGCCACTGAGCATCCAGTGGATTCATTCCATTTGTGAATTGGGATGTGCCCAAGAAATGAGCTAAATTCGTATTTGTTTGTGTGAATCATTGTACACTGGACTGCTTTGCAAATGAGATTCAGTAAAATGCAGGATTTGCACAAAAGTTGCTTCTCAAAGGTGGATCAATACCAACTCTTTGTGATCCAACTTCATATCCAGACTCCCAAAGTTGGTCAGATTCAGCTGCAAAATTTCATACTTTTTGTGTATGGTTTAAATGGCTGCCATAAAAATTAGGGAAGAATAATAATAAAGATGCATAAAAAAGCAACCAACAGATTCAATAAAGGCTATGCACCTTCAGTGCTTGGCTTTTGATAGGTAGAAAACTAACAGAAACATTAGGGACTATTGTTGTCAAATATTGTCGTAAATAACCTCATCTTCCTTATGCTTTTCCTTAGAATTCTCATTATGATTTAAACATGGGCCCCGGGAAAATTGTAAAATTGTTTTAGGCTGAACAAAACTACCTTATGTTATCACTCTGTTATTATAGTCAGGACTTAGAAAGGGGTGTCTGATCTTGTTAAATGATTTTTGACTGTATGAAAGTCTCTGAAGCATTAGTCTGCTAACACAGTTGATAGGTGATCAAAGCTTTTCATTTGTGTTCCATTTGGCTTCAATTTTACATTTCTGCTCACTAAATCCAGGGTGAATTTATATGTAACAAATTATTGACTGCTAATTGCCTCATGATAGAAAGACTTCAATCATGGCAAGTACAAAAGAAATACTGTATGAGAATAAGACAGTATTAAAGTGGAGAAGAGACATCAAAACATTTTTTTTTTTTAGAAAACTTCAGAGGAAAAACAATTGATGGAATTTGTTCCATGGAATTTTCCTGCTCCACTCCTGGAGCTAGTTAGTATCTCTTCTGTAGGACAGCCAGAACATGAGGATTTAGTAATGTCTGTCCAATATCAAAGCATTTTCTAGTTAATTAACCATGCAAATGAGTATTCAGAATCCATAATGTAGTCAGTTAGATCTGTAAAACTATTTTTATTGCATTGTCTTTTGTTATACATTCAAATCCCCCAACAATACAGATGTATTGAATCCTTTGAAAATTGGGGATTGACAATTTCATAAATGAAGCACCTTGTCTTTTCCCAGGCCAGTAGAACATTTTGATGATGTTCCTAGAGGTTTTCAACACCCACGATCACAGGAATAAAATATAGGAATATGGGAGACATAATACTTCTTTGATCTTCACACTTTTCACAGTTTTCTGAAAATAAAACCTCATCAACTAGGGGTGTGACGAGACCACTTGCCCACGAGACGAGACGAGACACGAGATTGGGTTCACGAGTATTTTTAAGAAATCCTCAATAATGAAACATATGAAGGGAAAAAAGTCTTTTATTCAACTGAAAATCATAAAATGCAAAAATGTTGGTGCATTTTGAAATCAACTTGTAATGCATGTTTTTTTACTTCTATTTTAATGAATTATTTGCAGTAAAACAACATGCAAACACTGCTAAATGTTTTGCCACAAAAATCAACCGATTGTTTTCTGCCCTGTATAATTTCACATGAGAAATCTCACTGAACTTCTTTCAGTATAAATAAAATAAACATAAAAATAAAAAAATCAAATAACACTTTCAGTGTCACTTTAACTGCAGTACAAAGTTGACCATTTCCCAGTCACTATTGATTGTGTGGCTGTAACTGTTATATAGCTCTGCGTACACCGAGAAGTCCAACCGTCAGCAGTGATAGCGATGCTTTCTGCCACTTTAGGGGCCGTTCACATATCGCGCCTAATAAAGCGTGGAAAGTGCGGCTGCGTCGCTTCCTCCTTCTTTTGCATGCGTTCTGGAGCTCGCGCTTCTGTAGCGTCTGTCGTTGCTATGCAACCATGAACTGTGCTCTCCACGACCATCGCTTGGTTCTTGTCACATGACCTGCGGTGCGCTTGCGGCATTCTGAAATGTTGAGATGTTTTCATCTCGCCGCTGCACAGGGGCGCCAGGAAAAAACGAGCGCGCCGCACCGCATGCGCGTCGCGACCGCGTCGCTTCCATTTTGCGAGAATGAAAATGCGCCCGATATGTGAACGGTCTGTACAACCTTGGCTGAGGTGTACGGCATAGTTTTCTTACAATGTTTACATATTGTTTGTGTCTTGTGTGTTATTCTTGCGCCAAAAACCAAAATGTTTCCACACAAACGATTTGAAAGTGGCGGGGGCATCTTGAATAATAATTTCACCCTCACACTGATAGCACGACGAGACAACTTTTCACCTCGACGAGAAATCTCGTCACGTTTTAGTCTCGCGTGATAGACTAAAGACTAGGGATAGTAAACTATTCATGATACATGGTATGTTTCAAGGGTTAGATTTTTCTATTCAAAACTCAGCAACACTTTATTTCGATAATCCACTTTAGACATTCTACTAACTATAAGTAACTTTGCAACCACATACCAAATATCAGTCATTAGAGTGTTGGTAGAGTATTAGTGCTTAGTCTGCTAATGCTTTATTATGCTTGATGGTCCCCTAACAGACATTCTATTGCTCCTGCCTTAGTTTGAAGATGCATGTCAGCATTTGTCCTCAAGCATAACCATCTCACCTCTGTATGCATCTGCAGCACCCACCTCTTTACAGAAGGCTGTGAATAATCTGGAGTTTGTTGCTCTAGCTATAACAAATTTACAATTGTTATTATATAATATATATAATAACATATATTATATAATACAATTATTATAATATTATTATAATGTAATCATTGTAGCCTGTTGTAGAATGTTGCAACTCCTGGGGCAATGGCTTTTATCTTCTGTGGAGGACCAGGAGTGACACATAAAAATAAAACGATGAATCAATTAATTCATTTAATAATTCACACATAAAAATGTAAATAAATAAATCACCTTTATATAGGCAAATAAATAGACGTATTTAAAGTTGTTTATTTAATTCCTGTTTTTAAACGTAGATTAATAGAACAATAAAAAAAATACATTTGTAAATCATTTTAAATCTCTTTTTAAATCGCCTTTTACATGGCTTTTTAAATCGCTTTTTAAATGGCTTTTTAAATCGCTTTTAAAAAAAGGATTTGCCAAATGCTTTTCTCTCTTGGTTTGCCAAATGCTTTTCTTTATCCATTTGTCAATCGAGTGCTAAAATGCCATTGGACAGTACACACGTGGGAGTAACCAATCAGCTTTCGCCTCAATTTGAAGAGCCGACTCTCTAAAGACAGTTCGAGCAACGCGATGTCAGGAGAATGCTAAATGTGTTTTTAGAAGTATTGTAGATGATTTGTTAGCTTTAGCTGATTTTTGCTAAAGAAATTCTCCTCTCGATTATCATTTTATATGTAAAAGAGTTTTTCAGTTGAGGGAAGATAATTGTGATAATTGTGCTTGTACAATAAATGGAAGAATTTGGGTTCATTCAGCGACTCTGCAGCCCTCACGCTATGGTTGAACTTCCAAGCGTTCTCGAACAACACCAGTCGTTGGATGTACCGGCAGAAGAGACAGCAGGATGTATTGTAGTGTCGCTGAGGACAGTCCGACGAAAACCATTATAACTTCTCCAAACACGTTCAGATTCGCCTGACACTTTGCGTGAACGCGTTGCTCGAACTCTTCTAGAGAGGGTCGGCTCTTCAAATTGAGGCGAAAGCTGATTGGTTGCTCCCACATGTGGACTGTCCAATGGCATTTTAGCACTCGATTGACAAATGGATAAAGAAAAGCATTTGGCAAACCCAGAGAGAAAAGCAATTGGCAAATCCTTTTTAAAAAAAAGCCATTTAAAAAGCCATTTAAAAGGCGATTTAAAAAGAGATTTAAAATGATTTACAAATGCATTTTTTTTATTGTTCTATTAATCTACGTTTAACTTTAAATACGTCTATTTATTTGCCTATATAAAAGTGATTTATTTATTTACATTTTTATGTGTAAATTATTAAATGAATTAATTGATTCATCGTTTTATTTTTATGTGTCACTCTTGGTCCTCCATACTTGCCTGCCATCACAACATCTCCGTTAGCTGTGATGCAATTGACCTTTCGCCAACAGTTTGATTGACAGGCGATCTAACCAATGATAACGCCGAATCCACCATCTTATCCGACAAAGCCGTCAGGGAGTAGCCTATGGTAGATTAAAGTTTGTTAACTTGAAATACTGTGTGCACTCTCGTCTTTCCCCGGTTGAAACAACATTCCTTCTGATGTCCATTCATGTTTATTTTATGCTATAAATTTACTAGTATGAAGAGATGATTGGTTCACGAGCCATTTGAAGGATCTGTCACAACACATTAAGGAGCCACTATATGGTATTTAGTGTTTAAACTGCTTTAAAACAATCATAGGTTGTCAGTGTCCTCTTTGCTCCGTGATGTATTTTTCACTGCGGGAGAACATGTGTGGCGTGAGAAAGCATGGGTTGTCAATGGTGGCATTATAATGCCATTAATAACCGAGCACACAACTCATGCTTGCGCGTGCAGTAAATCACTTCCGCGAGAGGATCTACGCGCGAGAAAACGGGAGCCCGCGAGCTCATTTTAAACCCACGCGCTCGCATGACATCTCCTCTGCGCACAAATCAAGCCCTCGCGTGCTCGGACACGACTTGCAGCACGCTTGCAGCAGCATCGCTCCCCACACTCGCACTCATTGTCTATTTTGCTTGCGCGAAAACTTTTTATTTTTGGCAGTCGTAAGGCGGGACTTTACTTATTTCATTGTAACCTGAAATGTTATTTGTCAATTCAGTTTTCCGGAAGTCTGTTGTTAAACGATTAGATATTGCTTCATCAACAGACCAGATGCAAGTGAGTAAAACTTTATCTATTAACTGTTTGATTGCATTATTAATATAATATTTCCACTATATTAACTTGATTTAGTATTACTTTTATGGAGCTGGAGGGGGAAAAAGAGAACACATAGTTATTAGCTGTAGTTCACCGCTACATTACCACTACACTTCCACTAAGAATCTATATTTACCCAGCCAAAATTATATCAGTTCTGAGAACTTCAGAAATGTGAAAAGTATCCATTAAATAGTTGTATCTATGATTCTAAAGAGTTGTTGTGTAACAACAGACCTTGGGACAGGAACCAGCGATTTGCCACGTGACCTTGATCATGTGAAATAGCTTCCCCTTTGGGGAAAACCCACTAGTCCTGAGCCACCACTGCAAAGTCCCGTACTACTCCTAAAAAAGTGGCCTTCTGAGCTGGAATGAGCACACTTTTTTTTGGAATTTTTTTGATGTGGCTGAGAACAACATCTCTGTTTCGAACCACCATCTGTTCGGACTGAGCCAAGATGAGCCAGTCGTCTATGTTCTTCTCTTCACAAAGAGAATAAACAGTCTAAAAGGTAATCCATGAGAAAGACAAGACACAGGAATAAGTGCTCAGAGATGTTCACCAGGGCAAAACAAAACTTCGGAATGAGGTTTGAAAGCAGCTTAAATAGTCCACTGATGAAAGTCAGGTGCAAGGGTAATCAGTGACAGGTACATGAGAGGGAAATGTAGTTCAATGAGGCAAATGACGCTGGGGTCTTCCACAAGGTCGAGGGGCCGGTTTCTCCGGGTACGTCCTCTCAGTCACGAAATTCAGTCACAAGTGTGGGGTTGAAGATGTCTTCTGCATTAACCCAGGATCTCTCCTCTGGTCTGTACTCCCAATCCACCGGATTATTGCGTCCAAAGCGTGTGGGAAAGCAATACCCACACGATCATAAAACCAAGTGCCTGTCTGTATGAAACATCCACGCACACTAAGACATAAGCACCCATGACCCTGGTGTCGAAGCCACATCTAGGTTATAAAGCCTCACAAAGGTGTGCGGTTAGGACCATCCTGCCGCATCACAGACTTCCTGAAGAGATACCCCAGAAAGCAAAGCTTTTGAAGCAGTCATACTCCGAGTAGAGTGGGTTCTGACCATAAGAGGTGAAGGTTGGCCGGCCGACTCATATGCAAGTGGTATAGCCTCAACTATCCACTTACTCAAGGTCTGCTTGGATGCAGAGTAACCCTTCCTTTGGGAACCAAAACTCAAATAACTGATCTGTCTTACGCCACAGGGCAGCTCTGTGAACATAAGCGTCCAAAGCCCTAACTGGGCAGAGCAGATTAAGTTTTTTCTGGTCTGGTGTTTAAAATGGTGGCGGAAAAAAAGGCCTGCAGCATGATTGGACCCACCACATTAGGGAGGATCTTAGGCACATATTCCTCTCGAGGGAAAAGAAAAGCTTTCACCATACCTGGTGCAAATTCAAGGCAAGAGGGCAAAACTGACAGAGCTTGCAGATCCCCTTCTCTCTCAAGAGAAGAGATCGCTATCAGAATTTTTTTCAGGAACTTCCTCAATTGGCTCAAACGGAGCTCAGGACAGGCCAATACCACAGCCAAGTCCCACATCTGTACTCTCAAGCGTTCCGCAGGTCTTAGTCTCATCGTACCACGAAGGAAGCGAGTAACCCATGGGTGTCTCCCCAATGACGCACCCTCTACATGAGTTCATTCATTCATTCATTTTCTATCGCTTATCCAGGGCCAGCAATCTAAGCAGAGATGTCCAGACTTCCCTCTCCCCAGACACTTCTTCCAGCTCTTCCGGGGGGGATACCGAGGTGTTCCCAGGCCAGCCGAGAGACATAGCCTTTTTAGCATGTCCTAGGTCTTCCCCGGAAACTTCTCCTGGTGGGACATGCCCGGAACACCTCCACCTCAGCTGACTCCTCTCGATGTGAAGGAACAACGGATCTACTTTGAGCTCCTCCCGAGTGACTGAGCTCCTCACCCCATCTCTGAGGGAGCGCCCTGCCACCTTGTGAAGAAAGCTAATTTTGGCCGCCTGTATCCAGGATCTCATTCTTTCAGTCATGACCCAAAGCTCATGATCATAGGTGAGAGTAGGAACGTAGATTGACCGGTAAATCGAGAGCTTTGCCTTGCAGCTCAGCTCCTTCTTCACCACGACAGACCGGTACATCGACCTGCAGAAGCTGCACCGATCCGTCTGTCAGCCTCACGCTTCTTCCTTCCCTCACTCGTAAAAGACCCCAAGATACTTGAACTCCTCCACTTGAGGCAGAAGCTCTTCACCAACCTGAAGAGGACAAGCCTCCCTTTTCGGACTGAGAACCATGGTCTCAGACTTGGAGGTGCTGATCCTTATCCCAGCCGCCTCACACTCGGCTGCAAACCGTTCCAATGCACACTGGAGGTCCCTGCCTGATGGAGCCAACAGGACAACATCATCTTCAAAAAGTAGAGACGAGATCCTGTGGTCCCCAAACCAGACTCCTTCCGGCCCCTGACTGCGCCTAGAAATTCTGTCCATAAAGATTATGTGACAGAACCAGTGATAAACAGCAGCCCTGCCAGAGTCCAACATGCCCCAGGAACAGAACCAAGCTCCTGCTCTGGTCATACAGGGACCGGACAGCCCTTAGCAAAGGGCTCTGGACTTCATACTCCTAAAGCACCCCCCACAGGGTGCCACAAGGAACACGGTCGAATGCCTTCTCCAGATCCATAAAACACATGTGGACTGGTTGGGCAAACTCCCATAAACCCTCCAGCACCCTAGAGAGGGTATAGAGCTGGTCCAGTGTTCCACAACCAGGATGAAAACCGCATTGTTCCTCCTGAATCTGAGGTTTGACTACCGGCTTTATTCTCTTCTCCAGTACCCTGGCATAGACTTTCCCGGGGAGGCTGAGGAGTGTGATCCCTCTGTAGTTGGAACACACCCTCTGGTCCCCCTTCTTAAAAAGAGGGACCACCACCCTGGTCTGCCAGTCCAGAGGCACTGTTCCCAACCGCCACGCGATGCTGCAGAGACGTGTCAGCCAAGACAACCCCACAATGAGATGCTGAGGGTTCTCATGAAATTGATCCAGTAGAAACCCCACAAGGGAGACAAGGCAGAGAAGCCAGACTCCTTATGACTAGGAGTAAGGCCTTTCCCCAACATCAGCTCTGACATTCCTCCGACAGAACCTAACACCCAGATCCCTGCTGACTAGCCACTGACCACATAAACGGCTCACGTATCACCAAATGACAGCATCTCCCAATCACCTCAGCTGATGGTTACACACCCGGAGCAGACCAACCCATTTCATCACGCTGTCAAAAAAGACTCCAAGGTACCAGAAAGTGCTGTTTTGGTTGTCTGCCTCCCTAAAGAACTGCAAGAGACCGGCCCCAGCTGCCCATCAGTCAGCACATAAGCCCCTGTACCAAGACTCCTGGGGAATCTGATTGAAAAGGGGGTGGCCCGGAAACGATACCTTGCCATCACCGTGGAAAATGATGTGAAAATTGAAGTCCAGTTAGACACCGGAGCAGATCTCACTTTGATGTCATCAGACCTCTTTGAAAGACTCAGAACTGAAGCTAAGAGACAGAATCAAACTCTTAAATCACAAAAATGTGAGCTGAATGTGCAGTCGTACAGTCAAGATGAGGTCCAACTTGAACAGATAGCTCCCATTCACCTGACAATTGGTCGAATGAGCCTGATACACCCTGTGTACATATCACAAATTGACAAATTTCCCCTTCTCATTTGGCAAAGATCTGCTAGATCGCTTTGAGCCCTTATTGGACTTCAGACAGCTGAAAATTTGGGCTCAAGTGCGAGAAACTCTGTCTCTCCAGTCATCCAGATCACCTGAGCCAGACTGTCAGGTCATGGGAAATTTTGCAGCTAGCCGTGGGAACACTGTCTCAGCACCAGAGCAAAGTTCAAGTTCGCTACTCTGCACTCTTCAACTTACCAGAGACTCTGACTCATACTGTCCCAAGGTCATGGCAGACTTGCAATTGAATGATGTAATCACAACAGACATTGTTCTCGCAATGTGGGCTGACAACTAAGCCATCAGTCACACACTGTTCAATGCTCTCATTGAGGACATACCTGATCTTCCGTCTGCCAAAAAGTCGCACCCCCTTTCCTTTTGGACCCTCGTCTGTCAACCATGACAACTGCCAAGGGCATCTGGGCTTTGAACTTGAAAAGGAACCACCGGTGTTTAACTCATTACTTCCTGGTCCTTTGGGACCTGCCACATGATGTCTACATTGGAGCGGATGTTTTGGTTTTCCTCAAGGCTCATGTAGACTTTATTAATGAGGTGGTGTGGGCCCCAATGACTTCACAGCCCCCGTTGTTCCCGTCGACACTGAGAACCTCCTATCAGGCCAGACCATTCCAGAGGTCTGCACCCTGGTCAGTGAACAGGGAACTGTAGTACCAGCCTACACCAAAGGGGTTGATGTTCTACTCAGCATGCAACGTGGTCAAACCCTAAACCACACACTGGGTTTCTTTCAACAGTCACCTGAATGTGTGGAACTTGGACTCACTCTGGAAGCCACTTCAAGTGTCATCCTGTGTAGTCTACATCCTTTTCAACAACTGCACAGCAACAGACATCAGAATTCCCAAGGCCTAACGCCTGGGATGGCTAGTGAGACACGATTTCCATGACTTTGAACTCACATTACCAATCACTGGCTCAATCCCATCTGTGATAATACCAGAACGGAGCTCAGACAACACAGTGTTCACAGCACCCAGCACAGCCACAGAACAAGTATGCAGAACGGAGCTGACAAAGCACCAACATCTTAAGGTTTACACAGTCTCTAACCAACCTGCTTGTGAGACTGATGAAATTGCTTCACCATTGACTGCTGATTTGACAAGTGACACAACAACGGAGGAGCCATTTCCAGGATTTGAGACTCAGGTCCAACAAATTCTGAAAGATGCAGACGCCTTAAAGAACGATGCAGACCATCAAAAAATCAGATAGGTCACGTACAAGATCAAAGCATCATTTGCCAAAGACTCTTTAGACTGTGGCCTCATTAACCTCCAAACAGTGCGTATTCCAACACACCCAAATGCTCCTCCCACTTTTGTCAAGCAATACAAGATTCCCATCGCCTCACACGAACCAGTGCAGGAAATCATCGACTCCATGCTTGACAAAGGTGTCATCCGTCTATGCAACAGTACCTATTCTGCCCCATATGGCCTGTTCTCAAGCCAAACGGCAAGTGGCGACCTACAATCCACTACAGGAAGTTGAACCAGCAAGTGCCACTGTCACAATGCCCATGACTTAGCTGGAGCAGGAACTACCTAGAATCAAAGGGGCCACAATATTTTCTACACTTGATGTGGCCTTGGGATTCTGGACCATACTTGTGCATCCAGGGGATCAACAAAAGCTGGCCTTCACCCTCTGCAACCGACAGTACACTTTCACAAGGTGCCCGTTCGGCTATGCCAACTCACCAGCTGAGTTCAACATCTTCCTGAACAAAGCATGTCCAGACGCCAGAATTAGAGGGAATTGAATTTATATGGACGATGTTTTGACTGTGGCTGACCACCTGAAAGAGATAGGCCATGTTCTAAACCAGTTAGCTGCTGCCGGTGCCAAGATTGCCTTCCACAAAGGACGATGGTGCCGAACCAAGGTCACTCATTGGATCTCAGAGCTGCGCAGTTTTCTAGGTGTCTGCAACTACTCATGGCAGTTCATTGAAAACTATTCAGACATCGCATGACCTCTAACTGCCCATCTGTAAAAGGACTGCCCATTTGTCTGGACAGAAGCTCAAGCAAATGCCATGAATGAACTGAAACGACATTTGTGTACAGCTTACCCTGATCCACAGAAGGAGTTCTACTTGGACGCTGGATTCTCCAATGACTGTCTTAGTGCTTGTCTTTACCAACGATATAGTGGACAAAAGAGTGGTTGCATATGCCAGTATGACACTTTTATAACCAGAGTGTAAATACTCAGACTGTGAAAAGGCTTTGCTCTACATTGTATGGACCATCCAAAGATTCTCCAACTACATCGGAGCACAAAAGGTTATTATAGAGACTTGTCACCAGCCTGTCAAGTTCCTCATCAGCCAACGCATCCAAGATGGTGTGGTCACCAATTCACACATAGCCACGTGGTTGATGGCCCTCCAGGGGCGGAGCGTTGAGGCACAATACTCTCAAGATCACAAGTCTGTGCCGAGCAACGGCTTGGCTGCCTGCCAAAACTGCTCTGATGACACACTAGCTGTGAAGCTGGATGTAGAGGGACCCAACAACAACAGATGACTTGTCACTGGTACTTCGAAGAGAATGCGTGCCAGGGCATGCCCATTGCCTACGTTGATGGATGCTCCTACAACCATGAGGGCAACTTAAAGGCAGGTGCAGGGGTGCTATGATTAAACGACCTACCGTGCTCACCTCAGTTTCACATGCCACCTTCCGGGCTGGAAACAAAATGGCTTTAAGACCGCAAACAACAAGCCGGTCAAACACCAACACCTGTTCCAAGCATGTGATGACATCACTCAAACACACGACATGATCATCTACTGGAAAAAGGTGAAGGGCCACACAAAGCAACCAGGTTTTGACAAAGACATGAATGACCAAACTGATACCCTTGCCAAGACTGGTGCATCACATGGCAAACTATGGTCACCCCCAACCCAGCCGCCCACCCTTAGTGTGGCAACAATAACTCGCAGTCAGCGAACCGTTCCTGCAACAGTGCCTGCCGCACAGCCACTTTCGCTGACCCCAGAAATTTCCAGCAATGACATAGCTGATCTACAAGCTTCTGACACTGCCATACAGGCAATGATTGACCACCTCTCAGACCCCTCCAACCACCCGATCACAGTATCTGAACACACTGCGGCCCTGGCCTCAAACACCTGCTGGAGATCAAAGACATGCTGCGTGTGGGTGAAAACATCCTGTGGTATGTCCTAATGTCCTCACAGCACCAAGACTTGTTGTGTTACAGTGCCAAATAATGTACACCCACGACACACCATTTGCCGGACACCATGGTACCAGAGAGCGTCTGGTTTGCTGTTAATTCCAACCAGCAAACGCAAACCACAGAGCTCCACTGCAACGCAGAGCAGTCACATTTTCATGGTCGGACTTTCAAATAGACTGGGTGGGACCTCTGCCCAGGTCGACAAGAGGTAACAAGAACTTCCTCACAGTGCTTTGCCAATTCACCAAGTAGGTAGAGTGTCTTGCAGCACCTAACGACACTGCCCAGACCACGGCATACCTCCTGATGAACCACATATTCTCCTGGTTTGGACTGCCACTGAGAGTCAACTCTGACAGAGGCACTCACTTTACAGCTGATATCATGCAGCAGATTTGGAAACTCCTGGTACAACTGCACATCAGCCACCACCCTATCTCATCAGGCCAAGTGGAATGAACCAACCAAACTGTGGTCAGCATGCTGAGGAAATGTGTCGGCTAACCAAAAAGACTGGGATGTGAAACTTCCTCTGGTGCTTATGGTCATCAGAGCCACCCCACAAGAGTCAACATATGTGTCTCCCTTTGAACTAATGACAGGCCGGCAGATGACACTGCCGCTGCACCTGCTGTATCAACCAGGAGACTCAAGCCTTGTCACAGCCTACACAACTCACCAGTACCTTGACGAACTACACAGACACCTGAGAACAACATTTGCTTTTGCCCAACAACAGCTTCAAAAGAGTGCTGAAGGCCAGAAAGGATATTATGACCGGAAAGCATCACACCAGGAACTGGAGGTGGGTGACAGGGTCTGGTACTACCGTTTCATCCAGCCACCCAAGACAGGCGCCAAGTGGTTGTCAAAGAAATTCCTGCCTCACTGGATGTGACCTCATGAGATTGTGGACAAACTTTCCCCTGTTGCGTACCGAATTCAACTGAGACAGGGACAGAAAGACCCAAGTTTCAAGTGGGTTCACCGGAATCAAATCAAAAGACATGTGGCTGCTGACAGAGAAAAGCAGGGAGGGGACAATACAAGCTAAACTCTGTTGCATTCCTCAAAGCAAAAAGACTCCTCACCAACAAAGGACATCCCTCACTGACCTAACCCCCCCCCATCTCTCTCTTCTGTGCCAGGATGCTGCAGTGGCTCACCCTCCTGTCCCTTCAGTCAACCAGAGGACAACTGCCCGACATAACATCACCAGGTCCAGCATCTGGCATTGTACTGAGGGAACAACCTGGACTTCAAATCACAAACTGCAGGACCTACACCCAGAAAGTGGATGTTCGGCTCGACCCTCACAGTGTCTACAAGGCACACAATCCCGCAAAGTTGTACAGTATACAGCTGTACAATACAGCTGGGCAGGTGCCAGGTGGACAGATAACTCCCTCACCCATCAAAGGCGGAGAACAACTGAAACCCACCTGCTGCCTGACCATCATGATCCACTTGCTAGAGGAACATTCAACGATGTCCCAAACATGAACTTCATCGGCCGAAAGGGGGACTGTAGCGTCTGGACTGGATCACTGATGATCAATTAATTTGTACGTTTTAGGAAAAGCTTTTAACCTTCTGACTTAACATGGATAAATCTTAGCTGGCTCCGGCCTGTCCTGGCCCCCTACGGGCAAGTGAGGTTTTAATGTAGCTAGGTGTGATGTAAGACAGGATCTCTCTGGAATTCTACCTGACTTCAGAAAGATTGGAATCAGCTCAGATCAAATTCTTTCCCCCACACAAAACCAGTGCATGTGGGACAAGGAGTCCATGCACACACATAGAGACATCCCAAGTGTTTTTCCTTGGTTTTTCTTTTCATATGCATGTCTATATTATCCCCACTTAGTTACATCTTGTAGTTGTGTTAGTTTCACTATAAAATGCTCATATTCAAGTGCAAGAATGTATATATCCTTTAGAGAGTCCTAAACTCATGATTCTTGGATTCAAAACATTACTCTGTGAATTTCAAAACTAGATATTGGTGTTATATCATGATAATATGCATTATTCTACTTTTAAGGTCCTTTGGGAGGAAAAAGGACTGTAGTTATACACCTCCGCAGATCATGCAAATTAGGCCATAAAAAGAGACAAAGAATAGTTTTCCCACCAAAAGTCCATGTTCTGTATTGGTCTGTACGACCAAAATAGGTGTGTCCAGAGTTATCTTTATAACACCTAAACACAAGCTCATCCATTCTCAGTCACTTCCATCCTAGACAAGACATTCTTCTTCTTTTATTTTCCTGCATCCTGCAAACAGTTAATTCCGTTTTGAAACTCCCACTGAAGAATCACCTGAGGAAGAGTCCATGCACGGAAGTTTGAACGGCATTCACCACAGCACAAAGTACTAATGCAAATATCTGAATTAATTTTCGACACGCTTTAACTTGACTGTCTGAAGTGATTTCGTTGCTGGCTCTCAAAAGGTTTAACTGTTTGTAATCTTGCTTCCTTTGATTAACCTCTCTTTTCCTTTCTTTCCTTTCGTTATTTTATTGTATGCTCTGCTTAGAATTACTTGTATGTATTCGTGTATATATCATATATTCATATATTAAACACATTGTATTCACATAGTTCATTGTCTCTGATTGTAACTCATACATGAACCAAGTCCCTTTAACATTTGATTTCGCTAACTATATACTTTTTAAGTACTAGAATAAGTTTCCTTTTCGTGGCCAGAGAAGAAAACTTCCTTTCTAGAATTGATAAGAAAATCAGATTGATAGTTTTGCTGGACAAAACAAACCAGTCTTTCTAAATTAATTCTAAACCTAGAAATACTTTTAGACCATAGATATTCATGAATAATTATAATTTGTTGTAATTGATTATCCATATATACCTAATTCCCTTTGTGGTTGATTCATATTCATAATTTAGTCATAACATGTTATGATTCAGTTGTGAATATATTTCATCCATTTGAGCAAGTTACTACTTTCAAAAGGCTTTTTATCTAGTTGATGAAAGATAAAAAACAGTAATTGCCAAGATTTCACCTTAGTTTAAAGAGCTTGAGCATTAAAGACATTACATCACTGTGCATGGGGATTATCTCTCAGATACCTCACCTCTATATCACCTCTATATATAATAGCAGATTTTACAAATAACCTTGTGATCCTTCTGGTTAAAATTATCCCACACAGTACTGCTGTTTGATTGCTTGATTTTGCTCAATCAATGAAATATGATTGTAGGTACGCATGGTTGGTTGCACTTGACGACAGACCCCCCCATGAGTTAAATGACATGTATAGTGTTCACATACCATGAAGCAATCCTTTTGAATAGCTGTTTGTTCAATCAACTGTGCTGTTGATGAATGGTTTACAGGTTATAGGTTTATAAATATAATTCAAAAAATGAAATATTACAAGATTCTTGAGTTCAGTTTTAGAAAGCTGAATAGCTTGAGGAGCTCAGAGAGTGTATAGTGCTTGAAAGAAGCAGGGATGTCAAAGTCATGACAGCAGATGAAAGTGCTGGAGGTAGAAATGATCTGGGAGTAATTGTAGAGGGCAGAGGTCACTGCTCTCAGATATCTTTGGGGGACACTGGAGCCTCGTTTACTATGCTTTGAAATAAGAAGCAGGCAATTGGCTTTAGCGTATGAGAGTTCATAGGCCAAATTCTCAGGCTTTAGCTCAGAGACAGTTGTCATGTCAGGTGCTTTCCGTGGGCATATTTTTATTAACGGATGACTATGTGAGTGTGGATACTTACAGTAATAGAAACCATAGCATGAGACAAGAGCCTGTATTTTCAAAATATGTGACCGACTGTGTTTGTGAACTTTGTGTTTTTTGTTATGTTTTTCAATAACATAACATGTAGAAAACAAACAAGAAACAAAACACTTTCAGAAACACAAAAAAGGCTACCCCTAATAGTCGACTAACCATTAAGACGTTTGGTCGAGCAAGATTTAATTAGTTGGTTAGTCACAGAAAAAAAAAAAAAATTCTCCACAGGAAGTGGCAAAGTCCGTGAGGGACAGATTGTTAATGGTAGGAAATCCACATTTGCATTTCATTCATCATTCATTGACCTCAAATATGGCTTATCACTTATCAACATCTAAGTAGTAGCAACTTTACAAGTTAGCTCACTCTAATGTTAGCCTAGTCCTAGATAAATGTGTGCTATTATTAGATGTATTAGGTGTTTGTTTGGAGAGTGCGCTTATTTCATGACATGGAGGTGCTGGTACGATCACTTTTGCCTTTTAAAATACTTTGTCATTTTAGTCAAACAGATAAGAGTAATGCAAACTGTAAAGGGTCTACTTTTATATTAACTAACTATACTAGCTCACAATAACAGCAAAACATTGTGCATTTGTAAAATAATGAAAACAGTCAGGATGTGCCAGGATAGCATTTGACCTGCACTGATGGAATGTTGAGTTTGCCTGAGTCTCTATTGATGTATCACTGTTAACATTTGTTCCTTAATTTGTGGCACAGAAGAAGTGCCATTTACCTAGTACAGGAACAAACACATCACTGGTGTCAGGTGGTTGTGTCACCTGAGCTTCAGCTGTTTGATTCGGAATGGACAAGAGTTGAGCTGGCGTCTCATAAACAATAAGGAAGGAAACTCTCGACATTGGATGTGGTGTGTTGCGGTACAACAACAAGAACGTTTCCAGCCATCTCTGAAGAGTAGAAGCTTGTTTTGTTATATATTTAGTGCCTGCCGATTGGTTGCTGGATAATATGGGGCAGAACAGATATGTTTCACATGGTTGGCCTTCAAGAAAGTTTCAAACTCCTGAGAGACAAATTGTAATCAGTTATCAGTCACAATGACTTCAGGTAGTCCATAATGGCTGAAGATGTTCTGCAAAACTTCAATTGTTTTTTCTGCTGTTGTTGATGTCATCAATTGTACCTCAGGCTGCTTCGAATGTGGGTCAACCACGACTGGGTACATGTGATCCTCAGATGGCCCCGCAAAATTGACATGTATGTGTTCCCATCTTGTGCTTGGCCACTCTATTTTCTGTATTTGAAGACATGACTGACACATTTTCACTTGCAGTTCAATGTCAGCATCAAGACCCAGCCACCACACATACAGTGGGTACGGAAAAGAATGTTGGACCCCCTTGAATTTTTCACTCTTTGTTGTATTGCAGCCATTGCTTAAAACATTTAAGTTTTCCTCATTAATGTACGCACAGCACCCCATATTGACAGAAAAACACAGAATTCTTGACTTTTTTGCAGATTTATTAAAAAAGAAAAACTGAAATATCACATGGTCCTAAGTATTTAGACCCTTTACTGTGACACTCATATATTTAACTCAGGTGCTGTCCATTTCTTCTGATCATCCTTGAGATGGTTTTACACCTTCATTTGAGTCCAGCTGTGTTCAGCAAACAAGCCAAACTGCTCCAGTCGTCAAAGGACTGTATCCAGGTTTTCCAGGTGTTCAGCTTGCGTCCACCTGATAACCAGAATGTCATCCAGGTAACAAGGGACATTAGGCAGACCTTGTGATATTTGGTCCATAGCTCTATGGAATATGGCTTGCGCCGAAGTGATCCCAAACGGAAGACAATTGTACTGGAATAGCCCTTTCTGTGTGGAAATTGTGAGGAATTTCCTGGATACCTCATTTGGAGGTAAGCATGTGATCGGTCCAATTTGCTGAGACACTGACCTCCCGCTAATGAAGTGAACAGGGCTGGAAGGCCTACAGGAGCGGTTGTGCCATGGCGAATGATGTAGAGAGTAGACAAGTTCACGTCTCTGAGCTTGTGCAGCAGGTGTCAAGGCAGCCGGTGCCTTGACAGTGTGTCACCTGTCATCCTGAAGTCAGTCAGTTTGGGAGAGGTGTTTGCTTGTGATTGCAGGGAGATGTGTTTGCATTAAGAGGGTTTTGGACCGATCTAGTGCGAGTGGCAGGAGGTCAGCAGGTGGTTGTTAGCCTCTCAGTCATGTGAGGATTGGAGCATTGCTCTGTGAGCGGTGCTGATGTGAGCTTGTGAGTCCTGTTCAGGGAACTGTTTTTCTTGTGTCAACAGCTCCTGTAACTCTGAAGCAAATTTGTCCAGCTGTCCTTGTGCTACCTCAGCTTCACACCCGTGTAAAGGGTTTGGAGGAGGATGTTGTAGTTGGCGGCTGTGGGGTGTCCTGTGCTATTTGCAGGTTGAGGGTGCAGACTTCCATGGCTTTCTCCCAGGGCTTGGCTGGTACCTGGGCTGTTGATATGATGACAGTTCTTTGCTGGTCTGTAAGGCTTTGAGCATATTTTATAGCTGGTGCACAGGACTATAATCAGTAAAAACAGGACCTATCTACTTCAAGTATAAGAATATAGCTGCAAGCAGCCATGACGGGCCCAAGCCCGGTGGCACCTCCAACCCGGTGGCTTCAAGGCAACTGTGCATGGCGGGCAATAGGCATTTCGAATGGGTAAAAATATAAAAGGCCTATGTCAAAGTCATTTGAATTCACCACATTTACTGCAGCAGTTGGTCCCCACATGATCACAAACCACAACAGACACATCTACGAGATAATTTAAATTTAGATTAATTTAATTTAATTTCATAGAATGTCATATGTCACTTTCAAGTGAGTTCAGAATGTGTTTTTTGGCCTAGCTGAGCTACCGTTTGCACACCAATATTATGCACCAAAAGGATGCTTTCATTTAATTCCAATATGGGTGGTATCCGACAAAAAAATAAAATTAACAAATGGAGCCAAATAAACATCAGGTAAGAGTAAGATGTGTAAGAATTTTTAAAAGTAAGATTTTATTTCGCACTTATGAAAGATTATTATAAACAGGCACTTTTATAAAATCGTGTGAAATTTAATCTTTTTTAAATAAAATATAATTATATCAATAAATAATTAATCTAAAGACATATCAGTCATACGTGATGCTTGCCAACACGGCATGTGACCTTGTGTAACGTCTATGTCTAGAAAACACACGATCCCTCCATTGTAAAAAGCAGACTGATTTGATTTCTGTTTAAATCAGCACATGAAAACACAGATGTTGGATGATTAGAATTGAAACTCAAACATCGTTTAGAAAACTAGTCCTGTCCGGATAGTGATATAGTGTCATAGCTCACTTTTAAAGGAGTGTGAAGTTATCATTCGCATTTCAAAATTTTTCAGTATTTAAATACATCAGTATTTACGTTCGGTTAATTAAAATATAAAAAAAAACACAATTATCAAACTTTGTATATAATACTATGTTGTCAGTGGCCAACAAATAAACTGGTTTGATTAACTGCCAGGGTTGGGGATTAAATAAATGTAACTTAGTTACGTATTTAAAATACAAAATGTGAGTAACTGTATTTCATTATAGTTGCTTTTTAAATGGGTGGTTATCAAATTACAGTTACATCCGAAAAGTGTTTTAGATTACCAAAGTGATTACTTTGAATTTTAATGCCATTTAAACATTAATGAAAACTCTGATGGGCAATTAATCTAAACAGCAACTAGTCATTCTTCGACTCTGACAGTCTGAAAAACTGTTTCATTTCTGTTCACAAGTTTCATATGAATAAGCCATTTCACATAACAGACGTTTACATGTACTCCACAAGACAAAATGACTGGATTTATAAAAATTGCCCAATGTAAACAATGTATATATCCTTGAATCTTTACTATCCTGTCAATACTGGATGAGCCATGACTGTTCATGTTTTGTGATAGTTGTTTGTGACTCACTTTATAATTGTACAAAAGGTAATTGTGACTTTACTTCACAATTCGACTTTTTCGTCTGACAATTCTAACTTTTTTTCAGAATCCGGAGATTTAAACTCATAATTGCAAGTTATAAAATCAGAATTGCGAGATAACTTGCAATACTGAATTTTCTTGCAATACTTACCAACTGGTGTGGTAAGTACAGTGAGACAGAGATCCAGAAGATTCAGTGGTGTATAAAGTACTGGAAAGCCATACTTAAGTAACTTACCAGAAAATGACTTTGGTAGAAGTAGAAGTCACTTTTTGGAATATTACTTGAGTAAAAGTTTTAAAGTAAGTGATATTTTTTGTACTTAAGTATGAAAAGTATTTGTTTTTTATATTAGACATACTTAAGTATTGAAAGTAAATGTACAAGTAAATGCAAAATACAAAAGCAGCATAAAATATTAGTAAAAATTGTTCTATACACAGTTTGAGCAGCAAGATTGTTTTAACTCTTTCTTGTTTTGTTTGCTTGGGCCCTAACAATAGGGCCTTCGCCCTTTCAGGGCTTGGGTCCTAAAAATGCACATTGGCGTGCAATAATTGCAACCGCTCCTCCGTGCTACAGCGTGAGTATTTAATCTTCTTTTTCCGCTGAGAAGCTGACTCTGCCATACAGCGGTACAATGACTCTGGTGATGGGAGGTCTCTATTACCTCCTTCGGGTAACGAGGGTCACATACATAACCGAGATGTTCCCTTTAAGTTGGTCATTTCAGATCTCTGGTGTGCCGCCAACTGTTGGAGTGGAAGTCAGGGCTCTAAGCAGAGAAGGTCAGTCACTGCAAGACCCAATCAATGTGGCTATTGGATAACGCTGGGAAAGTGTGCTCTTGTAGGAAGACCATTGGAAGGTGGAATGTGGTGGTTACACATATGGATAATCCAATTAGGGTAGTACAACTTATGGAAGTCTCTGAGGTAGTTCTAAGGGGGAAGAAACCAGCAGAGACAACAGAGCGGGCTCTGTCTAGGGAAAGACATGGGCTAGAATGAAAGAATATGTATATGGTATCGCCGCAGGGATCACTACATATGGATACCCAGCACAGCACAAGTTCCGTTCCACAATTTATACAAGTGTAGGCCTGGCATCAGACGCTCTGCCATTTCTGACTGCCGGGGTAGAGGAGGAAGTCAACATGTTGAACACTACTAGAGCCGACACTTAGAACGGGTCCTTTGTGCTACTGGCCATTGGGGGCATTATACAGAAAGATACCAGCTCTACACAAAGGCTATAGAATCTAGAGAATGTGTTAGGTGTTGCCCAACCCACAGCTCCACAAATATTTGTCAGCCAGGTGCCTTGAAACAGCACCCAGCAGGAAGCAACATTTCTAGTCCAGTGTGCTCGGGACCTGAACGGGCAAGACACGTCTTGGGATTGGTACGCCAAGACAATAGCCTACTGGAAAAAAAAATCCTTAAATTGACAAGATACTTCAAGACATGAAGTGGTGAAGTCACACAATCCGCAAGGGAGAGATCATTGACGGCAGAAAATTCAAATACTATATACAGAGGAAGATATACAGAGGAACACGAGGATAACGAGCGGGACATAGGTGACGGACATTATTACAAATGAAACACAGCTGGAGAAAATGAACTAATAGCGAGATGGAAATCAAAACAGAGAACACGTGACTGAACCAAAACAAAAACCAGGTGACAATTGATAGGGCTGACAAAAGCAAAACAAAGGAACACGTGGCAGATGACGGGACTAGAATACAAAACAAGAAACATGTGACAGAAGACGGAACAAACGTGACCAAGGACAGGACTGGGAAACAAAGAAACAGGGCAACAAACAGGCATAATTATGACAATACTCCCCCTCCCAGAAGGCGCGACCTCGCGGGGTGGGCACCCTGGAGGACGTGAGTAGGTAGTTCGGGTGTCCTCCAGGTTGTCTCCTGGACCACGGGGTGCCATGGCGGGTTTGGGAGTTCCGGCGGCCATGGTGGAGTCCAGAGCAGAGTCACGGTTAGGGAGTCAGGCAGCCATGGTGGAGTCCAGGGCAGAGTCACTGCCCCCCCCCCCCCCCCCAATTTTCATGGCAGGAGTCTGAGGCATATCTGAGGTCTGGGTGGCGGAAGGTCAGGCGCTTGCTCTGGAAGGTCTGGGAGCACAGGCTCTCGGAGGTCTGGGAGCGCAGGCTCTGGGAGGTCTGGGAGCGCAGGCTCTGGGAGGTCTGGGAGCGCATGCTCTGGGAGGTCTGGCACGAGCGCAGGAGACGGCTCATGGGCAGTGAGCGCTGGAGACAGCTCATGGGCAGAGAGCCCTGGAGACGGCTCATGGCCAGATAGCGCTGGAGACGGCTCATGGGCAGAAAGCGCTGGAGAAGGCTCATGGGCAGCGAGCGTTGGAGACGGCTCATGGGCGGCGAGCGTTGGAGACGGCTCATGGGCGGCGAGCGCTGGAGACGACTCATGGGCGGAGAGCGCTGGAGACGGCTCATGGGCAGCGAGCGCTGGAGACGGCTCAGGTAGCGAGCACTGGAGACGGCTCAGGAATAGCGACCACTGGAGATGGCTCAGGGGATGAGAGCATTGCATAAAAGTCTATGAGCCTCTCTTCCCTGGCTGGCGGAGCCATCGTGGCCGGTAGAGGGCGTGGTTCGAGTGCGGCGTGCTGTGACTCTGGACAAGCTGCGGCGGCAGACTGTGTCTCTGGACGAGCAGCGGCGGCGGGCTTCAATGCCGATCGGACAGATAGCAGTGGGGGGTCCAACCCCTTGGACCCCAGAATAGCGCTGCGCATCCCTCCTGAGTGACTGCGGGACAGGCTGGAAGTACAAACGGGGATCGCACCATTGAAGGGGTGTGTGAGGGCAATCGGCGTTAGGTGGGCTGGTGGCGCGGGTGTTTTGGATGTGGCTGGATGAGGAACACACTACTCAATCTCAAATTCCGATCCATTTAAGTCAAGAACTAAGTTAATCAATTCGGCTAGGGAAAAAAGACTCATGAGTTCGCTGGGACGAATGGTGTCTTCATCCAGCCCCAACCAAAACACCGCATTCAGTGAGGCATCCGGCCAGCCCACCAGATGGGAGAGCTCGATAAACTCCCCACATACCTCTCCAGTGGACGTCCCCGCTGTCGGATGCCCCACAGTCGATCCTCTGCTATGGCAGGATTCATAGTTGATGTGTTTGATGTTGAGTTCTTTGGGTTCGTCGTTCTTGTATTAGGTTGAGTGTTCTGTAACACTGTGATGACGGGAGGAAACACGGAACTTGAAGATAGTGTATGAAGACGTTTTAATGATAATAATCTCAGACAGGTAGCAGGGAAAATCACACATGTAACGTTAACACTCAACCAGGACTGGACTGAAACAGAGGGAAGATATACAGAGGAACACAAGAGGATAACGAGCGGGACATAGGTGATGGACATGATTACAAATGAAACACAGCTGGAGAAAATGAACTAATAGCGAGATGGAAATCAAAACAGAGAACACGTGACTGAACCAAAACAAAGACCATGTGACAATTGACAGGGCTGACAAAATCAAAACAAAGGAACACGTGGCAGATGACGGGACTAGAATACAAAATAAGAAACATGTGACAGAAGACAGAACAAACGTGACCAAGGATGGGACTGGGAAACAAAGAAACAGGGCAACAAACAGGCATTATTATGACAACATTAAGGTAGTAGCCTAGTCAGAACAGGGTGTTGGGTGAATCACCTTTTTTTCCTCTTTAGCATCAAACCGCAGTTTTTGCAAGTTCCCGCAATTTCATTGCATAAAATGAAACGTAGCATTTTTTAAGAAAACGTGCCGCATAATCAAGGATTTTTGATCAACGATCTAAAAAAAATCTGTTTTTCTGGAGGGACTCTTATACAAACAATGTGAAATTTACATTAATTACAATGGTTGATTAACGTTCTGTGTCATGCTGAGTTCTGCATAACATGCCAAGAATTGCATGCACCTCCAAGCGTTGTTTAAAACAATATAATATTTTTTGTTGGGTTCATTAATGGTGATAAATTAAAACCAGAACAGATGTCGGCTACCTGCAGAGATTTGCGTGCATCTCTTTCTCAGCACTGTTACCTCCCGTGAGGCGCATGAAGAACTTGGCATAACACATGTTAGCTGTTTTGCCCCCTGAATGTGCACATCCAGTTTTGTTTGTATACCAGAATCCCGTCTATAAGCATTGATATCACTGCCATAAAACGTGTTGTGTCATGAGTTCATAATGATCACGGGATTTGTTTATGGTCGTTGTTGAGGACGGATATAAAGAATTCAATTTGGATCTGTTCCTCGCAGTCGAATGGATTCTAAAGATGTGGATTACAGCAGATTAAATTGATTTCTGTTGTGAATTTGTGTTTTGTTTTGGTGTATTTGTTTTGGTGTCTGAGAAAACACCTTTTGTGTCTAAATAAGTATTACATGATTCATGAATAATGGTTAAATAATTACTGAAATGTTATTCATAATAAGGTTTTAAAGTGTATTTTTGTTTAACGTAATTCTTTGAAACGAGTTTGCAGTCATGTTTTTACATTTAATCATTATTAGTGCTGCCAATAATGTACATTTCAGTGTTTGAAAACGTAAGTAAATGTATGTGTTGTAGAACCACTTTTTTGTAAGATCTCGTAAGATCACAATATTGCATAATAACTAAAACCAATAGTGTAAATAAGAACCATCTATATCTTTAGAATAAGGGTTCAAATAGTCTACTGTATTAGTGGCAGTTAAGCCTTAATTGTTGGCTTATTGTGGTCAATAAACTTGATTATCACTCAAAAAGTGTCATAATTAATGTGGATATACTTTTCACTTTACGACACAAATTGTCTTTATTATACTATTTTAGCAATTTATAACTGAAAACCTGAAGTAATTAAACATAATTACTAGGTTATTGTTCAGTTAACTTAATAGAATAGCACATAAAATATTTAGATCACTATACAAAAAAATATATGGCTTATTAAGTTGTACATAATGATTAAAAGGTGTTTACTGTACATTCAGTTAATTATTAATTACTAGGTTATTTTTGTTTATTTAAAGGATAAATGTGTATCATTAATATAATTTAATTTGAAAGATTTAAGAAGTAATAGCTAATATGCCCTACTATTAACCATTAATTACTATTATGTCCATGCTTAACTAATGCACAATTCAGGACCCTTAAAATGTAAAGTTAATCATTAATTACTAATGTATTCATTTTTAACTAATGCTTTGTGAACAAGGTAATCATTAATTAATGCTTAATATTGGATTATTCTGGACCCTTAAAATAAAGTGTTCCCAATACTCTTGAACGAATTATGTGCAAATATACATGCAGCGCATTGTATGATTTAAATTTCTAATTCAGTGTTGATAGTAACAATTAAACATGTTTTCTCACCTGCTCTAGGTCCACCGGGCAAAAGGGGAAGAAGAGGACGCAATGGGGATCCAGGTGAGTGTGTTTTTTTTTCAATGTTTAGTTTTACATGAGTCACAACCTCCAAAAACCTGTCAAGTCCAGTGCCTTAATCTCAGGGAGAACCATACTTTGGTGCTTCACTTGTCTAGCTCTGAGAAGTTGGATGTAGTGAGCATGGACGTAGGGGATTATGAAGATTCGCCAGTTCATACCCCTGCGTTTGAGGAGCTTTTGGAGGTTGTGACTCATGTAAAGTCTGTGGAGTGGTTAGTAAATGTTCCCCTTCACCACAGTTTCCAAGTGCTTGGAGGAGTCGTTCAGTGTAGTTACATGCCAGCATTAGATTCTGTGTCCAATGACTGACATTCCAAAGGTTTTGGTTTATTACATTAGCTATTATCACTGGTTCCATTTTTACCGGACCTCCAGTATGAAGTGCAGACACAGGTCAGCCACAAATGCTGTTTAAATGGGCCTGACCACTTTCTGGAAGACATGTGTAAGTGGCACCAAAAAACAAACAAACAAAAAAAAAATGCAGTAGTGAAATAGTTCCAGAATCACATTAAATGGAAAACAACAACAACAACAAAGTTTTCAATCCAAACTATGTGTTTGCAGAGTACCAATGTTATTCTGAAGTGGAACATGTGGGTTATACAAGGACCCTCTTTACCTTCTCTAATCTCAATAAAAAGCTAATAAAAATGACTGCATATAAAAGTACATTACACTAGATTGCTATTTGATTTTCTCATGTAAATTTATCTTGTAAAAATCTGTTTGAATCTGTAAGTGTGATACCCAGTGGTCTACCAGGGCCAGTGTAAAGAGAAAATTGGGCAATCCTTCTATTATGCAGGAATAATAGCCTTTTTTTCAGAAACAGCAAGTTGAATGGATTGGACAAGAAAGCTTTGTCTGATGAGCGAATTAGCTCAAATTAAATGATTAATTCATTATTGGAAATTTTGAATGAGTCACTTATTTTACGACCGAGCAACTGAATGGGGTCCTGCGTTCTTTTTGTATAATAAGCTCTGTATCGGATATGAATATCCAACTATCGTGAAAACACTATTAGCAAGGTAACCTAGAACGGGAGTTTAAGACATTAAATTTGTAAGCCATAACACAAGACACTGCTCTTTAAAAAATATAATTGACACTTTATCGATTATTCTAACACTAACTAATGTATAACACAAACACACGCACATACACATTCATACGAGTTGCAGAAAGAAAGAAAGTGAGGAAAGAAATGAATTAAGAGTGTGAAATGATGAAACTTAATATAATATATGCGCATCATATGACCTGATCTAAACGACCCATCAATTATTAAATTAACCCTTTTATCACTGCTTAGGCAGGGTTATTAGACTTTATATCAATGCACCAGTTCAACTATAGAATCTGAAGGTACTTGCTTTTGTCATTTGTGTCTTTAAATGGGGATTCCTTGGCTGGGAGAAAGGGGTTTCCCAGGTTCGTTGATTTGCTGAAGGTCTTTTCAGTCTGAATTGATGTAGTGGGAGGCCAATCAAATGAATGGAGTTTCTCTCGTGGCTGAAGTTTGAAGTTGAGGTGAGCAAAGATTGAATAGTCGTTGATTAACTTTGTGGCAAAACTTAACTTAGAACACGAGACTCTCAACAGAAAGACAGAAAACTAAAGTAAAAGAAAGGAACGTGAGTGAGATTAGAGTAAGTTGAATGGCTTGAATGAAACTGAGTGTCTGCTCTTCATCTTCTGATTCTTGGGCTTGTGTCATTTTTTGTCTCAACTTAATCTCAATTTATTCTCAATTTATTCTGATTTCTAATCTAGTGTACTGACCATTTAAACTGAGGTGATTGTCCAACTTCTTTGAGGAGTTCTGACCAATGATCATAAATTACCTCCCTTGATCATAAATTAAATGTTATCTATGGTCTCTTACCTTTCAGAGGGTACAGAGAGTACAGTTTAGTCTAAAAAAATATGATACATTTTACACAGGTTTCATTCAAACCATACTTTGAATTATGAATAGAGGGTCACTGTAACGATCATCAGCTGAAGTGCCCACTACAACCACTGGAGAGCACTTCACCATGGACTATTACATATTCTCTCAAACACATTAGACTACATTTCCCATAAGCCTCACCAGATGCAGCATATCAGGTTTACTATTTAAGTTCAGCACACACACTCACCTTTGCGAGGTCTTGTTATTTCCCTGTGGTTGATATTTCTGAGTGTTTACTTCCCATGTTTGCTTTCCTGTTTTTGACCCTGTCTGTTTACCGTTCTTTGATCGTTCTCTGCCTGCCCTTTGGATTTACTGCTTTGTATTATTGGACTGTTGTTATCTTTCTGCCTGGGGGTCGTCGTGGCCTAGTGGTGAGGGAGTCGGGCTTGTAATCTGAAGGTTGCTGGTTCGATTCCCACGCCGGCAGGAACTGAAAGTGGGGATTGTGAATAAACAGCACTCTCTCCACCTTCAACACCATGACTAAAGTGCCCTTGAGCAAGACACCTGACCCCTAATTGCTCCCCTTGTAAGTCGCTTTGGATAAAAGCGTCTGCTAAATGATGAAAAATGAAAAAAAAATGAAATGCCTTGACATCTCTGCCTGATTAACGACTACGATTCTGCCAATCCTCTGACATACCTGTTTTAGCCGCTGCTGATCGTCCAGAGTCGAATAAAATCACAGTTGACCTTCGTGAGTCAGGCCAAGTCACAGGTGATTGTCCAGTTCCCCAGCCACGACGAAGACGCAAGCCACGTCGAAAGAGGGCAGTAGCAACCGAGCCTCACATCCGCACGGTTGCTGCCTGCACTACGATGGCCGACTGAGGGGCCTATGAACTTTGTGACTCAGCCAGAGCTCCCTGAATCTACTCCAGTGCCTCCAGCACTCCCTGAGTCCGCTCCAACGCTCCCTAAGCCCCCTCAGTCGTTCCATGAACCAGCTTCAGAGCTCCACAAACCCGTTCCAGCTCCACACTGTTCCATATTTTCACCGTTTGTGAATAACTGCTCTCACTGTGGTTCGCAGGAGTCCCAAAGCTTTAGAAATGGCTTTATAACCTTTTACAGACTGATGGATCTCAAGTACTTTCTTTCTCATTTGTTCCTGAATTTCTTTGGATCTCGGCATGATGTCTAGCTTTTGAAGATCTTTTGGTCTACTTCACTTTATCAGGCATAGGACCTGGATAAGTGATTTCTTGATTGAGAACATTGACTTGGTGTGGTTAGAGAGACTGAACTCAGGTGTGAAAAACCACAGTAATCTTTTAACAGGTGAGTCAAACACTTTTTCACACAGGGCCATGTAGGTTTGGATGTTATTTTCTCTTAAAAATTACAACCTTTGTTTAAATTCTGCATTTTGTGTTTACTTGTGTTATCTTTGACATTTATTTAAATTTGTTTGATGATTTGAAACATTTAAGTGTGACAAACAGGCAAAAAAGAGAAGAAATCAGGAAGGGGGCAAATACTTTTTCACACCCCTGTATATGCTATAGCTTTGGTGTTTGTTGACAGGTTATATGGAATTAGTTGGATCATTTGTATTTATTTGTGAAATATTTATATTTGTAAAATACAATACATTTGTCACTCTTCTGAGTTCTCGGTCAACCCGTCTTTGTATTTGCGCATTGCATTCTGTTTGTTTGTGACTGGAGTTACCTTTCATGGGAACGTGAACTGCGTTGAGACGCTGTGGGAGCGCTTCTGCGTGTTTGCGTCACAAGGCACACGTGAAACCTGTCCAATGCCATGACGGAACATCATAGGAGGGGGAACGTCACAGACCAGGGCCATTCACATATCGCACCTAAAACACATGGAAAGTGCAGCTGCGTTGCTTCCTCCTTTTTTCTGCGAGTGCTTTTGCAAGCATTTGGGAGCTTGCACTTCTGTGGCATCTGTCATTGCTATGCAAACATGAACAGCTTTCTCCACGACTACTTGGAAGTTTCAATGGATTTCCATTACCGAAAAGCCTTTGCAGTAACTCTAGTACAAGATTTATTAATGGAGAAAAAAAAACTCCCTGTGTGCACCATGGTTTGGGTGCACCACAGAGAATTTCACAAACTTATCCAAGAGCTCCGTCTGGACGATGAGAGATTCAAATTCAAAAAATATTTTAGAGTTGACAAGGATCAGTTTGATAATCTTTTAAGAAAAATTGGCCCAAGCATCACCAAACAGAGCTTATGTGTGAAACCATCTCTCCTGCACAATGGCTCTGCGTTTGTCTGAGGTAATTAGGATACCGTTACGGTAAGGGAAAGGGTTGATTGGATAGTTCTTGTCAAATGACCTGCGGTGTTTCTGTCTGTTATATTTATTGTTGTTTGTCACGTTGCTCAATATTTATATCAGTATTATGGCGAATAAGCAAATAAGCAATTCAGACTGTGTGTTCCTCCTTGCCCCTGTTTCATTACAGGTGGGGATACACACAAGGTATGTGTTGTGTGTTTTGGAGTGGAGCATCCACAAGTGGCTCTCGAGGGGCTGTCTGTGATCATTGTGATGAAATAGCAATGAAGTTGCTCCGCTCCTGCTAGGTGCTCGTTGAGGAGGGCGTTTCGGCCCTCACCTGTCAAGTCCAGTGCCTTAATCTCAGGGAGAACCATACTTTGGTGCTTCACTTGTCTAGCTCTGAGAAGTTGGATGTAGTGAGCATGGACGTAGGGGATTATGAAGATTCGCCAGTTCATACCCCTGCGTTTGAGGAGCTTTTGGAGGTTGTGACTCATGTAAAACTAAACATTGAATGGCCAGCCGAGAAGCAAGCTCATCGGGGACTGCTGTTCTTTCCCGACCTCCACACCAAGATTTCGGGTACCAGGCTGACCTGCTTAATGACATCGATGAGGATGGGGAAGTTTCAGCCACAGATTTGTCTCTCAGGGCCACCAAGAAGACGGCAAAATCAGTTGGTCGCTCTATGGCAGCCTTTGTGGCCTCTTGAGAGGTGGCTCAATCTTCCTGGTATTGAGGAAAAAGACAAGAGTTTCCTTTTGAATGCCCCGCTTGCGCCCTCTGGCCCATTTCAGGAAGCAAAGAAGCAGGCGGCATCATTCCAGAAGATACTTCCCCTCCGCCCTTGCAGGAGCAGTAGAAGCAAAGTACAAGCTCCTCACACAGGGCGCAACAGAAGATCAGTGTCGCCACTCGTGCTCCACCTCAGTCTGGTAGAAGAGGCTGGGGGTCTGGGTGGAGGTCGCAACCAAAGCCTTTTAAGGATAAGACGCATCTGAAGTCCGTCATTATTGTGAAGAAGGCTTTGGCGAAGAGGCCCTGACGCCTATTGTGCCAGGCCTCTGGGGGCAGTCCTCGCCAGGCAAAAATGGTGTTCACCTCATCATATAGTGCCCATTTCATCTCAGTGACCCGAGAGCGTTCTGCCAACCCGGCCACCTCGTGTGCTTCAGGGCGCAGAGCTCCCCAGTGATCGGATTGTAAAGCTAGGCCAGAGATTGTGGAACAGTCAGATCGATTGTTCCCAGCCAGTTCGCTGTTTCAGGGCATCAATTTGATTGTTTTAAAATCACCAGAGGCCAGTCTCAAGAGACTGGTTCCTTTAGTCCTTTACTTCCAAACCCATTTACGGGTGATAATTTAATTGATGTTCAACAAGTAGTAAACAGAGATTATAAAGATAACAAAATGATAAAGCTTGGGTTGCTGAATATTCGATCCCTTTCTTCAAAAGCACTTATTGTAAATGATATTATCACAGAAAATAACCTAGATGTGCTGTGTTTGACAGAAACCTGGCTAAAACCAGACGATTACATTACTTTAAATGAGTCTAGCCCTCAAGGTTACTATTATCGACACGAACCTCGTCAGAAAGGTAAAGGGGGAGGTGTTGCTGTAATCTATAGTAATATCTTCAGTATTACTCAAAAGTCTTTCAAATATATCTCTTTTGAAGTGATGGTGCTCTATGTAACGTTATATAATGTAAGTGACAAATCTCATCTGAAATTTGTGTTGGCTACTGTATACAGGCCACCAGGGCACCATACAGATTTTATCAAAGAATTTGCTGATTTTCTATCGGAGTTAGTACTGGCTGTGGATAAAGTCCTTATTGTTGGTGATTTTAATATACATGTAGATAATGAAAAAGACGCATTGGGATTGGCACTAACAGATATTCTAAGCTCTATTGGAGTTAGACAACACGTGTCAGGACCAACTCATTGTCGTAATCATACTCTAGATCTAATATTGTCACATGGAATCGATATTGATGCCGTTGAAATTCTGCAGCAGAGCGATGACGTCTCAGATCATTATCTAGTCTCATGCGTGCTACATTTATCCAAGGCTGGAAAACCGCCTGTCTGCCATAAATATGTTAGAACCATCACTTCTACCACTAAAAATTGCTTTATAAATAATCTTCCTGATCAGTTTCATCAACTTAGCAAACCAGACAGCTTAGAAGAACTCGATGTTGCAACAGAAACTATTGACGCTCTCTTTTCAAACACTCTAGACTCTGTCGCTCCTTTGCGCTTAAAAAAGATTAAGGATATTAGTCCAACGCCATGGTATAACGAGCACACTCGGGCCCTTAAGAGAGCAGCCAGAAAACTGGAGCGCAGCTGGAAGAATTCAAAACTAGAAGTTTTTCGGATTTCATGGAGAGAGAAAATGATGGAGTACAGAAAGGCTGTAAAAACCGCTAGATCTGCTTATTTTTCAAATCTTTTAGAAGAAAATAAACACAACCCTAAGTATTTATTTAATACAGTGGCTAAATTAACAAGAAATACAGCCTCAACTTCTGATGTTTCCAAACAGCACAGCAGTAATGACTTTATGAACTTCTTTACTTGCAAGATTGACAACATTAGAGAGAAAATTATAGCCATGCAACTGTCTACTACAGTATCACATCAGACAGTGGGTTGTTGTATCCCTGAGGAAAAATTCCATTCATTCGCTGCTATAGGAAAGGAAGAATTGTCTAAACTTGTTAAATCATCAAAATCTACAACATGTATGTTAGACCCTATACCGACTAAGCTATTGAAAGAGATGCTTCCAGAGGTCATAGATCCTCTTCTTAAGATCATTAATTCATCTTTATCACTAGGTTACGTACCAAAAAATTTTAAGCAGGCTATTATCAAACCTCTTATTAAAAAACCACAACTTGATCCTGGTGAATTAGTCAATTACAGACCGATTTCCAATCTACCTTTTCTGTCAAAAATACTAGAAAAGGCAGTATCATCTCAGCTTAGTTCCTACTTGGAAAGAAATGGTATCTGTGAGGATTTCCAGTCAGGATTTAGACCGTACCATAGTACTGAGACTGCTCTCATTAGAGTTACAAATGATTTGCTCTTATCATTAGATCATGGTTGTATCTCTCTATTAGTGTTACTAGACCTCAGTGCTGCTTTTGACACAATCGACCACAATATTCTTTTGAATAGACTAGAAAATTATGCTGGAATTAGTGGAATTGCATTGGCATGGTTCAAATCATACTTATCCGACCGTTATCAGTTTGTAGTAGTAAACGAAGAGATGTCATTTCGATCACAAGTTAAATATGGAGTACCACAAGGCTCAGTTCTAGGACCGTTGCTTTTCACTCTGTACATGTTACCCTTGGGAGATGTCATTAGGAAGCATGGCATTAGCTTTCACTGTTACGCTGATGATACTCAGCTCTATATTTCCTCACGCCCTGACGAAACCTACCAATTCTCAAAATTAACAGAATGCGTAGCTGATATAAAAAATTGGATGACTTGTAATTTCCTACTACTAAACTCAGAAAAAACAGAGATTCTAATTATTGGACCAAAAACTTCACATAAAAACCTAGAATACTGTCTAACACTTGATGGCTGCTCTGTTAAGTCATCTTCGTCAGTTAGGAACCTGGGTGTGCTCTTTGATACCAATCTTTCATTTGAAAGCCACATTTCTAGCATATGTAAAACCGCATTCTTCCATCTTAAAAATATATCTAAATTGCGACATATGCTCTCAATGACAAATGCGGAACAGCTAGTTCATGCGTTTATGACCTCGAGACTAGATTACTGTAACGCTCTATTGGGTGGTTGCCCTGCTCGCGTGATAAACAAATTACAGCTGGTCCAAAACGCAGCTGCTAGAGTCCTTACTAGAACCAGGAAATATGAACATATTAGCCCTGTTCTGTCAAAACTGCACTGGCTCCCTATTAAACATCGTATAGATTTTAAAATCTTGCTAATTACTTACAAAGCACTAAATGGCTTAGCTCCCCAGTACCTGAGTGAGCTCTTAATGCATTATAGTCCTTCGCGTCTATTACGATCTCAGAATTCTGGCCAGTTGTTAATACCTAGAATATCAAAATCAACCGCAGGCGGTAGATCCTTTTCCTATTTGGCACCTAAACTCTGGAACAATCTTCCTAGCATTGTTCGGGAAGCAGACACACTCTGTCAGTTTAAATCTAGACTAAAAACGCATCTATTTAACTTGGCATACACATGACGCACTATAAACTTTTGTCTTCATATCCGTTAAAGGATTGTTAGGCTGCATAGATCAGGTCAGCCGGAACCGGGATCACTTCCTATAACACCAGATGTACTCGGTACATCAGAAGAAGAATGGCGTCTACGCTAATTTTTTGTCTCTCTGCTTATCCCGAGGTTTACCAATTAACGTGATTGGCTGGATCTGGGCCGTGTCCGGGTCGGACGGGGAACCTGTGCCTGTGTGCGGCAGCAATGTGGCCCTGTGGTGTCGGCGGAGACTGTGTTAACTAGCTCATCCTCTGTTAAGACCTTACCGACTCATCAGCCAGTGGCACATATCCCAACAAACCGTCCCATACCGGCGTGATCAAAAAGATCTTAAACTAGATTAAATATTTTGACTGTTGCGATTCCAAAACGGTTTAATGACCTGTAACTCTGCCTGAGTATCGGACAAGTGTTCACTGTTGGCCAGAGGAGAACTGGCCCCCCGACTAAGCCTGGTTTCTCCCGAGGTTTTTTTCTCCATTTGTTGGAGTTTTGGTTCCTTGCCGCTGTTGCCTTTGGCTTGCTTAAGTTGGGGACACTTGCTTGATATTCAGCAGTGTTTTTGATATGCCTGCACTGGCGCCGTTGTATACAAACTGAGCTGAGCCGGACGATCATGTCACTGTTCTCTACAGTGCTGATATACATAAATTAACTAGACTAATAACTATTGATATTTGCAACGGAATGAATCAATAATATATAGAATAAGCTGCACAATGACACCATTTTCTTATTAATGTAAAGCTGCTTTGCCACAATTTGCATTGTAAAAAGCGCTATATAAATAAAGAAAGATGACTTAGTCATTTTTCTGGTGGAGTGGAAAGCTCTGCCAAATATATCTCTTCGGGTGCTGCAGATAATACACAAAGGCTACAGAATTGAGTTCGGGTCTCATCCTCCCAAGTTCAGCAGGGCTCTCACTATGGTGGTGGACCCGGAGCAGTCTCTGGTAATGGAACAAGAGGTTCTGACACTTCTGCAAAAGGAGCTATAGAATGGGTTCCTCCTCCAAGCAAGCAGTCAGGGTTTTACAGCCAGTACTTCATCATTCCGAAAAAGGGTGGGGGGTTGCCAATCTTAGACCATCGCTTATTGAATTGCACTGTTCAAAAGCTATGTTCAAGCTACCCTTCAGATACGTTCAAGATGCTTACACTCAGACAGACCATGTCACAGATCAGGTCCGAGGACTGGTTTGTGACAATCAATCTCAAGGACGCTTACTTTCATGTATCCATCATCAGGAATGGCATAACAGAAGTTCCTGAGGCTTGCTTTCAGGGATGAAGCATACCAATAATGGGTTTTTCCGTTCGGCTTACCTTTACGAAATGCATGGATGCAGCTTTGGCTCCTCTGAGACTCCAGGGCATTCGCGTGTTGAATTACATTGATGAGTGGTTGATTTTAGCTCAATCTGAGCTCATGGCAGTTCAACACCGAAATGTTGTTGACGCACATATACAAAGGTTGGGGTTAAGGTTGAACATCAAGAAAAGTGTGCTTCTTCCAGCTAAGAGAACCACTTTTCTAAGCGAAGTTTGGGATTCGACAATGCAGGCTCATCTCTCTCCGGCTTGTATCTTGTCGATTGTCAGCCGTAGATGGGGTAAAACTAGGCCAGTCATTCAATGTGTAACTGTAATGAATCGTCACTCGAATTAGGATCCATATGCAGGCTTTATTGCAAAGCAGAGTAGTCAGACAGGCAGTGGTCAGATACCGGTAAACAATAATGGCAGAGAGCAGACAAAATCGTAGACAGAGAACAGGCAGGGATCAGGGCAGGCAGATATCGGTCACAGGTAGTAGTCCAGGCAATAGTACACAAGGGCAGGTGGAAGAGAGTCGTAAACGGGATGCAGGCAGATCAGTAACAGGAAAACAATAACAGTATAACGCTCAGAAATGAATCAACAGGAATCAAGACCTCGCGATGCAAGTCTGGGTGAGCGCTCCTTAAATGGGTCAGGTTGGATGTGAAACAGCTGACGTGAAATCAGTACCTAGGTACGGGGCTATTGGGAAATGTAGTGAAAGATAACAGGAGAGAGTGGAAGGCTAGTATTTGGGAGATGGCGCCCTCCGGCGGCCAGAGGAGGGAACCACGGGGTCCGTCTCGGTGACAGTAACAGTTTCAGAGATGGTTAGGTCTGACAGCAGCTGCGTCCAACGTGATACCTTTTGACCTGCTGTACATGAGGCCTTTGCAGTGGATGATGTTCCCACAGCATCGCAACACAGCTCAAGTTCTCATGAAAGGAAACGTCTTTGGTTACATATGTAACCTTGGTTCCCTAAATAGGGAAGAAGATACTGCATCGCTTTGCATGCCCATACTCCCTACATGCCCTCAAGTGCATTGCTTCATCGAATTTGAAGCTGTCATTATTTGTTCTGGGGGTTGCTTCATAGTTTCCTGGTCTGTGATGTCACTTGACTATGACGTTGTGTCAGAATCGTTTCGTCCTTTTAAGCTTTTTAGCTATTCATTTACATGACAATTGTCAGACACAGGGATATAAGTAACGTATGTTGGTTTATTGAACAAGCAGATACAACAAACAGGTAAACAGTCAGGCATGGTAAGTTTTCCGATCCAAGAAGTAAACTGGTAACTTAGCTTGAATGATAATTGTCCTTTCGCTGTTTTGTAGATGTCCGGGAAACAGTTCATCAGTTCACGCTCACGCTGGCAATGATGGGATCGAGGAAGGTGAAGGAGACTCCTTGGAAGATGCAGAGGAATGCAGGTAAGAACAGCAGGTAAGTCTGTGTAGTCCAGGTGAGACAAGATCAGACATAGAACTGTGGGATGAGTGAACTTATAAAGGGTGCAGCGGTGATTATGGACAGGTGATGGTGATTAGAACTCCGGGGAAAGTGAGCGTGTGGGCGTGGTGGTGAAGTTGGCTCTGTGACTGTACCCCCCCTCCATGGGAGGCTCCTGACGTCCGAAAGGGGCGACGACGAGGACGACCCCGACCTTGGGGTCCAGGCCGACTGGGATGGTCCTGATGATATTGGGTGAGTAGTGCAGGGTCGAGGATGTCTTTTCGTGCTACCCAGGATCTCTCCTCAGAACCGTATCCTTCCCAGTCGACCAGGTATTCAAGATGGGCGCCGCGTCGCCTGGAGTCCAGGATGTCATGAACCTGGTAGATAGACTCTGCTTCGGCCAGGTCAGGAGGAGGAGGAGGTACGTCCGGATCTGTGGGCAGAAACAAAGGATCAGTGTGGGGTTTTAGCAAGGATACATGAAATAATGGTGAAATATGATACTTGGCAGAGAGTTGTAGATGGTATGTGACGTCATTTAGCTACCTCAGCACCGTGAATGGACCTATGTAGCGGGGACTCAGCTTACGGCAGGGCAGGCGAAGACGTATCTCACGAGTTGACAACCATACCTTCTGGCCCTGAAGGTAGGTGGGTGTAGGGGCTCGTCGCTTGTCCGCCAGGAGTTGGTGTCTCTGCACTGCCCGCTGCAGATGGACATGAGCTGAGTCCCATACCCTCTCGCTCTGACGGAACCACTCATGAACCGCGGGTACTTCTGATGGTTCTCCTGACCACGGGAAGAGTGGTGGTTGGTAGCCGAATATGCACTTGAATGGGGTGAGTCCGGTGGTAGATTGCTGGAGAGGGTTCTGTGCGTATTCGGCCCAGGGAAGGAATTGGCTCCAGGTGGATTGGTTCTGGTGGCAAGACGCCCTCAGATATCTCCCAAACTCCTAGATCTTCTGTTCTGTCTGCCCATTCGTTTGTGGGTGATAACCGGAGGAGAGACTGATGGTGATGCCCAGGTGTTGGAAGAAGGCTCACCAGACACAGGAGATGAATTGAGGACCGCAATCTGATACAATGTCCTCGGGGAGACCAAAGTTCCGGAATACATGTGTGAACAGTAGTTCGGCTGCTTGGAAAGCCGTGGGTAATTCTTTGAGTGGGAGAAGTTTACACATTTTGGAGGATCGGTCGATGATGACAAACACACAGGTATGGGTATTGGATGGAGGTAGGTCCATGATGAAGTCAATGCCAATATGAGTCCAAGGTTGGTGTGGTATGGGAAGAGGAAATAATTTACCCGCGGGCAACTGGTGTAGTGTGCTGGCGATAGCGCAGACAGAACATCCCTTGACGTATCAGGAGATATCCTGGGCCATTGTGGGCCTCCAGTAATGCTGTCGTAGGAGCAAGAGGGTTCGCTGGCTACCTGGGTGTCCAGAGCCCGGAGAGTTATGGGCTGCATCCAAGAGGAGCTGACGGTGGGACAGCGGAACATACATCAACTCCTCTGGACATCACGGCGGAGCAGGTTCAGATTCTTGGGCCTGACGAATCTGGGAATCCCATGCCCACTGAATGGGACTGATGATCATGGCTGGAGGGAGGATCGGTTCTGGAGAACTGAGGCTGATGTCTGGAGCATGAAGAGGGGACAGAGCATCGGCCTTTATGTTTTTCTCACCTCGATGGTAGGTAACTATGAAATTGAATCGTGTGAAGAAGAGGGCCCTTCAAGCCTGACGAGTCAAGTCAAGTCAAGTCATCTTTATTTATATAGCGCTTTTTACAATGCAAATTGTGGCAAAGCAGCTTTACATTAATAAGAAAATGATGTCATTGTGCAGCTTATTCTATATATTATTGATTCATTCCGTTGCAAATATCAATAGTTATTAGTCTAGTTAATTTATGTATATCAGCACTGCAGAAAACAGTGACGTAATCGTCCGGCTCAGCTCAGTTTGTATACAACGGCGCCAATGCAGGCATATCAAAAACACTGCTGAATATCAAGCAAGTGTCCCCAACTTAAGCAAGCCAAAGGCAACAGTGGCAAGGAACCAAAACTCCAACAAATGGAGAAAAAAACCTCGGGAGAAACCAGGCTTAGTTGGGGGGCCAGTTCTCCTCTGGCCAACAGTGAACACTTGTCCGATACTCAGGCAGAGTTACGGGTCATTAAACCGATTTGGAATCGCAACAGTCAAAATATTTAATCTAGTTCCATCTAGTTTAAGATCTTTTTGATCAAGCCGGTATGGGACGGTTTGTTTGGATATGTGCCACTGGCTGATGAGTCGGTAAGGTCTTAACAAAGGATGAGCTAGTTAACACAGTCTCCGCCGACACCACAGGGCCACATTGTTGCCGCACACAGGCACAGGTTCCCCGTCCGACCCGGACACAGGCCAGATCCAGCCAATCACGTTAATTGGTAAACCTCGGGATAAGCAGAGAGACAAAAAATTAGCGTAGACGCCATTCTTCTTCTGATGTACCGAGTACATCTGGTCTTATAGGAAGTGATCCCGGTTCCGGCTGACCTGATCTATGCAGCCTAACAATCCTTTAACGGATATGAAGACAAAAGTTTATAGTGCGTCATGTGTATGCCAAGTTAAATAGATGCGTTTTTAGTCTAGATTTAAACTGACAGAGTGTGTCTGCTTCCCGAACAATGCTAGGAAGATTGTTCCAGAGTTTAGGTGCCAAATAGGAAAAGGATCTACCGCCTGCGGTTGATTTTGATATTCTAGGTATTAACAACTGGCCAGAATTCTGAGATCGTAATAGACGCGAAGGACTATAATGCATTAAGAGCTCACTCAGGTACTGGGGAGCTAAGCCATTTAGTGTTTTGTAAGTAATTAACAAGATTTTAAAATCTATACGATGTTTAATAGGGAGCCAGTGCAGTTTTGACAGAACAGGGCTAATATGTTCATATTTCCTGGTTCTAGTAAGGACTGTAGCAGCTGCGTTTTGGACCAGCTGTAATTTGTTTATCACGCGAGCAGGGCAACCACCCAATAGAGCGTTACAGTAATCTAGTCTCGAGGTCATAAACGCATGAACTAGCTGTTCCGCATTTGTCATTGAGAGCATATGTCGCAATTTAGATATATTTTTAAGATGGAAGAATGCGGTTTTACATATGCTAGAAATGTGGCTTTCAAATGAAAGATTGGTATCAAAGAGCACACCCAGGTTCCTAACTGACGAAGATGACTTAACAGAGCAGCCATCAAGTGTTAGACAGTATTCTAGGTTTTTATGTGAAGTTTTTGGTCCAATAATTAGAATCTCTGTTTTTTCTGAGTTTAGTAGTAGGAAATTACTAGTCATCCAATTTTTTATATCAGCTACGCATTCTGTTAATTTTGAGAGTTGGTAGGTTTCGTCAGGGCGCGAGGAAATATAGAGTGTTCAGACATTATGCCTCTTGAAGGTACTCTAGGTTTCGATGGTTGGTGATCACTATAAAGGAGTGTTTGGCTCCCTCCAGCCAGTGTCTCCAGTCCTCCAAGGCGAGTTTGATGGCCAATAGTTCTCGATTCCCAACATCGTAGTTCTGCTCCACCGGGGACAGCTTGCGGGAAAAGAATGCACATGGATGGAGGCGCATGGGGTCACCCTGCCGCTGTGAGAGGACAGCTCCAACTCCGGTTTGGGAAGCGTCGACCTCGATGATGAATGGGAGTTCAGGGTTCAGATGTAAAGGACTTGAGCCGAAATGAAAGCTTCCTGGAGGGTCTGGAAGGCCCGCATTGCCAAGGGGTTCCAGGACAGAGACTTGGGCCCGTTATGAAGCTACGCCGTTAGGGGAGCACGGAGTAGGCTGAAGTTCTCGATGAATTTACAATAAAAGTTGGAGAATCCTAGGAAGGGTTGAATTTCTTTGATGGTTTGGGGTTTGGGCCGCTGGAGGATAGCGTCCACCTTCCTCTGGTCCATCTTGACTGTTGGTTAATGTAGCATCCAAGAAGGTGGACCTCAGGGATATGGAATTCGCACTTCTCAAGTTTTAGGAAGAGTTGTTGTGTGCGTAGTCGTTGGAGGACCTGGGGAACATGATCATAATGTTCTTGGAGGGATTTGGAGTAGATTAGTATGTCGTCTATGATGGAGGCCTCAAGCCTCCGTCCTTCTTGGCAACGGAAAATAAGCTGAAAGCGGCAGGGGATGTGGAAGGTCATATGAACCCTTGGTGGAGTGCTTCGGTGATATACTCATCCATGGCCTTCTGCTCCGGGATAGACAAAGGGTAAATTTTACCTTTAGGAAGAGTAGCCCTAGGTAGCAGGTCAATTGCACAGTCCCATGGCCGGTAAGATGGTAGTTGCGTCGCCAGCCACTTACTGAAGACATCCTGGAACGCCCGGTATTCTTTGGGTACTGTCTCTCGGCGGAGGTGGAGTTGACTTGGTGAGTCTGGCTGAAGGTGAGCTGGGAATCTTCGTGATGGGGGTGATACAGGAGCGGAGACAGTGTTTGCTCTATTCGAGAATTTCGCCAGTATTCCAGTCAATGATCGGGTTATGCTCTTCCATCCACGGGCGCCCCAGGATGATGTCGGTGGTTGAACCCTCCAGCACCATGAACGAAATCTCCTCTTTGTGAAGACAGCCGATGTGTAATGTAAGAGTGGGAGAATGATGGTTGATGACCCCTCAACCCAGTGGTTTCTCCAGGATAGTTTGGATCTTCATAGTTTGAATAATGCATTTACGGGTTAGGTTGAGCGTCCGGAGGAATTGATGGGAGATGAAATTCCTGGCGGACCCCAAGTCGATAAGGGCTTGCGCTGCAACATAAGAGTTACGATTTAGGAAGTATACTTTGTACGAATCAGATGTGAGACCTTGGCATATGTCTGGATTGTACTCACCGCGGGTCAAGGGGGTCTGACGGGCAGTTGATGATTAGATGACCTTCACCTCTGCAGTAGAGACACAAACGAAGAGAGATTCATCGTTGACACTCCATGGGGTCAGTCGATAACTATCAACGTTCATTAATTCTGGTGCTGGAAGGGCGGCTGGCGAACTGACGAGCGGAGGTTGCGAAATGGGTTTGGTGAAGCCACAGGCGGAGAGACGTTGGGACACACAGATGTTTTTTTGCAGGAATGCTTCCAGTCCCATACTGTCATCGTACACAATCATCAGCTGACGGACCTCTGAGTTGAGCCCCTGACGGTAGGCAGTGAGGAGTGCGGTCTCGTTTCAACCGCTGTTAGCAGCTAAAGTGCAAAACCGCAAGGTGTAATCGCCCGCCTTGACGGAGGTTGAACAGTTGATCAGACATCGAGAGGGAAGAGGTGGATTGTCTGAATACCTCCTTAAAGTGGGCAGTGAATGCGGTGAAAGACGAGAGGATTCCAGCGTTAGATAACCAGAGGGCTTGAGCCCATTGCAAGGCTTTTCCAGACAGCAGGTTAACCATGAAAGCCACCCGTGCTCTCTCCGTTACAAAGAGATGCGGCTGCATCTCATAAAACAGGGAACATTACAAGAGGAAACCGTTGCAATCCTCCGCCTCGCCAAAGTTTGTCGCTGGTCGGGCCATGGGACATTGGTGACAACATGCACATGCGTATTACATGTCTAGTCTATCCACTTTCCAATTTATTAACTGCTATAGGGAAATATCGAGGAGAATAAGTGCAGTAAACTGAAAAATAAGGTGGATAGGCATGCTTGAGGTGAGTGCTCTGTAAATAATACTTATATGCACAGGTGCGTAGTCTTTCTCTACAAAGTGACATTGTCAACTACTTGTCTGGCAAGCATAATAAAGAGTTGTTAGTTATTTGTATGGATACTTGTGAATGGGGACAGTTTTGATAACATTGTCATCTGCACTAAGAAAAAAACATTTCTGTTATCTCAATAACTCAATTAGGAATGAGGTTTTGTAATGAAAACAAACTTTTTTTTGAAGTTTTATTAAGTTAAAAGCTTATAAGCTTAGAATCAAACTCTCTAAAATATCAGCTACAAGGAGGTCTGAAAAACTGTTATAAAGCCTCCAGTATTCTCCAAGCAGGACTATAAAAGGCACAGAAAAGTCTGTGCTGCTGATTGATTTGTGACTGAAGTAACAAAAAGGGCATGAAAATCTCCTCACAAGAAATCGCAATTGTTTGCCCAGCCCACAGACGCTGTAGCCCTGAAACTCTAGACACTGATCATATGATGATTGTCATTGTTGGCCTACAGTTTGTAAAGGAGATATATGGAGGCATTTTTTCAGCATGCCAAATGTTTAAATTAAAGCTTTGATTGTGCATGACTGCAGAAATTTGTTGCATACCTGCTTGTTCAATTGAAATTAATATTTGGAAAGTCGCAGCTGATAGGTATGTAAATTATCTCACCCATAACACATTTTGGTCAAATTTTGACTCCTCTTTTTCTTTTCTGTTTTCTCCCCAGGACCTCCTGTAAGTACCATGCCAACAAGCTGAATGCAGTGTGTATGACTAATTCAACATTATAGCAGGTAGTGTGACAGTCAGACTGAAAAATTCTCATCTGTTTGAATGGAGGTGACTTCAACAAGGTCTTCCTTTTCCTTTTACTTACTTGTGGTTGTCGTAAAAAAAGTATGATCAAATAATATTTTACTCATTGTTCTCCCTAAAGGAAAATTATGTCCCATCCAAGTAAACAATAAATAGTCTCACTTCATTATATGGTGAGTGATCACAGGATGATCACATGGATGATCATCTCACATGGATGGAAGGTCTCTGCTGATCAAACTGATGATATTCATATTTAAACCATGCATGCCCACCGTTCACTGTTTTCCTAAGACCACTCGGTGGTGGTTACACTGATACAAGGGCCTGTTTATTGTTGCTTGCAGCTTTAATATTCATTAGGATTTTTGTAGGTTTGATATTGAGGCATACTGGAGTTTTTACATGGCTTGTATCAGAAAATAAAAGTAATTAATTCTCATGAAGTTTCACCAGAACCGGTTGTCTACTTAAATGAACTCTAAATGTGAATAATGATTAATACTTGCTGATGAACAATAGGGATGTATGTGGTTTTCAATGAGCTTTGTCAATTTACAGATCATTTGAGTGCAGTTCCATTTTCATGGAAAAACGTCTCAGGTTACGCATGTAACCATAGTTCCCTGATAAGGGAACGAGATGCTGCGTCATAGTTTTGATGCTGTGGGAATGCCTCTGTGTGAATGCGTTGTGAAGCATGTGTAAAATCAGTCCAATGGCGTGACAAAACGTCATAGGTGGGTGATGTCAATGACCACGAAACTATAAAGTATACCCAGACCAGACAGTGTCAGCTTCTGGAAAAGGCTGAAGTAAGACGATCATAAGTATGCAGGAAGTATGGCAACGCGACACAGCGTCTCATTCCCTTCTCAGGGAACCATGGTTACATGCGTAACCTGAGACGTTCTCTTTCAAGGAAACTCACACACAGTCATAGTTTTGACACTGTGGGAATGTTAATACCCACGCCGCAATGCTGATGTAACCCGCGCGGCTCACGGCCAGCAACACCGTGTATTACTATTTGGTCTGCATTGTGTTGTGTTGTGTTGTAATACAGTCAGACACAGGACAGCAGGCAGCCGATTCACTGGGTGTTTTTACTCTTCCATTGATATCGAATTTCAAAAGGGCAAAAGACATGAACAGCAGAAAACACAGAAAACATACCTGTATAACAGAGAAATAAGTAGCTTCAGAGTTGAGAGGCCCTTACTATATCTCTATAAAACAAATACGGTGCACCACGTGCTTGTTTCACATAAAAAGACAAATATACCCCAAAGAATGCAAAAATAGTGAAAATAATCGAAAGGATAAATAAAATAGTACTATACACAAGTTTGGGTGGAAATACAGATATAAAAGAAATAATTAAAATAAAGGATTAAATCAAATTAACAGAATGACAAAAGAAACCTACCTCTTCCATTGAAATCGAATTTCAAAAGGGAAGAGGGGGAGACAGGACAGGAAATTAGATCATACTGTGATCACGAAACACTTAAAAGGAGAAGTGCACCTTTAGAGCAGGTATAATAATTAACAAGGATATAATTTTGTGTGAATTATGACAACAATTAGTCATATACTTTGTACATCTGTTACACTCACCCCCCAGAATTTACACAAAATTCCACAGAGTATAACAAAAACAAGAGCACAGGTCATGAGAACGACTTGGTCTACACTCCAGAAAAAAACAGTGAAGACTATCAACATGAAAAGTTACCCAACTAAGGGATACAAATATGAAAGAAGTCGGCCAAACTACTACACATGTTATAGGCATACCAAAGTGCCTTTTACACAAAACTCAGACCATTTGCTTAGACAATAAACATGAGGAAATACAATACATTGCACTCAGTAGCATCAGAAAAAGTGCAGTACAATACACAGATTTAGACATGAATAACAGGAGACATTGACTCTACACCAAGCAAAGTTTCAAGCTGAACCATTGACTCAATCAGCCTACAAACGGGCTTAATTACTCTACCAAACCTGGTAATGTAACGATTGTCAGGGCTATTGTTAACCACAGGATCACACAAATCTGTAGAAACAGGGACAGTAGGTGAAAAAACGCTAGCTTCAGTGTCAGGGTCAACAACAGATAAATCAGCTTGTGCTTCAGAAACATCTTGAAAAGGTTGAGATGAGACCCAGGAAGCTGTACAATCATCATCATCATATACAGCCATGTGAGAAATGACAGATAGAGACTCTGCATGTGACAAATCATAAGTGACAGGCGTTGTTAACTCAGTTACATCACATACAGATCGAGAAGGTGGGGAACAAAGACCATCACCTGCACATTCACCAACAGAAGACTCAAACTCTGTTGTGGGCAAAGGAAGAAAGTTAACTGGCAACAAGAGATTCCGATGTACTACTCTCTCATGACCAGATCTGTCACGGATCTTATAAATGTGCAGAGAAGGTTTGGAAGCGACAACGGAGTACATGGTGGGTTCCCATTTATCTGCAAGCTTCCGTTTACCTCGACAGCCTTTATTGGCGATGAGAACTCGATCACCAATTGACAGAGGCAATCCCTTGACTCTCTTGTTGTATTGATCAGACTGATGTTTCTGTTCTGTGATAGAATTCTTTTGAGCCAGCACCATAGCAGACTGTAGATCACTGACAAGAGATCGAACATAGTCATTGAAATCACAGATCGACTCATCATGAAGCACGCTTTGAAACATGAGGTCAACGGGTAATCTTGGCACCCTTCCAAACATCAGGTAAAAAGGGGCAAATCCCGTTGTTTCATGGGCAGTACAGTTATACACGAATGTCATCGTTTGCACTAACTGTGGCCACTTTTGTTTAGATCTGGGTGGAAGCGATCTCAGCATGTTACCTAACGTTCTGTTAAACCTTTCAGTTCCACCATTTCCCATGGTGTGGTACAGAGAAGTTTGTGACTTGTCGATGCCAGCAAGATCAAGCAGCTCTGCTATCAGCTCGCACTCAAAATTCGCTCCTTGGTCTGAATGGATACGCTGAGGGAAGCCATAAACACAGAAGAAGCCATCCCAGAGTTTCTTCGCAACACTCTTAGCGGATTGGTTCCGGCATGGAAAAGCATGAGCTAGCTTGGTGAAATGATCCGTGATTACCAAGACATCCACAGATTTATTGTGCCTATCCTCGGCAGCCCAGAAATCAATACAAACAAGCTCCAATGGGGCAGTAGTCTTGATACTCTCCAAGGGTGCTCTTGCAGCTGGCTCTGGAGTTTTACTCAGGACACAACGGGTACAACTTCTGACGTAATCACGCACGTCATGTTCCATCCCAGGCCAATAAAATCTCTGGCGGGCTAAAGACAGTGTACGTGGCTGGCCCTGATGACCAGCCAAATCATGAACACCAGAGAGAGCTTGTTGTTTCAGGGATTCAGGCAGGATGAACTGAATTCTCTTATGCTTCGTGAGTGGATCTTTGATGGCTCTGTACAGAATGCCGTTGAGCAAAAAGAGTTTGTCCCACTGCTTTAAAATCCTCAATATACGCAAATCCTCATTTGCACGCTCGCGCTTGGAAGGTCTGCGCTTCCTGCTGACGTAGAAGGACACCCGCGTAAGAACTGCGTCTTTGCGTTGCTGACACTGCAATTCAGACATTGAAAAAGTATGGGGGATATCTTGACAGGTAGGAATTAAAGAGTCCATGTGATCAGCTAGGGATGTTGCTCTGGATACTGCTCCCAAATCCCAATCACCACAAGACGACAAGATGGACGACACATCCTCAGCAGTCATAGAAACATCCATGTCAGAGTTTTCATCGCATTCAGTGTCAAGTGTTTGTGGCTGGCATGTGAGATGGAACACCCTCTGTACAGAATCATCTTCCACACTGTGTACATGCTTCAGCAGTTCAGAGTAAGGCTCGGACACTGTCTTGACAAACGGGTCACGACTGAGCGCATCTGCCACAACATTTAACCTTCCAGGGATGTACTTGATCTTAAAATTGTACAGGGCAAGTTTTGAAACCCAGCGCTGCTCACACGCATCCAGTTTAGGTTTTGTCATGATGTACGTGAGCGGATTATTATCGGTCCATACAGTGATGGTCCATACTCATGGCCTTTAAGCCAATGGCTGAACTTGTCGCACACAGACCATTTCAAGGCCAAGAACTCCAGCCTGTGTGCAGGATAATTGGCTTGGCTGTGGGTCAAAGACTTGCTGGCGAACGCTATAGGACGTGCTTTATCCTCACCAACAGCAACTTGAGAGAGAACTGCACCAAGGGGATTCAACGATGCATCAGTGCAGAGGATAAAGTCAGGATGGGCCAACACCACACTCTCTACAAGAGCTCTCTTTAACTCCTCGAAGGCGAAATCACAGTCGGGAGTCCAGTCTTGAGGAGTCAACTCCCGGAAAGTGCCATTACTATTACGACGACTCTTGCCTTTCACCGAACATTTTTGACCAGCAGTCAACTTGAACAATGGCTTTGTGATTTGGGAGCAGCCAGGGATGAAGCTTTGGTAGTAAAGGACCATGCCCAGAAATGATCTAACTCTCTTTGACGAAGGTGTGCTGCCATCCTCTTTCATTAGGTCTTTCTTCTGAAAGGCAGCAATGGCTGAAACCTTATCTTCATCCACTGAAACTCCTGAACCGCTGATCACATGGCCCAAAAACTTGATGGAACGCCTGAGGAAGTGACACTTTTTTGGAGCCAACTTCAAATTACTAGCTCTCAAACGTGCAAACACCACTTCTAAGCGTTTCAATGCCTCTTGTTCAGAACGGGCGAAAACCAGCAAATCATCGAGATAGCAAAGGAGGCTGGAAAAGTTAAGATCTCCAAATACGCTGAGCATCATGCGCATAAAGGATGCTGGACTGTTACACAGGCCCTGGGGGAGACGGTTATATTGATATAAGCCCATGGGTGTTGTGAATGCTGTGTAATGCCGATCAGAAGCATGGAGTGGGACGTTATAAAATCCCGATGTTAAATCCACAGAGCTGAACAGAAGATTGCCACCAAGAGCAGCCAGGCAATCCGCCTGATGGGGCAAAGTATGAGCATCTTTTACAGTTTTTGGATTAAGCCAGCGAAAATCAGTGCAAACTCTTAACGATCCATCTTTCTTCCAGACCATTACCAAAGGAGATGCGTACTCGCTAACTGATTTGCTGATGATGCCTTTTTCTTCCATTTCGGAAAGAACTTCTCGCAACTTAGAGTAGTGAGCAGGAGGGATTCGGCGGTAGGGCAGACGAAACGGTCGTTCATCACATAAATGTATCCTGTGTACAAAGTCTTTCGCCTCTCCACAATCAAGACGGTCTCTGGAGAAAACATCACAATATGACACAATAACACTTGCCAGCTTCTCCTTCCATAACTTGGAGACTTCACACTCGTCAATATTAATGTCTTCCAGACCATACTCGCGCAATAACCTAACAGGATCGACAGATGGAATGGGCTTGGGGAAAGCTGTATCAGGAACATCATGAGATCTGCAAAGACTTTGCGTGACCGTAACATCCTCCACTGCCAGACAAGGAGACACATCAGCCAGCTTCGCATTACGACGAACAGTTATTGGGGACTGTGTGGGGTTCAAAATCTTCATCGGCACCCATCGATCGCCCCACATAGGGCTCACTACGCGTCCCACAAGAACATGTCGGGGCGCTGAACGTAAAGTGGTGGGTTCAACGATGACTGTGCTTCCCGGGGAAACATTAATGTTAGCAGGAAGTTTTCCCCAGACCAGGTGTTCACATCTGGGAAAGGTAACTGCTTGACAGAGCTTCACCGTGCCGAGCTTAACAGGCTGGCGAGGACCAGACCAACGAGAAATACAGCTCAAAAGCTCAAAGAACTCTTCAGATTCAGGACTGCTGTTTTCACATGAAATTACTTCCCAGTACTTCTTTTCGGCTTTCATCTTTTTAAGCACACATTTGATAACGTTACTGCCGATGATGAACTCATCTTTTTGTCCAGGCACTACTAAAGTAGGTACGATGAACTTGAATCCATAGACTTCAATTTCCAGGTCATATGTGCACATAGGTTGAGTAATAAGACCACCACAGCCCACTAGGACCACGTTACCAGGAACTGCTGAAGGTTGCGAAAGAACTCCTTCGGCACGCAACTTGGATTCACTCTCCGTACTCAGGGTGCAGGCCATACTGCCAGAATCTAGCAAACCATTCAGTACAGACTGGCCACTGACAGTCACAGGAGCATAAAACAGTTCACTAGCTCCATCGATTTTTGGAGATCCCACATACAGCACCGTTGTATCAGGTGGCTGCAACTTGCAACTATTTACAAAAATCTCATGTGGGTCTGACTCATCATTTAGGGGAAGTACATCGCTGCCCATGCTACCTTCCACACATGGGCTATTTAGTTTAACTGAGTGGCAGAAGAATGCGGCTCAAAGCTCGTCGTCTTTGGACAATCACTCTTAAAGTGTCCAGGCTTGAAGCAGTGACGGCAAAGCCTCTGCCGCATGCAATGAGTGTGTGTGTAGTGTGCTCTGTAGATCGACATACTTTACATGCTGGGCTCACACTAGGCTTGGGGTTTGATGTTCTGACATGACCTTCAGGATTGGACGAGGACAGTGAGGCAGTGCAGAGAGACAGAACTTTATCCATCATGCCAACTAACTGCTGCATACTATCGTTAGGTGTAAAAGGGGCAGCGTTAGGGTTGAGCTGACCATTAGAGCATGGTGACTGACCTGAGGAGGGTTCTGACTGTTTGGGAGAACTTAATACTGGATCGTCACGGACAGTCACAGTGTCCTGATGGCAGGCGAACACAGGTGAGTAACGTTGGGTTCTAGCAGAAGTTCTTTTCAGGTTTCAGCGGTGACAATCCAGTCACTCCTGAACTTCAGCAGCACTCCACTGTTCAGCAGGCTTGAACTGAAAGGACAAAGCAAGGCCAGGATCTGGACAGTGAGAGACAAACATCATAACAGCTTCAGCTGCAGGATCCTCAACACACTTGTTGCACCTACGTAAACACTCATCAGCTACATCGATCGCCTTATTCAGCCGTATCCAATAGTCCATTGGACTCTCGTCCACCTTAGGGAGAGTGTTGTAGAAGTCAGCCATAGGCATGTTCGAGTAAGTTAACTCGCTGAAATTACGCTTCAGTATATCAAACACTGTGGCGGGGAGCACTGCAGTAGTCTGCCCTGGGAAGCTACGCAAGGACACTTTGACCACATCTCTTGATTTTCCGGCCAATCTGCTCAAAATGAGATCAGAAGCAGTTTCATCAGTGCATTTCTTGCTGTTCAAATAACTGTACATCATGTCCTCCCATTCGTGCACAGTAAATGAATCACTTCGATCTCCTCTAAAGAATGGTGGAGGTGTCACATCATGTTGGACAATCACTTTCAGTTTTGACATATCAACACAGTCATCTGAATGCTGCACATTTGACTTAAGCTGCATTTGGCTGAGTTGTTGTGATAAATTTAGACTGGCCGAAATGCTCTCGCCAATTTTCTGAGCTAAATCAGAAATAAAACCGCCTAAGGACTCTGGAGTAAAAGCATGATCAGCATTTGACTGTGCAAAAGGGGTGGAACAAACAGTTGGGCCCATTGAGGTACCAATAGCTGAATCAGATGCATGTACCTGGTCAATTTCTGCATTAAAGAATGCCCTTCCCCTCCCAAAACATTGCATTGGAGTTTCAGACATTTTGTCAGGACGACTAAACACAGCCCCACTACCCCTGCCTACTGGAAACACGGCATTAGGTTTTTGAACAGAGCTAAAGTTATCTTGACTAACAGTGTCCTCAAACATGTCTCAACTTGACTAGTAAACAAAGAGATATGCAGAAAATGGAATTAAAAGCATTAAAGACACAACATAGAATGCTGAAAAATATATACACTTTGCAGTAACACATGTAATAAGGCTCTTTCAAAGCAGTTCTCACGGAGAGAGAAAAAAAAAAACTTATGCATGTGACGATCACAAAAAGTCTCCGTTATAATGAGTGTTCAGTTGCACGGAACAGTTCAACATATAGTTGCACGGAGAACGATGAAGAAAAAAAAAGTCCCACGTGACGATCAAACTCTCCTTTATAACGAATGTTCAATTGCACAGAACAGTTCAACACACAAAGTGTGTATGCAGCGAACAGTCATTGATAGAAAAAAAAAGTTCGTAACAATACCTCACAAACGCAATCGTTCGATTAAAGTTGTCCTACTTGATGTGAGCAGCCGATACGGTGAACTGGACGAGCACAGGTAACGAGATGAAACAAGCTGTGACCTCCACGGTCAGCGAAACACTCCTCCAGCGATTCGTAACCGCACACCCGTCGTCTGTTAAAGCAGCAACTCCGGCGATCGGTGAACAGCCGATCATGCGAAATCCAAAGGTTCACGGCACCATGTGTAACCCGCGCGGCTCGCGGCCAGCAACACCGGGTATTACTACTTGGTCTGCGTTGTGTGTTGTGTTGTAATACAGTCAGACACGGGACAGCAGGTAGCCGATTCACTGGGTGTTTTTACTCTTCCATTGACAGAGAAATAAGTAGCTTCAGAGTTGAGAGGCCCTTACTATATCTCTATAAAACAAATACGGTGCACCTCCATTACCCAGTGCTTGTTTCACATAAAAAGACAAATATACCTCAAAGAATGCAAAAATAGTGAAAATAATCGAAAGGATAAATAAAATAGTACTATACACAAGTTTGGGTGGAAATACAGATATAAAAGATATAATTAAAATAAAGGATTAAATCAAATTAACAGGATGACAAAAGAAACCTACCTCTTCCATTGAAATCGAATTTCAAAAGGGAAGAGGGGGAGACAGGACAGGAAATTAGATCATACTGTGATCACGAAACACTTAAAGGAGAAGTGCACCTTTAGAGCAGGTATAATAATTAACAAGGATATAATTTTGTGTGAATTATGACAACAATTAGTCATATACTTTGTACATCTGTTACACTGACAAGTGCCTGTCTGTGTGAAACCATCTTGTGCTCACTAAGAGAGCACCCTCGTCCCCGGAGCAGACCCTAGGTCTAAGTTATAAAACCTCACAAAAGTATAGGGGAAGACCAACTCACAGCATCACATACATCTTGGAGGAAAACACCTGACAATAATGCTTTAGAAGAGTCCATACTCCTGGTTGAATGGGCCCGGACCACCAAAGGTGCCAGAGGTGACGGATGGCCGTCCAACTCATAGGCAAGAGAGAGGCCTCAACTATTCTGTTGCTTCTCCTCTCCTTTGATGCAGGGTACCCCTTTCTAGGTGACCTGGTCCGGAGTACTGAAAGGGAGAGGACAGTTCCAGGCACATTAATAGGAACTTTAGGAATATACCCTGGCCTAGGGTGAAGAAAAGCTTTGACCATACCTGGAGCAAAGTCCAAACAAGAAGGAGAAACCGACAGGGCTTGTAAGTCCCCAAATTTTCTTAAACTTAATAGCAAGGAGGAAAAGAACTTTCATGATTAAAAAAATTTCAGCCACTTCCTCAATGGGCTCAAAGGGAGCCACGGACAAGCCTTCCTGTACAATGGCCAGATCCCATGATAGTACTCTTGAATGAACTGTAGGCCTCAGGCTCAAAGTGCCATGAAGGAAACAAACTATTAAGGGGTCTCTGCCTACTGACATACCAACCAAAGGAGTGTGGTAGGCCGATATTGCCACCATATACTCCTTTCAGGTGGAAGGAGATAACCCTGCAGAAAAAAGTTCCTGTAAAAACTCCAACACTAAACCAACTGGGCAGTTAACTGGATCCCTACAGTTTCCACAGCTTCCACAGCTCTGGACGTGTTTGGAAAATTGACCCCTTGCCTGATATAGAAGGTCCAACCTGGCAGGAATTTCTTGAGGATGACCTTTGTGGAGTAATATCATGTTCGAGAACCACACTCGGCTTGGCAGGAATGGGGCTATCAGCAACAGACTGACCCCGTCCCTGCAAACTGTTTCCAGAACCCCTGGGAGCAGAGTGACAGGGGGAAAAACATACAGATGCAGCCTCGGCCATGTCTGCACCATAGCGTTCAACCCCAGCAGGGCTGTCTGCTTCAGAGAAAACCAGAGCAGACAGTGATTCATCTCTCGCGATGCAAAGAGATCCACCTCCACATGGCAGGACCTGGTCAACGACCTGAAGAGAGCTGGGACCACAGTCTCAAAGAAAACCATTAGTAATACTCTACGCCGTCATGGATTAAAATCCTGCAGCGCACACAAGGTCCCCCTGTTCAAGCCAGCGGATGTCCAGGCCCTTCTGAAGTTTGCCAATGACCATCTGGATGTTCCAGAGGAGGAATGGTAGAAGGTCATGTGGTCTGATGAGACAAAAATATAGCTTTTTGGTCTAAACTCCTCTTGCTGTATTTGGAGGAAGAAGAACCCCAAGAACATCATCACAACCATGAAGCATGGAGGTGGAAACATCATTCTTTGGGGATGCTTTTCTGCAAAGGGGACAGGACGACTGCACCATTATTGAGAGGAGGATGGATGGGGCCATGTATCGCGGAATCTTGGCCAACAACCTCCTTCTCTCAGGTAGAGCATTGAAGATGCGTCATGGGTGGGTCTTCCAGCATGACAACGACCCGAAACACACAGCCAGGGCAACTAAAGAGTGGCTCCGTAAGAAGCATATCAAGGTCATCTGGATCTGGAGAAGGTCTGTAGTGGGCCAAAATCCCTGCTGCAGTGAGTGCAAACCTGGTCAAGAACTACAGGAAACTTATAATTGCAAACAAAGTTTCTGTACCAAATATTAAGTTCTGCTTTTCTGATGTATCAAATATTTGTCATGCAATAAAATGAAAATTAATTACTTAAAAACCATACAATGTGATTTTCTGGATTTTTGTTTTAGATTCCGTCACTCACAGTTGAAGAGTACCTATGATAAAAATTGCAGACTTCTACATGCTTTGTAAGTGGGCAAACCTGCAAAATTGGCAGTGTATCAAATACTTGTTCTCCCCACTGTAAATCGTGTGTATCCCCAACCAGAATATAATGAGGGCAGGGAGGAACACAATATTCAAACTGTTTGCTCGCCATAGTGCTTGATGCAACGATAGACAGACAACAATAAATACGACTGACAGTTACACAGATCGCTTACTGAAAACACAGTGTAAAGCTGACACTGTTTGGTATTTTCAGAGCTTGCCATGAAAATAATGTAATGATAGCCAATTGTTTAGGAATTCTGGGAATAAGAACCTACCTAAAATGTTAAAAAGAGATTAGAAAAACAGTCCTATGCCACACTGTTAGTTTTCGTTAGGGAAAAAAATAAAATAAAAAATAAGAAAGAAAGAAAGAAATAATGATGTCACTAAACATGAATGTGTTCAGCTGTACCAGAATGGAAACTGACATGAAATATACTTTATTGTCCCAGATAGGGAAATTTGTAGTGAACTCAGAAGCCAGTATTTCAACAAAAACCTGATTCATTCAAAATTATACACACAAATCAAAATTAGAAAGATTAGACAATATTCATACACACTGTACACATACACACATAAGAGTAAGCAGATGACGCTAAACCATATTCAACAGTTGGATAGATACCGGTACAAAAGAGTTTTTAAACCTGTTCCGTTTGTGACGGGTAAATCTATACTTTCTTCCAGAGGGTAAGAGTTCATAACAGGGATAGAGTACATGAGACAGGTCACTTATATCTATTTATATTTATCAATACTATTTATATTTATATAAATTATAAATATCTTTTATTTGGAATTTTGGTTTGCCATACCAAGTGGACAAGCCGTATCTCATGACACTTTCTAGAACACACTGATAAAAGTGTAAGGGAACCTACAGCAGTTCAGACTGCAGAGTTGCCAAATTACTAAAGAAACGTTATCAGCAAGATGGTAGAAAACTGTACATTTCTTGTCCACTACCACCCACCACAACTTATACCAACGAGGAAATAAGCACAGTTACAATAGCAAAATATTTGGGAGAGCGTTGCTATAATGTCAAGTCAAGTCAAGTCATCTTTATTTATATAGCGCTTTTTACAATGCAAATTGTGGCAAAGCAGCTTTACATTAATAAGAAAATGGTGTCATTGTGCAGCTTATTCTATATATTATTGATTCATTTCGTTGCAAATATCAATAGTAGTCTAGTTAATTTAGGTATATCAGCACTGCAGAAAACAGAGACGTAATCGTCCGGCTCAACTCAGTTTGTATACAACGGCGCCAATGCCAATGTGACAATTTTATATTGTAATAAGTAGCACATCAAAGTTAATACCAAATCAGAACTAGCACATAATTTGTAATGAAAGAGTTTAATGACAATATATCTTTCTTTTCCAAAAAAGGTCCTTCACACTCATCCATTTTAGGTGACAGGATTAAAATAGGGAAAGGGTCTTCCTCCTTTGGTTTTATGAAACCTCTGCAAAAGTCTTTGATGGTTTTCAACTTCTCTTCTTCAAGAACTGACCTCCACTTCATTAAAAGTTGATGAACCAACCTTAAAGATTTAAATCCCAACTTTCCCACTGTCTTCTCAATATTGTCCAATTTCTGGTCCTGCAATGTTCACTAAATGTCCCAATGTCCCACTTTAATTAATAGTCCAGTGTTTGCAGGAAAATAATAACTGCTCACTACATTTTCAAAACGGGTTCCCTTTCAAAAGCAAAAACAATAAGAAATTTCTCTCTCTTTCATCTTCTTTTTTTCCTCTCAAAGCAAGAAAAAAAAAGACTGAGTTGTCCTGTCAATATATATTTAAATATATTTTATTGCTTGGCAAGAGAGAAATGAGCGAGCGAAGCAAACGGTGTGTGCCTCCGTGCTCACGATCTATCGCAGAGGCGGACACACACTAATTTTGCTTTGTATGTTTGGGGGAAGAGCACACTTCCCTCGCGTTGGAGGTAGGCGAGTGTGAGCACTGCGAAAAACTAACTATCAGATTGCTTCGCTCTCGCCTCTCTTATTTCAGAGGGCAAGCACCCGTAAATAGATCATGGGGTTCACAGCTGGATTTGACAGACGAGCAAGAGACGGGTCCTTCCCTTTGTCTCGGTGCGTCCCCAAATCCATCGCTCCATTTGCATGACTCTGAAGCGCACTCCGGTGCTTCTTCAGTTCATGAGGAGGACGATGCCTCTCTTTTTGAGTCTACGGCCTCGCGGCATTCCTCAAGTGACAATAAATCTGTCGAGGAATTGCTGGAGGTGGTGACTCGCGCTGTGGCCAGGTTGCAGCTTGACTGGCCACAAGAAAGGGAGCCCCCCAAACGCTCTAAGTTAGAAGACCGGTTTCTGTCCGGTGGCAGGGGGGAGGGATCACAACATCAGTCCCTCCCCTTCTTTGAGGACCTCCATGATGAACTATCCAAATCATGGTGAAAACCATATACTTCCCGTGTCTTCGACGTCGATCTATTCGACTATCGTGGGTGCTGAGGCGTGGGGGTAAGCGACGATGCGCCAGGTAGAGGAGATGCTGGCGAGCTATCTCTTGCCTGGATCGGCATCGTCATTAAAGAAACCGGTGCTTCCATCAAAGCCTTGGCACACTACATCAAAACTGGTGGGCAAGGCTTTTCAAGCTACGGGTCAGGCTGGTGCTGCCCTGCACACTATGGCGGTGTTGCAGGCGTACCAAGCCGACCTTGCCAGCATGGAAACTACTGCCAGGGATTTCTGCGTGGGTTCTACGAACAGTAGAGTTAGGATACATAATCCAATTTTTTCGTCGTCCCCCACGTTTCAATGGCGTGGTCTCCACCACTGTGAAGCCAGGGCAAGTGACGTTACTGTTACAAGAGCTTCAGGCTCTCTTAAAAAAAGGGGCCATAGAACGTGTTACCCTGCTAGAGAGAGAGTCAGGCTATTACAGCAAGTACTTCCTGGTCCCCGAAAAGGACGGGGGGTTGCGTCCAATCTTAGATCTTTGAGGCTTAAACCGTTCAGTAAAAGCTCTCAAGTTCAAGATGTTAACTGTAAAGATGGCCGTGTCTCAAATTCAACATCACGATTGGTTTGTCACGATCGATCTAAAGGACGCATATTTTCACATAGAAATATTCCCACAACACAGGAGGTTCCTGAGGTTCGCTTTCGGGGGCGAAGCATGTTATCCAGACCATCTTAAGTGCTAGAGCTCTCTCTACCAGAGCAAGTTATGCCTATAAACGGGCTATCTTTCAAAGGTGGTGTACCTTACACAGTGTAGATCCAGTGAACTGTCAGGTCTCTACGGTTCTGGACTTTCTACAACACAAGCTATCGACGGGTACATGTCCCGCTACTTTAAGGGTATATGTGGCCGCTCTTTTGGCTTGCCACGCTCTTATTTGACGTGATATCTTTGGGCCAGCTCTCCATGCTCTCTCTCGCTTCATTCGAGGAGCTAGGCGACTGAGGCCCCCGGCTAGAACCAGAATACCTTCTTGGGACCTAGCTGTAGTTCTGGAAGGATTGGTTCAAGAGCCCTTTGAACCGTTGGAGTCAGTTTCAGATAAGCTGTTAACTCTGAAAATGGTTTTTCTCATGGCAATAATGTCTCTGAAGAGAATTGGGGATCAACAGGCTCTGTCCATTAAGCCATCCAGTTCAGATTTTTCCCCAGGTATGATGAAAGCAATTCTGAATCCTCATCCTGATTACTTACCGAAGGTTCCTTTCTTGACCTTTCATCCGGTAATTCTCTAAGCTTTCTGCTCTCCGCCGTTTACCACGCCAGATCAGGAAAGACTTCACAAACTGTGTCCAGTTCGTTCTCTTCAGACCTATGTCCACCGTATTAGCCAGTGGCGTAAGTCAGTAGCAAAGGCGCTACCGCCTCGAAACAAACCATGTCACACTGGGTGAGAGATGCTATTGCCCTTGCCTACGAGGCGCGTGGTCTCACTTCGCCAAGAGGCATCAGGGCACATTCCACCAGGGGGGTTGCCTCTTCAAGAGCTTTGGCAGGGGGCGCCCCCCTGCAAAGTGTTTGTGATGGTCCTCTCTGCATACATTCATAAGATTTTACAGCTTAGACGTTAATGTTACTCCGGGCTCTAGCGTCCTTGAGTCAACGTCTCGAGCTGGTTTTCAAGACTCTTTGTGCCTTGTGACACACTTCACAGCCAGAGGGTCCGGACACGCAGTGCGGCAGCGTGGGTATTCTCGTTCCCATAGCGCTGAAGCGCAGCTTGAGTTTAGCTTTTGAAAGGGAACGACCTGGGTTACTTAACTGTAACCCTGTTCCCTGATAAAGCGGGAACGAAATCTGCGCTTCCTTGCCGCACTAGGATGTCCCGGGACTGCTCTTCAGACAAAAGTGTGGCTGTGGCTCATCTCACCTGTGGCTCATCTATTTATAGCCTCTCATTGGCGCATAGTGATGACATCACAGAGGCTATATATGAGAAAATATATGTCAATTTCATTAACGTGTTCAGACATATATTCACAGCCGGTCACGACTAAAGACGTTCCCATAGTGCTGAAGCACAGCTTTTGTTCCCGCTTTATCAGGGAACAAGGTCAGGGAACAGGGTTACAGTTAAGTAACCTGGGTCATTCCATAAATCAGTGGTTCATGAAGTAACCAAAACAAACCTGAATTTTGTCCAATATTAACATCAAACAATTTCCAGACTTTAAAAATGTTCTGATAAAAAATGTATTGTATGTATTAATGTATTCACCTTTAGGGGGTTCATCAAAAAAAATAAGAAAAAAAGAGAGATTTGTCAAGACCTAATCCTCCCAAGCTCTTCAAAATCTCACAAGCAACAACCTTCCAATTTGAAATGGATGATAAATATAAAAGTCTATGTATAAAACACATTCGAAAAGCTGCAACTCTACTTTGCACATTTATAAGACCCTGTGCTCCTTCATCCTTAGATAAAAAAAAGTACACTTTGGGATACTCAGTGTAACTTTTCCCCAAAAAAGTCAATTAAAACCTTCTGAATATCAGAGAGTAAACACAGAGGAGGGTCCAAACATGCTAAACGATGCCACAAAGTAGAAGCTACAATGTTTTTAATAATTAAAGTGTGTCCCCTGTACGACATCTTTGGAATCAACCAATTCCATTTACTTAATCTTCCTTTTACTTTCTCAAAGGCATCATCCCAGTTTTTTTTAACAGTAGAACCATCTCCCAGAAATACACCTAGATATTTAAAACCTCCCTTAGACCAGCTTAAGTCGTTTGGGAGCTTTGGTGCACCCTGTAACTGATGTCCAACCAAAAACGTTTCACTTTTGGCCCAATATATCTTAGCTGAAGAGATTTTTTTTAAATCATTTAAAATATTTACCACTGTATCAATGTCCTTCTGGTCACTAATTAAGAACACTACATCATCAGCATAAGCTGATAGTGAAACAGTTTTATCAGAAAAGGTAAACTTAAACCTTTGTTTTCTCTAACCTTGTATAAAAGAGGTTCTATTACAATAGAGTATAACATACCAGACAAAGGACAACTTTGACTTACACCTCTTTCCACTTTAAAAGGAGCACATAAACCACTGTTAACCTTAAAAATACTTTCAATATCATTAAATAAAACCTTAATTTTTCCCACAAAATCTTTAGTAAAACCAAAAGCCTCTAGAGTTTTTAAAAGATATAGGTGTTCAACCCTATTGAAGGCCTTCTCCTGATCTAAAGAGATCAAACTCTTTCATTTTAATCAAGTCAAAAAAAAAAAAAATCAAATATAAAATAATAAAATATCACGGATGAACAATATATTACCAAAAATAGACCTCTCAGGGATATAATATGTTTGGTCAGAGTGAATCACCTGCTCTAAAACTCCTGCAAGTCTATTAGCAAAGGCTTTAGAAAGTATCTTGGTCTCAAACCTTGTCTCCAACATTTAATTTCTGTGAGGTCTCCTTTTTTTGGTAGAAGGGTAAGGACAGCTCTACGAGAGCTGAAGGGCAAATTACCATTTGGTAAAACTGTCATTTAAAACCTTAAGCAAGTCTTTCCCCAACACAGACCAGAAAGCTTTAAAAAACTCAACCGTATACCTGGGGCCTTCCCAAGTGCCATGCTCTAAATCAGAATCAGAATCAGAAATACTTTATTGATCCCCGAAGGGAAACTCTTTGTCACAGCAGCAGCTCGTCTTTAAATCAGTGCACACAGGGAGTACTAACAAAGGAAAAATAAATACTATACACTATAATAAAAGGTTCGAAAAAAAAAAAAAAAAGTACCAGGTGGGCATAAGTATAAAATAAGTATAAATAAATAAAAATAAAATATAAGATAAAATAAGTAAATAAGTGTGAAGTGTGAAGTACAATGGTTGTCGGTTGAGAATGATAGTACGGTATAATTAGGAAAAACTAGAATATTGCACCAGGTAATAACAGTATATTGCACAATCATTTCAAGTAATGCCGAGATGTTTGATCAATGTCCAGTATAATGACTAGGGTCATACAGACTCACACTTAGAGAGAGGAGTTAAAGAGTTTGATGGCCACTGGCAGGAATGACTTCCTGTGGTGCTTTTTGGGGGGATGTGTCGTCCGCTGAAGGTACTCCTTTGTTTGACCAGCACATTATGGAGTGGGTGGGAGACACTGTCCAAGATGGCATGTAGTTTGGCCAGCATCCTCCTCTCTGACACCACCGCCAGAGAGTCCAGTTCCATCTCAACATGTCACTGGCCTTACGGATCAGTTTGTTGAGTTTGTTGGTGTCCGCTACCTTTAACCTGCTGCCCCAGCATGCAACAGCATACAGGATAGCACTGGCCACTACAGACTCATAAAACATCTTCAGCATAGTCCGGCAGATGTTGAAGGACCTCAGCCTCCTCAGGAAATAGAGGCGGCTCTGGACCTTCCTATATATATCCACTCATGTGGATATGATGATCCAAGATGGCGGCTTGTGTGGAGCGTGCGTGAAAAGTCTGTATTGTGCTCTGTTTGTTTTCGACTGTTTTAAATCTTGTGTTGGTTTAAATTTATTTTTAAAATGTGGACATATCGTGCACTAGTTTATTTATTCGGTTGTCTGGCGCTGATGATCCCTATGGACAGCGGGCCTTCTATCGCGGAAGAGAGAAGAGATGAATCTGTGCCGTATTTGTGGATTATTATCCCGAGGGCGGTAACTTCCCCGGAGCCGGTTGGTGGAGATACTACTATGAGGATTCAGAGGTATGAGATGTGCATCGTCTATCGGACGCTCTTCATACAGAGAGTTGAACCGAGAGGGTTGCGGTGCCTGTGGACTTGGGGAAACAGAAAGCTGTCTCCCTATGCGATATCTATCTGCAGTGACGGTTCGACAGCCGGTTCAGCGAGGAGAAACTGGTTGGTTTTCCTCTTGCTACTAACTTCAGGCAATATCCATCCTAATCCAGGCCCAGCACAGCTTCAAACTCCTGATGAATTTAAGTCCAGTAATGGTCTGCGTTTTTTTCATCTTAACGTCCGTAGCCTGATTAATAAAATTGACTTCATAAGAATATGGGCTGATTCAACGAACGCCGACATAATTGTTCTCTCGGAATCATGGTTAAACAAATCAGTCTTGGACTCCATGATACATATCGAGGGATATCATGTTTTTAGATCGGACCGTCCTAAAAAGGGTGGTGGAGTTGCAGTTTATATTAAATCTAAGTTAAACTGCACTTGCATTCTGTCTATCAGCAAACCAAAACGTTTTGAACTTTTGGCAATTAAATTACATTTTTTAAATGGTCCTGATATTACCGTTGTCGGATGTTATCGTCCACCCTCGGCTTCATGTGAAGCTATCACTTCACTTACGGACTTTTTTCATAACTGGACTAAATCTGAGATGATTTTACTCGGGGACTTAAACTTGGACTGGCTTTCTCATATATCTGATCCCTTCAAAAGTATTTGTGACTCTTTTTGTTTGGAGCAATTGATAAATCTTCCCACACGGTTAAATCACAAAAATTCTACTAAATCCACGTTACTTGATGTTATTTTAACTAATGCTCCTCATAGGTTTTCTGCAGTGGGTGTTTTTTGTAATGATATTAGTGATCATTGTCCTGTGGTTTGTGTGAGAAACTGCAGGATTTTAAAGGGTAAACCTCGTCTTATTTTGAAAAGGCAATTTAAATATTTTAATCAGCAAGCTTTTTTGCAAGATATTTATAATAGTGATTTATATAATGTCTCACAGATACCTGATGTTGATTTAGCTTGGGTTTATACTTTTTTGACTATATGTGATAAACATGCACCTTTTAAAAGGTTTAGAGTGCGAAATAGAGATAATCCCTGGTTTAATGAATCTATATCTTCACTTATAAAAAAAAAGAAATGCAGCATGGTCCAAAGCAAAGAAAACTAATAATCAAGTGGATTGGATACATTATAGAACATTAAGAAATAATTGTACAAAATTAGTAAAAAGATCTAATGTGATTATTATTTAAATATGTTAAATGAGAATATTAATGATCCATCTTCTTTTTGGAAATCGACCAAATCAGTTTCTGGTCAAAAAAACGTTTACCAGTCTACCTGATTATTTAAAATTAAATGACAGTATAATTACAGATAAAGAGAATATTGTAAATGCTTTTAATAGACATTTTATTTCGGGGGGAGAGACCCACAATTGTAGTAATTTAAGGAAACAAGAAAATGTGGAAGCTACTTCAGGTTATACTACTCAGAGTCAGCAGTTTAATTTTATTCCTATTTTAGCTACACAAGTTCATAGAGTTCTATCTAATTTGGATATTAAAAAATCAGCAGGGCCTGATAAAATAGAACCTTATTTTTTAAAAATTTCTGCAGACCTTATTACAGAGCCCATTACATCTATTTTTAACTTGAGTTTAACCTCAAATGTTATTCCTCGTGCATGGAAATCCGCGTCAGTTTTACCTTTGTTAAAAGCTGGTGACCCATCAGTTTTGGATAATTATCGGCCAATCAGCAGGTTGTCTGTGGTGGCAAAAGTATTTGAATCCTTTGTTAATAATCAAGTAAAGCAGTTCTTAACCGAAAATAAAATATTAAATGAATTTCAATCAGGCTTTAGATCAGGTCATAGTACTATTACAGCAGCTATGCTGGTTACAAATGATATTGTTAAATATCTAGATAGTAAACAACATTGAGCAGCATTATTTGTAGATCTTTCTAAAGCATTTGACACTGTAGATCATAAACTTTTATTACAGAGATTAAGTTGTATAGGTTTTAACGAATTAACTCTAAATTGGTTCAATAATTATTTAACAGAAAGAACTCCATGTGTCTCAAAAATTTTATTTCAAATGAATTAAAAACAGTAAAAGGTGTTCCACAGGGTTCAATTTTAGCCCCAGTTTTATTTTCTATTTATATTAATGACCTTGGTTGCGGGATAACCTCAGCTAGAATTCATTTATATGCTGATGACACAATTATAACACAGTAGCACATTCGGTTAATCAAGCCATTGAGCTCTTGCAAGAATCTTTTCAGTTATTGCAATTAACATTATCCAACTTAAAACTGGTTTTAAATTCAAAGAAAACAAAATATATGATTTTCACTCGTTGTCGTACTGAAATAGATCATCCGATTTTAACTTTACAAGGAGAATTTATTGAAAGAGTAAATTGCTATAAATACTTGGGTATAAGGTTGGATGATAAACTAGGATTTCAGATACATATAGAAAAACTTTTAAAAAAGCTTAGATTAAAATTGGGTTTTCTTTTTCGTTTAAAGAAATGTTTTCATTTTAAAGCAAGAAAGAGAATTATACAGAGTCGTTTCCTTTCAGTATTAGATTATGGCGATGTGATCTATATGCACGCAAGTTTATCTTCACTTAAAAAGTTGGACTATGTATACCATGCTGCTTTACGTTTTGTGACGAGTGCCTCTTCACGCACCCATCACTGTATATTGTATGGATTGATGGGATGGTCCTCTTTGTTTCAAAGAAGGAAAGTGCACATGTTGCTGTTTATTGTTAAGGCATTGTTGGGAAAATTACCTACTTATATCTGTAGTCTTTTATCTTTTTATACTTGTAATTATCGTACTAGATCTTCTGCTAAACTTCTTTTACATGTTCCAAGAGTACATTCTGAGTTAGGCAAAACTGCCTTCTCTTTTTTTGCTCCTTCATTATGGAATGAGATGCAGAGTATTATTATGCTGGAAACACTCCCTTCTGTAAATATTTTTAAAAACCTTTTATGGTCAACTGTGAAGGAAACATGTACCTGCTATGAGTAAATTACTTATTGGTAATCATTAGATGTAGGGCAAATGATTATTTTTGTTTTATGTTTTGAAACTGTCTTATTGTGAAACTTATTGTGCTGCCATTTTGGCCAGGACTCCCTGGAAGAAGAGATTTTGTATCTCAATGGGACTATCCTGGTAAAATAAAGGATAAATAAAAAAATAAATAAAATAAAAATAAATAAAGAGCTTGAGTGTTCTTAGCCCAGTCCAGTTTATTGTCTATGTACACTGGTTTGTAGTCCTTTGGGTCACTGGTACGCGGCGTTGTGCACAGGAACGAGGCAAGATGTCTTCCACAGGATAGGTATCCTTTGTGGACTGAGGCTCAGGTTGCAGACATGTTGAAGGACTCCACATAGTTGGGGTGCACAGGCTTTTAGCACCCTGGGGCTAACTCCATCGGGGCCTGCAGCCTTGTTTGAGTTGAGTTTCATCAGCTGTCTTCTCACCTGGTCAACAGTCAGGTACATAGCAGGGGTTACAGGTGGAGGAGGGGGAGAGTCGTCAATGTGAAGATAGTCGTTAACCTGGTCAGCAGTCAGGCACACAGCAGGGGTTACAGGCGGGGGATGGGGGGGGGGGTCAGTGTGAAGAAGGTCCTTTGTCCTTTGTTCCTCTTGTAGTTCTTCTTGGCCTCCCTGATCTTCACCTTCAGGTCTTTATCATTTAAAAGAGTATTATTGAAGTGCCAGTATACACTCTGTGGTTTTACAAAACAAAAACAAAAAAAAAATACAACATTGAACCATACAGTGGTCAGAGAAAGAAACTGGGAAAATATAACAACTTCTAAAAATGTTACTCTGATGACTATAACAATACAACCTGTCTAACCTTGCCAAAGACTATCTTATCTTGAACATGAATCCATGTATATTGTCTACTATCCCGATGAAAAATCCTCCATATATCAAGTTCTTGCGTGTTAATAAGTTGTATAAGCCTTTTGCGTGACAACATGTGAGGTTCAAGGTGATTTCCATCCATGTTTTTTTCAGTACAATTGAAACCACCACCAAAAATTTTAATATCATCATTAATACACTTTTGTAAAGCCAAGCATAAAGAGTCTAAAAAAACCAAAAACTTCATTCTCAACAACAGCTCTAATATTTAAAATTCTTCCTTTTATAATTTCATCCACTTCGTAAGAAACAGGTGTGAAATTTTTAGAGAAAAGAACAGCAACTCCAGCGCTAATTGAATTATCATGACTAAAAACGGAAAGCCCATCCCATTCCATGGCCTATTTTACTTCATTTTGTACGTCGCTATGGGTCTCTTGAAGTAACACAACATCAAAATGTTTTTGTTTAACCAACTCATAAATCTCCGCCCTTTTTTTGCTATCCCTTGCACCATTCACATTCAGGGATGCAATATTGATGTTACTCATGCTTGATAATGTAAACAACAAAAATAAGCCCCATACAAGCATTACAGCAGGGACCATGGAATCCAACATTTTAAACACCATAATTGCTGCCTACCTCCATGCCAATTTTTCTCACAATTTTCTTCAGTCGGCACACCTCTCTATCAGTAAAACACCCCTTGCTCATTAAACTCTGTGATCTTTTCGCAAATAACTGAGCATTCAGGAAATGATTTTCAACATTTACATTCCGCTTATTTTTTGTCATTCTCAGAAGCTGTTTAATGTTTTGAACATCATAACCCCGAATACTACAATCCGACTGAGAATAAACACTACTGGAATCAGATGAATCTTCATCACTTTCATCTTCCTCTCCATTTAACAACTCGTTTATACCTGCTTTTTTCACCATCTTTGAGCTACTATCACTTTCCATCTTTCTTTTCAAAGGCACTTTAAATGACTGTGAATCCACTGTTTCTCTGAGAGATACATCAGAAACTTCAGATGATTTTATATCACATACAGTGCTTCTATTCTGCATTTCACCTTGTTGTTTTCATTTAACATGTTGACTTTTTGTTTGCCATTTTAAGGCCCGCAATTTCTTTACTGACCAATGTTATAAACATAATGCTGCTGAAGGTTGGGGAGGCATTGTTTCTTTCTCTGTCCCTTTAGCTAAATCCCATCACATTCATTTTACATGGAAAGCACTAGAAAATTAGCTCCACAAAAACACTGTTGTGTAGCCTAACCTTAACAGCAACAATTAAAAGAAAACAGTTATGTAATTTATGAAATAAACATAAGTTACGCTTGCTTTAGATTTTTATCTTTGACTTTCAAAGAACATTCAGCAACTTAATATATGTAACTGTGTAATATTTTGGATCATTTTAATTGGTTGCTCAAGTAAATTATGATCTGAGGAACTTCTAGCTTGAGATCTGATGCTCTAACTGACAACTATATCTGTCACTAAAATAGTTTTTGGAGAGTACTTGTTGTACTTCAGTAACTTATCAACACTGACAATGAATTGTTTTATGTAAATATAAAAAAGAAGTCCTAAAAAGAAGCATATTCTCTTTTCCCTTTTAGTCCCTGATGGGGAACTGTGTGTCAAGGTGAATACATTTTAAAATGTGCTTGAATGGAGTGAGAGCCACACATTTGGTCTCATCCATAATGTAGTGAATCTTTGAATAAAACATTCTGCAGCTGGTCTTTGATCAATCTTCCTCCAGGGCAGTACAAACACGCGCTAAATCTGCAGCTAATAATTCACATGTTAGAAAGAAGAGCAAGTTATGAACACATGCAGAGGAAATGACAAAGTAAATGTGTGTGGAAAAGCTAAGAATTTGCACTGAAGTTCTGCAAACTCTGATTTCAAAGTCAACAAATTTGCTAAATTCTTCAGAGTTATGTTTCCAGATGTATTTCATAGTTTTCACATGGAGGGCAAAACAAGGCTTTAGATGTTGTAGGAGAGTGATATTAAAACTCCAAATTCGGTATACACCTTATTGATGGAGCATTCTATGTACAGGCTTGCAGATAAATCTAGAATATAAGCACAAAGCGCACTTTAAGATTAAATGTTTTTTTTCATAGAAAACCATTATAAAGAACTCACTTAACCATTTAGCTAATTGCATTCATATTCTGGGCTCGTCTGCTCAGCAATATATCAATAAGAAGAATACTGAATTTGATCTTTTAATATTACTGTTTTTATGGCATTTTAAGCGTTTTCTCGTTACGCATTTTAGAAGGTCCTGCTGTTTTTAGTGATTACTCCTTCACAGTAATTGTCTGTATACTTACTTTAGCACTCCTCGCAAAAACGGGTATATATTGTATATGCAATAATGGTTTCCCTATCTGATATTCAATTTACTTCCTGGAATGTGAGAGGTCTAAATAAAATTATTTATGAATAGTTATGAATAAGCTATGAATAGGCTTAGACAAATGAAAGCTAAAATAGTGTTCCTCCAGGAAACTCATTTAGTTCCAGAGGATGTAATTAGGGTAAGGAAGAGATGGCCAGGACAAGTATTTTCGGCCTCCTTTAATTCACATTCTAGAGGGGTTCTCACACTTATACATAAATCCATACCTTTACAAATAATTAACACAATTATGGATAGATTGGGGAGGTATATAATTGTCCAAGTCGAGATCCTATCTGTTAGACTGAAATTAGTGAATGTTTATGGGCCTAATGTGGATAATCCTGCTTTTTACAGAATTTTTTTTAACATTGGCAGGACTGCAGGGATATTTTGTTGTAGGAGGAGATTTTAACTGTGCTCTATGTCCAGAATTTGACAGATCAACTAAATCAGGCCTCTCTCATTTACAAACTAGATCAGAGCTAAAACAGTATATGCAAGATTTCAATTTAATAGATATATGGAGGAACAGACACCCGGATAGCCTGACTTATTCATGTTACTCTAGTACTTATAAAACATTTTCGCGTATTGATTATTTTCTTTTGTCTACTGGTCTAATGTCCAATGTTAGGAACTGCTGGTATGATAGCATATTAATCTCAGATCATGCCGCAGTCTCATTCACGCTAAACTTTCCTATTTTTTTATGTAGACCTCCAAGGTGGCGCTTGCATATAACTTGGTTGAGGGATCCTGAATTTTTGGAGTTCATTGATAAAGAGACTATTATTTTGAAATAAATACTAACCAGACGTCTGCCTCAGTCAGGTGGGAAGCATTTAAAGCTTTTATAAGAGGACGAATGATTAGCGATACAAATTATAAGTACAAGCATTGTCAAATAGAAATGGGAAGTCTTGAAAACAAAATAAAGAAGATTGAATCTGAAGTATACCAGAAAATTACCCCCGGTCTCCTTTTGGAACTACACAAATTGAAAATGGAATTTAATGAGCTTTCATGAGAGCACGCCAAGAAAAGTTTGATGAGACTTAAACAGACCTATTATGAAGGTGGGGAGAGGGTGGGCAAGTTACTAGCCTGGCGTATTAAGCAGTCACAAACTGAGAGAGCCATAAACTCCATTGAGATTAAGGAGGGTGAGGTGACATTTGATCAAAAAGAGATAAATGTGGTCTTTAGGAATTGCTATCAGGCTCTTTACAGCTCTGAATATTCAGAGAGTACCCCAGAGAGACAAAAAGCCTTCTTGGATGCTTTGGACTTGGGCTTCGTGGCTTCCCTTGAAGATGACCTAAAGTCTGAGGAGCTGTATGAGGCCATTACCAGTATGAAAGGAGGGAAGACCCCAGGGCCGGATGGCATACCAATAGAGCTATATAAAATTTTCCATCATAAATTAATTCACCCTCTATTTGAAATGTATCAGGAATCACTAGAAAATGGGACTTTGCCTCCCTCTTTGAATACTGCGATTATTACTTTGTTGTTAAAACCTGGCAAGTCACCAGCAGATTGTGGCTCATATAGACCAATTTCTCTCTTCAATAATGATTTAAAGATTCTTTGCAAAGCGCTAGCTAAAAGACTAGAAATACATTTGCCCAAACTTGTTCATATCGATCAAAACGGCTTTGTTTGGCGGAGGCAAGGTTTTCATAATATTCGTAGAGTCCTTAATATACTACATGAGAAGTCCAACACTCGTGATAACGCGCTTCTGTCATTAGATGCTGAAAAAGCATTTGACAGAATTGAGTGGCAGTACTTATTCGGAGTTATTGAAAGGATGGGGTTTGGAGATAAGTTTTTGAAATGGATCAGAACCTTGTATGCTAACCCTTTAACCGAGATAATAACAAATGGAATCAGATCAACCTCTTTCAGACTCTACAGAGGTACACGTCAGGGGTGCCCGCTCTCTCCCTTACTTTTTACCCTAGCAATTAAACCACTGGCTGCGAACTAAGCTAAGCCGGATGATTACGTCACTGTTTTCTGCAGTGCTGCTATACCTAAATTAACTAGACTAATGACTACTGATATTTGCAACGGAATGAATCAATAATATATAGAATAAGCTGCACAATGACACCATTTTCTTATTAATGTAAAGCTGCTTTGCCACAATTTGCATTGTAAAAAGCGCTATATAAATAAAGATGACTTGACTTGACTTGACTGGCTATGGCAATTCGTAATCATACGCACATTTCAGGCATTACAATTGTGGACCCTCTGAACACCGTATTTCATTATACGCAGATGATATAATTGTATTCTCTTCCAATCTAAATCAGTCTATCCCAGCATTGTTAAACTTGATTAAAGCATTTGGAGAATTTTCGGGGTATAAAATAAACAATTCGAAATCTGAGTTGCTGTTCCTCCACAAAGCAGAAAGGCTTCGGCCCCCAGTCCAGTCACCCTTTACAATTTCACAAGAAGGTTTCACTTTATCTTGGGATCAAAGTTACTCTAACTGTTCATGAAATTGTATCAGCTAATTATAAACCCATATTGGACTCTGTAATTGGCCCGTTAAATAGATGCATTGATTGGCCGTGTTAACATATTAAAAATGTCAATTTTACCCAAAGTGTTATACCTCTTCCAATCTATCCCCCTCCCTCCACATTCTACTTTTTTTGTTCTAATGAAAAAAGCTTTTACAAACTTTATTTGGAACAACAAACGCCCTTGTCTCAGGCTCTCCTTGCTGTACTTGCCTTACGATAGAGGGGGATTAAATCTACTAAACCTAAAATGGTACTACTGGGCTGCTCAAATAAGAGCAGCAATGTTTTACTTTGAGAAGGATAATCCTCCAACCTGGGTAGCTATAGAGGCACACTCTATTCCAATCCCTTTGAATTTATATTTATATTCAACAGATGCTAAAAAGCTAAGTAAGTGTACTAAAAACCCGTATACCAGAAATACCATTGCCGTTTGGTTTGAGGCTCTTGCCCATCTAGGGGAAACGCCACATCTCTCACCCTTCTCACCAGTTTTTGGTAATGTAAATTTTCATCCTTGTAGAGCCAATCCAGGCTTTAAATTCTGGTCAAGTCAGGGTATTAGCAAGGTGTCTAATCTTTATGACGAGGGAAGATTTATGTCTTTTGAAGAAATTAGGAAAAGGTTTGGAATTCCGCAAAAACACTTTTTTAAATATTTGCTAATTTAATTTTTTCAAGACAATGCCGAAGTCTGACTCAGCCTACTTTTTCTACTTTGGAGAATATCACATTCAAATATTTGAAAGGAAGAGGTCAGATCTCTGTGCTATATAAACAGTTTGCAGCCAAATCTAAAGAATCATTTAACGATAGACTTCAAGCATGGTGGTCTGACCTGCAGGCTGATATAACTGAGGAAGAATGGCAAATAGCATGCTTGAAAGCCCAAACTCAGACAATGAATTCCCACTTGAGATTGCTGCAGTATAAATGGTTGAGTAGACAATATATCACACCAGTTAAGTTGCATCATTTCAACCCGAACATTCCTGATATATGCTACAAATGTAAACAAGAGAAGGGAACGTTATTCCATTGCACGTGGGTATGCACTAAAGTTAATTGCTTTTGGGTTAAAATATTGAACATCATAAGCCAGATTATTGGCAAAAAAATTCCTCTTGATCCAAAGCTGTGTATATTACATGTCTGCCCTCTGAATTTTAAAATCACCAAGAATTAAAGATTATTGTTGACTCTTTGTCTGCTAGAAGCTAAACATGTAATAGCGTGTACTTGGAAAAAAAAAGAAAGTCCTGGTGTGTCTCAATGGATGAAGGGGATGACCTCTTTGCTCTTTGATACCGATCTTTCATTCGAAAGCCACATTTCTAGCATATGTAAAACGCATTCTTCTATCTTAAAAATATATCTAAATTGACAATGACAAATGCGGAACAGCTAGTTCATGCGTTTATGACCTCAAGACTAGATTACTGTAATACTCTACTGGGTGGTTGCCCTGCTCGCGTGACAAACAAATTACAGCTGGTCCAAAACGCAGCTACTAGAGTCCTTACTAGAACCAGGAAGTATGAACATATTAGCCCGGTTCTGTCAAAACTGCACTGGCTCCCTATTAAACATCATATAGATTTTAAAATCTTGCTAATTACTTACAAAGCACTAAATGGCTTAGCTCCCCAGTACCTGAGTGAGCTCTTAATGCAATATAGTCCTTCGCGTCTTTTACGATCTCAGAATTCTGGCCAGTTGTTAATGCCTAGAATATCAAAATCAACCGCAGGCGGTAGATCCTTTTCTTATTTGGCACCTAAACTCTGGAGCAATCTTCCTAGCATTGTTCGGGAAGCAGACACACTCTGTCAGTTTAAATCTAGACTAAAAACGCATCTATTTAACCTGGCATACACATGACGCACTATAAACTTTTGTCTTCATAGCCGTTAAAGGATTGTTAGGCTGCATAGATCAGGTCAGCCGGAACCGGGAACACTTATAACACCAGATGTACTCGTTACATCTGAAGAAGAATGGCGTCTACGCTAATTTTTGTCTCTCTGCTTATCCCGAGGTTTACCAATTTACGTGATTGGCTGGATCCGGGCCGTGTCCGGGTCGGACGGGGAACCTGTGCCTGTGTGCGGCAGCAATGTGGCCCTGGGGTGTCGGCGGAGACTGTGTTTAACTAGCTCATCCTTTGTGAAGACCTTACCGACTCATCTGCTAGTGGCACATATCCCAACAAACCGACCCATACCGGCGTGATCAAAAAGATCTTAAACTAGATGGAACTAGATTACAGGGAGTGCAGAATTATTAGGCAAGTTGTATTTTTGAGGATTAATTTTATTATTGAACAACAACCATGTTCTCAATGAACACAAAAAACTCATTAATATCAAAGCTGAATATTTTTGGAAGTTTTAGATTTTAGTTTTTTGTTTTAGCTATTTTAGGGGGATATCTGTGTGTGCAGGTGACTATTACTGTGCATAATTATTAGGCACCTTAAAAAAAAAACAAATTTATACCCATTTCAATTATTTATTTTTACCAGTGAAACCAATATAACATCTCAACATTCACAAATATACATTTCTGACATTCAAAAACCAAACAAAAACAAATCAGTGACCAATATAGCCACCTTTCTTTGCAAGGACACTCAAAAGCCTGCCATCCATGGATTCTGTCAGTGTTTTGATCTGTTCACCATCAACATTGCGTGCAGCAGCAACCACAGCCTCCCAGACACTGTTCAGAGAGGTGTACTGTTTTCCCTCCTTGTAAATCGCACATTTGATGATGGACCACAGGTTCTCAATGGGGTTCAGATCAGGTGAACAAGGAGGCCATATCATTAGATTTTCTTCTTTTATACCCTTTCTTGCCAGCCACGCTGTGGAGTACTTGGACGCGTGTGATGGAGCATTGTCCTGCATGAAAATCATGTTTTTCTTGAAGCATGTAGACTTCTTCCTGTACCACTGCTTGAAGAAGGTGTCTTCCAGCAACTGGCAGTAGGACTGGGAGTTGAGCTTGACTCCATCCTCAACCCGAAAAGGCCCCACAAGCTCATCTTTGATGATACCAGCCCAAACCAGTACTCCACTTCCACCTTGCTGGCGTCTGAGTCGGACTGGAGCTCTCTGCCCTTTACCAATCCAGCCACGGGCCCATCCATCTGGCCCATCAAGACTCACTCTCATTTCATCAGTCCATAAAACCTTAGAAAAATCAGTCTTGAGATATTTCTTGGCCCAGTCTTGACGTTTCAGCTTGTGTGTCTTGTTCAGTGGTGGTCGACTTTCTGCCTTTCTTACCTTGGCCATGTCTCTGAGTATTGCACACCTTGTGCTTTTGGGCACTCCAGTGATGTTGCAGCTCTGAAATATGGCCAAACTGGTGGCAAGTGGCATCTTGGCAGCTGCATGCTTGACTTTTCTCAGTTCACGGGCAGTTATTTTGCGCCTTGGTTTTTCCACACGCTTCTTGCGACCCTGTTGACTATTTTGAATGAAACGCTTGATTGTTCGATGATCACGCTTCAGAAGCTTGGCTATTTTAAGACTTCTGCATCCCTCTGCAATATATCTCACTATTTTTGACTTTTCTGAGCCTGTCAAGTCTTCTTTTGACCCATTTTGCCAAAGGAAAGGAAGTTGCCTAATAATTATGCACACCTGATATAGGGTGTTGATGTCATTAGACCACACCCCTTCTCATTACAGAGATGCACATCACCTAATATGCTTAATTGGTAGTAGGCTTTCCAGCCTATACAGCTTGGAGTAAGACAACATGCATAACGAGGATGATGTGGTCAACATACTCATTTGCCTAATAATTCTGCACTCCCTGTAAATATTTTCACTGTTGCGATTCCAAATCGGTTTAATGACCTTTAACTCTGCCTGAGTATCGGACAAGTGTTCACTGTTGGCCAGAGGAGAACTGGCCCCCCTACTAAGCCTGGTTTCTCCCAAGGTTTTTTTTTCTCCATTTGTTGGAGTTTTGGTTCCTTGCCGCTGTTGCCTTTGGCTTGCTTAAGTTGGGGACACTTGCTTGATATTCAGCAGTGTTTTTGATATGCCTGCATTGGCGCCGTTGTATGCGAACTGAGCTGAGCCGGACGATTACGTCACTGTTTTCTGCAGTGCTGCTATACCTAAATTAACTAGACTAATAATTATGATATTTGCAACGGAATGAATCAATAATATATCGAATAAGCTGGACAATGACACCATTTTCTTAAAGTAAAGCTGCTTTTGCATTGTAAAAAGCGCTATATAAATAAAGATGACTTGACTTGAGAACTAAACTAAGCTGAATGATCACATCTCTGTTTTTTTGCACTTTTGCTTTATTGATAAAATGAACTAATTTAATAATTGATGATCTTTCCAACAGAACTGAATCAACACTGAACTGACTTTATGTGCACAATGGCACTATTTTCTTTTGGAGCTGCTGTTCAGTCGTAATGAACTCAGTTTGCATCATTTAATTATTTTCCTGTTATGACTGGTAGACCCAGGCTGTAGCTAGTAGCTGGTGGAATGTAGAGCTGTCAGTAGATGAGACCAGGTTATAGCTGATAGCAGGTGGAGACCCAGGCTGTAGCTAGTAGCTGGTGGGATGTAAGCTAGGCAGTAGATGAAACCAGGTTATAGCTGATAGCATCCAAGGCTGTAGGCTGTAGCTTAAATAATATTATTTAATCAGTAAATACGGTATAGTAATGGCCCTGAATATAAAGAAATTAACATTTTTGTTTTTTATATTGGCTAATATTGTCCTGGTGTTGTGATTATTATGTTAAAAGTTTAGGAACACTTCTCGCATCAGTTTTGGCATCATGGCACCTATTTTGTCTCCATCTTTTCTAGGTCTTTAGACTCCAATGGATCCAATGGATAAAATTCAGCTATTTATCTTTTTGAGACAATTTATAGACCACTCTTTGTGCATAAAAAACAAGCACTGACCTTTTGTAGCTGGAGACATTTTTACCAAGAAATTACCATGTTTCATTAGCATGCTGAGTACCAAAGGTCTGTCATATAATAGTGCAACGCTTATATTCAAAAACAACACTTAATGTTTAATGTATTCAAAGTGGGAGAAGACAGAATTTAGGTCATCATTTTCAGGCAGAGAGAGTCACCTTGCTAGCCTGAAAATGTGTAGTACAACTTGAGCATGACACTAAAGACATGATCCCATTCACTTTTGAACTCAGAATGTGTGGCACACTGTACATCTTTATATTCTGTAGATGCGTGTTATATGTGAGATTCATGTACAGCATACAAATACAGTCCATGTTGTAACATGTTTTTTTTTTTTTTTTTTAATTTTTTTTTTTATGTTTCAAGTTAAGGATTAAACTTTTTTTTTCTTTTGTTTCTCCCCCATTAGGGTCCACCTGGCCCAAAAGGTGACAAGGTAAGAACCCTTTCAACAATTTTTACATTAACAAATGACATTTATTATATTCTTTATAGCTTCACAAATATTTAATATCCGATAATATCAGTTTCTATGGTTTCAAAGGTTTGAATGTCAGGTTTCCTGCAGAATGTTCCCTGTCTAGGCTGATATAGAAGTAGAAACAAAGAACGAATGGGTGTCATATAATTAAAAAAAATATTTTTTGCAGGTACTTTTGAATTAGATCTGGTGGTTTTACTCACAAGTGCAAACTGTAAGGCAACATCATACCAGATGTTAACCCCACTGGGTCTGAGGGTTTTTGGGCGCCTGGAGAAGTTTTGGCATGCCTTTACCCATTTATCCCCCCCCCCCCCAGTTGCTTATAAACATATTAATGCAAATATGTCTGTACATGTTTGTATTTTTGAGAAAATAACGTTATACGTGGTTATTGAAAAACAAAACAATTAAGTCACTGTAATAAGACCACAAAACACATACTGAATATGTTTCCACAAGACGTCTTTGTACTGAATGTTGAAGTCTAGAACTTTTGCTTCAACATGTGAAAATCATCCTGCCTACTCATTCACATAAAACAATATAGTGATTTAAAATTTTGGAAGACACTTTTTCTTTAGAAATACAGTAAGTGTTAATATATATATACACACACTCACATCAGGAAAAAAACACTGGTGGGGAAAAAAAGAAAAAAAAAAAAAACACTTTCCTGCTTCCAGTTAGTGATCTCAGTATCATATGCATGATGTCCAATATCTGGTCAATATGATTCTCAAATCTGTAAGTTAAACAAACAAACAAACAAAAACGCTCTCATCAAGACCCCCTTCATAAGGTCCCTGTTCATCCACCACTTTGTCTGGTCTTGTCGCACGACTACACAGACTCACCTCGACTCCTTATCTGATCCTTACCTGCCATCCTGTTCCTGATCATGTCTTCATCATCTGTCTGTCGTCCTGCTCGTCGCCCTTCGGATCCTTCGGTCTTCTTCACCGCCTGCAACAAACAAAGACTGCATTACCGTCAAGTAAAGTCAACTGCAAAATTCAGTGACTGCTATCCTTACATGCATTGCATTACTGATCTGCTATCTCCTGCATTCCTGCAAGTATAAGACTGTTTGTTTTGTACTCACCTTGTCTGTCTTCGTCTGTTCATGACAGAAGACCAGATCAAAACAACAATGTAGAATACTGCTGACTCATGCCGAGATCGTCCAGCAGAACCCTTCACTGATCTGGTTAATGCAGTCCGCCAGTCACCACTTCCCACAACACTCTTCACCAACTGCCTCTGCATGGCTTGACCAGCGACCTTTGCAAGGTTTCTCGAGGTTTGCAAAGCGTTTCTCCTGTAATGTTTACTGTACTACGACATACAGTCTCATCTGTTCCGCTTCGGATAGAGCACAAGTGGTGTTCATGATCAGCCTCCTCTCCGGACAAGCACTACAACGGGCTCAATCACTATGGCAATCTAATGCTCAAGTCTCCCACGTTATCAGCCTTTACGGCTCACTTTAAAGACATTTTCGGGAAGATGGTTTCTACATCCTCCATCCATGACCAACTTTTCAACATTCGTCAGGGCTCAGATTCTGTCAACGCTTATGCCCTGCATTTACGCACCCTGGCTGCTTCCAGTTAATGGAAAGAAACCACACTTCTCACTGCATTTTGTCAAGGGCGCAATGCTGAGATTCATAACTTAATGGTGATTTACATTGGGGCAAAAAAGTATTTAGTCAGCAACCAATTGTGCAAGTTCTCCCACTTAAAAAGATGAGAGAAGCCTGTAATTGTCATCATAGGTATACTTCCACTATGAGAGACAGAATGAGAAAAGAAATCCTGAAAATCACATTGTCTGATTTATTTGCAAATTATAGTGGAAAATAAGTATTTGGTCACCTACAAAAAAAAAACAAAAAAAAAAAAACAAGATTTCTGGCTCTCACAGACCTGTAACTTTATTGTACCTGTAACTGTATTAATGGCACCTGCTTGAACAGTATAAAAGACACCTGTCCACAACCTCAAACAGTCAGACTCTAAACTCCACTATTGCCAAGACCAAAGAGCTGTCAAAGGACACCAGAAACAAAATTGTAGAACTGAACCAGCCTGGGAAGACTGAATCTGGAATAGGTAAGCCGCTTGGTGTGAAGAAATCAACTGTGGGAGCAATTATTAGAAAATGGAAGACATACAAGACTACTGATAATCTCTCTCGATCTGGGGCTCCACGCAAGATCTCACCCTGTGGGGTCAAAATAATCACAAGAATGGTGAGAAAAAATCCCAGAACCACACGGGGGGACCTAGTGAATGATCTGCAGAGAGCTGGGACCAAAGTAACAAAGGCTGCCATCACTAACATACTACACCGCCAGGGACTCAAATCCTGCAGTGCCAAATGTGTCCCCCTGCTTAAGCCAGTACATGTCTGGGCCCGTCTGAAGTTTGCTAGAGAGCATTTCGATGATCCACAAGAGTATTGGGAGAATGTCATATGGTAAGATGAAACCAAAGTAGAACTTTTTGGTTGAAACTCATCAAACCATACCTACTGTGAAGCATGGGGGTGGAAACATCATCCAACACCTGAACGATGCAAGTCGACTCTTATCACCTCACGCCTGTGGAGCATCAAAGGAGGATTTAACATCATCTCTGTCTGCATTGTGGGGGAAATGGCCAAATAATCACGACTTGCTCTGTTCGACGTCCTTTCTCAGTGGTGAGTACTATACAGCTTCCGTCTAAAATTGCTCCTTTAACTGCAAAAAAACGGAATCATGTGAAGAGAGTCCTGCAAAAGTCCTCAAAATCCTGCAATTTCATACATATGAAAGGTCTACCTTCTTCCAAAAGGCATAGTGTCTGACTGGGGACCACAATTCATCTCCCCTGTCTAGAAAGCCTTCTTCAAACTCTTTGGTATCACCATCAGTTTTCTGGTTATCATCCGCAAACCAACGGCCAGATTGACCACAAGATCCAGGAGATTGTGAGGTACCTGCGGTCTCACTGCAACCAGAACCAGAATAACTCGAGCTGGTTCCTCCCCTGGGTGGAGTATGCCCAAAATTCTCTCCGCCAATCCACCATTGGGATTACTCTGTTCCAGTGCGTGCTTGGATTTCAACCACCCTTATTCCCATGTTTCGGCAAGCCATTGGAGGTTACAGGTGTTAACCACTAGTTCCAGCAGAGAAAGAGGGTATGGGACTCAGCTCATGTCCATCTATTTTCTGCATTCCTGCAAATAAAAGACTCTTTGTTATGTATTCACCTTGTCTGCCTTCGTCTGGTCATGACACCCATTATATTTTACAGTCAGTATAGAAAAGAATCACCCCCTTTAAAATAGCCACATTTTGTTGCTTTGCAGCCTGAAATGAAGACACAGTTTTTGTTTTATCCAGCTGTATTTACTCAGTGCTACTTATAACATCCAAGTGAAAGATATAACACCATCATCATCTTCCCATTGACAACTTTCTGGCAGAGGGCATCGGATTTTCCTCACTTCCCCATCCTATTCCAATTAACTGTTTTCCTTCTATCCTGACAAGAGCTCCAGACCCTGCTGCAGAGAAACACCCCCACCTCCTTTTTCCAACTCGGTGATTCTGTTTTTTATTTTTTTTTTATTATGAATTGTAACAAGGTTCAAAGTAAAAGGAAGGAAGAAGACAGGGTTGGGGTGGCTGCTACTGCTGAGTTTTATTATTTTCTTTAAACACATCAAGTGCACAATGGTAAACACTTCAAATAAACGGCAAACATTTTCTTTCTCCCACAACAGGATTCAGCAGTGCAGCTTTTCTCTCCACCTCGCTTCCACTGAGTAGCCTCTTAAACAGTCTCCCCACACCAATTACTGCAAGGATACACAGGTGTCAGTTATTATTACTTGATCCACTTACTCACCGCTCCTCTCCCGCCTTCGCTGAACCACGCCCCCCTCGCCATATGAATGTTGGTGTGATATCTTTCACTTGGATGCTATAAGTTGTAAATAGTAAATACAACTGGATAAAACATCTCTGGAACAAGCCTTTGGAATGGCCGCAGCCATGTTATTCACTGGACTGAGGACTGGGATGGTCTTTGGAGCTGTAGACGGAGGAGGTGAGCCGGACTTAAGCGCTGTTGGAAACCCATTTTCGGACACGGGGAAACTGGATGGTAGGAATGGACAGAATCATTGGAGTGGTATGTGAAGGGCACCAGCATGGGGTGAGCTGGAGAGGCCAAGTGTGTTTCTGATGGGCCTGGATGAGGAAGACACTCCTTTTCTTTCATTTCTTCTACTTCTAAATTTGAACCATTTAAATAAAGAACAAGATTTATCGACTCGATAAAAAGGAAATCTGGTTCGCTATAACAAATAGTACCCTCATCTTGTCCCATCCGAAATCAGGCACTGAGGGAGGCATCCGGCCAGCTCACCTGATAGGAAAGCTAGAGAAAATCGTCCACATACCTCTCCAAAGGCCGACCATTTTGCCGCAAGCTCCACAGATGGTCCTCAGCCAGGATCATTGTTTTTGTCTGGTCTTCTGTCACATACACAGAAGAGGACGGATGAGGTAAGATAATGTAAGTCTTTATTGAGCAGAGCGGCAATACAACTGGTAAGGCAAAATGGCAGATGATAGTTCTGAGCAGATTTAGCTGGCTGATGATATGGTTTTCTCTGTACAGATGACGGACTGATGCGGGAGGTTGGTGAGCAGGTGAACAGGAGATCCAGGTAGATGATGATGACTGAATGATAGCAGACAGAAGACAGATCAGGAATATCAGGTAGGAACTCAGGTGAGACAACTGGTAAGCACTCCAGTGAGTATTCAGGTAAGCACTCTGGTGAGTAGACAGATAAAGTCTGAGGTGCTTGTCATTGACATTGATGAGACCAGACCCTGGAGTGTGGGGATCGTTGGCAGATAAAGGGTGAGTTGATGAGGGTGTGCTGGTGCAGGTGATTAGTAATCAGGTGATGAGCTGTGGAAGGTGGGGTGATGGCCGACTGAGTGCAGGTGAGCAGGTCAGAAGGACTGTGGGAAATGTCATGCAGACAGAGTACTGTGACAGTTCTAAAGTTATATTAAGTTATGTTATCTATAGCCTACAAAAAAGAATTCTGGTTTGTTGCATTCATGAAGTTATAAAAGTACAAAAAGAAAACTATTAACATTTTATTGCTGTTTGTGACACAGGACAACACCGCACTCTTAAGAACATTAAAAAAAAACAACAACAAAAGTCTGGCACGTGTTACTTTCAAAAATAGTACATAATGCAGGGCTGTTTGAGTCCTTCTCTTAGTTGGGGAAAATAAATAAAATAAAATAAATAAATTAAAAAATTAAATTAAATAAAATTTAAGCTCACTTAAAAAAATAAATAAAACATACAGCAGCAGCATATTAGAAAGAGAAAGCATATAAATCGTCCAGGTTATGTTTAATTTTGACTGAATTTCTCAGTCATGTACTGTAATCAACCATAGAGCCTGAACATAATACACAACTAAATCGGTTCAGGGTCCAATATACAAATATACAGTTGTGTTCAAAATTATTCAACCCCCACTGAAATTGATTGTTTTGGCCGGTTTGACATTGATTTTGATCATTCAGTCATCCTGCTTACAATTAAATCAAAGAGGCACGTGTAGGTCAGACAAATATAACATAACATTTATAATGAAATAACCACAAATGTCTTTTCTCTGCTCACATCATTATCAGTTTTATTCAACCCCCAAGTGACATTCAATCTTAATACTTAGTACAACATCCTTTTACAGTTATAACAGCTTTTAAACGTGAAGCATAGCTTGACACAAGTGTCTTGCAGCGAGCTACGGGTATCTTCGCCCATTCATCATGGGCAAAAGCCTCCAGTTCAGTCACATTCTTAGGCTTGCGCACTGCAACTGCTTTCTTTAAGTCCCACCAGAGGTTCTCAATCGGATTTAAGTCTGGTGACTGCGATGGCCATTTCAAAATGTTCCAGCCTTTAATCTGCAACCATGCTCTAGTGGACTTGGAGGTATGCTTGGGATCATTGTCCTGTTGAAAGGTCCAACGTCTCCCAAGCCTCAGGTTTGTGACGGACTGCATCACATTATCCTCCAATATCTCCTGGTACTGAAGAGAATTCATGGTACCTTGCACACGCTGAAGCTTCCCAGTACCTGCAGAAGCAAAACAGCCCCAAAGCATGATTGACTCCCCGCCATGCTTCACAGTAGGCAAGGTGTTCTTTTCTTCATAGGCCTTGTTCTTCCTCCTCCAAACATAGCGTTGATCCATGGGCCCAAACAGTTCTAATTTTGTTTCATCAGTCCACAGAACACTATCCCAAAACTTCTGTGGTTTGTCCACATGACTTTTGGCATACTGCAGTCGACTCTTCTTATTCTTTGGAGACAGCAAGGGGGTACGCCTGGGAGTTCTGGCATGGAGGCCTTCATTACGCAGGGTGCGCCGTATTGTCTGAGCAGAAACTTCAGTACCTACATCTGACAAATCTTTTCTCAGTTCCTCAGCAGTCACACGGGGACTTTTCTCCACTCTACGCTTCAGGTAGCGCACAGCAGTCGAAGTCAGCATCTTCTTTCTGCCACGACCAGGTAGCGTTTCAACAGTGCCCTTTGCCTTGAATTTGCGAATGATGCTTCCTATGGTGTCTCTTGGTATGTTTAACATCTTTGCAATCTTCTTATAGCCATTGCCCTTCCTGTGAAGAGTAATCACCTCTTCTCTTGTCTTCCTGGACCATTCTCTTGACTTCACCATGTTTGTAACCACACCAGTAAATGTCTAGAAGGAGCTGAGTATCACAGTCATTTTAAAGCTGCCTAATTGGTGCTTATTAGGCTTTATTGCTGCTCCCTGACATCCACAGGTGCTTTCAATACCTGATTGAAAACACTTCAATGGACCTCTGTTCTTCAGAGTGGTAGTCTTTAAGGGGTTGAATAATTGTGTCAATGAAGAATTCACAAAAGAAACATTTACTACTGTATTACAAAACCAATTGATGTCATTTTAGTCGCATATGCTTCTTTAAGAAGTCCTTGTAGGATTTCATTCTGAATTCAATTACAAATGTACTCTAAATTCTCTAAAATCATTTACAGCATTGGGGGGTTGAATAATTTTGAACACAACTGTATATTTGCAAATTGAATGCTAGCTTTCTGATCACCGATTAATGTGATTTCTGTTCCTGAACATCACTGCAGAGCTTATCCATATCAGGGCTGTAAGACATGACTTTGATCTTCACACAGGATTGCAAGTGGTCATCCATGAGGTGCGAGCATTTGCTTTTTATGTAGTTCATGGTAGAAAAAAGCTACTCGCATAAGTATGTGGATCCAAAGATAGACAAGACTCCAAAAGCATTCTTTTTCATGTTCATATAAGTGTCAGGAATGACATTCTGTGTTTCAAACACAAGCTGGTTCGGGCTTTGGGAGGTTTTCAATATCACTCCATTTGTGATTCTGAGCAAGAATCGCCTTCTGATGGGAAACATCTTCAAGATCAGCTGTCAGGCTTTTGAACTTAGACACCCATATGTTTTTATCAGCTATATCGGCCAGTTCAATTTCAAGATCAGGTTGACTTATGCCTGTAAATGCAGCCATGTTCAACAGGGATGGGTTGACGTATAATGTGTTTTGTTTTTTTCCTCTCTGAAATCACAGAATCTTTTCCCAAAGGCAGTTTGTTTACTGATGATTGCACTGAGTGTATATAGTCGTAATTCATCAGATTGTGCGCTTCTTTGAACAAACACTGTCAGCTTACACTCAAATCCCAAAACCTCCTCCAGCATTTGCAGGGCTGCGCTGCGCTGCCTTTTCCCTGAAGTTCTTGTATTCAGCGTCATATCTACCATGAAATGCAGCTTTTCCAACCAATCTGGCTGTTCCAATTTGGGATACTTTCCAGGAAATTTTTCACATGTTCCAGACATGCAGCAAACAGCTTCAAGACCTCTCCCCTGGACAGCCACTAGACTTTGTTATGCAGCAGGATATCTGAATATTCACTTTCAACTTCTTGTGATAATGAACCGAACTGTCATTGGTTTAACCCTTTTGCCAGTATTTTGTTCACTATCTGAGTGACAAGGTTCATCACCTCTGTGCATTCCGGGGGAAATGTTTGAGCGCACAGTGCTTCTTTTTTCCCCAGCGACTTCTGAAGTAAAGTCACACACCCCTTCTGTCCTCCTGTTATACTCTGTGATCTATCAGTAGCCACTGACAGCATGTGGGTAATGTTTATTTGCTTGGCTTTTAGCTTTACATCACAGCCTAACAGATGTCCTCGCCCGTGTTTGACCTTTCAGCGGTATCAGCTCAATAATTTCTCCCTGTGGCCCATCAGAGTTCACATATCTGCAGAACAGCGCTATCTCCTCAATATCATTTACATTTATTGATGCAACATAGGCGATTGAGTATGCTGGAGCCTAATTAATGTCCCTAATGTTGGTTGTCATCTTTATGGTTCTTCCTTGACAGTTTTTGCAGAGAGAGGCATATCTCTAATTTTCTTAACAATATCACGTTTGTTTTTGAAGACCGAGAATAGCCTCCTGAACAGACACAAAACTAGCAACACTTCGTAGACTTGATCCCCTTCTTGAAAGTCTGCTCAGCTTTCTGCAACCATTCCAAAATTGCTCTTTTTCGTTCATCTACAGCTTTGTACTCTACAGCAAATGCCATGTGTTTGTTCAGGAATTGTCTATCTACATTCAAATTTTTTTAATATTTTTTTTTGTGCAAATTTTTCACCACATATTCAAGCGTGCAATGACAAGCAGCAGCGTGTGGTGATTTGTGGCGCATATAGGATGTGACGAATATTTTGATTGATGAAACCCTTCATTTACTGAGTTCCATTTTTTTTTTCAACGCTAGAGGGACCGACAGTGATGAAAGAGTCATGGGTAGCTGACCCCATCCACTAGGCTATTTCACAGTAAACACTTCATTATCTTTTCAAGACAGGCCTAGAAAATCTAGAAATCTAGACATTCATATAACCTCTATGACACAGACATGATAGTACGATAAGTTGATCCTCGAAATGAAATTGATTATTTCTCACTGTGTCTCAAAATGATGCACACAAATCTGACTAAGATTGAAGCATTTTTTCAAGCTGATGCGGGCATTCACTCTTTTGTATGTATCGCCTCAGAATTTGCCTTTGAATGCTTCTCACTCTCTGTGGGCATGGCTGCATTGGCGCATAATGAGATGACTTTTGAACGACTGACATCTCCCGCTTTTCAAACAGATTTCATAAACAGAGAATATTTGTTTTCAATTTGACTTACATTATTTAAAATCTGATATTTCAATGTTTCTTTAGACATATGTTTCACGTTTGTTTGATAAGTATTAACTAAGTTATAACTCATTCTCTAACTTCACTGAGAAAGAGACTGCAGCTTTATTTTGAAAAAAAAAGACATTTTGTTTTTACTGTGAGTGTACACAAAAAGAAGACATTCTAAAGTTTTTAATAATGCATAACTTATTTGTATGTCCAAAATTGACAGAGTATATTCAGTCTCTTTTGTACTGGTAAGAAAAAACCTGAGGTGGTATTGCCGGTGCAACTGCTGACTGCTGAACTTCCAATAATATAACATTTCTTTCTAACTCAAATTCCATTTACACAACGATGGTAACTATTTGAGCTACATAGCCTACATGTTGCTTGAAGGCTATGCATGAACTGTCAAGACAAATCACTCCAGTGATGTGTCATACACATTGACATGGCAATTTAACAAGAAAGAGACACATGCCAGGGGCTAAAAAATTGGAGTGAACTATATGTTTCCTCTTTTCATCCATTAAAAACCACACATTCGCACATCATTGCACCTTTTGTGGTCTAGAAAGGTTGTAAAAATAGTCAACGTGAACACAGTTCAACCTTAAAGTTATGAAGTGATGAGAACACTTTTTGTGTGCAAAAATAATGATAATAATGATGATTTTATTCAAAATTCTGAACCTTTCCATTTATAGTTGATATAGTAAACTCAGTGCAGGCTTCCTTGTTTATGCCTGAACACTGACTCAGTATTGGCTGAAGCGGAACACATGCGCAGCACGATGCATGCATGTGATGCTGATGCAGGAGCCGGCCAATAATGAATCAGCTTTCGGACTGGAGGGCACTGGTCAGGGACTGGATCCTACACTGGACTCTGAATTCTTTTCACTGGAACAGACTTGGAACATAACTGACTGGAAGCATTGTGACCACTGACATTGGCAATGCTGTAATCTATCCTTGAGTGCTTGTTATGGTCTAGTCACCTGTAACAATGTAAGCAGGTAAACCGAAGAAGACAGAAGAAAAGGCTTCCAAAAACTCAAAAGGTTTAATTCTAACTCATAAAGCAGGCAAATAAGGCAGTGCAAACACATTTAACATAACAGTGGCTAGTTAAAGAATGCAGGCAAGGATGCAGCTTAAATAGGAAACAGAAATGAGAAAATTGATTAAAAACAGCTGAACTGAAAAAACTAATGACGTAAGCATGGGAACAAATGAGAGGCGGGAAACTGAACAAAGGAACGCAGGAACAGAAGACAAGCAAAAGACAAACTGAAAATGGGACACTAATTGAGTCATAGAAAATATTAATTAAATATTTATTAAACTAATGACTTGTAAACCTTGAATGTCTCACTATTCCTTGCAATTATCCTGGTGGAGCATTGCTTACACAGAAGCTGGCATCTGAACTGGAGCGACCTCACTGGCTTCAGGGACGGCCTCTGCTATTTGAGTATTCATGCTTCAACATTAACCTCATTCATTTTATCTGTGAAACCTCCAACAATGCATTTTTTGTATTATTTTAAAAAGGCGATGTTTCATTAGCATGGTTCAAACTAGGGTTGCATGTCTTCACATTGCTAAGAGAAAGGTTCACTGCCGAAGTGAGAGGTTAATGTGTTTGTCAAGATGAAACAGTTGCAGTATGGTGCATTTAAATTTGAAACAAAGTGCTTGCGGGCTGTATCAGCTGGGCACAAAGACTTTTGATATTCAAAGACTGGCATCTCCAATTATTTATGAATGGTAGAAAGTACAATGCACAATATGGCACAATAAATTCCGCCTTCAAAATTAAAGAGCCAATTTGTCTCCTTGGAATTATAAAGTTCTGTCTGTATTCTGAGCCGTTTTGAGATATTGAGTTTCAAAGTTTTTGCTTTCCATTTAGCAAAAATTATATGCTTTATATTATATTATATATAAAATTATATTATTACAGTCATGAAAATTAAAGACACCCTGTCAGAGTCATGTGTCTGTTTATGTTCATCTGTTCCCCAGTCCTGTCAGTTGTGACATGTGGTTTTTGTTTTGAGTTCATCAATCCTGTCATTTGTCACGTGTTCTCTGTTTTGATTTCCCGTTTGTTATTAGTTGTCATTGTCTTATTATAAGTTCATTGATGTCAGCTGTCTCTTGTAATTAATCTTGTCTGTCACCTGTGCCCTGCTCGTTATCCTCGTGTGTTTCTGTGTATATATTCCCACTGTGTCTGCCCAGTGTTTTGCATTTTATATCAATGCACCAGTTCAGCTTTAGAATCTGGAGGTACTTGCAGTTTTCATTCTAAATGGGGATTCCTTGTCTGCATCCTTGGTTTTGAGAAAGGGGTTCCCCAGATTCGTTGATTTGCTGAGGGTCTTTTTGGACCGGATTGATGCAGTAGGAAGCATATCACGTGCCTGTGTGCTGGCAAATGAATGGAGATTCCCTCATGGGTGAAGTTTGAAGTTGAGGCGGCAAAGGCTGTCGAGTCATTTACATTTTGTGACAAAACTTAACTTAGAACACAAGACTCTCAACGGAAAGAAAGGAAAGTGAGTGAGACGAGAGTAAGTTGGATGGCTTGAATGAAAATGCTTGTCTGCTCTTCGTCATCTGCTCTTCATCATCTGTTTCTTTGTTTCGACTTAATCTGATTCTAATTCATTCTGAGTGAACGGACCATTTAAATTGAGGTGTTTGTCCAACCTCTTTATAGAGTTCTGACCAATTTTGTGTGGTCTTAGTTCCAGAGGTGGCTTTTCTCCTCCCCTGGTGATAAATGAAATGTTCTCTATCTCTTAACTTTCAGAGACTATAGTTTAGGCATGACTTCCCTTAAAACAATATAATTCGTTTTACACAGATCTCATTCAAGCCATACTTTGAATTATGATTAGAGGGTCACAATCAATACAAACAATGCACTTTCGAGCAACCATTCAAAAGATATAACAATTACATGAATTGTGAGAGATATGAGCATAACTGGCCACATGTATAAAGTGTATACATGGTATAGAATTATGCAGTTGAGCAATGTTTGATTTCAAGCCCATTTAGAATTGTTTTGTAACAGTTTGATGCAGTTCATATATAAAAGACTCTCTGGGGTTTCCTAGACTTCGATTCAATGTCAGTCAGAGGTCAGGCAGAAGAAGGTGGCCTGTTTTATCTCTCTGTCTTGAGGATCAAACACTCTGGTGTTATCTTCTTGTGCATCATCTTTTAAACCATTTTGTCTTATTACAAATTGCTTAATTTTGACACTTCTCTCCTCAGCTTGCTAGGCCATAAAGTACTTAGCTGGGGGGGTTTCTTAGACTGGATGGAGCCTCAAGTGACAGATTCCCTGATTTTGGGTCCTGTGTGACGATATGGGTTGGGATGAGTTTTGTTTGGAGTAATATTTGAACAAGTTATTAGGAAGATTCATTTTTCTGGTTCGTCCTCAATTCCTACAGTGTTTACATCTGAATTCCGGCTCAGTATTCTGATCCTCTGCACTGTCTGCTAGCGAGGCTTACCCGTCTGATGCCGTGATCATTGATCTCCCATCGGATGCATGCAACAAAGCTTCTCATCCAGGCGCTGGTAGTCAATTTCTTGGCTTGACTACTGCCATCATGCGTAATCAAACCTCTACAAAGGATTCAGCACGTCTTGTCTTTAATGAGCCCAAAAGAGCATCTCTTCGTCTCTCTGCACTGGCTACCACTTTCTGCTTGCATCAAGTTCAAGGCATTGACGTTTGCTCACAGATCTACCACAAAATCGCTCTCCAGAACATTTTCGTTCACTGCTCCATCCCGGTGGAATAAACTCCCTGCCTTCATCAGGAATGCAGAATACCTGGCAATATCTCTTTTGTGAGCGCTAGATCTCATCATCTTAATAATAATAATAAAAAACTATCCTTTCATTTCCTCCAATCCCTCCCTATTCTAGCTTATGCTACTCTGAGCAATGTCCGAAACTTTGTATTGTGAGCACTTCCTGTGTCTATTTGCCTCTTCCTGATGACTTGCTTGTTGTATTCCTCACTTGTAGGTCTCTGGAAAAAATCGTCTGTAATAAATAAATAAATGAGAGCACTCCTGGTGGGGCGTTCCAATTCCTTTCACCCCGCCATCGGCCTTAAGGACCAACTCACCCGTCGCCGAGAGCTGCTTCTGTCGGAAGCTTAGTGGATGGAAATGATATGCAGATGAGGTTATGCATAGTAAAACTAGGCGTTGTAGGCTCCATATATGGTGATTTCTGGGAGGAGACAGGGTGGAGATGCACGTATGGACAATCTTCCGACGAATGGGATTTATAAAGGGATTTTTGCGCAGGTTCTGGTCTACGCATGGTTTTATGAATCTCATTGTTTTCTTGCGTACATCATTTTCAGATTTATGTTGTACGTTCACTTTTAGTAAAGTTTATACGCAAAGTTTTATAAATGAGGCCCCAGCTGCCTCCCCCTTATTATCAAAGCCACCCCATCCTTTAATTCTCCGCCCTTCACCAGGTTCCCGACTGAAATGAGTGTGAGGAACAACCAGGACTAGCAGGGTGTGATGAAGCCTCGTCAGCACCGCTGTTAAAATGCACCTCACCACTGTTATGCTGACCCATGGCCCTTGGGAAGTGTATTTGGAGACTTTATTTCTCCTTTTAGGACATTTTATGTTTATTTTAGTTAACAAGCACCTCTTCAAGGCTTGACGCCACCCCCCACTTCTGTGATTGGCTAACATGCTTACATATGGAAATAGCTAAGTATTACATGAGGAATTCTCTCAAAGATTTAGAACATTTTTACTATTACAGTTCTCAAGCTTTACTAATCATGAAAAGTGTTGATCGTAGAATTATATTTAGATAGTGGCTTGAAAGGTAGCAGTGGTAAGGATGTTGATATTTGAAACTCTTGATCGGGGTTGCCTCTGACATTATACCTGCAATAGCCAATGAGAGTGCGCAAGCGTCACCTACTGGATGCTGCGTGCTTCTTTAGCTGAAATTTGGCAGCCTCAGACATGCCACGAAAATGGAGTATTGAGAAAGATCATCACTCATGTTCTTTTTTTCTACTTTGTTTTTCACTGTAAAACAAAACATGCTCAAGTAGAGCCAGCTGACCATGTCGATTGTCCTCCATTTGTTTTTCTTAAGTCACGTTTGATCTTGTGGAGTTCTCATTTCACTGTTAAATCGTTCTTGCAATTAACACGTGTGTGGTCATGTATGTTATTGAATCAGTGGGTTGGGGCTACTGAACTGTACGCTCCTTAATTTAAGTACGAACGCTCCGCCTCCGCCTGGCAGCCCGGGGTGCGCTCCGAAGCCGAAGCGGACTTCGACGACCTCGGGGACCCGGTGGTGAAGCGAGTGGAGCGGTCCATCACAGAGCCAGGAGTGGTCCACAACATCTTGAAGCAGTGGGCCGCGGATCCTTTCCCCACCCATATACCCGCCCGTAAAACCTCGTCTGCCCCGTTCCAGTTCGGAAATCTGCCTGTCTCCCCGATCCCGCCTCCTCCGCTGATCCCAGTCAGTCCTCAGGATCCGTGGCCACCGCTGCCAACGACCAGCTCCTCGGCTCTGTCCCCGTCGCTCACCCCGTGCTGCTCCTCACCAACACCTCGGGCTGCCCGTTCACCAGCTAGGCTCGAGGCGGAGTCCCCGGCTTCCCTCCAGGCCTCCAGGCCCCCGTCACCTGCACCTCGACCCACAGCTCCCTCATCACCTCCTCGGTCCGTCAGCCCGGAAGCTCCGCTGGGCGCCCTCGATCCTCCAGGTCTGTCTCCGGGGGTCGACGCTCAGCCTCCGCCACGGACTTCCGGGTTGGCGGCTACACCTCCACCCATCACCCCTGCACCGTCAGCGAGCTCCTCCCTCCCTTCGACCTCCCTGTCGTCCTCAGCCACCACACCGTCACCCTGGTCATCCAGACCAGCGGTGGCTCCTCGGTCACGCGTGCCAGCGGCTCGGCGCCAAACTTCCGGGTCGGCGGCGGCGCCGAGGTCCGTCGACCGAGGAGCTCCGTCGGTTCCTCCGCCCACTGCCATAGTTCCGCTATCATCAAACGGCCCCAGCACATCATCCCACCTCACAGTTTGGACTCCTCCCTGGCCCCTCCCTCTGTCAGCCTCACCATGGCGGTGGCCACCTGCACCAGGACACTGCCGGTCTCCAGCTCCACGCCCTCCTCCAGAGCCTCCACCTCCTTCCTCTTACGGTGCGAGGACGCGCCTTTCCGAGGGGGGCGCTATGTCAGATGTATGCAGAACAGTACTAAATACATATAATATGCAATTTTTATGATCCCACTTATTTTGTTAAAATTATTAAAATGTTGCATATTCTTTAAGGGTATGAAACTTATGAACAGAAATGTAACTCAGCGTTTTCAGACTGTCAGAGTCAGAGAATCACCAATTTCTCTTTACATGAATTTCCCATCAGTTTACATTAATGTTTAAATGACATTAAAATTCAAAGTAATCTCTTTGGTAATGTAAAATACGTTTCAGATGTAGCAGTAATTTGATTACCACCCATTTAACTGTATTGAAATACATTTACTTAAATTTTGTTTTTTAAATACGCAATGATGTATTTTGTTACTCCCCAACCCTGTATATACCTCATGCAGTGAATATTTTACTGTATGTTTTTACCATATTTTACTGTTTGTTTCATGGCAGTGAATATTTTTCCGTAAAATATTTTACTGTATATTTTACAGATTATTTTACCAGCATGTCTTACTTGCTCACAGTGGCAATTCGTATATGTATTTGCAGTAGCAAGTCACATACTTGCTCTGCAGCAGCAATAACCAACAGCTTCTGCAATAACAGCAGCAGGGCATATATAATCTGCCAAGACCAAACAAATCAACATTGTCATATCCATTACCATGCCAAACATTCAGAGTGTTGTTATAACAGAACCATAATTACAGTAAAATATTCACATTAATTTTCTGTTAAAATGATAAACATTGTTTTTAATGGAAATCCACACTCAGTCATCTTCCTGACAGCTCTCCACAACAGTTTGTTTTGTGATAAGAGATTTTACTTTCAACCTTAATTAATTTTGTGGATATCATCTACGTATTTTAAATTACTTTGGTTCCCTTCTTACGTTGGCTGTATTTGTGTACAATACTACAAAATGATATTCTATCAGACCGTTTTGTCTTTCTTTTATTATAGGGGGATCAAGGTGACCAGGGACCACGGGTATGTGTTTTTTTTTCTTTTTCTTGCATGTCCTGTTCTGATGTGTGGATGAATGTGTGTTATTTCTCCCTTATGCCTTATGGACTTGCAAGCTGAATGTTTGCTGAACCGACCCTTATTGGTGTGTGTCAATAAGGCTTGGAACTATAAACATTTTTAGGAGTCATTTTGAATGTACCTGCAGCCTGCTTGCAAACTTTTGGGCACTTTCTGTCTTTAACAATACGGGCTCATATCAGTTGTGCAAGATGTCCAGACAAACATAACTGAGCCACTAAATAACATACTGCAACTTCATAATGACATGAGTTTTAGACTAAGAGCTCAATTGAAGAATGTAATTATTTCCAGCTCAGTTGATAAACAGTTTATACAATTTAACAATTAAACAATTTATCAACCTGACAGCTTGATAAATTCACACCTCTTAAAAGAATATTAAAAGGAATAATGTGCTTTGCTACAGTTGACAGATTATGAAATAAATCACTTACAAATCTCATTCAGATATCCTTGCATGTGTGCTTAGAATCAATTATTGCTCTTTAGTTGGGCAAAACGCGGCTTTATTTGTCTTTTCCAATCTCTCTTTGTCTACTTCTTTGTTAATTTTCTTGGTACCGCATGTATCATCATCTTGAACGGACTCTAAGGGGGTCTCAGCTTATAGTGAAGGCCTTTAACGGTTTTTACCCATGCACTGGAGTGAGCGGAAGTTTTTTTTTTTTTTTTTTTTTTTTTAATACAATGTAGCTTTGGCCTGCCAAAGGCACCTTAATTATTTTAATTTGATGCTGTCACATTTTATAGTTGACCACACAGGTTTCCATAGCAAGACTGTAATGAACTGGTGGTGTTGGTTGTTGTGGCAAGCACTAAGCAAAAATGAGAGAAGAAACAAGTGCAGTTTATTAACACAATCCAAAGGCGTAGTCCGTTAAACAGGCAGAAGGTCAGAGCACAGTAAAACAGTCCAAACAAACAAACAAGACCAGAGGTAAAAATAGAAACGGGTAAACCAGGATACGGGCAGATATCAAAGACCAGAATATCAGAAACAAGTAAAATGCTCAGTTAAGCTGTGAAACACAAGACAATACTTCGCAAAGTGACCTGGAAATATTATAGCCAGAGAGCCAGAGATATATAGTCAGAGAGACACAGGGATAATGGGGTAATGGGAAACAGCTTCAAATGATAAAAAGCATTGTGGGAAACTGAGTCCATAATGAGTGTAGTGTCAGTGGAAACAGTGCCCTTTGCTTGTGTGCAAGGTCACTTGCAGGTGGTGGATGTGACATAACCACCCAAGAGAAGAATGGAGCTTTAAGAAGAGCCATTAAATGAGCTTCAACCATCAGTTTCTCACTATAAAGCACCTTTGTTAACAAAAGGGTTCACAACTTAATTCTAAATTGCTGTTTCGATGGTCTGATGGTGCTGAAGTTGTAATCAATATCTTCCACATTGAATGAAGAAATAATGACTAAATTGCATTGTTAATTTGACTCTGTGGTTGAGGAAGTTGCGCATGTCTTGCTGATGGCTCTGAGCCAGGTGAGGTCTCACATGAACAGCAATTAGTAGAAACAGCAAGAGGCAGGAGGAAACATTGTGTTGCCTTTTATGTTCCACAGAGGTCACACCCCTGGAGTTTTGGCTTGACCAATAAGAAAAGTTCAATTTCCAAGTGGGAAAGTTCCTTTGTTTGGAAGCTGACATATCTGCATGATCATATTATGGTAGTTTGTAAGCCTATAAGCTCTGATTGATATAACAAGCATACAATGCATTCTGTGAGATGGTGATGTACACCAATGTGTGAGTTATTAAACAACAATTATTTTGATATGAGACACCATACAAATTGTGGTTCATTAACTTGTAGTTCTGTGATCAGGCATGCATAACTCTATACAATATTAAAAGACAGTATATGTACAGTAATAACTGAGAAAATGTCCAAGGGAAATGCATGTTCGTTCACTTGGCAGATTTGTCAATGAATTAGTGAAAATGTTGTCCATTCCTACTGTTGTCTCACTGAGAACAACCAATGTCCCAAATGTCTTTGAAGTGAATGAGTGAAGCAGAAGGGTGATGGCTCTCAGTGGGGACAGAGTCTGCGTGGCTGAGGGGTTGTGAAGTTTAAATGGAACAATGATGTGTTTGATCAGTCCAGTTGTTTCAAAATCAGATACTATTTTTTCATGCATAACATAGTTGGGAGGATACTGTCTTTTCTTGTATTTTTGACAGAAAGGTGAGATTTGAGATAGGTCTATTATTAACTAGTTCTCTAGGATCAAGTTGCATTTTTCTAATAAGAGGTTTAATAACAGCCAGTTTAAAGATTTTTGGTATGTATCCTAATGACAATAATGAATTAATACTGTTACGAAACCCTACTCATAGAATATAAACCTATCAGATCTCTAAGCTCATCAGGATCAAGTCACTTAGAAAAACCAAGGGTTCACTCAAAACGAGTCTACAGTCGTGGCCAAAAGTTTTGAGAATTCCATAAATATTAGTTTTTACAAAGTTTGCTGCTAAACTGCTTTTAAATCTTTGTTTCAGTTGTTTCTGTGATGTACTGAAATATAATTACAAGCACTTAATACGTTTCAAAGGCTTTTATTGACAATTATATGACATTTATGCAAAGAGTCAGTATGTGCAGTGTCTTTTTCAGGACCTTTGCAATTCGACTGGGCATGCTCTTAATCAACTTCTGGGCCAAATCCTGACTGATAGCAACCCATTCTTTCATAATCACTTCTTGGAGTTTGTCAGAATTAGTGGGTTTTTGTTTGTCCACCTGCCTCTTGAGGATTGACCACAAGTTCTCAATGGGATTAAGATCTGGGGAGTTTCCAGGCCATGGACCCAAAATTTCAACGTTCTGGTCCCCGAGCCACTTAGTTATCACTTTTGCCTTATGGTATGGTGCTCCATCGTACTGGAAAATGCATTGTTCTTCACCAAACTGTTGTTGGATTGTTGGAAGAAGTTGCTGTTGGAGGGTGTTTTGGTACCATTCTTTATTCATGGCTGTGTTTTTGGGCAGAATTGTGAGTGAGCCCACTCCCTTGGATGAGAAGCAACCCCACACATGAATGGTCTCAGGATGCTTTACTATTGGCATGACACAGGACTGATGGTAGCGCTCACCTTTTCTTCTCCTGACAAGCATTTTTCCAGATGCCCCAAACAATCGGAAAGGGGCTTCATCGGAGAATATGATTTTGCCCCAGTCCTCAGCAGTCCATTCACAACACTTTCTGCAGAAGATCCCTGATGTTTTTTTTGGAGATAAGTGGCTTCTTTGGTGCCCTTCTTGACACCAGGCCATCTTCCAAAAGTCTTTGCCTCACTGTGCATGCAGATGCGCTCACACCTGCCTGCTGCCATTCCTGAGCAAGCTCTGCACTGGTGGCACACCGATCCCGCAGCTGAATCCTCCCTAGGAGATGATCCTGGCACTTGCTGGACTTTCTTGGACGCCCTGAAGCCTTCTTTACAAGAATTGAACCTCTTTCCTTGAAGTTGCTGATGATTCTATAAATTGTTGATTTAGGTGCAATCTTAGTAGCCACAATATCCTTGCCTGTGAAGCCATTTTAATGCAATGCAATGATGGCTGCACACGTTTCTTTGCAGGTCACCATGGATAACAATGGAAGAACAATGATTTCAAGCATCACCCTCCTTTTAACATGTCAAGTCTGCCATTCTAACCCAATCAGCCTGACATAATGATCTCCAGCCTTGTGCTCATCAACATTCTCACCTGAGTTAACAAGACGATTACTGAAATGATCTCAGCTGGTCCTTTAATGACAGCAATGAAATGCAGTGGAAAGGTTTTTTTTGGGATTAAGTTAATTTTCATGGCAAAGAAGAACTATGCAATTATTCTGATCACTCTTCATAACATTCTGGAGTATATGCAAATTGCTATTATAAAAACTTAAGCAGCAACTTTTCCAATTTCCAATATTTATGTAATTCTCAAAACTTTTGGCCACGACTGTACTTTTAGCTGGAACCAGATAGGGGCATTCTCTGTTTTTACTGTTATTTTTATTTTGTATGCATTCCATTTTTGTTTTGTATATATGTATTTTTTCCTCCTTATGTAAAGCACTTTGAATTACCATTGTGTATGAAACGTGCTATGTAAATAAAATTGTCTTGCCTTGCAACTCAAACGTTACACAACACATTTGAGCATCTGGAAGAGGTTTGTTCTTGTGCATTATTCAAGTTTGTTTGAACATTTTTTATTTTTGCTGATAAAGGTTTATATGTGAGTAAAAGCCTAAATTAAATCTAATTCTAAAATCTAAATTCTGTCAGGTTTGGCTGTGTAGCAGGGACGAGGAAGACGAAGATAATATAATAAGTAACCTTTAATAATTCAGACAGGTAAATCCAATGGAGACAGGGGAACACAACCAGAGTCACGACGTACAATATCAGACAAAGACAGACTGAAGGGGCTGAACTAATATACACTGGGAACAGGGAGATAACGAGACTGGTGATGACAAACAGCTGTGGTGATTAGATGAGTGTCCATGGTAAAAGATTGTGGCGGGAAATACAAACAAAGGAACATGTGACTATGAAAATGACAACAAACTGAAAGTCCATGTGGTGATCAGGTGACACGAGGTGTGACATAACGCCCCCGCACCGTAAAGAGAACGAAGGGATGAAGAGACGGGCAGAAGTAGGAGGTGGTTCTGGAGGTGGACGGCCAACCAGGAGGAGGTGGAAAACAGGAGTCCAGGGTGGTGTCAATGGTGGTGAGAGCCAATGTGGAGCCTTGAGTAGAGGCAGATGGGCAGACCTAGGCCACAGCCAAGACTGCGCCCCATGATGGCGTCGTAGGAGGGAGAATCCATGGTGATGTTATAGGTGACGCCATCATGAGGACGACTGGAAGCGACGATGGATGATGGAGCCCACCGCATAGCCGGAGAGCCGATGTTGCGACGAGACCCCGAAGGCCTGGGTGATCGCGACGGAGCCACAGCAACGACCCCCCAAGGAGGAAGCAGGGATCCAGAGGGCAGAGGTGGAGCTGGAGCGACTGAGGGCGGAGGAGGAGCCTGAGGGAGGGCGGAGCTAGCCATAGCAGAAGGGGTGGAGGGCCAGAGAGCAGCGAATGGCCCGCAGGTCCGCAGCCGAGGTGACGATGACCGACCGAGGTGTAACCGACGTACCGAGGGAGACCGGCGAGACTGAACGCCCGATGGTACCTGCTGATGACAAGGGTGGAAGGAGCATAGACGAGGGAGCTAGATCGACGGGTCGAGGGGGAGTGGAGCTTTGGTCAGAGGTGGAGCCACGGGCTCCTCATGCCCAGGAGGAGGTGGTTCCCAGCAGTCCCGAGATGGAATCACGTCACTGAGAGGAGGCTGAATGGAAGTAGCAGGGCAGATGGGAGGCAGCGATGACTGGGTGACAGGCGTGGCTGGGGACTGGAGAGTACTTTTAAGCTCCAAAAACATAGAAACAGTTCCAACAGTATGATTGAGGAGAGGAAGTGAGAGAGGGAGGAGGGGCGGGGCCAAAGACTTTTGCTATGTAACAGACAGGTTTAGATGGCAACATAGCTAATAGGAGTTCCTCCTCTCCGAGAAAATTTTTTTCATAGTTAGCCCCACACTCACTCTCTGTGGCGGATGGGTTGGTGTGGCTCTCTTCCTTACCCTCGTCTTCCACTAGGACTCCCTCGGTGATGATCGGTACAGCCGGCTCACACACCTGGTCAGTTCCGCGTTGTTCAGTGTTGTTCGGTGATGTGCAGCTCGGTCGCTCTAGATTGCGCTGGTTCTGACATCTCTGCAGCGTCCTCCTCACGGTATGTGGTGGGCTCATGCTGCCGATCTTCGCAGTCAGGCTGGTGTGGGCTGGGCACTGGGTAAATGGTGGGGCTGGTGTCATCCACTGTGAGCGGCGATCGACACGACACCAGCACCCACTCGACGTAATCCTTGAAGCTCCCTCGAGGCCCTTCCCCAGACAACTGCTCCTTCGTGGCGGTATTAAGGCCGACAAAGAGGAAGACACTGAGACAGTTGTCCGGGAAAGTTGTGGCTGGCACCAGGTCGAGGAAATCCTCCAAATGTGCCTCGAGGGAGCGGTCTTTCTGTTCAAGCCACATCAGTCTCATTCCAATGAGTGGGTCCATGGTGCAGAGGGAAAAACAAAAGACATGTGGCACGAAAAAGACAAACAAAAAACACTAATAATCATGCCGCTAAACTTTAGGTCTGGTATTCTGTCAGGTTTGGCTGTGTAGCACGGACGAGGAAGACGAAGATAATATAATAAGTAATCTTTAATAATTCAGACAGGTAAATCCAATGGAGACAGGGGAACACAACCAGAGTCACGACGTACAATACCAGACAAAGACAGACTGAAGGGACTGAACTAATATACACTGGCAACAGGGAGATAATGAGACTGGTGATGACAAACAGCTGTGGTGATTAGTGGAGTGTCCATGGTAACAGATTGTGGCGGGAAATACAAACAAAGGAACATATGACTATGAAAATGATAACAAACTGAAAGTCCATGTGGTGTGACAAATTCAGCCCGTAAGTCGGAAAGCTACGCAGAGGACTTTACCTTTTCCCCAATGTATCGAGCTGTAAACATAAAAGCCCAAACATTATTATTAGTTATATTTAACTTTTACCTATGCATTAATGTATATCTTAATAGGTAAGTTTATATATTTTGCATGTACACAAACAGCACTTACTGAATATACACACTTTTGTTAAAATAAATGGATTTGCTCAATTTTGTACATTTTTTCCATATTTATATAGAAAATACATCCTTTGTGGCAACAAACCAGATGGCAAAATCGGTTTGATTAGTCTGACACACTGTGGACATTCACAACTTGGGGTGAACAATGGGCAAAATGATGATAGGATTGGTCTGCTCAATGACATAATGTCATCATCCTTCCCTTCCACAAATGGTACCTGGCAATTGTCTTTGCAGGCTTATCTCATAGCTCAAATAGTTCCTTTTTTGTGGAACTTCTCTTGGGATGTGGAGAGTCTGCCCTCATGTCTGCCTACTGATCACTACACATGCAATTTAAATGACTTCCCTTAACATAGTGTGATGGAATATTGCCTAGACATTGTATTTCATTGTATCTTTTAATCTATATAGTGTTTATTTTAAGAATATGAGTAGGTTTATGATGTTATGGCTCAGTGGCACTGTTACCTCACAGCAAAAAGGCCCCTGGTTCGAGTCCTGACTGAGGCAGGAGGCCTTTCTGTGTGGGTTTCCAAATCCAAAATCCCACAATCCAAAATGCAGCATGCAACAGAGGTGAATTTGAGACACTAAATTGTCAGTAGGTGTGAATGAGAGTGTGACTGGCCTTCCATCCAGGTAGTCCCCCATCTTTGGCCCAAGAAGCTGGGATAGGCTCCAGGATCCCTGCAGACCCTGCAGAGGATGTGCAGTTTGATGGATGGATGGATGGAAGGGTGGATAGATGGATGGATGGCATCAAATAGCGAATCCTGCACCACAACAAACTCTATTCAAGTTCAAATGTAAGGATATTGGCACACAAGAAGCACAAATCTAAAGTAAATGAGTAAGCAACACCTCTGATCTGTGTTTAGCTAAGTGCACTGCTGAGATCAATCAAAATTATTTTCACATCATAACAGAGCAGTGTGTGAAAGTTTCATTGTCAATTAGAAAACCCCTTTAAACAAAACAAATGTTAAAAAAAAGAGGTAAGTGCATGCCTTCTATGGAGTGTGTGGTTTTATTGTCATACTGTATTGTTGTGTTTGTATTGTGCCATTTTTATACTGTTTGTCCCCAGGGACTACCAGGTCTACCCACCCTGGCTGCATTACACAGCAATCAAATCCTGACTGTGAAGGTTTGTTGGGTTGGCCAAAATGCCCAGGCAGACTCTATGGATGATACATACACTGAGATATATAAACAGCACATTTATCCCCTGTGCCTATGCAGTGACAGACTTGGCCCTAACACAATTGCATCTGATAAATCCATTCCAAACAATCAAAAAAAACCTCCGCTCATCATGACCCTCTCTCCCAGTTCCAGGGTTGTCATTGTTATGCAGTGTGGTGACAGGAATTTATGCATTCACAGCAGAGCAATTGTTTCTTTCCTTTAATAAACCAGTGATAAATGATTAATTACAAACAATGTTCATATTTATAACCACCAAATAGCCTGTCCACTTTGTGCTTCGATTCTATGAATGAATAACGTAAAAGAGACACATTAAGTCCTAAACTAAAGTGGTAAGTTTCGGAGTTGGTATCTTTGTTTCAATGCAAATCTACCCCTAGCCGATATTTAAATCTATAGTGACAGAATTATTTGTGTCCTCTTAATCGCAGGTGCCCCCTTGAGATGGCTCGACCATGTAAACATCTCATTTAGAGTCCACGGAAAGAGACAAATAAATCTGCATTATGGGTTTCAGTGTGTGCAGTTCCTGGAGTCTGCCTTGGCTTCAAAGAAAACTGTGATGACAGTGCTTTCAGTGAGTAGAAGCTGACATGTTTCTTTGGATTGGCTCTGTCAAGATTAGGTCTCCTAGCACTCATTAGGTGGTAATTACAAGCTTTGCTGCCAAACACAGTTGAGACTTCCATTGCTGTCACCATGGAAAATGTCAACTTTTACTAATGCATGAAGGCACTAGATTGGGTCCTCTGACTCGATTACTTTAATCTAATTAATCTATTATTTTTTTCCTTTCCTCTTCCTTTATCTGGGACCTCATGAAACTCTCCTCTCCAACTTCTCTTACCTTTGATCTCGACCTCTTTTGACCTCACACACCTGCTCAGATGGTCTTCCCTAAGATAAATCATGGCTTTCTTTCTGCTGATCAACAACTCATTAAACGTCGACTTATTAAGGTAGTGCTTGTCCTCATTCTGTTCTCTCTCACGCAGCTCTGTCAGAATAAGCTTCTCATCTTTAACCCATCTTTTGCGCTACGTTCTTCTGCTTTTATCTCAGTCCCCAACTGGACTGGTGACAAAATTTTGAAATGAATTACATTAGTGTTTGCTAGTGAAAAAAGTCTAAATGTCTTATTTTATGTAATTAAAAGCACTAAATGATTGTTACATTGTTACATTGTATATATATATGAAATGCTATATATATATATATATATATATATATATATATATATATATAAAGAAATATATATATATATTATTTTGCAGTATTATACAGTATTATATATAATATACATAGTACAGATTACATAGTACAGGTGCTGGTCATATAATTAGAATATCATCAAAAAGTTGATTTATTTCACAAATTTTTTTCAAAAAGTGAAACTTGTATATTATATTCATTCATTACACACAGACTGATATATTTCAAATGTTTATTTATTTTAATTTTGATTATAACTGACAACTAAGGAAAATCCCAAATTCAGTATCTCAGAAAATTAGAAAAATTAGGCTCAATATTGAAGACACCTGGTGCCACACTCTAATCAGCTAATTAACTCAAAACACCTGCAGAGGCCTTTAAATGGTCTCTAGGCTGCACAATCATGGGGAAGACTGCTGACTTGACAGTTGTCCAAAAGACGACCATTGACACCTTGCACAAGACACAAAAGGTCATTGCAAAAGAGGCTGGCTGTTCATAGAGCTCTGTGTCCAAGCACATTAATAGAGAGGCGAAGGGAAGGAAAAGATGTGGTAGAAAAAAAGTGTACAACCAATAGGGATAACCGCACCCTGGAGAGGATTGTGAAAGAAAACCCTTTCACATATGGGGGGGGGAGGGATTCACAAAGAGTGGACTGCAGCTGGAGTCAGTGCTTCAAGAACCACTACCCACAGACGTATGCAAGACATGGGTTTCAGCTGTTGCATTCCTTGTGTCAAGCCACTCTTGAACAATAGACAGCGTCAGAAGCGTCTCCCCTGGGCTAAAGATGGAAAGGACTGGACTGCTGCTGAGTGGTCCAAAGTTATGTTCTCTGATGAAAGTAAATTTTGCATTTCCTTTGGAAATCAGGTTCCCAGAGTCTGGAGGAAGAGAGGAGAGGCACACAATCCGTGTTTCTTGATGTCCAGTGTAAAATTTCCACAGTCAGTGATGGTTTGGGGTGCCATGTCATCTGCTGGTGTTGGTTCACTGTGTTTTCTGAGGTCCAAGGTCAACGCAGCCGTATACCAGGAAGTTTTAGAGCGCTTCCTGCTGTTGACCAACTTTATGGAGTTGCAGATTTCATTTTCCAACAGGACTTGCCACCTGCACACAGTGCCAAAGCAACCAGTACCTGGTTTAAGGACCATGGTATCCCTGTTCTTAATTGGCCAGCAAACTTGTCTGACCTTAACCCCATAGAAAATCTATGGGGTATTGTGAAGAGGAAGATGCAATATGCCAGACCCAACAATGCAGAAGTGCTAATGGCCACTATCAGAGCAACCTGGGCTCTCATAACACCTGAGCAGTGCCACAGACTGATCGACTCCGTGCCACGCCGCATTGCTGAAGTAATTCAGGCAAAAGGAGCCCCAACTAAGTATTAAGTGCTGTACATGCTCATACTTTTCCTGTTCATAGTTTTCAGTTGGGCAAGATTTCTAAAAATCCTTTGTTTGTGTTGGTCTTAAGTAATATTCTAATTTTCTAAGATATTGAATTTGGGATTTTCCTTAGTTGTCAGTTATAATCATCAAAATTATATATATATATTATATATATATATATATATATATATATATATATATATATATATATATATATAAATAAAAGTGAAATAAATCAACTTTTTGATGATATTCTCATTATATGACCAGCACCTGTATTATAGCTGAAAAACAAGTTTATTTTATGTATTTGTCCTATTTTGTAATTTGCTTCTTTGTTCTTATTTTTAATAAAATAAAATATAAAGAAAAATAAAATAAAATAAAACCAACAAATAGCAAAATATAAATCATCGTCATGAAATAAAATTTTGATCAAATCGCCCAGAGAGGTTCCTCCAGGTTATCATTGACCTTTCAATCCGTTTCTCCCTTTCACTGTATACAAACAACTTTAATACAAGCTTTATTCATTGACTTATACTAATTGATGTATGTACATCATTACTTTCACAGGGTGACCAGGGTCAAGCAGGGCCCCCAGGACCTCCTGGGCCTCCAGGCCCCCCAGGCCCCAGGGGACCCCCTGGGGACACAGGCAAAGATGGTCCTCGGGGAATTCAAGGGCTCCCAGTAAGTCTCTCTAAATTATTATATGTAAATAAAGCCTTTTTCATATGTGAAATGAATATGCTTCATATCCAGTGACAATAGAGTTTCAATATATGTAGGCCTACATATATTTTGACTGAGAGTTTAAAAAGACACGAACATAAAAACCCCATCAGGGCCTTCAATTTTTTTGTTTGAACCAAGGCAAGAGTGTAAAAATACTGGGCCTCATTTATGAAACGAATGAACAAAATGGACTTAGGCGGTGGCTGTGATCAAATCTCATGTCAGGTCTCAGCTCGTGTATGCATTTGGTGAAGAATTATTTTCTTGACCGAAAATCGAAGCTTATCAGTTGATCATTAACTGTTAAGATTAGAATGTTATATTTAAATTACAACCAATTCCAGAAAAGTTCACAATCTGTGATTTGTTAATTCTTTTGAATCTTTTTTTTTTTTGACTGACAAATGTACTGACAATTTTTTTATTTTGATGGCTAAAACACACTGTTGTTTATAATGATTGACACAAAAGCATAATTAGTTTTATTTTATAGTTAAATATATAATTCATAGCTACTTATTTTTCATTATTGTTCTGTTCTGATATCTGATACTGTTAAAATTAAAGGATTTGTTGTGGAGTGAGGGTAAAATTGCTTAGGCTATTTTTATAATGTCTGTAAACATTTTTTTTTTATTTACCAGTATTAAAAATACATATAAATTAATATTATTCTTTGTAATTACAAGGCTAACTGATGTTTTTGAAGTAAGATCAATTTCTCTTTCATGAGATTACTTCCTCTTCTTGGCCTGTTTACATTTAGTCATAAACTCTAGGGGCGAGACCTCTAAACTGTGATATTCAAATGATGATTTAGCCGCCACATTTATCAGTATACGAACATTTGTACAATAGTATTTGGCAGCATACGAATGTTCGATGAATCACACGTTAAACGTCGAAAGATGATTTCAGAACTCAGATCTGCGCTCGTTTCTACATTATATTGATAAATGAGGCCCACTAAGTACAGTTCCCTTTAAAGGAATCTTTGATCCTGCATCATTGCGTTTACGCTATGGGAATTTCTTCAGCATGCCGTGTCTGAATTATGTGTACACTTAAATCATGGGGTTCTCAGGTGGAGCTGAAGGTGGAGGATCCTTAGGATTCATATCAGGTGCAGCTGGCATTCTAAATCTTACAAGCTGCTAAATTAAACATTGAATAGCCCGAACAAAAGAGGGAAGTGCATCAAATTAAACTGGATGAGTACTTCCTTATGAATGCTCGGGCCTAGACACTAGTCTTTCAAGACCTCCATAATGAAGGTCATGGAAATCTCTGTATTCTGTCTGTCTTCACAACCCCGTAATGCCAGATTATGCGGCTATCACAGGGTTGAGTGAGCAGGGGTAGTCAAAGCCACAAGTTGTGGGGACACTCTGGGCCTATCTCTGTTCATTAAAAGAGCCGGTCTTGCCTTCAAGGCCATGTTGTATTGCATATTCTTTGGTTGACAAGGTCTATGAAGCAGCGGGTCAGTCTGGTGGTCCGCTGCACACCATGGTGATATCACAAGTCTACTGGGCGATTTTTGCTGGATTTCCCTGTCTTGCTGTCGCTGGCTTATTTGACTACATGATCAATACCGACGTCGATAGATTTCAGGCAGCGAAGAAGTGTTCTACCTAACAAGAACTGAGGGCCTAGGGGGCACACAATCCCAGCGTTTTGGTGCAAGAGCAGATCTCAGCACTGTAATTGCTTCCAGGGCATCGAGACAAAAATACAACACTGATTTCTGATTTACAGACACTTTCAGAGAGTTTGGCAGCATGGAAATTTCTTCTGAATGTTTCTCCTTGGGTTCTGCGAACTACAGAATACAGATGAGGACTTGTCCTCCTTGTTTTAATGATTTGCTCTCCGCTACAGTGAAAAATGGCAGAGGTACGGCTGAACGTAAGTGGATCTGTTGCCTCCGAGGAGTCTCAATCCTCCAAGTCCTTTGGGGCTGGACGCCATGGTGCAGACATGGTTGAAGCTGCGTCTAAACATCTTTCTCATGATAAATCTGTGCCTGGGAGCCCCATTCTGGATGGCTCGAGAATGGACTTTCCTGGAAGGCTCTCCTTGGGAGATTCCGACCCTCTGTCCCAGGTTCTGTCTTTCACCCCCATGCAGATATTTGGAAACAGTGGGTCTGGCCCCTGACGAGTACAAGCTCATAGAGCTCATTTTGGTCTCTTGAATGAAATTGTTAATAGCATTCTTAATGAAAGGGCTCCCTCTACTGTAGCAAATTAGCTCAAAAGAAATTTGAACATTTAACAGTAACTTTTTATAATTAATTATAAATATTTGGATCAGTTAATAGAATTAACATAGTAAAATTACTTTTACATGAAACACAGACAACTTCATTAACTTTATTAACTAGACGAAACACTTAAACTTAAGAGCTGATGCAGAATACAGGAAAGCAAGAAGTTATTGCATTGTTTTAAAGTCAACAGATCAATAGTCTTGAGTTTTCTCATCAGTTTAGTTCTAACATGGCCTTTTTTTAAAAGGGGTAAGATGCATCAAATATTGAGACAAAGTGTGATACTTGCATGTCTTGCCCATTTGAATTAAACTGTCCTGATGCAATTTGTGGAGGCTCTGTTGATCTTTGTTGATGTTGTCTTGATGAGAAAGAACCAGATAATTGGATTCAGATGATCTTTGGTGAATAGAAAGACAAGGTCGCAGCCTGGCACAAACTTGGGGGTCTTTAGAAGTCTTCTAGCTCAGCATCATCTTCACAACAGCATTTTCTCAGTAAAAGAACTGGTGTAATCTTGTGATCAGCGATTTTTAAAGTGTGAAGATGTCACACCCTCTGGAGGTGACTGAGCCAATCAGGAGTTGTTCCTTCGGAGGGAACTTTTTTACGAGTCTTTGTTCTCTAGCAAGATATTAGCATAAGACATTGGATTGGATGTAAGAGAGAAGAACTTTCTAGATACTTATAATATTAAGGTGTCAAAGTTAGCAAAATTGAAAGTAAATTGACAGATTGGGAGCGAAGTGTCCATAGAGAACCAACATGCTACCCATGTGAATTTAGTTAGCCACAGTATGCAACTCTGAAATATTAATTCAAGTATTGATATAAGTTCAAAAGAGATAATTAATACACACGTCAAACCCTGGGAAAATTGGATACATGTTTATACATTTCTCAAGTGGTTTTGATGCAGGGTCAAAGTTCTCTCAAAAGGGAGCATCTCAGTTCCCTGCTTCTTCAGACAAATGAATCTGGTGACGCCATGTTCAAGGGGCCATTTTATAGACATAGTCAAGTACTATGCAGCATCACCTGACTTCGTCCGTGACCAATGGTATTGGCACATGTACACACACGATTCAAACAACAGCACACGCTGAAGTTGTTCCCATAGCGTCAATGCAATGACGCAGCATCACGTTCCCATCTCAGGAAACCAGGTTGATGAATGACGCTGTGGGAACGCTCTGCGTGATTGTGTCGTGAAGCACTTGTGAAATCAGTCCAATGGCGTATGGAAGGTGGGTGATGTCATGACCAGGAAGCTATAAAGCGCACCCAGACCAAGCAATGTCAGCTTCTGTGCCTTCAGCAAGTGCTCTGTGTAAAATTGTCTCTATCTATTTATTGTTGTCTGTCCAAGAACAAGCATATTTTTATCTTGACAGAATTATAATGGCAAGCAAACAGCGACTGAGTCGTGTGTTCCTCTCTGCACTCGATACACTACGAGTGGGGATACATGTGATTGATGTGTCGTTTGTTTGGAGTGGAGCATGCACATTAGCTCTCAATGGGGCTGACTGTGTTCATTCATAAAAATGCCCCAAAGTGTAAAGAAAAGCATGCACTATCTATCGGGTGTTTGGTAGCTCTGCTTCTATTGGCTTTTTTCTTGAGGGATTACAAGTCCGATGCAAGGCTCGGATCTCGCATTTGCCGAGGCAGGATAAACCATAAAGACACTTTAAAGACTTCCATCTTTGTGCTTTATGCAAATGAGTTCCACAAGGGAAAGAAGGGTGGGCCACACTGTGTGTGTCCCCTCTGATGCCAGTAACCAATCATAGCACTGGAATGGAGAAGCGCCAAATTGTGATCTCCTCCTCATTGGAAAGGGATAAAAGTACCCTTTCAACAGACACACCTTGTTCTGAGTCTCCCGTCCAGCGAGACAAAACAGATACAACACCGTTCTGGGTTTCAACTCTGCAAGGAGTGAGACATAACAGATATAGAAGTTCTGAGTCTCTAGCCTGCGAAGGTGAGACAAAAACAGATACACCGTTCTGAGTCTCCGGTTCATCCAGTGAGGCAGCCTCCAGCCTGTGAGGAAAGAGACATAAGCAAACACCACGTTCCGAGTTTTCATCCAGCGAGTCCGTAACGACTCCAGAGAGACAAAACCGGATTGATCAAGTTCTGAGTGTCTGGCCCAGAGAGGCAGAAGACACACAGAGACACTTGCAACAAGGTTAAGCTCAGGAGAGCAAACCTTTACATCAAGGTACCTTCGTCTGCGTGTTCCGGATTGTTAAGGACCTTCTGCATCTACACCAGGGCCTCATCTGCGTGTTCCAGATGTCAGGACCTTACGGTGCTCCAGGAGATCAGCATCCCACAGAGCTTCGTGTTCAAGGCTGTTGAAACAGATTCCGGCTCCTCTCCCCACTGCATTGCCACATCCAATTTAATCACTTGTATTTTATGTATCATATGCACCTTATTCCTTTATCATTCATGGTGTTCATTTAGTAGTTGTGTTAGTTATTCTTGTCTCTCGTTTGTTAATAAAATTTATTTTATTACACGTGTGTCTTTCTTGTGCTGATAATACTGAAAAGGCTCTACAAGTTAGGAATCTCAACAGTCTTTCAAATAAATAAGCTGACCACTTTACATTAATTCCAAATTACTGAACAGCTTCCTGTTGGGAGTGTTTTCATATTGCCAAGGTAACAGACCTTGACTGTTGTCCTACACTAGTGTAGGGGGAAGTGGTCACCTGATGTACTCATAACCACACCTTAAGTGACGGGTGATATCAAAAATCACAACGTCGCCAGTGACGTGAGTACCAATCTCTATTTTACCCCTTGCATGGGCGAAAGTAAAATCACTACAAAACGTTTATACTTATCTGGTTGATCTTTGGCTGCCCTTAAGTTTTGAAGAGTTAAATGGTAATTAATTTCAGAAGTTAGATGTCTGTATTAATATACTGTATTCAGCATCCAGACCGTTTTTACTTGTCTGATTCATATTTTTCTGTTTAATTTTGAGGAATTTGAGGTGATTTCGGGGGGTGAATTCCCATGGGGAAATGGATAACATCTCATCTTACGGTGACCATTTTCCTTCAGCGTTATTTGCTGAAATCTCCTCTGGGTAAGACGGATCTGAGGGCCGTCGTTACCGCAAAGAAGGCTTCAGCTAAGAGGCTCTGCCATCAATGGTGTCAGACCTCAGAGGGTATCCTCTCTGAGGGGAAATGGATTACATCTTATTTATGATGCCCATCTCCCTTCAGTGCCCTCAGGGGGTAATTCTGCCAACCCCGCCATCTCAGTGCTTCGGGGCGTAGAGGTCCCCAGCGAGTTCTAGTTTGGTTGTTCCCTGCCGGTTTTCCTCTTTAGGCCACCGAATTGGCTACTCTAGTTATGTCAGAGACCAGTCCCAAGGATCTGGTTCTCTTAGTATGAAGTCTTTTTTGGGTATGATGGATTTGAGGGTTGTCATCTCAAATAAGGCTGTGTGAGGGCAGTCCCCTCTGGCTGGAATTGGTCAACACCGTGCCCTTTTCCTTTTGGAAATGGCCCTCAGGGGGCCGTTCTGCCAAACCCACCACCTCGTGTACTTTGGGACGCAGTGGTCTCCGGCAAGCCCATATCTCAGTGTTCACCCAGAAATGTAGCGGCATTTGGGATGAGGGTTTCAGAGGAGTCAGTTCAGTTGTTCTCTGCCGGTCTTTCACTTCAGGGCACTGAATTGGCTAAATAAGTTGTGCCGAGACCAATATTGAGAGACTGGTACTCTTGGGTACAAAAGTCTTCTGGGAAAAGATAGACCTGAGGGCCGTGATTGCCTCTAAGAAGGCTGCATGAGGGCAAGACCCCTACGGGGAAGTGGTCAACACCTCATCATACAGTGCCCATTTTTCCCTCAGTGTCCTCAGGGGGCCATTCTGCCAACCCTTCCACCTCGTGTGCTTCATGGGGCAGTGGTCTCCAGCAAATGTTTATCTCAGTGTCTGCACGGAAACGTAGCGGTACTGGAATGCTTGCTCCCTCTCAGGAGGGTCCCAGAGGTATCATCTCGGTTGCTTCCTGTCGGTTCGCCGTTACAGGACACCGAACTGATTGTTTCAGGCCAGCCTCGAGAGTTGGCTGCCTCGAGAATTTCTGGAAGTGTGGAAACTACTGCCAAATATTTCTTTTTGGGTCCTGTGTACAATCGAAAGTGGGTATTCCATACAGTTCGGGTCGCACCCATCCAGATTTATGGGGGTCCCGCCTACAGTGGTGGGCCCCGAGCAAGCTCTGGTAAACTTTGTTGGGGAAGGAAGCCATAGAACATGTACTTCCTCCTGAATCCTGGTTTTTCAGCTGGTATTTTATCGTACCAAAGAAGGATGGGGGGTTGTGTCCCATTTTGGATCAAAGTCTTCTAGCTAGGCCAGTCACTCACTGTGAAGCAGTTTCAAAGGCTGTTGGGTCTGATGGCAGCAGTGTCCAACGTGATACCTTTTGGTGTGTTTTACATGAGACCCCTGCTGTGGTGGCTCAGGACGAGGGTGTTTTGGTTAAGGGAAAAAGCCCTGGTTCCTATTCCAAGGTTCCATGTTGGGAGCTCCTTGCTGTTGCAAGATGGTAACGACGAAAGCTTCCGTCACTGATTGGGGAGCAATTCTGAAGGGTCGTTCGATTCAGGGACTTCTGGAACCACCATGTGCTTGTCAGTTCAGACAACGCATTGGTGGTTTCCTACATAAATCATCGGGGGAGAGGGGGGGTTTGTGTTCATGTCCACTCTGCAAACTGGCGCACCAAATCCCCTGTGGTCCCAGGGAAAGCTGCTTTCGCTCAGGGCAGCTTATATCCCTGGGGTCCAGAATTTGTGATTGCCGATTCTATTACACGGAACGTAAAAATAGAGACACTAGCCACCATAGTCACATGTTTGCTGGGAGCCTGATATCAAAGCAAATTTAAAAGTGCTGGTTAATGCTAATCGTAAATACTCTAAGATTATTATTCACATCGGCACTAATGATGTTCGTCTTGGCCAGTCGGAGATCACCAAAATTAACATTAAAGAGGTGTGTGAACTCGCACGTACAATGTCAGACACTGTAATGTGTTCTGGACCCCTTCCTGCTTGTGGGAGTGATGGGATAATTAGCAGACTATCATCACTCAATGGCTGGCTGTCTAAGTGGTGTCCACAGAATAATATAGGTTTCATAGACAATTGGAAAAGTTTTGGGGGCAGACCTGACCTGTTGAAAAGAGGTGGGGTGGTGCCGCTCTTCTCTCTAGTAATATGGCACATAGTCTTAGAGCTTAACCTTTACTAACTGGGGCCCAGGTCAGGAAGCAGACAGACTGGCTAAACCGACCGTCTGCTAGCTGTCTCGTGACACAGAAGTCAGATAAATCCCAACACATAGAGACTCTTTCACCTTGATATCATCACATAGAGACTGTGTCTGTCCCCCGAATTAATAAATGCTAAAACCTTCCAAACCCATTTAAGGGTAAAACAACAAGTAAAAAACAGAGATAATAAAGATAAACAAATGATAAAGCTTGTGTTGCTGAATATTCGATTCCTTTCTTCGAAAGCACTTATTGTAAATGATATTATTACAGAAAATAATCTAGAAATGCTGTGTTTGACAGAAACTTGGCTAAAACCAGACGATTACATTACTTTAAATGAGTCTAGCCCTCAAGGTTACTATTATTGACACAAACCTCGACGGAAAGGAAAAGGGGGAGGTGTTGCTGTAATCTATAGTAATATCTTAAGTATTACTGAAAAGTCTTTCAAATATAAAAGTGATGGTGCTTTATGCAACGTTATATAATGTAAGGGACAAATCCCATTTGACATTTGTGCTGGATACTGTATACACGCCACCAGGGCACCATACAGACTTTATCAAAGAATTTGCCGATATTCTATCGGAGTTAGTACTGGCTATGGATAAAGTCCTTATTATTGGTGATTTTAATATCCATGTAGATAATGAAAAAGATGCATTGCGATTGGCATCAACAGATATTTTAAACTCTATCGGAGTTAGACAACACGGGTCAAGACCCACTCATTGTCGTAATCATACTTTAGATCTCATATTGTCACATAGAATCGATATTGATGCCATTGAAATGCGTGCTACATTTAACCAAGGCTGAAAAACCTCTCTGCCACAAATATGGAAGCACCATCACTTCTACCACTAAAGATTGCTTTATGAATAACCTTCCTGATCACTTTCATCGTCTTAGCAAACCAAACAGCTTAGAAGAACTTGATTTTGCAACAGAAACTATTGACGATCTCTTTTCCACCACTCTAGACTCTGTTGCTCCTTTGCGCTTTAAAAAGATTAAAGATATTAGTCCAACGCCATGGTATAACAAGAACACTCGGAAATGGAGCGCAGCTGGAAGAAATCAAAACTAGAAGTTTTTTATATTTCATGGAGAGAGAATGATTGAGTACAGAAAGGCCTTAAAAACTGCTAGATCTGCTTAATTTTCAAATCTTTTAGAAGAAAATAAACACAACCCTAAGTTTTTATTTGATACAGTGGCCAAATTAACGAGATTCAGCTTCATGACTTTATGAACTTCTTTATTTGCAAGATTGACATTATTAGAGAGAAAATTATAGCCATTCAACTGTCTACTACAGTATCACATCAGACAGTGCATTGTAGTATTCCTGAGGAAAAATTCCATTCATTCGCTACAATAGGAGAGGAAGAATTTTCTGAACTTGTTATATTATTGAAAACAACAACATGTATGTTAGGCCCTATACTGACTAAGCTATTGAAAGAGATGCTTCCATAGATCATTGATCCTCTTCTTCAGATGATTAAGGTTACATACCGAAAACTTTTAAGCTGGCTATTATTAAACCTCTTTTTAAAAAACGCAACTTGATCCTATAGAATTAATCAATTACAGGCCGATCTCCAATCTACCTTTTCTGTCAAAAATACTAAAAAAGGCAATATCATCGCACTGTGTTCCTGCTTGAAAAGAAATGGTATATGTGAGGATTTCCAGTCAGGATTTAGACCGTAGTACCATAGTACTGAGACTGCTCTCATTAGAGTTACAATTGATTTGCTCTTATCATCAGATCATGGTTTTATCTCTCTTTTAGTGTTACTAGACCTCAGTACTGCTTTTTTGACAGTAATACTCTATTGTCTATCTACGACCACAATATTCTATTGAATAGACTCGAAAATTTCGTCATTAGTGGAATTGCATTGGCATGGTTCAAATTAAATTTGTCAGGTTTTACCTAGATTTGGGCTTCACCCCTGGGTCCAAGTTGTTTGTCTTTGGTGTACTCGCCTGATTTCACACAAGACAGGCACTGGTCAGTAAGGCTGCGTGGGTATAAACATTCCCACAACATCATTCTCGACGAAGCGCGAGTTCCCTTGAAAGTGAACGTCTCGGTTACGACTGTAACCTTAGTTCCCTGTAGATGGAACGAGGCGCTGCATCGCCACCATACTTCTGGCATGCCTGTGATTGACTTGCTTCAGCATATCAGTAGCTGACATTGTTTGGTCTGGGTGCACTTTATAGCTTCCTGGTCATTACGTCACCCACCTTGCGTCATGCCATTGGACTGATTTCACAAGTTCTTCATGACACAATCACGCAGTGCGTTCCCACAGCTTCATTCTCAACGCAGTGTCTTGTTCCCTCTTCAGGGACTAAGGTTACAGTCGTAACCGAAACGTTAAGTATGTATGTAAATCTGAGAAGTTGGCCTTTTTCAATCCAGTCAAGATAAACTTTCTGATTCCTATTACTAAGAATGAAACAAAAACATTTCAATGTTTACGATTAACAGTTAGGACTAAATATATGTTATGTCTCTCACAGGGAGACCCTGGAAATCCAGGGGAGGTTGGTCAAATGGTAAGTGTCATATTGTATTTACAGCTGCTAACATTACAGCCTCTTCAATAAAGTTAGAGATTAGATCTAGCTAAATATAACTAGATGTCATAAAATCAAGTAATTTGCTCTGTTATAGTTCATTTTTGTGTCATTCAGAATCAAAAAAGGCCCATGTGGCTAATGGCTTTTTACAAGAGGTAATGTCATCATGATGTCAAATTTTAAAAGATAATATTGTATTACTAAATTTACTAAAAATATGAACCAGAACTCAAAACCTATGAACAAGGAAAAAAGCTACAGGACTGCTTATTGTGGGATGTCAAAAGCTTTTGGATTCTGGCTCCTGTTGGTATTAGGGAAATCCAGTGGACATTTATCCAGAGATGTACAGTAGGTACTCAGCCAAAATGGTCATTACCACTGTGTGGGATATTCTGTGCGCAGTTGTCTGGTTGGGACACCATTGGCCTAATTCTTCAGTCAGAAAGAACTGCAGCTACTCCAGTGTAAAGGAACTTGGATCAATATAACTCAAAGGTTTTTGAATTACAGTCAATAAGAACCTAATTAATATGTAAATTATTCAGAATTAATATTTAACACTTTATCAACTATTCGTCCACCGATAAATTGAGGTTAGGGTATTTTATCAATTCTGGACCGAATAGTATCCCATGGTCAACGGTAATAATATGCAGTTCTGATCACTAATTATGAGCATGGTAACACGATTGACAGTTTAAGGCAGTAACTTGTAAGCATATGGCACAAGACACCTGTATATGTGAAAAATCAAACAAGACTTTATTGAACTACTCTAATACACACATACTAATCTAACAAACACACACACATGCATTCACTCATACAGTGACAGAGAAATTGTGATTTTGTTAACGGAGGATGAATGGAGTCCCAAATGTCTTGCATTCAAAACTATTTATTTGCTGGCAACCTGAGAGAATTAATACTAGCAATTCAACCTTAGTTTATTTGCTTAATAAAAACCTGCACCAGCTCAGCAAAATGAGGAGATTGTGGTACTTGCGTTTGGCAGCTCCTATGAGCGCATGTTCTCTTCTTGACGGTTTTACACATGAATCTCTGCGCCGTTAACTGGCTGGAGGTCGGTCGTTGTTGCATTTCGAGGGACAGCGGTGATGGATGTGTAATGGTCTTGTCCTTGAGCACTATTTTCATCCTGGCCACCAGGGGACGCTATCCTTGAGCTCTCTGTCATTCTTCCTCCAGAACTATGGATAGTGCTTGCAGCAGGAACTCTAGTCTCTCCACTCCTGTAGAGGGCGCCATTGCCCCAACCATGTTCATTGCTCATTAGCCCTGATTTCCCACACTTGTAGTTGACCCTTTATAAGTTTGTTTGTTCCCTGCTATTGTGTTCAGTCTTGAGCCAGACTTCGTGAGATTCTTGCTGCCTGTCTTCGAGTTAAGTGTATCTCTGTTAGATGTTTTGGACCATTGTGTCTGTTTTTGTTTTCTCTGTTTTATGGAAGCTTGGTTCTCCTAATTCATTTGTATTTTGGTATCTTTTGTTTTTCCAGTAAAGATTACTTTTATTTTTTAATGACTGAAGTCTCCTGGCTATCTTTGGTCTTTTGCCATTGGGTTTAACAGTGGGGACTTACCTCAATGAGTTACCACTCACATCTAGTGTACCAGAGACCCGGGTTCAATTTATACCAAGAGGATTGTAGGACAATGGTAGAAGTCTGCATGAATCACAGCGAAAGCCAAGGCAAAAAGCAAAGCGCAAAAGCATGTAATTCCGTTGTCCATCTGTCCACTCCTTCCGAGTGCTTCCACCAATCAGATATGGCTTTGAGCGGGTCCTCTGCCCAGTTCTCCTGTTATTGCATGTGATTAGCATAATGTCCCACTGGTCTTGTGCGCCCAAACTTCTGAGATTTTTGGTCAGCACTTTAAGAAATCAACTTGCATAGATCAAAGAAAAACTTTTGAACATGTTGAACATTTATTTCAGCACACTGGCTATAATAAATATTCCACACATATAGCAACACATTATATAAAACACACATGATATATTAGGATATATACATAAGGCACCTACTGGTGATTAATTCATACCACTGGCTGCAATTTTGAGACTATTTCTGTTAAAAAGAGTGAATTCATTGAGCTTTCTTCTGGTTTAAGAGAAACTCTGGAATGCACAAAGGTTGTCCTTGCGAGTGTCCCTGTGAGGGCCTGCTGCCAGTTTGGGCCTTGTAACATCTCCACATATGCTGTGGGCATCCCTTGACACATGTTCTCATCAAAGTATCTGCGGTTTGTCTGTTCTAGTTGTGGGGGTTCTTTAGGTTCAGGTGCTGCATGAAGGATGTCACAGAGTAGTTTTGGCAGGCTGCCAGTCCATTGCCCAATTATGTTTTGTGGTTTTGAGCATATCATGCCTCAATATCATGTCCTTGAAGTGTCAGCAGCCACGTGGCTATGTGTGCGTTGGTAACCACACCATCTCTGATTCGCTTGCTGGTAGTGGCATGTCTTTATGATGACCTTTTGGGCACCAATATAGTTTTAGAAATGTCGAATTGCCCATACTGCACACAGTATTTTTTGTATTTGCACTCTGGTGGAAGCATTGTCTTGCTAACATAGGCGACCACTCACTTGTTTCTTTTGTACAGGCCTGCACTGAGGCATTGACTGGAGAATCCAACCTCCAGGAAGAATAATTTCCCTGGGTCAGGATAAGCTAAGCACAGAGCAGAGCAGAGGCATTGTTTTTAGCACATTTATGGCCTGGTCTTGAGCCTCTGATCACGTGAACGGTTGGTCCTTCTTAAGGAATGAGGTGAGTGGACGTGCAATATCAGAGTAGTTTTCAATAAACTGTCGCGAGTAATTGCACACTCACAGGAAGCTGCACAATTCTGACACATTAGTGGGTGTCTTAATATTCTGAATTGCTTGGATGTGGCTCGATACCTTGAAGTTCAATGCTCAGATCAACATAGTTTACTTTCATTGTCCTTTGTGGAGGGCAATCTTAGCACCTGCATTTCTGCATTTGTCATGATCTATTTCCATCAGATGATGCTGGTACTCTTCATCAGTACATCATCCACATATATAAGATTGCCTCTGGTACAGACATTGGGGAATCCTTTGATGAGGAAAATGTCGAACGTTGAAATGGCATACCCAAAAGGGCATCTTGTAAAGGTTTGTCTTGGTCATCTGGGTGCACCAGAATTGTCCAGAATCCTGAAGCCACTTCCAGAGTAGAAAGTATAGTTGCACCTTTGATTTTCGGATGTTCTTGGTCCAGTTGTGTCATGGACCATCATGGACCAACAGAGGCACCTGTTGGTTCAACTTGCGATAGTCTATGGTGGGCCTCCATTTGCCATTGAGTTTCCAGAGTAGTTTCTGTTGCCAGGACAGATAACGTCTTAGTTACGTATATAACCCTCGTTGCCTGAAGGAGGAAATGGAGACGTATGTCAGAACTGAACTGACGGATTTGGATATCGCATGAGAGCCCTATCACCTTCTAATCAAAACTAAACGAGCCAATGCATATTGGTTTTTCGGTGAGGAGACGGGCAGTGGTCTGTGCTCAGCGGACTGTGGCGACGGGAAGTACGTCTCCATTCCGACGTTCAGGGAACAAGGGTTACATACGTAACCAAGACGTTCCCTTTAAGTCACTCACGTTCAACGTATGTTAGAACTGAACCTACAAATTGGAGTCCCTAATAAAACGCCATAGTTAATTACCCCCTCTAGCTCTCAGCGTAAGCCACAGCATCCTGGCGCGCATTTGGGATGGAGAAGGGAGAAGATTTACACTAGTATACTGCTGTTCTGCATGACCTGTTCAGTAAGACTTGGATAACACTGGGAAAGCGTGCCCACTGGGGACGCTGCGGAGACCACAACCTACCCGTACACATATGGACTTGCCGTAGGTAGTGTACATATGAAGTCGCATATGAAGACACATCTTGCAGGGACAGCAGAGCGGGCTCTGCTGAGGGAAAGACACTGGCTTACAATAGGAAGGCTACCGTGGACATTACACATATGGGACCGTCATAGGTGTCAAAACATATGGTACCCAGCCTAGCACAGGCAAGTTAACGAGTGGTAAGCCTAGCAATGAACACTCCGCAATGTCAGAAGCTGCAAGGGGTGGCTGAGGACTCAACAGGGTTCGCCAACAGAGGAACTGTACTGGAGCAATGGATGCATGTATTTAGCCCAGCAGGTGGGAGTGGCATATGCAAGCGACACTAGAAAGGGTTTTTCATGCTACCGGCCAGTAGGGGCGAGTACTCGGGAATATTACAGTTCTACATGAAGGCCATAGAATCTAGCGAACATGTAGGGTTTTGCCCAGCTCTACATATATCTATCAACGAGGCGCCGTGTGCCAGCATCCAGCAAGAAGCTACTCCTTTAGTGGAGTGAGCTCTCAATCCGATTGGGCAAGGCACACTTTGGGACTGATAAGCCAAGGCGATGATATCAACTACCCAGTGGGCCATCCTTTGCTTGGAGACAGCCTTTCCCTTCTGCTGACTTCCGTAACAGATGAAGAGCTGGTCTGAGGTACTGAAGCTTCGCATTTTGTCCACCTACAGGCGCAGAGTGCGGGCGGGACAGAGCAAAGCCAGGGCTGGGTCTGCCTCCTCCGAGAGCACCGCTTGCAGGTTCACTACCTGATCTCTAAAGGGAGTGGTAGGAACATTGGGCACATTTCAGGGTCGGGGTCTCAAGATAACTTGAGAGTCAGCCGGCCCAAATTCTTAGCATGATTCATCGAATGAAATACCGCACAAGTCCCTTTACCCTCTTGATGGAGGCAAATATAACCAGGAGAACTGTTTTGAGTGACAGAGTTTTTAACTTCGCTTAAGGCTCGAAGGGAGGTAAACCTCTTAAACTCATGCTTCTTGAATTCAATGTGATTTTCTCTAAATGTACTAACTACAAATTGGTGTTACATCATGATAATATGCATTATTCTTTTTTTGAACTACTTTGGAGGACAAAGTGCCTCGATCTGACACGTCATATATCATGCAAATTAGGTTATAAAAAGAGACAAAAGAAACTTCTCCCGCCAAAAGTCCTTGGTCCTCGCCATTGGTCAGCATGTCCAAAATAGGTGTGCCCGGAGTTGTCTTTATAACATGTGGGCATGCATTCATCTGAGCTCAGTCATTTTTCAACCTGGACAGAAACGTTCTTCTCTTCTTATTTTACGGCATTTTGCTAACAGTTAAATCTATTTGAAATTCCAGAAATTAATTCTAGAACTAGAAATAAATTTAGACTATATATATTCATAATTAAGTATCATTTGTTGTAATTGATAATCAATATATATCTAATTTCCTTCATGGTTGATTTATTTTCATAATTAATCATAGCACTTATGATTCAGCTATAAATATATTCCATCCATTTGAGCAAATTCACTACACTCTCGAATTTGGGCCCATATCCTTAGGTGCTGAAAGTCTATTAAAGGCTCAAAATGATTTAACAAGTCTTTGCCAATGAGGAGGCAGTATTTGTCCAATGGTGAGATTTATATGGGGTGTACCAGGCTCATTGCTCCGACAGTCAGGTGCATCTGGGCCACCTGCTTCAATCGCAATCCAGTGTGGACATAAGCTTGGATGTTGAGTGCTTACTTTTGAAGTGTGAGGGTTCCACTGGTTCTTTTGGTTTTTTCTTAAACGATGAGCGCACCGGATCCATTCCAGGAGGTAGTGGACGCTCCCAAACGAGCACTTCGGGGCACCACTTCTGCATCACCCGTCACCATCACTCCTTCTCCTCCTTCTCACTCCTCCTCACTCACTTCTCACTCCTTCTCCAGGGCTCACTCGCCCTGGAGATGCAATCCCCCCGGTTCTCCACCGAAAAAGCAAAGATTGCTTGCATCATTGTCCTGCTGAGAGAAAGAGCGCTCCACTGGACTCATACCATCTGGATACAAAACAGAGCTGCAACTCAAACTCTTGATATTTGGAGACTGACCAGTTAGTTGAGTTAGATTATTCTATAACATTTTAAACTATAAGAATAAAGTCTATACTGTGACAGAAATTAATCTTTGACATAGTATTATATTTGAATATATATATTAAGACAAACTAATAGCGATCATAGCAAATTCATCATTAGCAGTTCAAAGTGTTATTTATTCAGCTGAATTTATCTTATTATATTGTTAAACTAATTATATAAAACTAAATAGTCAGTGAAATACAAATGAACTGGTTCTTTGCCTTTATTTCTTTATACAAATTCATAGAAGAGAAGGGCTAAGAGATTTCCTATCCTATAATGCAGACAAGTGAGGGAGAGGGAGAGGGAGAGAGAGATATTCAGAGGAAATATTTTAAAGAAAAGATAATGAGCTTGGGCCGCCCATCGCTGCTTGCAGCTATATTTAGTTTAATATTTTAATTTTTGCTCTGAAAAAACAAGCAAATTAACCCATTATGTTCTAACTATGAATTAAACAGCAGCCAGTCTGATGTATTGAAAAACAACAAAAACAATTCAAAGCTGTATTATTCTCATTGTTTTGATGTATTTTTATGTGTTTGACCTTTAAATCAATATCGTATCGCATATTGCATTTTTTTCTTCAATATCAATACAGCCCTTCCTCCTTCTTTTCTTGTTATTAAGGGATCTGTTTCTCTGAAGGGCCATAAGATGGTCCATAGGGAGGCGATCTTTCCGTTTCCTTTTCTTTTTTTGTCATTATATCTCCCTTGGACCTGTCAGGTTTATCATTTGTTTCATCAGTATTATATATATAATTATTTTTTATTTTTTGGTGGGACATCAGTTTAATTTTTGCCCTTAAAAGGGTTTGGGAGGGTTTTTTGTATTTACTAATCCGGGGTACAGACAGAGTCTCTATGTTATGATATCTATGTGAAACAGTATATGTGTTGGCATTTATCTGACTTCTGTGACATGAGACAGCTAACAGATGGTCGGTTTAGTTAGTCTGTCAGTTCTAAGACTATGTGCCATATCACTAGAAAGAAAAGCAGCACGACCCTTGGAGGGATGGTTACCATCTCTTTTCAACAGGTCAGATCTGCCCCAAAACCTTTTCCATTTATGTATGAACCCTATATTATTCTGTGGACACCACTTAGACAGCCAGTCATTGAATCATGATAGTCTGCTAAGTATCTGCTAGTATGCAGCCTAACAATCCTTTAACGGATATGAAGACAAAAGTTTATAGTGCGTCATGTGTATGCCAGGTTAAATAGATGCGTTTTTAGTCTAGATTTAAACTGACAGAGTGTGTCTGCTTCCCGAACAATGCTAGGAAGATTGTTCCAAAGTTTAGGTGCCAAATAGGAAAAGGATCTACCGCCTGGGGTTGATTTTGATATTCTAGGTATTAACAACTGGCCAGAATTTTGAGATCGTAATAGACACGAAGGACTATAATGCATTAAGAGCTCAGGTACTGGGGAGCTAAGCCATTTAGTGCTTTGTAAGTAATTAGCAAGATTTTAAAATCTATACGATGTTTAATAGGGAGCCAGTGCAGTTTTGACAGAACCGGGCTAATATGTTCATACTTCCTGGTTCTTGTAAGGACTCTAGCAGCTGCATTTTGGACAAGCTGTCATTTGTTTATCATGCAAGCAGGGCAACCACCCAGTAGAGCATTACAGTAATCTAGTCTCGAGGTCAAAAACGCATGAACTAGCTGTTCCGCATTTGTCATTGAGAGCATATGTCGCAATTTAGATATATTTTTAAGATGGAAGAATGCGGTTTTACATATGTTAGAAATGTGGATTTCAAATTAAAGATTGGTATCAAAGAGCACACCCAGGTTCCTAACTGAAGAAGGCAACTTAACAGAGCTGCCATCAAGTGTTAGACAGTATTCTAGGTTTTTATGTTCTGAAGTTTTTGGTCCAATAATTAGAATCTCTGTTTTTTCTGAATTTAGTGGTAGGAAATTACTAGTCATCCAATTTTTTATATCAGCTACGCATTCTGTTAATTTTGAGGATTGGTAGGTTTCATCAGGGCGCGAGGAAATATAGAGCTGAGTATCATCAGCGTAACAGTGAAAACTAATGCCATGCTTTCTAATGACATCTCCTAAGGGTAGCATGTACAGAATGAAAAGCAAGAAGAACTGAGAGCCTAGAACTGAGCCTTGTGGTACTCCATATTTAACTTGTGATCGAAAAGACATCTCTTCGTTTACTACTACAAACTGATAACGGTCAGATAAGAATGATTTGAACCATGCCAATGCAATTTCACTAATTCCAGCATAATTTTCTAGTCTATTCAAAAGAATATTGTGGTCGATAGTGTCAAAAGCAGCACTGAGGTCTAGTAACACTAATAGAGAGATACAACCACGATCTGATGACAAGAGCAAATCATTTGTAACTCTAATGAGAGCAGTCTCAGTACTATGGTACGGTCTAAATCCTGACTAGAAATCCTCCCAGAGACCATTTCTTTCCAAGTAGGAACACAGTTGAGATGATAATGCCTTTTCTAGTATTTTTTGACAGAAAAGGTAGATTGGAAATCAGCCTGTAATTGACTAATTCCCCAGGTTGTGTTGTGTTTTTTTAATAAGAGGTTTGATAATAGTCTGCTTAAAATTTTTCGGTACGTAACCTAGTGATAAAGATGAATTAATGATCTTAAGAAGAGGATCTATGACCTCTGGAAGCATCTCTTTCAATAGCTTAGTCGGTATAGGGCCTAACATACATGTTGTTGATTTCGATGATTTAACAAGTTTAGACAATTCTTCCTTTCCTATAGCAGCGAATGAATGGAATTTTTCCTCAGGGATACTACAATCCACTGTCTGATGTGATACTGTAGTAGACAGTTGCATGACTATAATTTTCTCTCTAATGTTGTCAATCTTGCAAGTAAAGAAGTTCATAAAGTCATTACTGCTGTTCTGTTTGGAAACATCAGAAGTTGAGGCTGTATTTCTCGTTAATTTAGCCACTGTATTAAATAAGTACTTAGGGTTGTGTTTATTTTCTTCTAAAAGATTTGAAAAATAAGCAGATCTAGCGGTTTTTACAGCCTTTCTGTACTCCATCATTTTCTCTCTCCATGAAATCCGAAAAACTTCTAGTTTTGAATTCTTCCAGCTATGCTCCATTTTTCTGGCTGCTCTCTTAAGTGTGCTCGTTATACCATGGTGTTGGACTAATATCCTTAATCTTTTTTAAGCGCAAAGGAGCGACAGAGTCTAGAGTGTTGGAAAAGAGAGCGTCAATAGTTTCTTTTGCAACATCGAGTTTTTCTAAGCTGTCTGGTTTGCTAAGTTGATGCAACTGATCAGGAAGATTATTTATAAAGCAATTTTTAGTGGTAGAAGTGATGGTTCTAACATATTTGTGGCAGACAGGCGGTTTTCCAGCCTTGGTTAAATGTAGCACGCTTGAGACTAGATAATGATCTGAGACGTCATCGCTCCGCTGCAGAATTTCAACGGCATCAATATCGATTCCATGTGACAATATTAGATCTAGAGTATGATTACGACAATGAGTTGGTCCTGACACTCCAATAGAGTTTAGAATATCTGTTAATGCCAATCCCAAAGCGTCTTTTTCATTATCTACATGTATATTAAAATCACCAACAATAAGGACTTTATCCACAGCCAGTACTAACTCCGATAGAAAATCAGCAAATTCTTTGATAAAATCTGTTTGGTGCCCTGGTGGCCTATATAAAGTAGCCAACACAAATGTCAAATGAGATTTGTCACTTACATTATATAACGTTACATAGAGCACCATCACTTCAAAAGAGATATATTTGAAAGACATTTGAGTAATACTGAAGATATTAGTATAGATTACAGCAACACCTCCCCCTTTACCTTTCTGACGAGGTTTGTGTCGATAATGGTAACCTTGAGGGCTAGACTCGTTTAAAGTAATGTAATCGTCTGGTTTTAGCCAAGTTTCTGTCAAACACAGCACATCTAGATTATTTTCTGTGATAATATCATTTACAATAAGTGCTTTTGAAGAAAGGCTATTAGAATATTCAGCAACCCAAGCTTTATCATTTGTTTATCTTTATAATCTCTGTTTACTACTTGTTGAACATCAATTAAATTATCACCCATAAATGGGTTTGGAATTTTTCTGTATTTACTTGCTCGGGGTACAGACACAGTCTCTATCTGATGATATCTAGGTGGAAGAGTCTCTATGTGTTGGGATTTATCTGAATTCTGTGACGTGAGACAGCTAGCAGACGGTCGGTTTAGCCAGTCTGTCTGCTTCCTGACCTGGGCCCCAGTTAGTCAAGGTTGAGCTCTAAGACTATGTGCCATATTACTAGTGAGAAGAGCAGCACCTCCCCAGGAGGTATGAATACCATCTCTTTTCAACAGGTCAGGTCTGCCCCAAAAACTTTTCCAATTGTATATGAAACCTATTTTATTCTGTGGACACCACTTAGACAGCCAGCCATTGAGTGATGATAGTCTGCTAATTATCTCATCACTCCTACGAGCAGGAAGGGGTCCAGGAAAAATTACAGTGTCTGACATCATACGTGCGAGTTCACACACCTCTTTAATGTTAATTTTGGTGATCTCTGACTGGCGAAGTCGAACATCATTAGCGCCGACGTGAATAACAATCTTAAAGTATTTACGATTAGCATTAGCCAGCACTTTTAAATTTGCTTTGATGTCAGGCGCTCTGGCTCCCGGCAAACATGTGACTATGGTGGCTGGTGTCTCTATTTTCCCATTGCGTGCAATAGAATTGCCAATAACTAGGGCACTTTCAACAGGATGTTCGTTTGATGTTCTAATCGGAACGGAAGAGTGGTGTTTTTTCCCACGACTAGGCCACCACACGGTCACAAAGTTACCCTGCTGCACGGGCTCTACAGCCAGAACCGAACAATGTACGGAGTTCACTAAGCTAGTCGCATCCAAAACAGTATCTGAAGCCCTTGCATTCTTACTATCCTCAATTAAAGTTTGGATGCAAGTCTCTAATTCTAAGATTTTCTCTGTCAGTCTGACTATTTCCCTACATTTAAGACATGTGAATCCCTCATCGCTGACAGAGAAAGCTATACTATGCATGTGACAGGCAGTGCAAGAAACAATGAAAGGAGATGACATAGCTTACCGTGTTTGTAGACCAACCCGACTTACAAGTTGTTTGATGAACTTGTAGAAAAAGGAGAGTGCGACAGAAATGACGGTGGACATGGATAACATAAACTACACTCAAAAAAATATTTCAGTCTAAACATAAGTTTTATGTAATTTAATTACATACCAATTTTCCATCCATTTGGATTACATATTTTTAACATAAACAAACTAATAAACTTAATGTGATTCATATTTGTCAGTCATATGTAAATGAAATAGGACAGATTTATGTAGTTCACAGAAAAATGCCCAGGCTAATGAACACTGTTTAGTAGGGGTGTGACGAGACCACTATCCCACGAGACGAGACGAGACGAGACGAGACACGAGATTGGGTTCACGAGATGAGATTTTTATAGTATTTTTAAGAAATCCTCAATAATGAAACGTATGAAGGGAAAATAGTCTTTTATTCAACTGAAAATCATAAAATGCAAAAATGTTGGTGCATTTGGAAATCAACTTGTAATGCATGTTATTTTACTTCTATTTTAATGAATTATTTGCAGTAAAACAACATGCAAACACTGCTAAATGTTGCTACAAAATCAACCAATTGTTTTCTGCCCTGTATAATTTCACATGAGAAATCTCACTGAACTTCTTTCTATAGATTGAACATAAAATAAACAATATAAATAAAATAAACATAAAAATAAAAAATTCAATTTACACTTTAAGTGTCACTTTAACTGCAGGACAAAGTTGACCATTTCCCAGTCACTATTGATTGTGTGGCTGTAACTGTTATATAGCTCTGCGAACACCGAGAAGTCTAACCGTCAGCAGTGACAGCGATGCTTTCTGCCTCTTTAGGGCCGTTCACATATCGCGCCTAAAAAAGCGTGTAAAGCGCGGCCGTGACGCTTCCTCCTTCTTTTGCAAGCGTTCGGGAGCTCGCGCTTCTGTAGCGTCAGTCGTTGCTATGCAACCATGAACTGTGTTCTCCACGACCATCGCTTGGTTCTTGTCACATGACAAGACATTCTGAAATGTTGAGATGTTTTCATCTCGCAGCGGCACATGCGCGGCAGGAAAAAAACGAGCGGGCCGCACATATGCGCGTCGCGACCGAGCCGCTTCCATTTTGCGAATGAAATTGCGCGCGATATGTGAACGGCCCCTAAGAGTCTGTACAACCTTGGCCGAGGTGTACGGCATAGTTTTCTTACAATGTTTACACATTGTTTGTGTCTTGTGTGTTATTCTTGCGCCAAAAACCAAAATGTTTCCACACAAACGATTTGAAAGTGCCGGGGGCATCTTGAATAATAATTTCACCCTCACACTGATAGCACGACGAGACAACTTTTCAACTCGACGAGAAATCTCGTCACGTTTTAGTCTCGCGAGATCTCGTTTCGCGAGATCTCGTCACACCCCTACTGTTTAGTGGTCGTGTGTGTGCACTACTGAGTTAAAGTACCATTGAAGCAGTGTCAGAGTTAAGTGATGATTGAACATTAATGATGAACACCTGCTGTTAACAAGCAGAATCACTGAAGGACAGAGAAACACAAGAACTACAACTGATTTCAGTCACAGCCTTCGATGAAATCAACTGAAGATAAAAGACATTTCATCTCTCAAGATCTGATTGAACAACTCCAACAACTCTACAAAACTTTCCCAGCTTCACTCACTACTAACTACACTGACTTTATTTCTGTCATACGTCTACAGAATTTCTTATGAGAACTAACAGGTTTAGATGTTAATGATTTATTGAGATTCATTCGAAGTTACCATCTTTGAGGTTAGTGTTGGCTTTTATTTGGTGTCTTGACTTTAATATGTTGGTCGTTCTCTGTCTGTTGTCTTTTATACTGGCACAAATGTTGAACAAATGTTTGCTCATGTGCTCATGTGCTCATGTGCTCATGTGCTCATGTGCTCTTGTGCTCTTGTTTGAGTTGTGGTGAGGAGAGTCAACATTTGTCTGATCTCATTCAGAGTTTTAATTCTGAAATGGCTGGTGCATTACAATCAAACTGTGATTCTATGGATTGAGAATCGGCAGTGTTGTAGCAATCAAATAATATATATATATATATATATATATATATATATATATATATTTTAAATCTGTCTTTGCTCAATAGAATTTCAGGCTGCATGCATTGGAGTGAGAGGTTTTTTTTAACCTGTCACCATTGTTGTGATTCTTACGTTGATTCTTGATGTCTGTACGACCTTTTTTTTTGGCACAAACTGGTTTTACCTCTCTGAGTCAGAATGATGGTGAACATTTAATAGCAGTTTATCACAACACTGCTTTACTATAATGTATAGTACAAAGCTAATAATGCATCATCCATTTCATCAGAGACTTAATAAAGACTCATAATCATCGCTTAACCATCAGCACCTGGTCATACATTCTCTTGTCAGACATCAAGAATCAACATACACATCACAACAATGGTGACAGTTTAAAAAAAAAGGGTCTCTTGCTCCAATGCATGCAGACTGAAATTTTGTTGTGCACAAACAAATTTTTAAGAAACGTATATCATTTGATTGTTACAACATTGTTGAGTCTCACAACATAGAATCACAGTTTTACTGTAATGCACCACCCATTTCAGAGTTTAAACTCCAAATGAGATCAGATTACCAAATGTTGACTCTCTTCACCACAACTCAACAATCAGCACATAATCAAACATTTGTTTGACATATATGCCATAACAAAAGTGTTTCAACAACACTCAGTTGTTAGAAGATCTGATACAATAAAGTCAAGACCCCATTTAAAGCCAACACTGACTTCAAAGACGGTAACTTCAAATGAATTCAATAAATCATTAACATCTAAACCTGTTAGTTCTCATAAGAACTTCTGTAGACGTATGAAAGAAATAAAGTTAGTGCAGTTAGTAGTGAGTGAAGCAGGGAAAGTTTTGTAGAGTTTGTGGAGTTGTTCAATCAGATCTTGGGAGATTAAATGTCTTTTATCTTCAGTTGATTTCATCAAAGGCTGTGGCTGAAGTCAGTTGTAGTTCTTGTGTTTCTCTGTCCTTCAGTGATTCTGCTTGTTAACTGCAGGTGTTCATCATTAATGTTCAATCATCACTTAATGATCTAATTAACTCTGACACTGCTTCTATGGTACTTTAACTCAGTAGTGCACACACACATGTCAGATTAATGTGATAGGCAATATAAGACAATATCAGATATATAGTGTAGATAAAATAGACAGCAAACATTGACAATAATTAGATTTAAAACAAAACTATACGGAGCAACAGACACAAGCAATTCAGCAGTGAGGCAGACAGGAGCAATCTGTCCATGTAGTTTACAATAGTCCAAGTTTACAATAACAAATAAATAAACAGGCAATAGTCAGGGCAGCAGCAGAGAATCAAACAACAGGAAACAGTCCAAGATCAAACACAGAATAAACATCCACAAATGAAATGCTAAGAAATGACCACTGCAGCAAATCAAAACTTCTCAATGGTGGTGTGTGTGTGGCGTGCTTAGATAGTGTGAGAGTAATGAAGTGCAGGTGTGTGTGTGTGCAATCAGTCCTAGGAATGAGGGCCTATTGGAAATGGAGTCCGAAATAGCAAAAGTCAGTATTCTGGTGAGAGCTTCCTCTGATGATGCGGAGGATGCGAAGAGGAAGCCTCGTCTGAAACACATACGTTTATTTTTATCAGTTCTTTTGTTTTTGAGTCATTATATTTCTCACAGATTTCTGCTTGTTCTAAAGCAGATACAGATAAAGTAGCATAGTAAAGATATCATTTATATGAATCCATTAGTGAGAGAGTGATTGCATGTGAATTAATTCTACTTGGCAGCATCTCTCTACTGATAGTGAAGCTGTGTGTTTTAGTTACTAAGTATATATAAAAACATTTCTATTTCTAAGCTATTTTATTGATAAATCACAGAACAGTGTTGACAATAATGATTCTGTATGCACCCGATCTATCTGCAAGTAATCTGCACACTACTGTCTGTGGATGTGCGTGTTATGTAGACACTCAGTTTAGAATGGCAACTAACTTACCAGTACAATAAACTGTTTAAAATGTGCATTAACCTGATGAATATTGAGCATCCAGATGGTATAATCAAACATATATTTTGGAGCGCTCTCAGAGTATGCATTTATTTGTCATTAACTGCTGGATACAGAGAATAAAGATGTACTTCAAAGATTTCTTATCCTGTTGCGCCCTCGACCAGCGAATAGTCAACTTCATAATTAAATTGTCATGGCCGAGCATTAAAGACGACTAATCGGCTAGAAGGCATGAAGAAGGCATGGTGGCCTTTCACAGTTTAGGGCCAAGCCCTGTAGTGTGTCTTTATGCTTGTTTTCCAGCTTTATCGCCTGGCCAAATGTCTGAAGGCAAATATAGGCTTTAAATTGTTCTTATTAATAATAATAAAAGTAATAATAATAATAATATGTTTTGTTTATTTAACACACTAGTACAACCTTTTAGTACATTTTGTACTAGTACAAAATGTTAACAAACAACAGTTAGAACAAACAGTAAAGGATCATTATATGGACAGGGCAATATTCAATTTATTATTCAGTCAGAGACATAACTGTCACAGTCACAGCTTGTTTCTCTACATTTCTCAGCACCTTTCACTTCCCTCACCTGTTCGCCATTTGCAATTACTCCAAATCACCAGCAGTCACCGCACCTGATCATCATCAGCCCTCCATCATTTCAGCCATCTGTTCCTGCACTTCTGGGTCTGGTCACATGACTGTAAATGTCGCTGCTAGATTTTGTTGCGTTTGTCATTGCCACAAGTGGTGACTATGTAGACTACACAGACCTACCTTTTACCTACCGGCCTTACCGTCCTGTTCCTGTGATCTTCTTCTGCTTGTGCGTCTGTGGTAAAGCTCTGCTGAGTTCATCTGTTGTCTGCACTCCCAGCCATCACTTGCAACAAGGAAACCACCAGTTACACACCCAAAGAGAAGTTACCTCGTTACCAAAGACTGTTGTTCTCACCTGTGCCATCCTGTTCTTCTGTGTATCCACTGCCTGTAAATAAACTGTTACATTTACTCACCATGTGTCTCCATCTGTATCTGACAATAACATTCAGAAAATAAGTGAGTTTTGAGTAATGATTTAAATTCAGATATATTATTAAAACTAAAGACTGAACGGAGGAGAGAATTCTACAGTTTAGGTGCAACAACACTGAATGATCTACCACCCATTGAAGAGAGGCAATGCAGAGGGAGAAGAACAAGTTCTTGTCTTTTATGACCTCGTCTGATTATGACCTATTACTTTACATACTGTAAAAATTTAATATATATTTTATGATAATACTTTGTTGTGCAAATCAAGAGGGAGATTTGAACAGTAATTTGCATCAGACTTGCTCCTCTGCCTGCAAGTGCATATATGGCAACACATTTTTGGGTCAGTGCTTGAATCAATCAAACAGGCCTGCAACTTTCGTATGCTCAGTTTTATATATTGAAAAATCACAGTGTGGTAAAGTTACAAAGCAATAAGATTTTGAATACCAGCATCAACACTTTTAATAATTAAGGACTCATTAAACAGTCACAATAGTTGCTTAGCAGAAAAGATTAGGTTAAAGAGCATTGCAGTACAGAAGATTGTTTAATAATGTCTAGAATTTCTCTAATTTAGTTGGTTTAATTGGGTGCATGTTTTAACTCCTTTTTGTCATTTTCCAGGGACCCGAGGGCCCACCTGGACAGAAGGTACTGTACAGTTGAAGTTATGTTCTATTTTACAAATCATGGAAGCCTGTTTCTGCCTAAGAATATAAATAATGATTAATTGTGAAACAACAAACGTTAAAAAGATTAATTGTGTCATTTGACACTAAAGACTGGAATGGAGTTATAATGTTAATATAGATTTCAAATGTATTTAATTGCAATGATATGTTGGTTATATACAATATTTAGGGTTGTGAAGGACCCTAATAAGGGAAAGTACCCACTCACTTTTGCCCGGTCTCCTATAGACTTTGTATTACTTAAGTAATATATATATATATATATATATATATATATATATATATTACTTATGTATAACTCCACCAAATAACTGGAGAAAGTTATTTGTGTTTAAAAGACACAAAGAAGTGCGTTAACACACAGCTTTAGTCCCACAAGGGATTAATATATACAGCAGATGTACATTGTCTTAACATCAGGTTGCTGCCAGTGTTTTCAAAGTAATAAAGCTGTCAGCAGTCAATAGTCAGTCTGCTATGTTAATGACTGTACTCACCTCAGGGCCTCATTTGAGTTCATCCTATGGAGACCCAATGTAAAGGGATACTCTCCTATCTATGCAACCATATTACAGCATATTTGAGTCTGTCAGAATCACTTCAAGTGGTTTTCTTTGGCAGATCTATTGACAGGAAATGTTTGGTGATTTTTATAAAGTAATTAAAATGAGAATTCACTGTTTCCAAACATGCCTAAATATTGTCTTATTGAAATGACTGCATAAAAACTTTCCACTCCAGTTGTCACTCAAGATGGTTTGTTAATGAGAAACATCAATGCTCCTACGCGACACACTAAAGATTCCACTAATTAGGATTGAGAATTGATAATCAATTCAAATTGTGGAATAGGATTCCTATGGTCAGGAATCAAATACTTTTTGTAAAATTAAAATTTCTATTTCACTTGTCGATCTAATGATTGTGCTCTGTTTAGTTCGATTTTCATGGAATTTGAGTTTGTTTATAACCAGTCACCTGCTTCCTTTATTCATTTTCCTGCCACTAGTTAATATGACTACTGATTAACTAGATCACCTGTTAGTATTTTGTTCATTATCTTGTGTATTTAAGTTTCTCTGTTTCTCATGGTCCTTTGTTTGGTATTGTTTGTGCATTGCACTCTGTTTTTTGCTCTTGTTAAGTAAACCTTGTTGATATTATTAACCACGTAATCTGCCTTCCTCATCATCATTGCAACGTGAAATGTGGTCAATCAATTCCAGTGTGTGCATTTTAATGTGATGTTAAACCAATCAAGCGCAAGAAGAAATAAAAGGAAACTCTTTTCGACAGATTGTGCACACACAGAAAGTTGCATCTCAAATAGTGTGTTTATTGAATTCTCTTGAGTTTCGTGTGCTTGAACAGACAAATGCACATAAAATTATGTCAAAATACCCACCCTGGCAAGTATACTCAGAAACACAGCCAGATTTTGTCTTAAGTGAACTAAACAGTTGAGAAAGAAAATGTATATCAGTATACTAGGTCTGTGCATTTGGTCTTAAAATGAACGCAGTTTATTATCCCCGCTGCAATCTTTGTCATTAATGTTAAGCAAACAACAAAAGACAAAGAGAAATTCACTCATTGATTTTAACTGGATAGGTTTTGTAACTTTAATAAGGATTAATCTATGTTTTATTTATAGAAAGAAAACTTTGCAATGTTATTTGATTACATTTGATGTACCTGAACTTTGTTCAGTTGTATTTATTTGAGCTATTGATAATTTCTTTATTCGTTCTTATTTTTTTTCTGACTGTTTATGTCACGTAACGGTGTGGTAAGAACTCACATAACGATGGGGATTAACAGGAAACATGTTTAATAACAGAAACTCAGTAATAACTGCAGGAAACACTCACATTGATGTTTCCTAAAGACAAGAATGGATGAGGAATGAGGGAGAACATAGAGTATGAATGCATAAATGCATTGAGCAAACAAAGGGAACTGATGAGATGATTAACAAGACACAGGACATACATGTAACAGTATGCCGCTCCCAAAAAGGCGTGTCCTCACACTGTGAGTGGTCCAATAGAGGGAGGGAGGGGGCTCTTGAGATAGATCTATAAAAAACAGAAATAAGAGTCCTGGGGGGAAAGAAAATAGTCCAAAGGGTAGTGTAGGCAGGCAAGTGAAGTGTAGGCTGGTAGGAGGCAAGAGGGGTCCTGAAGCAGAAGCCAGGTGATGGTCCAGAGACCAGCCAGGACAAGATCCCAGAGCAGAGTCGAAGGTGAGAGGAACCATGGTGGAGTTGACTTAGTGGCAGACAACACCCTGGGGATGACTGATGGAGATGCAGCCGAAGAAGGAGACCCAGATAGAGCCAATAAGCCCATGAGCCCACGCATACCGATGGTACTGGAGACTGAGGAGGAGCCATGACGATGAGCGTTGGAGGCGGAAGTCCAGAGGGCAGAGGCTGAGCCGGTGGGACCGAGGATGGTGGCAGAGCTGGGGGAAAGGTAGAGCCAGATGGAGTGGAAGGCGCAGGCAGATTGACTGCTAACCAAGGCAGAGCCCAGAGAATCCATATGACCGATGGTTTCTGGTAGAGCTGAAGGAGGGAGGAGCCAAGGTGGAGCCAAAGTATCGACGGGCCGAGGTGGAGCAGGGGGCACAGAGGCTGGAGGCAGATACAGGGGATCCTCTGTCTGAGATGGAGCTGGTGACCTGAAGATACTTGGTATCTCTACCTGGCATGTGAAAGATGCTTCCAGCGGACGGTCAACAAGATGTCCTGATAGTGCATTTGGCACGCTAGCTTGTGGAAATCTCGGGTATGGTCTTCCAGGGAACGGTCTTCCTGCTCCAGGAACAACAAGGCAACACTAGGAATGTCCATAGTGGTGGAAGAGTTTAATAAATAAAAGAATGCCGCAAAAATAAACTTTTTTATTGGTATGAGTAGTAAGAACTCGCACGACGATGAGAATTAACCGGAAACAGGTTTAATAACAGAAACTCAGTAATAACTACAGGAAACACCTACATTGATGTTTCATGAAGATGAGAACGGACGAGGAATGAGGGAGAACATGAGGTGTAAATGCATTGAGCAAGCAAAGGGAACTGATGAGATGATTAACAAAGTATAGGTGATTGAAATGACTAAACTGATTGGGGAAAACTAGGTCATGGAAAAACACAAGACACAGGATGTACAGGTAACAGTTTACTTGTCTTAGTAATCTTGGAAATTTATATTAATTAACCTAGTTTTTTTTGTTAAAACCATAGGCAAAAGTTCATTTTTTAAGTGTTCTTTATAGGCTGCTGATTTTTGTTCATGGAATTCAACTGCAACAAAATGTTTTGCAAAAAGGCACAGAATAAATATGTTTCATCTAAACATTTGACTTAATTTTTTTAACCTTTTAGGGCCAGAGCACCAAAAGGTGTGAGGACCCTTTTGGTTTTGCTTCATTTATTAGGGCCCGAGCGCCAAAAGGTGCGAGGACCCTCTTTGAAATGCTGCGTTTATTACAATTATTATACTTTTCCAAAATTAATCATACTTTTGGGGCCTAAACATGCTTAAAACTTTGCACAAGCGTCAGAACTGGTGCAAATTTACATCTTATATGGGTTTCAGAATTGGGTGGGGCAAAATTACTCAATAGCGCCACCTATGAAATTTCAATGAAGTGCCCCTCCCGCTACATTTCATATACGTGTACGAAATTTGGTACATACATGTAATGTCCCAATACATACAAAAATGGCTTATTTTAGGGTGCTCGTTTTACAGTGTGATTATAGAATTAAGTACAGTGCAATAATAATTAACTACAGTGGGGAGAACAAGTATTTGATACACTGCCGATTTTGCAGGTTTGCCCACTTACAAAGTATGTAGAAGTCTGTAATTTTTATCATCGGTACTCTTCAAGTGTGAGTGATGGAATCTAAAACAAAAATCCAAAAAATCACATTGAATGATTTTTAAGTAATTAATTTGCATTCTTTGCATGACATAAGTATTTGATACATCAGAAAAGCAGAACTTAATATTTGGTAGAGAAACCTTTGTGTGCACCATCCTGGTGGTGGTGGGGAGGATGAAGGTAAAGGTTGACGTCAGCATCTGCGAACTCAGACGTGTGTTAGTACCGATCTTATATACTACAAGTGTTGGATAATGATTGGTTAGATCTAAACTTAGTGACGTAACATTTGAGTCTTCCTGGCAGAACTTGCGCTAGAGCTTCATTTCGGCCAGAAAGACTTGGGAGGTAAGATAACGTAACAATGATATTTTATTAACAATCAGCAAACAAATATAGTAAGAAAGTTCCTGAGGGTTGCGGACTCTGCATTTCCTGCCTAAAGATGAAGGCAGGGGCGTAGCCGACCCCCAGAAATGGTGAAGGATAATTTATCCTGTGGCGGAGCCTGCCCCCCAAAGAACTGTGAGAGGAACGGAAATATGCCAGTAGTGATTCTTGTAGTTCCTGAAACAGAAAAACAAAAATTGACTTATAAAGACTTGTACTTATCAGTGGAAAAGCCACTAACCATAGCGTAAGAAGAGGCAAGGAAGGATGAATACCACTGAGTGGTGAGAGAGAAAGCAAAGAAAAGAAAGGAGAAAAGAGAAGAGGTAACAATAACAACAAAGACAAATGCCGCAATAGGCCACATATACATAAAGCCTTGAAAGGTGACGAAGGCCATGTAGACATAACAGCCTTGAACGGTGACTAAGGCCACGTTAGGCCACATGACACAATAGGCTTGAACGGCGACGAAGGCCACGTTAGGCCACATAGACAATATAACTTGAACTGCGACAAAGGCCACGTTAGGCCACATGACACGATAGGCTTGAACGGCGCCGAAGGCCACGTTAGGCCATATAGACAATATAGGCTTGAACAGCAACGGAGGCCACGTTAGGCCATATAGACAATATAGGCTTGAACAGCGACAAAGGCCACTTTAGGCCATGTTAGGCCACATAGACGCAATAGGCTTGAACAGCGACGGAGGCCACGTTAGGCCATATAGACAATATAGGCTTGAACGGCGACAAAGGCCACGTTTGGCCACATAGACTATATAGGCTTGAACTGCGACGAAGGTCACGTTAGGCCACATAGACAATATAACTTGAATGGTGACAAAGGCCACGTTGGGCCTCATAGACATGACAGCCTTGAACAGCAATGGAGGGCACGTTAGGCCACATAGACACGATAGGCTTCAACAGTGACAGAGGTCACATTAGGCCAAATAGACAATATAGGCTTGAACAGCGACGGAGGCCACATTACGCCATATAGACACGATAGGCTTGAACGGTGATGAAGGCCACGCTACGCCACATGACACAATAGGCTTGAACGGTGACGAAGGCCACGTTAGGCCACATAGACAATATAGCTTGAACTGCGACAAAGGCCACGTTAGGCCACATGACACGATAGGCTTGAACGGCGATGAAGGCCACGTTAGGCCACATAGACAATATAGCTTGAACGGCGACAAAGGCCACGTTAGGCCACATAGACAATATAGGCTTGAATGGCGACAAAGGCCACGTTAGGCCATATAGACAATATAGGCTTGAACAGCAACGGAGGCCACGTTAGGCCATATAGACAATATAGGCTTGAACAGCGACAAAGGCCACTTTAGGCCATGTTAGGCCACATAGACGCGATAGGCTTGAACAGCGACGGAGGCCACGTTAGGCCATATAGACAATATAGGCTTGAACGGCGACAAAGGCCACGTTTGGCCACATAGACTATATAGGCTTGAACTGCGACGAAGGTCACGTTAGGCCACATAGACAATATAACTTGAATGGTGACAAAGGCCACGTTGGGCCACATAGACATGACAGCCTTGAACAGCAATGGAGGGCACGTTAGGCCACAAGATACTATAGGCTTAAAGAGCAACGGAGGCCACGTTAGGCCAAATAGACAATATAGGCTTGAAAGCGAAAAAGGTCACGTTAGGCCACAGACATGACAGCCTTGAACGGCGACAAAGGCCACATTAGGCCACATAGACAATATAGGCTTGAACAGCGACAAAGGCCACATTACGCCATGTTAGGCCACAGATGCGATAAGCTTGAACGGCAACAAAGGCCGCATAGACATGACAGCCTTGATGGCGACAAAGGCCACGTTAGACCATATAGACAATATAGGCTTGAAAAGCAACGGAGGCCACGTTAGGCCATATAGACAATATAGGCTTGAACAGCGACAAAGGCCACTTTAGGCCATGTTAGGCCACATAGACGTGATAGGCTTGAACAGCGACGGAGGCCACGTTAGGCCATATAGACAATATAGGCTTGAATGGCAACAAAGGCCACTTTAGGCCATGTTAGGCCACATAGACACGATAGGCTTCAACAGTGACAGAGGTCACATTAGGCCATATAGACAATATCAATCAATCAATCAATCAAATTTTATTTGTATAGCGCCTTACAACAGCCAAAAGGTGCACAAGGCGCTTTCCAGTAAAAGCATCAATAGACAACAGAAAATAAAACAGAAATATCAATTAAAGTCCGAGGTTTAGGTGTTAAAAGCTTGTCTGAACAGATGTGTTTTCAACTGCGATTTAAAAACACTCAACACGGTGATGCTTCGCAGAAATGTCGGTAAAGCGTTCCACAGATAAGGGCCCTGGACAGCAAATGACCGGCCTCCAAACTTTTTATATTTGAATTTTGGAGTGACCAGAGAGGTATGTTCAGAGGAGCGGAGAGTTCTGGGTGGTTGATAGACTGTTACTAAATCGGCAAGATAGACCGGGGCCAGACCATTGATGGCCTTGAACGTGAATAGCAGGATCTTATACACCACCCTAAACCGCACCGGGAGCCAATGGAGTGAGCGGAGGACTGGGGTGATATGAGTGCGTTTGGAGGTGTTGGTGAGGAGACGTGCTGCCGCGTTTTGAACCAGTTGAAGCCGATTGAGAAGTGATTGATTAAGTCCAGTGTAGAGGGCATTGCAGTAGTCTATCCTCGAGCTGATAAATGCATGAATGGCTTTTTCAAGGTCAGCTCGGGACAAGAATGGTTTGACCTTACTGAGAAGCCTTAGCTGGTAAAAGCTCGCCTTGACAACTGCACTAATCTGTTTGTCATACTGCAAATTTTTGTCAAAAATAACACCTAAGTTACGCACAGTGGGAGCAAACTGAGGTGTTAGAGGACCAAGACTGAAAGAACTGTTGGATGAGTCAGGGCTGAAGAGGATGAACTCCGTCTTACCTTCATTCAAATGAAGGAAATTCTGAGAAAGCCACTGTTTAATGTCCTTAAGGCAGTTATAAAGGGGGTCCAGCGCAGAACGATTGTTCAGAATCACAGGAAGGTAGATCTGGAGGTCGTCTGCATAGAAATGAAAATGAACATTATGGTTGGAGATGAGTTGTCCAAGTGGCAGCATATATAGAGAGAACAGAACAGGACCGAGAATGGATCCTTGAGGCACCCCGGATGTCAGAGGAGCAGATGCGGAGGAAAAGTCATCGAGCATTACTGAAAAAGTTCTATTAGTGAGATATGAGGAAAACCAATTGAGCACTGCGCCCTGCAAACCAACAAAATGGTGAAGACGGGAGATGAGGATGGCATGATCCACGGTGTCAAATGCAGCGGTAAGGTCCAGTAGTACCAAAACCACAGAGCTTTTACTATCCAGAGCTCCAAGAATGTCATCATGGACCCTCAGTAGCGCTGATTCAGTGCTATGTCTAGACCTGAAACCGGACTGAAATTTATCACTAATGACGTGCAGTTGTAGGTGAGCCTGAAGCTGGGAGAAAACAAGCTTCTCCAACAACTTAGACAGAAGTGACAGGTGAGAAATTGGTCGAAAATTGGACAGTATGGTGGGATCTAGGTTCGGTTTCTTGAGCAACGGTCTAACAACGGCGTGTTTGAGAGCAGTCGGAACAGTCCCCAAGCTAAGACAGCTGTTAATGAAGGTGACAAGAAAAGGACCTACAAAGTCAATAGCCTCTTTCAAAATCCTGGCAGGAACAGCGTCTAGAGGGCAGGTGGTGGGCTTCAGCTCATGGACAGCTTTTTTGAGGTCCTCCAGAGTAACTGTGTCAAAGTTCTCCAGAACGCATTGCGTCACTCGGGAGGATAAGGCAACAACAGGAGTTTGTGCGATAGTTTGCCTAACAGACGAAACCTTGTCCAAGAAGTATTGTTTAAATGCATTGCATGTATTTTCTGATACATCATTCAATACAACAGGCACCGGATTTATGACAGAATTAATAGTGCTGAACAGGATTCCAGGGCGGTGGCTATTGCTATTGATGAGATTAGAAAGGTACCTTCCTTTAGCTTCCTTCACTGCTCTCTGATAGGTGGCAAGACTGTCTCTAAACATCTCCAGTGACACCTCCAGCCTATCCTTCTTCCATTTTCGCTCAGCCTGTCTACACTGGCGCCTGAGGGCCCGAGTTGAATCATTGAGCCAGGGGTCCAATGGGGCTTTGGTCGTCTTTACCTTATAGGGCGCAACAGAGTCCATAATCTGGGAGCAGATGGTGTTGAAGGAGGAGAGGAGAAGGTCAGGACATAGAGGCGATGCCAGTTCAGCAGTGTAGGCGATGTCAGAAACAGAGAAGGCAGCAACAAAATTATCGACTGTAGATGGAGTAATAATGCGACGACGATGAGTGGCAATGGATAAAGGAGCGGGAGGGACTGCACAGATATCAAAACGTATGAGAGAGTGGTCAGAAATGGGAAAATCCAGGACCTCACAGGTTGATACTATCACCCCACGAGAGATAATAAGGTCAAGGGTGTGACCTAATCTATGCGTGGGACAGGAAATGGACTGGGTAAGGTCTAATGAATCTAAAAGTGCCTTAAAATCATTGGCAGGTTTATCAGAGGGGCAGCAAACGTGAATGTTAAAATCCCCACAGATTAAAATATTATCAAACTTTGCGAGAAACTCTGTCAAAAACTCTGAAAACTCATTTGTAAAATCCCAATATAGGCTTGAACAGCGACGGAGGCCACATTACGCCATATAGACACGATAGGCTTGAACGGTGATGAAGGCCACGCTACGCCACATGACACAATAGGCTTGAACGGCGACGAAGGCCACGTTAGGCCACATAGACAATATAGCTTGAACTGCGACAAAGGCCACGTTAGGCCACATGACACGATAGGCTTGAACGGCGATGAAGGCCACGTTAGGCCACATAGACAATATAGCTTGAACGGCGACAAAGGCCACGTTAGGCCACATAGACAATATAGGCTTGAATGGCGACAAAGGCCACGTTAGGCCATATAGACAATATAGGCTTGAACAGCAACGGAGGCCACGTTAGGCCATATAGACAATATAGGCTTGAACAGCGACAAAGGCCACTTTAGGCCATGTTAGGTCCACATAGACGCGATAGGCTTGAACAGCGACGGAGGCCACGTTAGGCCATATAGACAATATAGGCTTGAACGGCGACAAAGGCCACTTTAGGCCATGTTAGGCCACATAGACGCGAAAGGCTTGAACAGCGACGGAGGCCACGTTAGGCCATATAGACAATATAGGCTTGAATGGCGACAAAGGCCACTTTAGGCCATGTTAGGCCACATAGACACGATAGGCTTGAACAGCGACAGAGGTCACATTAGGCCATATAGACAATATAGGCTTGAACAGCGACGGAGGCCACATTACGCCATATAGACACGATAGGCTTGAACGGTGATGAAGGCCACGCTACGCCACATGACACAATAGGCTTGAACGGCGACGAAGGCCACGTTTGGCCACATAGACAATATAGCTTGAACTGCGACAAAGGCCACGTTAGGCCACATGACACGATAGGCTTGAACGGCGATGAAGGCCACGTTAGGCCACATAGACAATATAGGCTTGAATGGCGACGAAGGCCACGTTAGGCCACATGACACAATAGGCTTGAACGGCGACAAAGGCCACGTTAGGCCACATAGACAATATAGGCTTGAATGGCGACGAAGGCCACGTTAGGCCACATAGACTATATGGGCTTGAACTGCGACGAAGGTCACGTTAGGCCACATAGACAATATAACTTGAACGGTGGCAAAGGCCACGTTGGGCCACATAGACATGACAGCCTTGAACAGCAACGGAGGGCACGTTAGGCCACAAGATACTATAGGCTTAAAGAGCAACGGAGGCCACGTTAGGCCAAATAGACAATATAGGCTTGAAAGCGAAAAAGGTCACGTTAGGCCACAGACATGACAGCCTTGAACAGCGACAAAGGCCACGTTAGGCCACATAGACAATATAGGCATGAACAGCGATGGAGGCCACGTTAGGCCATATAGACAATATAGGCTTGAAAAGCGACAAAGGCCACTTTAGGCCATGTTAGGCCACATAGACGCGATAGGCTTGAACAGCGACGGAGGCCATGTTAGGCCATATAGACAATATAGGCTTGAACGGCGACAAAGGCCACTTTAGGCCATGTTAGGCCACAGACGCGATAAGCTTGAACGGCAACAAAGGCCACATAGACATGACAGCCTTGACGGCGACAAAGGTACAATAAAGGTTGACGTCAGCATCTGCGAACTCAGACGTGTGTTAGTACCGATCTTATATACTACAAGTGTTGGATAATGATTGGTTAGATCTAAACTCAGTGACATAATATTTGAGTCTTCCTGGCAGAACTTGCGCTAGTGCTTCATTTCTTGACCAGGTTTGCACACACTGCAGCAGGGATTTTGGCCCACTCCTCCATACAGACCTTCTCCAGATCCTTCAGGTTTCGGGGTTATCGCTGGGTAATATGGACTTTCAGCTCCCTCCAAAGATTTTCTAGTGGGTTCAGGTCTGGAGACTGGCTAGGCCACTCCAGGACCATGAGATGCTTCTTACAGAGCCACTCCTTAGTTGCCCTGGCTGTGTGTTTCAGGTCGCTGTCCTGCTGGAAGATCCAGCCATGACCCATCTTCAATGATCTTACTGAGAGAAGGAGGTTGTTGGCCAAGATCTTGCGATACATGGCCCCATCCATCCTCCCCTCAATACGGTGCAGTCGTCCTATCCCCTTTGCAGAAAAGCATCCCCAAAGAATGATGTTTCTACCTCCATGCTTCACGGTTGGGATTGTGTTCTTGGGGTTGTACTCATCCTTTTTCTTCCTCCAAACACGTCGAGTGGAGTTAAGACCAAAAAGTTCAATTTTTTGTCTCATCAGACCACATGACATTCTCCTATTCCTCCTCTGGATCATCCAGATGGTCATTGGCACACTTCAGACGGGCCTGGACATGCGCTGGGTTGAGCAGGAGGACCTTGTGTGCGCTGCAGGATTTTAATCCATGACGGCGTAGTGTGTTACTAATGGTTTTCTTTGAGACTGTGGTCCCAGCTCTCTTCAGGTCATTGACCAGTTCCTGCCATGTAGTTCTGGTCTGATCTCTCACCTTCTTCATGATCATTGATGCCCCACGAGGTGAGATCTTGCATGGTGCCCCAGACTGAGGGAGATTGACAATCATCTTCAACTTCTTCCATTTTCTATGAATTGTGCCAACAGTTGTTGCCTTGTCACCAAGCTGATTGCCTATTGTCCTGTAGCCCATCCCAGCCTTGTCCAGGTCTACAATTTTCTCCCTGATGTCCTTACACAGCTCTCTGGTCTTGGCCATTGTGGAGAGGTTGGAGTCTGTTTTGGAGTTTGTGGAAAGGTGTCTTTTATACAGGTAATGAGTTCAAACAGGTGCAGTTAATACAGCTAATGAGTGGAGAACAGGGGGGCTTATTAAAGAAAAAACAAACAGGTCTGTGAGAGCCAGAATTATTATTGGTTGGTAGGTGATCAAATACTTATGTCATGCAATAAAATACATATTAATTATTTAAAAATCATACAGTGTGATTTTCTGGATTTTTGTTTTAGATTGCATCACTCACAGTTGAAGAGTACCTATGATAAAAATTATCGACCTCTACATGCTTTGTAAGTGGGCAAACCTGCAAAATCACCAGTGTGTCAAATACTTTTTTTCCCCACTGTACATATACTTACTTCGGAGTTACAGTTAGGGTTTGGGTTTGGTTTATGGTTAGTTACATGTAATTATGCATAATTTTTAGTTATTATTACAATAACTACATGTCACATGTGTAACAATGACACTGTAAAATAAAGTGTTACCCAAAAACATGTCTTGAAGCAAACCCCTAAAAGCAACAGGAAGTCAGCCATTTTGAATTTTCTCAGTGATTTTTATGTAGTTTTTGCCAGTTTCAGGCCTTGTACTTTAACAAACTCCTCCTACAATTTGAATCCGATCATCTTAAAATTTGGTGAGTGTAATCATAATGCCTTTTCAATGCTAAATTGGGTAACACTTTATTTTATTGTGTCCTTGTTACACGTTACATGTATTTACTTTAGTAATAACCATAAATTAGGCATAAGTACATATAACTAATCCTAAACCAAGTCCTAATGCAGGGGTGTCCAAAGTTTTTTTGGTGAGGGCCAAATACAGAAAAATAAGCAAAGGCCCGGGCCACACACAAGAGGTGACATATTGACACATGATTACTGTATGTATTTCTAACTCACCTATAATGTGAAGAACATTGCTCTCAGTGGGAGCAGTGATGCTGTCCTTTGGATTGAAGGATGGCTGGGATGTCAGGAGAAAGTTTGGTGGTTGAGACACGAAGGACTTCACAGAGATGGCTATCAGTCATTCTGGATCTCAGTCTGCTTCTGTTCTGATTTAACAGAGAAAATGTTTGTTCACATATGTATGTTGAGCCGAACAGGCTCATCATTCTTTTTGCGTGGCGTCTCATCAGAGGAAACTTGGCATGATCCAAACTCTGATAGAAGTCAGGGAGGGAGAGAAGCTGATGTTGACTCTTCAGAGAATCATCACATTGCATTTCAATCAGTTCTAACTGCAGACTCTCCTCCACTTCTTCTGCATTAACCAGGAAGGGGGTCGAGAACAGCTTGATTTGTTTTTCAATGACAGAAAAATCTTGAAAACGCTGGTTGAATTCTGTCACGAGAGATGTAATTACAGAAGCATATTTCTCCTTTTTAGCAGAAAGGTCTGCCTTTGGAAAAGCAGACTTGATTTCAGACAGCGGAGGGAAGTGTGCAGCATTAAAACTTCGTAGTTATGTCTCAAACAGGCGGAGCTTTACACAGAAGGCTTTCATGTGCGCATACAGGTGTGACACCAGCTGTTCTTTGCTTTGTAGGTTCTTGTTCAGTGTATTCAGATGATGAGTGAGATCAACTAAAAATGCCAGGTCTGCCAGCCACACAGGGTCACTCAGTTTATGAAGAGGTCGGCCCTTCTCTTTCAAAAACATGTCGATTTCTGACCTCAGCGAATAAAACCGCTGCAGCAAAGAGCCGCGGCTGAGCCAGTGCACATGAGAGTGGTAGAGTACATCCCCGTATTCAACATCCACGTCAGATAAGAAAGCTTGAAATTCCCTGTGGTACAGTCCTCTACCTCGAATTATGTTGACAGTTTTTACAACAGTGTTCATCACATCGCCCAGTGCTTCTTGGTGGATTATACAGTGCATCCTACCAGCCTCACCTCCGCTCTCTTTTACCTTGATGCACACCATGGATGCCATTCCTTTGCGCTCACCCGTCATGGCCGGAGCTCCATCCGTTGTTACTCCACAGAGCTTGTCCCATTTAAGCCCCATCTTTTCAACTGCCTCTGACATAGCGTCAAAAATATTTCCATCCGTCGTTGTGCCTTTTAGGCTCATCATATCAAGCAGCTCCTCCGTACAGCAAAAAGTATTATCGACTCCCCGCAAAAAAATTAAAAGCTGTGCGGTGTCTGTGGCGTCTGTGCTCTCATCGCATGCTATCGAGTAAAAATCAAAAGCACAAGCTTTCTCTCTCAGCTGAAGTTTCAGGTTAGCTGACAAGTCCTCGATTCTCCGCACCACTGTATTTCTGGATAAGCTCACGTTGTTGAAATCCTGCACTTTTTCCGGGCACATTACTTCTGTGACTTTGATGAGGCACTGCTTTATGAAATCACCGTCTGAGAACGGTTTGCCATGCTGGGCAATAAGTTGTGCGACTTCATAGCTTGCTGCTGTGGCGTTTTCCTGTATTTTGTTAGCACGAAAAAAAAACTGTTGTTGAGCTTGCAGGCTAGTTGCCATTTGCTTGAATTTCTGTGCTTGTTCGGCACCTGTGTACGATGCGTAGCTCTGATGCTTGGTCTCATAGTGCCGACGGACATTATACTCTTTCATTACGGCAACATCTTCATTGCAAATCAAACAGACACACTTTCCGTTGATTTCTTTAAAGAAATATGCATTTTCCCACCGTGTTTGAAATCTTCTACACTTACTTGCTATCTTGCGTTTCGTCGGTGCTGCCATTTCTGGTGACTCGTGGTAAATATTTTTCTTTGCTTAATTTTGTTTAGTGGAGAGGCACCTTTTCTGTGACTGGCTCCATCTAGTGTTGAAACTGAGAAGTGCAACAGAGTTGAGCTCAAGCGCCATGTGCAGGCCATATTCAATTATATTTTCAGAATTTGCTGCGGGCCAATAAAAACTGACCTGCTGGCCGCAGTTGGTCCGCGGGCCGTAGTTTGGACACCCCTGTCCTAATGCTACCCTTACCCTAAATTAAGTACATGTACTTAGTTAATATTACTTAGTACTTATATGTATAATAATACAGTAATAGGGACATATTAAAATAAAGTGTAACCCTAAATTATCAAGACCTTAAGTTTTCTTCTGAGAGTGTGTCCCTGGTGGCCTGACAAATTTCGATGTTAGGCCATGAAACAGGAAGTTGCTGTAACTCAGGCAAACAAGGTCCAAACTTCACACGTGTGATAAGCGTCCTGTCCTGAACACATGTCCTTGGCCATATTCCATTATAGTCATATCTCCCCCTGCTGACAGCAGGAAGTGACATGTTTAACATGGACTCCTAGTAACATACTAAGTGTTAACATAGCAAGTGTTAAATAGACTAGCAGAATACTTTATTGCATTCTTTATTGATACAGGAAGGTGCTATAATTCAGGCATGCAATGTCCAATCTTACCCAAACTTAGAATGCAACATGCTAAATACTTGGTAAAGCAAGCTAGCAACACTTAGCTAATTACTAAATCATGCTAATAATACAGTGATACTCAGGCATGAAATGTCCAATGTACCCAAAACATAACATGTTGGAAACGAGTCTTGGCCTGAAGATATATTCAATTATAGTCACATTACCACCTGCTGGCAGCAGGAACGGTGGCAAATACAAATGACTTTGACATATTCTTACTATATTTACCTACATAAATGCATTTTGCCCAATGTTCTCCGTTTTCACAGGGTGGCTTTGGCACTGGTGCAAGGGCCCTTCAATCGCTGCTTGCAGCTTTAATTAGAATTGAAACTGGAAATCAATAAGAATTGCAATCGCTAGACAGAAATTACAAAAATTCAAAAGTAACCCAACCCTTTACCTGTAACACTTTACAATAAGGTTAATTAGTTAACATTAGATAACTATGTTACTTAACATGACCTAACAATGAATTGCACTTCTACAGCATTTATTGATCATTGTTAATGTCATTAATCTTTGTTTCAGCATTTAAAAGTTGTAAGTGTTAACATTAGTTAATGCGCTGTAAACTAATATGAACAAACAAATTTTTATTAACTAACTGTAACACTGTTCATAAGTACGGGAAGAAGGAGACGGGAACCGATGAACATTCAATATAACTTTAATAACTATAAAATAAACAAATAACAAAACAAAAGTAAAATGGCGGCAGTCCCTTGCAGACAACTGCCGCCCACATAAACAAAGCAAAACATAATATAAAATCCAGGCTGAGTCCTTTCTCATCCTTCACTGTCGTCGCTCCTCCTTTTATGCTTCCGGAGCTCCTCCGTGAGAGATACGAGACCAGTATGTGACGCTCCTTAGCAATCACACCATTCCATCACAGCTCTTGCCCCACCCTGCTTGTTACACTAACATTTACAAAGATTAATAAATACATTAACAAATGCTCATGGTTAGTTCATGTTAGTTAATACAGTAACTAATGTTAAAAAATGAGCCTTGTTGTAAAATGTAACCAAAATATTCCAGACATGTCTAGAAATGCACACTGAGAGCATTAACACAACAGGGTTTTATGTCTGTGTTTACTGTACAGTACAGGGTGCTGACTAATTGTCTTTGTCAGCTACTAGGACCCATATTTTATACCAGACCTGCTTTGCGGCTGACAGTGTTGCAAATTTTATTCAGGCACTGTTTATTCGGTTAATGACTTCACACTTTTGTGTTTAATGTCCCAGTTAAGATTTGCTCCCTTTTAAGGGAACTGGCGCTGCGTTGAAATTCGATGCATTGGGAACGCTCCGCATGAGTGCGTCATGAAGCACATGTGAAATCAGTCCAATGGTGTAGTCAGAGGCGGGTGATGTCACAAACAGGAAACCATAAAGCACGCTCAAACAGTGCAACGCTAGCTTCTGTGTCTTCAGTAGCGCTTTGTGTGACCTGTTCGTTACATTTGGTGTTGTTTGTCTATCATTTACACTAGCATTATGGCGAGCAAGCAGCAGTTTTAAAACTCCCTGCCCTCAAAGACCGCTCTGTTCCCACCTGGCAGTCTTTGAGGAGGCCACCCAGGCTCGCGATACTTGTGGTTCGGGTCCCGCTGCTGCCGAGGCTCAGTGACGATCTAGATCATGGGGATCGCAAATGGATTTGACAGAGGGGTTAGAGATGGGCACAACCTTATCTCTGCCCTCACCTGCTCTCTACTCACCTGCCCTCTGCTCACCTTCATACTATGGGCGTGCTGCAGGCCTACCAGGCTGAGCTTTTAGGAGATCTAGATGAGGATGAGGGTACTGACCCTGATGCTGTCGATGAATTGCTTCAGGCCACAGATTTGTCTCTCCGGGCCACCGAAGAAACAGCCAGGTCAGTTGGCCGTTGGTGGCCATGGAGAGGCATCTGTGGTTGAATTTGAGTGCCATCAATGAGAAGGATAATTTTTTTCTCATGGTTGCGCCGCTGTCGCCTCCTGGCCTCTTCCGCGATGCAGTTAACACTGTTGTCGAGAGGTTTCAGGAGGCAAACATATAGGCAGCTGCGTTCCAGAAACTCCAACCCCTTCCGCTCTCAGATCTCCGAGGCTGCTGAGCTGGAGCAGCCCCAAACATCGAAAACCAGCTCCTCCTATCATGCTGTACAAAAACAGAGCATCACTACCCGAACCCCTCCACAGAGAGATGGGGGGCAGGGGAGGCACTCTCAACCGCAGACTTCGAGGGGTAAGACAGATCTTAGGACTGTCCTTATTGTCAAGAAGGCTGCGGGGAAGAGGCCCTAACATCAGTGCTGTCAGGCCTCTGAGGGCAGTCCCCTCCGGAGAGAACTGGTTAACACCACAGTATATGGTGCCCAGTCTATCGTTCCCAAGAAGGATGGGGGTTTGCGTCCCATTCTGGACCTGTGTCTTCTAAACCAGTCTGTTATGAAGCTTAGTTTCAAAATGTTAACCTTGAGACAGATCATGTCACAGATCACGGCCCAGGACTGGTCTGTCACAATAGATCTTAAGAACGCTTACTTCCATGTTTCCATCCTTCCACAACACAGGAAGTACCTGAGGTTTGCTTTCGGGGGCGAAGCTTACCATTATCTGGTTCTTCCGTTCAGTCTAGCGTAATCACCCTGCACTCTCACCAAATGAATGGACGCAGCGCTGGCTCTGCTGCATCTGTAGGGCATTCGTGTTCTCAATTACATCAACAACTGGCTAATTTTAGCCCAATCATGTCAACTGGTGGGTTGTCATCGAGATGTCGTTCTCGCTCACATAAGGAAGTTAGAGTTAAGGTTGAATGCCAAGAAGAGAGTGCTTTCTCCAGTACAGAGGACCACTTTTCTAGGCGTGGTTTGGGATTCTGTCATGATGTGGGTGCAGCGTTCGCCTACTAGCATAGAATCAATCCTTTCTACCGTAAACCGAATAAAGCTAGGCCAGTCACTCACTGTGAAGCAGACTGTTGGTTCTGATGGCAGCAGTATCCAACGTGATACCTTTTGGCCTGTTGTACATGAGACCCCGGCAGTGGTGACTCAGGACCAGGGGGTTTTCTCTGAGAGGAAATCCGTTTCGCATTATCAAGGTCACCTGGCGATGCCTACGTGCCAACACATTGGTGGTCGCCTACATAAATCACCAGGAGGGTTTCTGCTCCACTCTGCAAACTTGCGCACCAGATTCTCCTGTGGTTCCAGGGAAAGCTGCTTTCACTCAGGGCAGCTTATATCCCTGGGGTCCACAATGTGGGAGCAGACATCCTGTCGAGGCAGGGGCTGAGGCCCAGGGAATAGATGCTCCACCCTGAAGTGGTGGAGCAGATATACAGGGTGTTCGGCCAGGCACAGGTGGACTTGTTTGTGTCTCGAGACACGTCTCACTGTCCACTCTGGTTCTCCCTCACCATCCAGCTCCTCTCGGACTGGATGCCATGGTGCACACGTGGCCCAGGATGTGTCTGTATGTATTTCCCCCGATCGCTCTGCTCCCAGGGGTTCTAGAGAGAGTTCACCTGGACCAGGTCTGGCTCACCTTGGTTGCCCTGCATTGGCCATGCAGAGTGTGTTTCCCGGACCTAATATCTCTCCTGGACAGTTCGCCTTGGGTGATTCCGGTCAGGAGGGTCCTACTGTCCCAGGCGGGTGGCTCGATACTTCACCCCCGCCCAGAACTGTAGAAACTGTGGGTTTGGCCTCTGAGGGGGCCCCAGCCCGTAGAAGTCGTCAGTACTTTAGCTTTTCTAAAGCTTTTCAGCTTTATGCCCTGAAGTGGAGGTTGTTCACTTTTTGGTGTAGGGTTCGCCAGGCAGACCCAGTCAGCTACCAGGTCGGTACAGTGCTGGAATTTCTGCGAGAACGATTTGCTGCAGGTGTATGTGGCAGCTATTGCAGCTTAACACATCCCTCTGGGTGGTATGTCTTTAGGGAGAGATCCGCTTGTAACGCACTTCCTCCGTGGTACCTTGAAGCTTAGGCCTGCAGTACGGGATAGGGTACTGGCATGGGATTTGGCTGTGGTGCTCCAGGGTCTTTCTCTGGCCCTGTTTGAGCCAGTGGAGGAGATCACAGTTAAGTTCCTAACTTACAAAAAAAGTTTGCTGAAAAATTTGCTGTGCCCGGTGCACCACATTTCCGGTGTGCTCAACTGTGTGACTGACAAGCTCTCACGAGCTGCGCTGCCGGGAGAGTGGCGACTCCACTCCCTGGTGGTCCAGCTGATCTGTAGAGAGTTCGGAGAGGCTCTGGTAGACCTGTTTGCCTCACCAGAAACCTCCCACTGCCAGTTGTTTTACTCCCTGTCTGAGGGAATACTCGTGACAGACGCACTGGCGCACAGCTGGCCCCGGGGCCTTCGCAAATATGCGTTTCCCCCAGTGAGCCTACTTGCACAGACCCTGTGCAAAGAAAGGGAGGACGAGGAGCAAGTCTTGTTAGTTGCGCCCTATTGGCCCAACCGGACCTGGTTCCCAGAACTCTCTCTCCTCGCTACAGCCCCTCCCTGGCCCATTCCTCTGAGGAAGGACCTTCTTTCTCAGAGATGGGGCACCCTTTTGCACCCGCATCCAGACCTCTGGAAACTCCATGTCTGGTTCCTGGACGGGACGCAGTGGTTCTAAGTGACTTACCCCCCGAGGTACTTAACAGCATCACTTTGGCACATGCACCGTCTACGAGACGTGCTTACGCCTTGAAGTGGAACCTGTTCATTGAGTGGTGCTCTTCTCGCCGTGAAGACCGCCAAAGATGCTCGATCGGAGTCATGCTTTCCTTCTTCCAGCAATGGTTGGAGCGTAGGCTGTCCCCCTCCACCCTCAAAGTCCATGCTGCCACTATTTCTGCATACCACGACCACATAGATGGCAAGTCTGTTTGTCAAGTCAAGTCATCTTTATTTATATAGCGCTTTTTACAATGCAAATTGTGGCAGCTTTACATTAATAATTGGCTAATAATTTTGGCTTCACAGCAGCTCCCAAAGAAAATGGTGTCATTGTCCAGCTTATTCTGTATATTATTGATTCATTCCATTGCAGATATCAATAGTTATTAGTCTAGTTAGTTTAGGTATAGCAGCACTGCAGAAAACAGTGACGTAATTGTCCGGCTCAGCTCAGTTCACATACAACGGTGCCAAATGCAGGCATATCAAAAACACTGCTGAATATCAAGCAAGTGTCCCCAATTTAAGCAAGCCGTGTTTGTAAGCACGACCTGGTCGTCAGGTTCCTTAGGGGGGCGAGACGGTTGAATCCTCCTAGTCCCCCCTCCATATCCTCTTGGGACTTGTCTCTGGTGCTGAGAGCACTCCAGAATGCTCCCTTTAAGCCTTTGCAGTCAGCAGACTTTGCTGCTGGCTGCATTGGCCTCCTTCAAGAGGGTAGGGGACCTGCAGTCTTTTTCGGTCGACAAATCGTGCCTAGAGTTCGGGCCGGGTGACAGCCACGTCGTACTCAGACCTTGGTCTGGCTATGTGCCCAAGGTTCCTACCACTCCCTTCAGGGACCAGGTAGTGAGCCTGCAAGCACTGCCCTCGGAGGAGGCAGACCCAACCTTGGCTTTGCTCTGTCCAGTTTGCGCTTTGCGACTGAACATAGACAGGACTCAATGTTTCAGGTCCTCAGACCAGCTCTTTGTCTGTTACAGAGGCCAGCAAGGGAAAGGCTGTCTCCAAGCAGAGGATGGCCCACTGGATAGTGGATGCCATCGCCCTGGCTAACCAAGCTCAGGCCATGCCCTGCCCGCTCAGGTTGTATGTGCACTCCACGAGAGGTGTCGCATCCTCCTGGGCGCTGGCTCGTGGCTCCTCGCTGACAGACATCTGTAGAGCTGTGGGCTGGGTGACATCTAACACGTTCGCTAGGTTCTATAGCCTTCGTGTTTAGTCGGCCTCCTCCCGTGTTCTCGCCTCAGGTCAGAGGCACGGAGAGGCCCGGCTTAGTGACGGCTTGCTTTGCTTATATGTGCTTTGTCTCCAGAGAGTCCCTACAAGGCAGACCCTGTTGAGTCCTCCGATATCCCTTCTGCACCCGACGTGGCGGACTGCACAGAATGTGGCTTCCGCAGCGTTCCTTTTACACAAAAAGTCACGCTTTCCCAGTGTTATCCAATAGTCTCACTGAATGGGTTTTAGGGAACAGCAGTGATCGACATTCTCTGTGTTAGCCCTGTCCCACCGTCCTCAGGCAAGGGATTCAGGTGGCTTGCTACAGAGCGCTGGAAGGGGGCAGCTCCTGTGGCACTTTGGTAGGGATTTCTATTTGTCGGTCATCCGACGTACGTCGAAGTGACCTACTGAATGGGAATGTCTCGGTTACATAGATAACCCTCGTTCCCTGAAGGAGTGAACGGGGACGTACGTCCCATCGCCACAGTCGTTGTACCCCGCTGATGCTGCCGCCTATCCAGTTGGGCTCATTAATGAGCACCTACTGCTCATTATATACCCGCGCTGCGAGGTAAGCAGCTGTTGCATATTTTTCATTTTTCATTCATTTTTCATCATTTAGCAGACGCTTTTATCCAAAGCGACTTACAAGGGGAGCAATTAGGGGTTAGGTGCCTTGCTCAAGAGCACCTTAGTCATGATTGCATATGATTGCATGCCAATATGCATTGGCTCGTTTTATTTACACTCGAAGTAGATTGGCTTCTCTAGCGAGATTCCTATTCGTTGGTCATCCGACATACATATCCGTTCCCTCCTTCAGGGAACGAGGGTTACCTATGTAACCGAGACGTTTTATATATATATATATATATACAGGTTAGGGAGTAACAAAATACACGTAACTTATTTACGTATTTAAAATACAAACTTTGAGTAACTGTATTTCATTACAATTACATTTTTAGATGGGTGGTAATCAGATTACAGGTACATTTTAAAAGTATTTTAGATTACCAAAGTGATTACTTTGAATTTTAATGTCATTTAAACAGCAATTGGTGAATCTCTGATTCTCTGACAGTCTGAAAAAGCGGAGTTAAGTTTCATCAACATTTTAATACATTTAAGAGGGATCATAATATTTTGTTATTTTTATTTAGTACTGTCCTGAACAAGACAAAATGACTGAATTTATATTAAAAAAAAAAGCCCAACAGTCAATTTAACTGTCCTGTCATGACCTGGATGATCCACAGCTGTTTTGTGATAGTTGTTTGTGAGTCATTTTATAATCTCAACATTAGTTTTTTTCCACCTCACAATTGTGAGTTTGCTTTTCACAATTCTGACTTCTTTTTCTCAGAATTGTGAGATTTATACTCAAAATTGCAAGTTATAAAGTCAGAATTGGGAGATATAAACTTGCAATACTGACTTTTTTCTTGCAATTGTGAATTTACATTTAGTCATTTAGCAGACGCTTTTATCCAAAGCGACTTACAAGTGAGGAAAACAAACAAGCGATTCTTCATGAATTGGCAAATAACACAGGAAGTGCTCACAATACAAGTTTCATACATTGCTCAGTACCATAAGCTAGAGTTTTCTCACTATTTTCAGTTTATATCTCATAATTCTGATTTTTCTCAAGATTGTCAGTTTATATCCGATAATTCTCACTTTTCTCAATATTGTGAGTTTATATCTCATAATTCTGACTTTTCTCAATATTGCAAGTTTATATCTCATAATTTTGACTTTTCTCAATATTGCAAGTTTATATATCATAATTCTGACTTTATAACTCACAATTTCAACTTTATATCACACAATTGTGAGGGGAAAAGTCAGAATTGCGAGATTAAAAACTTGCAATTGCCTTTTTTGTGTTTGTTCTTCACTTAAATATACAGTTTTCCAAAGTATTCTAAAGTATTTAGATTAAGTAACTAAACCTGAGTAATATAATGAAATACATTTTGTAATCTGAAGTGAAATACATTTTAAAGGTGTGTATAATGACAACATGCAATTTTCACTTGTAGGGTTCCATTGGGCCACCTGGTACTCCAGGTATTGATGGACTAAAGGTAAGATAACAGATATCTTAAATTGTTTTAAATTTCAATTAAAAAACTTATTGTTGTGAATGCATAATAAATGTCCTTGTAACGCCCAGGTTCAGGAACAGGTACGGAGACAGATTAGATTTTACAAGGTTTAATATAAACATGAAGACAGGCAGGAATACAGATCAGGATAACGCGGACGTAAATTTAACAACGAACCAGGACAGGACTGACAGAGGGAATTTATACAGAGGAACACAAGCAGGGCCAGGTGACAGACATGACAGATAACGAGACGCAGCAGATGACAATGAACTAATAACGAGACGAGCACATGTCAGGGCAAAACAAAGATCACATGACAGATGAAAGCAAAACAAAGAACACATGACAGAAGACTAAAAACAAGGAAAATGTGACAAGGACAGGACCGGGGAACAGAAGAAACAGAAACACATGGACCCAATTATGACATTACTCCCCCCCTCCCGGAGGGCGCGACCTCGCGCCGTGAAGGAACAGGAAGGCACCCTGGAGGCCGTGGTCAGACATAGGCAATTCAGGTGGCCTCCAGGGTGTCTCTTGGATCTCGAGGACCCATAGTGGGTCAGGCGGTTCTGGCGGCCAGGGTCGGGTCCAGGACCTAGTCACAGCTGATGCTAGGAGGTCAGGTGGCCATGGTGGAGTCCAGGGCGCGGCCTCCTTCCCTCTGGCTGCCGTGGACGGGGACACTGGGTGTCCCCCCAAAATTTTCAGGGAAGGATTTCCCCATTTCCGTGAGCTGGGCGGCGGCAGGACAGACCCTGGCTCAGGCGGTGGAAGATCTGGGAGCGCAGGCTCTGGGAGGTCTGGGAGCGCTGGCTCTGGGAGGTCTGGGAGCGCTGGCTCTGGGAGGTCTGGGAGCGCTGGCTCTGGGAGGTCTGGGAGCGCTGGCTCTGGGAGGTCTGGGAGCGCTGGCTCTGGGAGGTCTGGGAGCGCTGGCTCTGGGAGGTCTGGCGGGTTTGGGAGCGCTGGCTCTGGGAGGTCTGGCGGGTCAGGGAGCGCTGGCTCTGGGAGGTCTGGCGGGTCAGGGAGCGCTGGCTCTGGGAGGTCTGGCGGGTCCGGGAGCTCAGGAGGCTATGGCGGGTCAGGGAGCTCAGGAGGCTCTGGCGGGTCAGGGAGCTCAGGCAGCTCTGGAGGGTCAGGGAGCTCAGGCAGCTCTGGAGAGTCAGGAGCTGCGAGCACAGGAGACGGCTCCTTGGCTGCGAGAACTGGAAACGGTTCATGGGCTGCGAGCACTGGAGACGGCTCATGGTGCGCTGGAGCAGGCTTGTGGTGCGCTGGGTGTGCTGGTGCTCTGGCGCTGAAGGCTCTGGACGCTGAGCGGCGGCGCGCTTCAACACCGATCTAACGAACAGCAGCGGTGGGTCCCACATCTTGGACCCCAGGACCATGCTGCTGAAACCCCAGTGCGGATCACGGGGCTGGTCAGATAGACAGACAGGGACCGCTCCATTGAAGAGGCATGCAGGGGGAGTCGGAGAAAGATGGGCTGGCGGAGCAGGTGTTTTGGATGGGACTGGACAGGGAACGCATTCCTCAACCTCGAACCCGGATCCATTCAAATCTAGGACTACATTTATGAGATCGACTAGATTAAAGGTGCTCATGGGTTCTCAAAGGCGAATGGTGTTCTCGTCCAGCCCCAACCAAAACACTGCAACAAGTGAAGCATCCGGCCAGCCCACCAGATGAAAGAGCTCAACGAACTCCCCCACATACCTCTCCAGCGGGCGTCCCCGCTGCCGGATGTTCCACAGACGATCCATCGCCGTGGCGGAATCCATCGTCGTTGTGGTTGTTGTTGTTGTTGTTGTTGTTGAGGTTCGTTGTTCTGTAATGCCCGGGTTCAGGAACAGGTACGGAGACAGATTAGATTTTACAAGGTTTAATATAAACACGAAGACAGGCAGGAATACAGATCAGGATAACGCGGACGTAACTTTAACGACGAACCAGGACAGGACTGACACAGAGGGAATTTATACAGAGGAACACAAGCAGGGCCAGGTGACAGACATGACAGATAACGAGACGCAGCAGAAGACAATTAACTAATAACGAGACGAGCACATGGCAGGGCAGAACAAAGATCACATGACAGATGAAAGCAAAACAAAGAACACATGACAGAAGACTAAAAACAAGGAACATGTGACAACGACAGGACCAGGGAACAGAAGAAACAGAAACACATGGACACGATTATGACAGTCCTAGTTTTACCTCTAGTCACTTTTAAATTTTAAGAATAACCCATAATTAGTTGACATGGAAAGGAATATTCTCAAAAGGAATAAAATTGTCATGTTCATTTAATCATCTGAAACAGAGCCAAATGCACCATTAATGTAAAAGTTTTAGACAAGTATTATCATTATTAATTCAGGCAACATTCAGACAAACGATGAATCAATTCATTGATTTGAATTATCTTGAAGACCAAGGATGCTAACTGTGAGGCCAAACTTTGTTCAAATCTTAAATACACCATAATAAGAAAAAGGTTGTGTTGTAAAAATATTTCCATGTTGCTCATCTAGTGGAATGAGGGAAGCTGATGCATACCAGTCTTGTAGTCTTCTCAAGCATTTAGAAATGTATTAAAACTGAAGAGTGTGGATAAATTGGAAAGAGAATAAGACTGTTTTCTGGTGGAAGCAATACTCACTTTTGAAACAACAAAGGAAAGCTCAGGGTTCTAAATGTTGGAAGGAAGGTCTCATGTAATGGATTTCAAATCCACTGCAGTTATAAAACAAACCATGACTTCTTTGTAAAACTAAATGTAGTTTAGTTCATCATGGAGATAAGTAATATACAAAATGTCATTTAAAAATAAAGTAATCAGTATTAGGGCCTGCAACAGCTCTTTTGGGGGTGGTTGGTTTTTGATTAGAGGTTTTTTTTTCCCCAACTTGTGAGTTTGAGAACGTCAGACATAGATGTTTTAACACCATGTCTTCAGCACCAAAAATGGCATTATGAATAGATAAATTTATTGCGGTTAATCAATTCAAAATGCTGCTTTTAAATTAATTGATTCAAAAATGAAGTGCCATTTTTCATGCAGTATATTGAGGATAAAGATTAGTAGGTAAAAATACTGTTTTATTGTGCACATGGGACCTTGATTAAGATTCTTCATTGTGTCCATTTAGTGAAACAGTGTGGAAAACATTCCTTTATTCAATGTCATGAAAAGACTGAAAAATGTCAAGATAAAAGTAGCTATATTGCTCTGCTCTATTCACAAGTATGAACTTTTATAAATTTTTCAACCTGTCATTTCCATGGTTTTTGATTGTGGGTTGTTTTTATATAAGTCACATGACTCTTTTTTAGAGTGATGGGCTAAATAGGTCACTTTGTGTGAAAATATCTTTACTCATTACAAATTCCATTTAGATAATGGCTACATTTAAAAAAATAATAATAATAATTTAAAAAAATCAGTAGATTGTCTCATGATTAGAAGTCAAATATCAAATACGATGGCCAAATCATTTAATATATTAAAATGCACATTTGTCATCCATGTTATTTGATCTATAAAAAGTAAGACATATGCCCCATGTCCGTAGATCATCTGTTGTGTTTTCAATGTATGCATTAGGCCTAAAGCTAGTCTGGGAATGAATAAGGTTTATTTTAAATTGATACATTCCATGTTCATTACTCCACAGGTAATGTACAGTAAGATGGGCATCTGTAGCTTGAGTCTCATATCTTAAATGAAAATTAATTTAAACCTGAATATGATCTCATCTTTGGTACACCCTAATATTTGAGTTTTTGTATATTTAATACTGTTTAATTTCTTTTCCATCAGGGGGACAGAGGTGAACAGGGTGAGAAGGTAAAACATATTTTTACTCTAAGAGAATAACTGATAATATGTCAGTGGTGTTTTGTTTTGTAAGTTATATATATAATAATGCATACCTAAGCTGTAACGGCATTACCACCTCGGATGTACATTATTTTCTAATAATTCATTGCCCATTGTCAATTATTCTTTTATATATATATATATATATATATATATATATATATATATATATATATATATAGAATAATATTGTTGTTGCTAGCCTTCATTACCCAAAGCCCACAGTATGAAAACGAAGAGTAAAATCTTTGACAACATAGATTGAATTGTTCACTCATTTACTCAAACTTTATTTATAGTCAGGAGACTGTTCTCCTAGTATCTCAAGATGAAATATGAATCCGGATATTTTTCTTGTATGTTTGTGGAGAATGCAGTCAGGCCACAATTAGAAAGGTTGTGAATAAACAAACAAACCGCTTCTCATCTGACATGTTGGCTGAATGTAACTATAAAAGACAGAAAGGGAATTATAATTAGTGCATAACAATTATAACATATGTGGCACAGTTTTAAAAAGGTTAAGCTACTGAAATTCTTCATTCTCGGAGAATTTCCATTAATTGTGAGGACAATGTGTCAAGGGAACAGTGTTGATAAAGCAAAGTTGTGAGCTGTTTCTCTTTATGTCTTGAGTCACTCCTACCAGGGATCATACTCAAAGTTAGCAAACTTACCCTTAACCACAGGCTTCCACCACCCATTCTTTCTGAAATTGCTAATTTTGGACCATTTCATCAATGAAGCCTAAACCTGCACTGCATTTCTGTGGAACTTAAAATGGCTGGAATCAAACATAGAAAGGACAAAGAGTGTCGTTACTCCTAGATCAGCAGAAATAGCCATTTTATTTCTTACAATAAAACAGTTATTTTTGGCAGTTTATTTAAAATCACATTTTGAATCGCCTTTGCTTTTTAAACAGTAATGTCTCAGCTACGTATGTAACCCTCGTTCCTTGAAGGAGGGAATGGAGACGTATGTCAGAACTGAACCGTCGAATTGGGATATCGCATGGGAGCCCTATCACCTTCGAGTGTAAACTAAACTAGCCAATGCATATTGGCGTGCGAGCTTTGCGTGACGTACCCCACCCCCGTGAGCGGGTATAGATACGGAAGTGGGGGCACTCACACTTTGTTTTTTTGCTGAGGAGACGAGTAGTGGTCCGCGCTCAGCGCGGTACAGGAACTGTGGCGATGGGACATACCAACCAAGACCACAACCTACCCGTAGGGAGGAATTATGAGGGAATGCACATATGGACTGGCCATGGTCAGTGCACATATGAAGTCCCTGGGATGGCTCCAGCCTAAGTTAGGGAAAGACACAGGCTTACCGCAGGAAGGCCACTGTAGAGATACACATATGGGACCGCCGTAGGGGTCACCACATATGGCACCCAGCCTAGCACAGGCAAGTTAACGAGTGCTAAGCCTAGCAACGGACACTCCGCAATGTCCATAGCCACAAGGGATGGCGGAGGACTCAACAGGGTTCGCAAGGTGGACAGCAAGATGCGTGTGCCAGCGTCCAGGAAGAAGCTACTCCTCTAGTGGAGTGAGCTCTCAACCCGAGTGGGCAAGGCACGCCTTGGAGACAGCCTTGCCATTCTTCTGGCCTCCATAACAGATGAAGAGCTGGTCTGGGGACCTGAAGCTTTGAGTCCTGTCTATGTTCAGTCGCAAAGCGCAAATTGGACAGAGCAAAGCAAGGGCTTGGTCTGCCTCCTCTGAGGGCAGCGCTTGCAGGCTCACTACCTGGTCCCTGAAGGGAGTGGTAGGAACCTTGGGCACATAGCCAGGCTGGGGTCTGAGTACCACGTGGCTGTCACCCAGCCCCTGAAGCTTCGTGTTCTGTCCACGTACAGCCGCAGAGCGAAGACGGGACAGAGCCAAGCCAGAGCTGGGTCTGCCTCCTCCGAGGGTAGTGCTTCCAGGTTCACTACCTGATCTCTAAAGGGAGTGGTAGAAACCTTGGGCACATATCCGGGCCGGGGTCTCAAGATAACGTGAGAGTCAGCTGGCCCGAACTCTAAGCATGATTCGTCGACCGAAAAAGCCTGCAGGTCCCCTACCCTTTTGATGGAGGCCAATGCAATCAGGAGAACTGTTTTAAGTGACAGAGTTTTTAACTCAGTTGACTGCAAAGGCTCGAAGGGTAGTCCCTGGAGAGCTGTAAGTACCAGGGACAAATCCCAAGAGGGTATAGAGGGAAGACGAGGCAGATTCAGTCTTCTGTGCCCCCTCAGGAACCTGACGTCATGCCTTCCCAGTGACTTACCTTCAACTGCATCATAATGAGTGGAAATAGCGGCAACATACACTTTGAGGGTGGAGGGAGACAGCCTTCGCTCCAGTCCCTCCTGCAGAAATGAAAGCACTGACCTGATCAACCATGATCGGGGGTTCTCCTGATGGGAAGAACACCATTCGATGAATAGGTTCCACTTCAATGCATAGAGGTGCCTCATAGAAGGAGCTTGAGCAGAAGTGATGGTGAGAGGGACCAGACATGGAGATTCCAGAGGTCCGGACGCAGATAACAGAGGGTGCCCCGTTTCTGAGGTCCTTCCTCGGTGAGGCACGCGGTCTGGTTGACCGAGTCCTGTTCCATACCGAGATAAGAGATCCTCTTTGCTCTTCTCCCAGTTGACCCCAAGACCCAACCAGCTGAGGTGAGCTAACACTAGGTCCCTGGGGTTGCACAACTGCTCTCGCGAGTGAGCTAGGATCAGCCAGTCGTCGAAATAGTTGAGAACACCCTGTTCCTTGAGGGGAACAATGGCCGCCTCCGCAATCTTGGTAAAGACACGGGGCGACAGGGCCAGCCCAAAAGGTACCACCTTGTACTGATATGCCCAACCCTTGAACGCAAACCGTAGAAAGGGTCTGTGTTGAGAAAGAATCGAGACCTGAAAGTATGTGTCCTTCAGGTAGATCGTTGCAAACCAATCTTGGGGACAGTTGTGTTCGAAAATACAGGGAGTGCAGAATTATTAGGCAAATGAGTATTTTGACCACATCATCCTCGTTATGCATGTTGTCTTACTCCAAGCTGTAAAGGCTGGAAAGCCTACTACCAATTAAGCATATTAGGTGATGTGCATCTCTGTAATGAGAAGGGGTGTGGTCTAATGACATCAACACCCTATATCAGGTGTGCATAATTATTAGGCAACTTCCTTTCCTTTGGCAAAATGGGTCAAAAGAAGGACTTGACAGGCTCAGAAAAGTCAAAAATAGTGAGATATATTGCAGAGGGATGCAGAAGTCTTAAAATAGCCAAGCTTCTGAAGCGTGATCATCGAACAATCAAGCGTTTCATTCAAAATAGTCAACAGGGTCGCAAGAAGCGTTTGGAAAAACCAAGGCGCAAAATTACTGCCCGTGAACTGAGAAAAGTCAAGCGTGCAGCTGCCAAGATGCCACTTGCCACCAGTTTGGCCATATTTCAGAGCTGCAACATCACTGGAGTGCCCAAAAGCACAAGGTGTGCAATACTCAGAGACATGGCCAAGGTAAGAAAGGCAGAAAGTCGACCACCACTGAACAAGACACACAACCTGAAATGTCAAGACTGGGCCAAGAAATATCTCAAGACTGATTTTTCTAAGGTTTTATGGACTGATGAAATGAGAGTGAGTCTTGATGGGCCAGATGGATGGGCCCGTGGCTGGATTGGTAAAGGGCAGAGAGCTCCAGTCAACTCAGATGCCAGCAAGGTGGAGGTGGAGTACTGGTTTGGGCTGGTATCATCAAAGATGAGCTTGTGGGGCCTTTTCGGGTTGAGGATGGAGTCAAGCTCAACTCCCAGTCCTACTGCCAGTTTCTGGAAGACACCTTCTTCAAGCAGTGGTACAGGAAGAAGTCTACATCCTTCAAGAAAAACATGATTTTCATGCAGGACAATGCTCCATCACAAGTACTCCAAGTACTCCACAGCGTGGCTGGCGAGAAAGGGTATAAAAGAAGAAAATCTAATGATATGGCCTCCTTGTTCACCTGATCTGAACCCCATTGAGAACCTGTGGTCCATCATCAAATGTGCGATTTACAAGGAGGAAAAACAGTACACCTCTCTGAACAGTGTCTGGGAGGCTGTGTTTGCTGCTGCACGCAATGTTGATGGTGAACAGATCAAAACACTGACAGAATCCATGGATGGCAGGCTTTTGAGTGTCCTTGCAAAGAAAGGTGGCTATATTGGTCACTGATTTGTTTTTGTTTGGTTTTTGAATGTCAGAAATGTATATTTGTGAATGTTGAAATGTTATATTGGTTTCACTGGTAAAAATAAATAATTGAAATGGGTTTAAATTTGTTTTTTGTTAAGGTGCCTAATAATTATGCAGAGTAATAGTCACCTGCACACACAGATATCCCCCTAAAATAGCTAAAACTAAAAACTAAAAACTAAAACTTCCAAAAATATTCAGCTTTGATATTAATGAGTTTTTTGTGTTCATTGAGAACATGGTTGTTGTTCAATAATAAAATTAATCCTCAAAAATACAACTTGCCTAATAATTCTGCACTCCCTGTACGTTTCTGCGTCAACATATTGAACGGCAACCTGTGAAGGGACTGAATCAGGACTGCAGATCTAAGACTGGCCGTAACCTACCACTGTTCTTGGGTGCAATGAAGTAGAGGCTGTAGACTTCATTTTGGTCAGTAGGACCGCAATCTCCGCCAGAAGCACAGGAGCATCGTTCACAGACGTGCGAGTGAAATAGATCCCCCAGAACACTGGGGGACACCGGTCAAACTGAATTGCATAGCCTGCTAGCCTGCTAGCTTTTATAGGCTCCCAAACTCCGAACCAGCAGGACCAACGGCAGAACAGATGTACCCACGGTGGGGCAGCGAGGCGGAGGCGAGGGACCAGACTTGGACAGCAGTGCAGCCCGAAGTGTGATCTGGCTCCGCAGAGTGGCAGAGGGCCTGTGGAAGACGGCACAACATTGGCGGCTTCAACCAGCACACTACCCTCTGCTGGTGAAATCAGAGGGGTTTGAGGGTGGCCAGGCATAGTATGGCACACCCTCTTGTGAGCCAGAGGATGAGAAATATTCTGCTCTTTTTTTTGATAATATGGGTTCTGCTGGACTCCGGGGAGCCAGCGGCGGAACAGAAGGAAAACACAATCAAGGGTTTTCCACCCAGCCCTCTGCCGGGGGAGGGAGCATGCCATCACCGTCTCCCGAAGAGCAGCTCCAATTTCCTCCGGGTCGCCGATCTCAGGACCGCTTCCTGGTTCGTTTGCCACCTGGCTTGGCTGTGGGCTTGGCGCTGCATCCCCGACCAGCTCCCTGCAGTCTGCCAAGTCCATCGCCCCTGCGAAGTCTGCCAAGCAGTAGCCTCCCTCGGCGACGAGCAGACAAGGAAGCTTGGGAAGGCTGGGTGGAGGCATCAGCGGCACGCCTGGGCAGGACATGCTTCTAAGCCTCCGTCTGCTTCTGTGGGTTACCCCACCAAATTTGCTGCTGCCGGACACAGTGGCATCGTGACGGCATGGTCAACTGGGGGGGATCCCCGCATAACCCTTGGCTGCACCGCCATCCAGGTCGGTGAAGGGGGGAGAGGGACCGGACCGGTTTCGGACAGAAAAAGATTTCCTCCACGATCAAGTCACCTCTTCATGCACTTTCGGAAAGAAAGGAACCAGGGCAGAGCACTAGAGCACAGAGCACCAGCGCGGGCTGCCCCGAGAAACCAATTGTCACGGTGGAGGTTTCCAGTCGAGCCTGACACTCCCGGCGGCCCGGGAAAGCATGGCTGTCAACTCTGGATTGGGTTCGAACCACGCCACTCTCCCAGAGGGAGGCAGCGTACCCAAGCCTTTATCCTCAGAGGACTCAAACCCACCTTCCGATGCAGTGATTTACATCTGCTCATCCGTTGGTGCGCCAAAAGAGACGGCTGGATGCTCATGAGAGGGACCAGCGCGCACTTCAGGCATCACTACGGGTTGTGGGGTGTGTGAGGGGTTGGGGGCCCATGGAGACTGGCTCGGCGGGAAGCACTGACCGTAATCCTCAGCTCTCTCTGTCTATCCGCCGAAGTAGCGATCCTCTGGCTGAAACCAGAAGAACCGCTTGATCGGGATATAGGGACGGGGGCCTGGCCTTGAGAACCAAGGAACCCAAGCCATGATCTCAACACCATGATAGTCATGTTCCCACAATGAATACATGAACTATCCACAAACGCTGCCTCAGGTGCTGAACTCCTAAACTTGTGATGCAGCGATTGTGCCCGTCAGCTGGTGACAGGGAACGATCGCATCCAGCAGCGCATGAGCGGAAGGACATCTATAAAAAGACGCACTACACACTCGTGAAGGAAATGGAATGCTCTTTTTAGAAACTGTGCCACAGCAGCGCTGCTGCGAGACGAAGCCTGCAGAGCACTCTCACCACGGCCCAAATCGCAACCCTTCTCTTCACTGCTCAGAGTTGCTGTGAAAACAGCAGGTTTTTTTTTGTGTGTGTGGCTGTGAGAATGGCGGGACCACAGTTGTGCCCTTGCACATGACACAGGAATTCTCATTTTTGCAAACAAGGCTCTCCAACACTTTCAGAACAATAGCAGGAACACTACACGGTTACTCGTTTAGTTTACACTCGAAGGTGAAACTAAACTGCTAGTTTAAACTCGTGCGATATCCCAATTTGTCGGTTCAGTTCTGACGTACGATGAACGTGACAAACTAAAAGGGAACTACAGTCAGTAATGTTTGTTTTCACTTCTTGGGTCATTTGGTGGACCTGTACGTTGATGTTTACGTTTATGGGACTCGTCTTTGTTGACAGAACCAGATACAAACAGTAAAGAATAATTGTGTGCCATAACGGCTGCGCGGAACAAGCTAGTTGTTTGATAGATGTTACAACTACTATTTTTCCATTTGTCCATGAGACTATGTTGACTTGGTTTCTACAGCAGTAAAAGCAGAAACTAAGGGTAACTCGGATATGACGACATTGACAGGCTATTCCCACACACGTCTCGGAGCCTTGGTTGAAATCGCAATTTTCTCATGATTTAAAAATAGTTGGAAACATTTGGGATGTTTTAAGTACTCAACAGGACAAAACATATAACACTGGCCTAATGTTTTTTGGATATTTTACAGCAAAAGAATTACGAATTGCACCTTTAAAGGGTTAATTCACCCAAAAATGAAAATTCGGTCATTAATCTGATGAGGTAAGTAACAACGTAATGGTTTCATTGCAGGTTTGTATTACAGCGGTGAAAGCAGAGTGATGCAGGTGAGATGAACAGTCACTGGTAATTGGAAGAAGGACTTACTGATATACTGGTATGTTGCAGATAGATACTGGAGATGAATCTTGATGTGGGGTTCTGGATGATGAAGATCAGGCAGACGGGAAGATGATAATAGGATCAGGACGGGATGGCAGGTAAACATCAGGTAAGAAGCATAAGGTGAGTTTGTAGTGTCCATAAGAGAAGAGACCAGATGTGAAAGTGAGGCAACAGTGAGCTTATAAAGTGATGCTTAATGATAATGTGCAGGTGCAGGTGATCAGTAATCAGGAGATAGTGAACGAGTGGGCGGATCAGGTGTTGATGATGTAAAGGGTGTGATGACTGGCTCTGTGCAGTACCCCCTCCTCCACGGGTGGCTCCTGACGACCGGAAGTGATGACAAGAGGGACGGCCTCTGGGAGTAGGACAATTAGGGTGACAGCGGTGAAATAGGGTATGGAGCAAAGGATCGAGGATGTAGTCTCGAGTTACCCATGAGCGTTCCCCAGGGCCGTATCCTTCCTAGTGGACCCCCAGTAGACGATGTTGAATCCTTCACTGTTCACATTCATCGTTCAGGTGCTGGAAGGGCGACAGGTTTTATGGCGGGCGGAGGATGCAGAACAGGAGGTGGAGCAGTGCAGGCGGAGAGACATTGAGACACTCGGATGATTCTCTGGATGAAGGTTTCAGCCCAATCATATCATCATAAATAACTATTAACTGTCGAGTCTCGATATTTAGTCCTTGACGGAATGCGGTGAGGAGAGCATTTTCATTCCATCCACTGGATGCCACTAGAATGTGGAAACGGAGAGTGTAAGCACTCACTGAATCTGAGCCTTGACAAATATTAAATAGTTGAATGGATAGAGCTGAAACTGTTTGACCAAAAACATTTTTGAAGTGTGGCAGAGAGTGGCGTGGTAACCTCTGTGTTTCACATCCAAAGCGACTGAGCCCACTGTAAGGCACGGCCAGAGAGGTTGATCATGAACGGCAAACGAGCCTTGTCTGAGATGAAGAGGTTGGGCTGCATGTTGACATACAACAAACACTGAAGTAAAAACCCGTTGCAATCCTCTGCCTCGCTGGTGAAGGTCGCTGGGTGGGCCATGGCACATGTAGAGGCAGCTGGTGAAGAATATGGTGTTGTGGGAAGTGACTGATGAACTGGATTGACGAGATCGGTGAAGAGATCAGCCGATCTCTCTCTGCTGGTGTCTGTAGCATGGTTTTAAAGGGTCTGATCTTCTGTCAGGACAGATGAGGTAAGTAACAATGTAACAGTTTATTGCAGGTTTGTTTTAAAGTGGTGAAAGCAGAGTGATGCACATGAGATTAACAGTCTCTGATAATTGGAAGGACTTAAGTGAAGGTAATTGATATACTGGTATGTTGCAGATAGATGCTGGAGATGAATGTTGATGTGATGCACCGGATGATGAAGATCAGGCAGACGAGAAGATGATGATCAGATCAGGATGGGATGGCAGGTAAGTATAAGGTAAGGTGAGTTTGTAGTGTCCATGAGAGACGAGACCAGACCAGACCAGACCAGACCAGACCAGACGTGGATGGTTTCAAAAATATCTTAATTTGTGCTCCGAAGATGAATGAAGGTCTTCAGGTGTGGAATGACCACGAGGCTAAGTAATTAATGACAGAATTTTCATTTTTGGGTGAACTAAGCCTTTAACATAATCTTAAGAACATCTAAATGTACTCAACTGTGCTATTTTCAGACACCATGAATATGTACTAAAAATGTATTTTTAGCATACTGTCTGTATCAAAAAAATGTTTTTAGTTACCATTTGTAATACACTTGAACCCATCATACACTTTTAAATATACTAATCAGACATAGCAAATACTTATGAATTATTTAAAATATAAGAATAATATATGATAAATATATACAATATGTATTTATAATGTTTTGCCCACATATTTTATACATTAAATAATTCATTTCAAATGTATTGTAACTATGTTAATATTCCCTCTATATAATATACTGAACTACATGGTGTCTTTAAATTGTACTGTCACATGAAATAAGGAGGATTTAATAGCGAATACAGAAAAAAATAAGTTTATAAAGAAAAATAGGAGCAGGAAAGAAAGCAAGGGTCAGACGTTGTTGGTGCAGATTGGAAAATATTTCTTTGTAGCGCAGAGAATGCAATGGTCAGACCAGTTCTCCGACAAGAGTCCAACAGGTAATCCAAAACTGTCTCGACGAAGAATATCCAGAACAGGAATGAGAGACTTAAACACAGCCAGAACTAACACTGCACAAACATTGGAACCATCTGACAACACAGGGCAAAATGCACAGACATTAAATACGATCAACTCATCTACAGCAAAACACACTCGCAGAGAGAGAATGAACCAGTGAACCTGTGAACCTGTGAACCATGACAATCAAGTACATTATTAGTACTTTTAGTCACTAGCACTTTTTTCCCACATTAAAATATATAAAATATAGCACTTTAAGTACTTTATACTAAAGTATATTTTTCATGAAAATAATCCATTAAAATAGAACTTAGTGATAGTGACAGTTGACTCCTTTAACCATCTGACCCTTAGTCCGATTGACTTGAAAATTGGCATGCAGCAGAGCTTTTGAGCAGAGTGGAGCGCGAGCTGAGTGGCAAATATTTACTCTAGAGCAGTGAGTGCCTTTCTGAAGATTCAACCCAAAATTCCATGAACATCAAAGTTAAGAACGAAGAAGGAGGCCTAGGCCTAATTGAAAGGAGGTGTGGAGAAACTGAGTTAGCAAATATTCATTTTGTGATGTAATCACAACAAAGTTCATGTTCGTACTTTCAAATATCTGTGCATAGTGTTAATGAACATCGTCCATGCTGCTGTGAGTGCTGCTTTAATAATAAAAAAAAAAAATCCATAAAAAGCGTCTGATTTGATCATAGCATTGTGGATATGTTTGCACCAGCTCTGCGATTCAGCACTCTCCAGTCAAGTAACGTCACGTTTATTTATAGCCTACCACTTAATATAGCTTATTGCTTTAAAGCCACAAATATCATGACTATCTATAGGTCTACTGAGACATGTATTCAAGAAATGTATTAAAACAGAAGAACATATTGTTTGCCTGTATAGACTAGTTGCACAAGATGGCACCGGTGAGCTATGGTAATGTGAGTGTGCGCATGGTTACTTCCGCTCATGCCCTATAATGAATATATATATATCCATGATTTGGCAAACTTCCAGAACCTGGCAGAGCTGGAGATGCAAGGGAAGGCCTGTGTGCAACTTGACAGTGCACGCTACACAGAGCAGATCAGTGGCGGACTGGGACAGTAAATCAGGCCGGGAATTTGACTCCACCCCAGGCCACCTCTGCTGCTGCTGTCACCACCACCAAATTCATGTGTCCACCAGCCTGCTTAACTTATAGGGTAACCCTGTTAGTTGATGTAACAGGTAGACTACCATTCATAATATGAATGGGTAAATAAAATAACCCTCAAAAACTCGGAATAGACCATCTATACTACCACACCAAAGACAAACATAAAATTGGTTTACACATTTTAAGAAGGGATACTAAAAGATATATATTCACATGTTAAAATATTTATATTTTATATATTTCCAATGCTCTATGTATCCCCATACAGTTTGTAAAACAATGTGCTAGTTTGTCATTAAGATGCGCTTTTAAAACTTCTATCATTATAAATATTTGTATTATTTTTTATAAAGAATAGATTTTATCTATTGTAAGTTGCTTCGGATGAAAGCGTCCATCTGCCAAATGATTAAGTAAATATTAGGGGTGGAACAGTTCAACTTTTTCACGGTTCGGTTTGTTTTGTTTTTTTCATTGCTGTTGTTGTAATGTCTGGGAACTCAGAATGTTCATCCATCAACAGAAACATATATTAACTGAACCCCGATTGTTTTACGTGTTATTTATAGTAAACCATATTACAGATGCTTTGTCAGATTTAAGTTGAACAGCGGACCGTCCGAGCGAGTGGAGAACCGAGTGTAGAGAACCGAACCGAACGGATAGATTTTTTTTTTCCACCCCTAGTAAATATTATGTAAATGTAATTCTGATCGACCAGTTCCCTTACCGGCGAACATGGCTGGGATTTTGCTGCAACTTGCTGTGTCTGAGGCCAGGGCTCTTCTCCTTTTTATGCGTTCCCTCTCTTCTTCTCCTTTGCGTTTATGCTCCATTTTTTGCACTATTTTCCAAGATAAAGCCTGCCTCTGGGTATAGCAAATTAGGCAGTGCTTCACTGATGTTGGGTCATGTGGTGGTGCCATTGATCGCCTGATTCGTAGATTCATAAATTAATCATTATTAATGTCAATTAATTCGCAGTTGCATACCAGCCTATTGCACGTCAGTCTGATCGACACCACAGCGGCAGCTGGCAGGCCAGAATGACCATCAGGCCACCGGGAAATGTCAAAAATGACAGCAGGATTGTACTTTTTGTCATCTTAACTTATGTTTTATTCGCTCTTTTTGTCCATAATGGAGCGCGTTTCATGGCTCCTACTAAGCGACGCGCCAGCCACAGCTTAACGTCGCGCCTGCCTCAAGATCTCTCACGGAAACACTCTCACAAAAAGAGCGAATAAAACATAAGGTAAGATGACAAAAAGTGCAATCCTGCTCTTATTTGTCTATATGTTTGCTCTCATGCATCAATCGCAGTGTCTGGTAGCTGTAAACAGTGAGAGATCTTGAGGCAGGCGCGATGCTTTGTAAATGTTAGAAAAAGCGTTTGGTTAATGGTGAATATTGACCTTTTGTGCGTACCGTTCTGGCCACCGCTGGAGCTGCATTTTGTTTAAAAACCTCTTACATATTGTGTAAGGTTGCAAAGCAGGCGCATATATATGTAACGGGTCCCGAGGCAGGTGTGTATAACAGTGGGGGTCCCAAGGCAGGCGCATATAATAGTGGCAGGTCCCGAGGCAGGCGCATATAACGGTGGCGGGTCCCGAGGCAGGCGCATATAACAGTGGCGGGTCCCGAGGCAGGCACATATAACGGTGGCGGGTCGAGTGGCAGGCGTATATAACAGTGGCGGGTCGAGTGGCAGGTCGCACGGCAGCTCCCCCTGCCACTCAAAGATTTTACTCCCTCTCTTTGGAAGTGTGCTTGAGGCTAGCTCGCAGCAGCTACTGTCTATTTTATCACTTTTATGTCAAAATTCATCACTTAATTTCCATTCAAGTACTACTTTTGACAGTTGTGCCAAATTAGTAATATGAAACCTGAATGGTGTATGGTGTTTTAAAGAGGATATTTGCAGTAAACATTGTTACCCATCATATTTTCAAATACTGTAAAGTGTGTGTGTAACCAATAACTACTCAAGAAATGCTCAGTCTCAGACCTTCAAGTAGGCACATGTGACATATGACATGTCTGTTTACCTGTCTGTCTGTTTTCCCCTGCCATGTGCTCCTCTTGTGACCTAGTTTTCCTTCCCTGTCTTCATTAGTTAATTCCTGTCAGCTGTTTGTCTTTATCAGTTATCCACTTCACCTGTGTTCCTGTCATTAGTCCCTGTTTATATTCCCTGTGTTTCCCTCACTCCTGATCCGTTCTCGTGAATGTGTAGATGTGTTCGCTGTGTTCCTGGTTTGCTCATTAAAAGAGACTTTTATGTCATCCCTTATCTTTGTGCGTTCTGTGTAAACACGTTCCGAAAGATGCAGGCTGAGGCAGAGGATCGGCTGCTTAACATCCTGCAGAATGGACGGCCGTTGGAGCGATATGTGGAGGAGTTTTTAGGTCTTTCCCATCAGGTGAGCTGGAAAGATTCTATGATTAATGCGTGCTTCCGGATGGGACTGGATGATCGTTTGTTTCATTCCATATCCCCTGGCGATTGTTTCATGTCCGTTGTTGACTTTATAAATTACGTCCTCGATCTTGTGAAGTCCGATTTTCTAGTTGAGTTCACGGAGGACATTACAAACGATCAGCCAGTCCCTACCTGGAAGCATGTCGGATCGCCAGCTTGCCTGAGACCCGAATCCTCCACATACCGTCCCAATAGGTTCGTCCATTCCTGTAGCGATCCTCTGCCCAAATCGCCTGTATCACCCGAGCCGCGACGCAAGCCGCCACCTAAAGTGGTCGCCGCCCCAAAGGCTTGTCGTGAGCCGCCACCCAAAGTGGCCGCCGCACCCAAGACACTCCCCCAAAAGGCCGCGATGGATCCGCCGGCCATGGGAGAGATTCTGATTGACTTTTGGACTGTACCTGAAACCCCAGAGCCGTCTCCAGTGCTCGCTACCCCAGAGCCGTCTCCACTGCTCGCTACCCCAGAGCCGTCTCCACTGCTCGCTACCCCTGAGCCGTCTCCAGTGCTTGCAGACCCTCCAGAGCTTGAGCTCCAAGACCTCCCAGACCCTCCAGAGCCTGCGCTCCCAGACCTCCCAGAGGCTGCGCTAACAGGCCTTCCACTGCCTGCACCTGTGCCTGATCGTCCTCCGCCTGAGCCAGCGCCTGATCGTCCTCCGCCTGAGCCAGCGCCTGATCGTCCTCCGCCTGAGCCAGCGCCTGATCTTCCTCCGCCTGAGCCAGCGCCTGATCTTCCTCCGCCTGAGCCAGCGCCTGATCTTCCTCTGCCTGAGCCAGCGCCTGATCTTCCTCCGCCTGAGCCAGCACCTGATCTTCCTCCGCCTGAGCCAGGACCTGGGGTGACTCCCACCATAAAAATTTTTTGGGGGGGGGCTATATACCCATTTGGGGAATGGGGACTGGGGCAACGGGGGTCAAGCTGCCCTTAACTCCGTCCTGGCTGCCACCCTTAACTCCGCCCTGGTCATCACCCTGGACTCCACCCTGGCCGCCGCCATTGACTCTGCCCTGGCCGGAACCCTGGACTACACCCTGGCCGTCGCCAGTGACTCCGCCCTGGTCATCACCCTGGACTCCACCCTGGAGGCCACCTGACTTACCCCTGCACATGGCCTCCAGGGTGCCCACCCCCCCTCCCAGTTTGTGCTTTTTTAGGCACGAGGACGCGCCTTCCAGGAGGGGGCGGTACTGTTAGAGTACTGTTTTCCCCTGTCATGTGCTCCTCTTGTGACCTAGTTTTCCTTCCCTGTCTTCATTAGTTAATTCCTGTCAGCTGTTTGTCTTTATCAGTTATCCACTTCACCTGTGTTCCTGTCATTAGTCCCTGTTTATATTCCCTGTGTTTCCCTCACTCCTGGTCCGTTCTTGTTAATGTGTAGATGTGTTTGCTTTGTTCCTGTGTTCGCTGTGTTCCTGGTTTGCTCATTAAAAAAGACTTTTATGTCATCCCTTATCTTCGTGCGTTCTGTGTAAACACGTTCCGTAACAACATGACATTGAGCAATAGTTTTTTTTGCTTTTAATTTCACATTTAGGCATTATAAAATCATTAAAATAACATTCCAAATAATATTTTGTCCATGTTTATACAGTTGTGTTCAAAATTATTCAACCCCCACTGAAATTGATTGTTTTGGCCGGTTTGACATTGATTTTGATCATTCAGTCATCCTGCTTACAATTAAATCAAAGAGGCACGTGTAGGTCAGACAAATATAACATAACATTTATAATGAAATAACCACAAATGTCTTTTCTCTGCTCACATCATTATCAGTTTTATTCAACCCCCAAGTGACATTCAATCTTAATACTTAGTACAACATCCTTTTACAGTTATAACAGCTTTTAAACGTGAAGCATAGCTTGACACAAGTGTCTTGCAGCGAGCTACGGGTATCTTCGCCCATTCATCATGGGCAAAAGCCTCCAGTTCAGTCACATTCTTAGGCTTGCGCACTGCAACTGCTTTCTTTAAGTCCCACCAGAGGTTCTCAATCGGATTTAAGTCTGGTGACTGCGATGGCCATTTCAAAATGTTCCAGCCTTTAATCTGCAACCATGCTCTAGTGGACTTGGAGGTATGCTTGGGATCATTGTCCTGTTGAAAGGTCCAACGTCTCCCAAGCCTCAGGTTTGTGACGGACTGCATCACATTGTCCTCCAATATCTCCTGGTACTGAAGAGAATTCATGGTACCTTGCACACGCTGAAGCTTCCCAGTACCTGCAGAAGCAAAACAGCCCCAAAGCATGATTGACCCCCCGCCATGCTTCACAGTAGGCAAGGTGTTCTTTTCTTCATAGGCCTTGTTCTTCCTCCTCCAAACATAGCGTTGATCCATGGGCCCAAACAGTTCTAATTTTGTTTCATCAGTCCACAGAACACTATCCCAAAACTTCTGTGGTTTGTCCACATGACTTTTGGCATACTGCAGTCGACTCTTCTTATTCTTTGGAGACAGCAAGGGGGTGCGCCTGGGAGTTCTGGCATGGAGGCCTTCATTACGCAGGGTGCGCCGTATTGTCTGAGCAGAAACTTCAGTACCTACATCTGACAAATCTTTTCTCAGTTCCTCAGCAGTCACATGGGGACTTTTCTCCACTCTACGCTTCAGGTAGCGCACAGCAGTCGAAGTCAGCATCTTCTTTCTGCCACGACCAGGTAGCGTTTCAACAGTGCCCTTTGCCTTGAATTTGCGAATGATGCTTCCTATGGTGTCTCTTGGTATGTTTAACATCTTTGCAATCTTCTTATAGCCATTGCCCTTCCTGTGAAGAGTAATCACCTCTTCTCTTGTCTTCCTGGACCATTCTCTTGACTTCACCATGTTTGTAACCACACCAGTAAATGTCTAGAAGGAGCTGAGTATCACAGTCATTTTAAAGCTGCCTATTTGGTGCTTATTAGGCTTTATTGCTGCTCCCTGACATCCACAGGTGCTTTCAATACCTGATTGAAAACACTTCAATGGACCTCTGTTCTTCAGAGTGGTAGTCTTTAAGGGGTTGAATAATTGTGTCAATGAAGAATTCACAAAAGAAACATTTACTACTGTATTACAAAACCAATTGATGTCATTTTAGTTGCATATGCTTCTTTAAGAAGTCCTTGTAGGATTTCATTCTGAATTCAATTACAAATGTACTCTAAATTCTCTAAAACCATTTACAGCATTGGGGGGTTGAATAATTTTGAACACAACTGTAAATCCCATAGACTGACATTGACAGGATAAGAAATCTTTCATGTGTGTACTCTCTTCTATTAAATTCGGTTAAAATGATAAATTAATACATGCTTCGAGTACACAAATTAGTTTATACCATCTAAATACTCAATATTTTTCAGGGGAATGCAGGTTTAAACAGTTCTTCTTACAGGTAAATTAATCTCTGTTGTCAAAAAGTCTGTCATAGGAATCAAAGTTGGCTTTCATACGTTATTGCACACAGGATGACAGGATTGCACATGTTCTTCTGTCCATCTTTATGAGTGCTCTGTACAACGTTTATGCATCGATGCATTTAGGACGTCATCAGACCTCAGGCTTCAGTCACTGGACAAACCGGCATCGCGCCTCACGATGTCAGGTGTCAGGCCTCGTACAATTAAGCATCGGACGAAACAGCCTCAGAATAAAAGGCATCGGGCAAAAAGGCGGGGCAATTCGCTCACTTCTAAGTCTGTTTAGTCTGATGCCTAATTGTGTATGCAGGCATTTTTTTTAAATATATAAAATGTAAAAACATGTATGCATACAGTAAGTGCATTGTAACAAATGATTAATTTAAATGCAAGTACATAGGAGTTATGGCCACCTATTATAAAGTGGGACCATATATTTTTAATAAAATCAATTTAACTTAAACTTTTTAGTGCTTTGAATGACTTTTATATAGTACTATATAAAAGTCTACTGAGATTTAACTAGTTTTAAAGCATTCATAGCACACTTTTAAGAAATACACTAATAAAACTTATTATTTAGTATACTTTTTATGTGCACTGAAGTACTATTGAAGTAGAAATATACTTTTAATTAGTGTATTTATATTGTATAATATTTACACTTTTATTTAGCACCAAAAATAATGTACTACAAATGTACTTGCTTGATTTTAAGTATTTTTTAGTGCATTCAAGTATACTTTTTTTTCGACCTGGGATGTTATGTTTTAACATGAAACAGCAGTGTATAATTAGGCAGCACTGCTTGTGTACAGTTTAGGCAATGTATTAAAATATTAAATATTCTATTCTTTCTCTGGCAGGGAGACATGGGAGAGCAGGGGTCGAAAGGTGACACTGGAGAGAAGGTCAGGCTGAACATCATATATAAATATATACATATTTAATAGTATAACTTAATTAACTATAACATGATTAACTGGGGGTGTAGGTATGAACTGTGATATTGTGACATTGCTACTCAGGCAACATCATTACTACACTGGATTGTGAAATCAACTGAATTTTCATTATTAAAATAATTAAATTAAATATTTGCTTTATGCTGAATAGTGTAGTTATCATTTTATTTTTAATTTTTTTTAGAAATATTCAATGCATTAGCACATTTTGAAGCTAAAACACCTACAAGTCTAGTGTGGTAGTAATATAACTGTATTCCATATATTTCACCAGTTTGGACACAGAAAATAGGACAATTTTTTTTTTCTTGGGTCTTTCTAGCTATAAAAAGTTGAATATATATTTTTGTTAGTGATATTAGTTTTTGACGAGGTGTGTGCCAAAATTGGTGTTATTAACAGGGATTTTAAGATATGATTTCTAGATGATTTTGTTTTGGAACCTTCAGAACCTTTGACTGTCACAGAGTCACAACCATCACAGACTAATTACTCGTTCACTCTCCCCGGAATTCTTATTTACAACACTTGCACCTCATCATCAGCACTTACTATAAAGAGATACTTCTCTTGCACTCCCTTTTCTGGTCGCGTCCGTACGAACACTACAGACTCTTTATCTGACACTTACTTGATCCATTGGACTCCTTACCCATCTTGTGTAATCTGTCTTCTGTCATCTGCCCTTCATCGGCTTCAGCTACAGTCATCTGCAAAGAGACATTGCAATTATTCACCAGCTAAGTCTGCATCTGCATTCCCGTCCAGTTCTGTGCCTCTGTTCAGTAAAATCTGTGTTTTACCAACATATCTGTTTGCCGCCTTCTGTTGTGTGACAGAAGACCAGAGCACCATGGATACTGGCAGGAATTTCCCTACCGATTGTTTTGCCGACCTGGTTCATTCTGGCCATTCTCCTGTCTTTCCAGCTTTCCACATCTGCCACTTCACCTGTGGTTTCAACTAGCCTCGTGCAAGTAGCGTGCACCCGCTGTGTCGCCTGCTGCCTCTGCCAGTCCGATGGCCCGACCATCGACATTCACCGGTGAGGTGGAGGATTGCAGAGAGTTCATCCTACAACTATACTTGCAGTCCCACCAGTTCACCACCTATTGCACCCGAGTGCCATTTGTCATCTCCCTGCTGTCTGGTCATGCTCTTCAATGGGCTTTGTGCCTCTGTGGTAGTTCAGCTGTGCATGTCACACTCAGCCTTCCTCAGAGGTCTTTGGTCAAACTACCTAGGAGCTTTCAGTGGACGATCAGCTATTCGATTTACACTAAGCAAGTAATTCGGTCAGTGCCCACGCTCTACAGTTTTGCACCTTGGTGGCCCTAGTGTCATCCCAACAGGGTCATAACACCGGTTTAACAGCTAATGGTGATCTATGATGACGCAATTGGACTTCCTTCAGAGAAATTCATTCAGAAGACCAATAGAGTTTCTCAACGTCTTACAGTGTGCTCTCTCCCGAAACCCGCTTTGTATCCTTCGCCCTCCGTACCATCAGTCGCCCTTCCATCACCTGAACTTATGCAGGTGCACTCCTACCACCTGACACATGCAGAGCGTCAAAGGAGAATTCTAAGTCAACCTGTATTCGTGCCTGTATTGTGGGGTGTATTGAGTGTCCGACACATGTGCCCTGCACATAGAGAAGATCACGTTCATGGTACTGGAAGGATCCAAACATGCATATCATCCTGGGAGGCCTCATTCTAAAACCTTATCCGAATAGAAATTACCATCCCTTTCTCACAATTCAACCACCATCGAGAGTCCTGAGGTTGAAAGCAAGGTGGAGAATCATCCAGAGTACTCGGTCTTCCAGGATGTATTCAGCAAGTGGTTTGGCAACCCAACTTCCGCCATATCAGCTATGGGATTGTGCAATTGACCTGCTATCTGGGGCTACTATGCCAAAGGCAGAGTAAACCCACTGTCCATCCCGGAGCAGAAAGCCTTGGAAGTGTACATCCAGGAAGCACTTCAACAGGACTTTATTCAATCTTCAACATCCCCTGCTTCTTCCAGCTTCTTCGTAGCAAAGAAGGATGGAGGCTTGCAGCTGTGCATCCACTACCATCATCTCAACTACCAAACGGTGAAGTATAGTTATCCACTTCCTCTGATCCCGGTGGCTCTGGGACAGCTATGACTTCTTCTCCAAGCTGGACCTGTGGAGTGCTCACAACCTCACTCATATACGCTGAAGTGATGAGTTCAAGACCGCCTTCGTTACACCTTCTGGACACTATGAATATCGAGCTATGCCGTATGGCCTGACCAACTCCATCTTCCAGGGCTATATGAATTACATATTCCGGGTGTTCCTCGAGCGATCGACAATATCCTCATATATTCCCAGAACCTGGCCAAATATTGCCTGAACGTGAAGCAAGTCCTCAACCAGCTAACCTCAACTGTCAAAGAAATACAGCGCTTCCTGGGATTTACTAGCTTCTACCATAGGCTTATCCATAATTATAGCCTGCTCAGTTCACATCTCTACTCAAGGCCCAGCCCAAGTCTCTGTCCTGGAACTCATCTTCCTTGGAAGCTTTCCATCAACTACAAGATGCCTTCCAAATTGCTTCGATCCTGGCTCATTCCAATTCAGGTCTCTCGTTCATCGTCGAGGTTGACACCTCTTCCACCAGGGTTAGAGCGGTTCTTTCACAGCAGCAGAATGAACCTCTTCCATTCCATGCCTTCTATCAGGCAATCAAACTTAGCTCGAGCTAGGTCTAGAAGAGTGGAGGCATTGGCTGGAGGGAGTAAACCACCGTTATGAGATCATCGCTGATCACTGGAACCTCGAATATCTGCGTGACGCTAAAAGACTGAACCTACAACAAGGCCAGTGGGCTTTATTCTTCACTGTATTTATTTTCAGTGTTTCATATCAAAGTGGAGATAAGAGCTGTAGGGCTGATGGTCCGTCATGCCTCTATCAACCTGATCCTGAAAAAAATTCTCTAGAACCTATCCTCCCTCCAGCCATGATTGTCACCCTGGTCCAATGGTCCACTGATGAGCAAATTAACAAAGCTAACTGGTATGAACCTGATCTGCCGGGAGGGGATCCTCTATGTACCACTAACCGATCATCTGTCCCTCTTCGACTCTAAGGTAGCAAACATACCATCTTACATCATTGCTACTGGTGGCCCACCATGGCACAGGATATCTTCCGGTACATTAAAGGATGCTTTTACCAAGCTTTTAGCACTCCCCAAAAACTCCCTGAAGGAAAACTGGTTCCTCTGCCCATTCCACATTGTCCATTGTCTCGACTTTGACCAATCTCCCACCTTCTGACAATCAAACCAATCTGGACCAGGACAGCTGGAGCCAGTTCCTTCCCGGGGCGGAGTACTCCCAGAACTCAGACAAACCACCTCAGGGCTCCCTCCGTTCTATTGTTTCCTAAGGTACCATTTTACGTTATTCCCCTGTTCCGGTGAGCCCTTGGAGGTTACAGCTGTCAACTACTGGTTCCAGCTGAGCGAGAGAGTATGAGACTCAGCTTGTGTGTATCTCCAACAGGCAGTGTGGAGACACAAGAGGCAAGCTGACACCCAAAGAACATGACCCCTCGCTAGTTGCCAGCAGCCATATCACCCCAGAGCCCAAGACTGGTTGCCCACTGAAGCTAAGCAGGTGAGTCTGGTTATTACCTGGATGGGAGACCTCCTGGGAAAACTAGGTTGCTGCTGGAAGAGGTGTTTGTGAGACCAGCAGGGGGTACTCACCCTGTGGTCTGTGATTGGGACACAATACTGTCAAAAGTATGAGATGTTAAGCCAAGGTCCCAACTCTCTGTGGTCATTAAAAATCCCAGAATGTCTGAAAATAGTAGGGGTGTAACCCCGACATCCTGGCCAAATTTACCCATTGGCCTCTGTTAATCATGACCTCCAATCATCACTCTGTCTCATCTCCACCAACAAGCTGGTGTGTGGTGGACGTTCTGGCGCAATATAGCTGCTGTCTCATCACCCAGGTGGATTCTGCACATTGGTGGTGGTTGAGGAGATTCCTCGCTTCTATATGTAAACGCTTTGAATACCCAGAAAAGCGCTATGTAAATGCAACAAATTAATTATTTTTATTATTATTATTATTATTGCCAACCAGGCCAGTAGGTGTGGATCTTGATACAGGACATCCGTCTCTGCCGCGGACCCAAGCTGGAAAACCTCAGTCGACTATGGGAGGACTACTGTCCTGAGTAGGTCACTCGTCATAACATCCTCAATCCGGCGCTCCTCACACAATACCACTCAGAGCGCCCAGATTCCTCAGCTCCTAGGGGCTGAGGTAGGCCCAGTTGTCGTCGTTGTCATCCCATCTGGCCATCCCATCTGCATTCTGCTGTTGTGTGACAAGATTAACCTGCAGATGCGCTCACACCTGCCTGCTGCCATTCCTGAGCAAGCTCTACACTGGTGGCACTCCCGCAGCTGAATCCTCTTTAGGAGACGATCCTGGCACTTGCTGGACTTTCTTGGACGCCCTGAAGCCTTCTTTACAAGAATTGAACCTCTTTCCTTGAAGTTGCTGATGATCCTATAAATTGTTGATTTAGGTGCAATCTTAGTGGCCACAATATCCTTGCCTGTGAAGCCATTTTTATGCAACGCAATGATGGCTGCACGCGTTTCTTTGCAGGCAACTATGGTTAACAATGGAAGAACAATGCTTTCAAGCATCACTCTCCTTTTAACATGTCAAGTCTGCCATTCTAACCCAATCAGCCTGATATAATGATCTCCAGCCGAGTTCTCGTCAACATTCTCACCTGAGTTAACAAGACGATTACTGAAATGATCTCAGCAGGTCCTTTAATTACAGCAATGAAATGCAGTGGAAAGGTTTTTTGGGATTAAGTTCATTTTCATGGCAAAGAAAGACTATGCAATTCATCTGATCACTCTTCATAACTGTAACGCTGGGATGACGGGAGACGGAGGTAACAATAAACAAACAGGTTTATTCAACAGAGTAACAGACAACAAGCGACAGTGTGCCAAGCACAAACAATTACCGACAAAGGATGAGACTAGGGGAGGAACTTAAGTACACACAGATGACGAGGGTTAAACTGAAACAGGTGATGACAATCAAACTAATTACACAAGGTGAAGACTAGAACTAACATGACAAGACAGGACTAGATGACATGTGACAATAACATTCTGGAGTATGTGCAAATTGCTATTATAAAAACTTAAGCAGCAACTTTTCCAATTTCCAATATTTATGTAATTCTCAAAACTTTTGGCCACGACTGTACGCATTATTCAGTTTTCAAACCAATTAAAAAAATTTTAACCTAGGCATCGTGCTGGAAACGACCAAACATCATTTGGTTATGTTGAACTTTTACTAATGCATTCATGTATTCTTTAAAAGGTGTAGCTAATTTAGCTCAAAAGAAATATGAATAATTAATTATAACTTATTATAATTAATTATAAATATTTGGATCAGTTAATAGAATTAACTTAACGTATTAAAATAAATTTTACAGTCAACTAACCTGTCTGTCCAGTGGACACTTGGTTAATTGTTTATTAATTCTAAGAAATGTTCATTTCCTGGTTATGGGAAATGACATTCTTACTCTACAGTACTACTTAGAGCATGTAGTCAAAATCTGCATGATTAGGGACTCCATTATATGAGCATGAAATACAGACAACTTCGTATGTGACATGCACAAGACTTTATTAACTAGACTGAACAATTAAACTACTCTGAAATTCACACACATACATACATGCATACAGTGTACCAAGAGAAAAAGAGAGCTGATGCAGAATACAGGATAGCAAGTTATAGCATTGTTTGAAAGTCAACAGATCAACAGCCTTGAGCAAACCATCAGTTTAGTTCCAGCACACCATTCTTTAAAAGAGGCAAGGATACTTGATGTATCAAATAATGAGACTAAGTGTGATACTTGCATGTCTCGCCCATTTGAATTAAACTGTCCTGATGCAATTTGTGGAGGCTCCGTTGATCTTGTTGATGTTGTCTTGATGAGAGAGAACCAGTTGGATTCAGAGGATCTTTGGTGAATGGAAAGACATGAACTTGGGGGTCTTCAGAACTTCTAGCTCAGCGTCATCTTCACAACAGCGCTTCCTCTGTACCAGAAGAAGAAGAGGAGGGCTTGATCTTGTGATCTGTGATTTTTAAAGTGTGAAGATGTCACACCCTCTGGAGGTGACTGAGCCAATAAGGATTTGTTCCTTCGGAGGGAACTTTTACGACCCTTTGTTCTCTAGCAAGATATTTGCATAAGACATCATATTGGATGGATGAGAGAAGAACCTTCTAGATTCTTATTATACTTTATGTGTCAGAGTTAACAAAATGTAATGTAAATTAACAGATTGGGAGCGAAGATTGGAGTCCAGAGAGACCAAACGTGCTACCCATGTGATCATAGTTAGTCATAATATGCAACTCTGAAACATTAATACAAAAAGTTCAAAAGAGAGAATTAATACATAGGTCAAACCCTATAAAAGGAAAATTATGAGAGGGAAAAATTGGATACACGTTTATACATGGTTATATATAGAATATATAGGATTAAAACGGTTTATTTGTCCTTCTCAACAAGAATGAAGTCAGAGTCACATCCTCTGCACATTCTATATGGTCGTAAAACCCTATCAGATGGTGTCCATGGGGGAGGGTTCCACAGACCTCAGAGTGAGTTTTTAGAGATTATTTGTTAAGTACGACAAATAATCGTGTCTGATTTGTCTCAGTCGTTACACAATTTTTTTTTTTTTTCTTCCAAAGGTCTCTTTAGGGGCTCCATACTACAATGTAAACTTAAGCGTTAAGCTATTTAGATTTTTTTTGTGTCTCTGCAAAGCATAAATACATATCTGAGGTTTAATTCCCAGTGGGGATGCATGCTTTCAACAGTGCCTTTTTGGCCTTATGTGTATAAATATTTAACTGGGTGTGAAATTAGCTGTGACTTGCCATGTAGTACAGTTCTCACTAAAATCACTCAGAACTCAGAGGTGGAAAAATCCTCTCTGGGTCAAAACATAACACAAATAAACTCTGCAATTGGATTGCCAAAAGGCTTTGGGGTTTGGCCGACAAATATGGACTCCTGGCAGTTCCTAGCAATCTTGAGGTTGCAGCTGTACGACAGTTCAAGCACTGGCGGTGCCATGCGACAGTCTCTGAGAATCTCTGCACCTCCTCTTATTCTTTACAGAACACACTCATTAGAAAGCAGCACTGTTTCTAAAAAAAAAAAAAAAAAAAAAAAAATGCAAAAATTCCAGTGATGATGTTTGATTGAAATATCAAGGCTTCATTCATCATAGACCTCAGTGAGCTCTTATTTCATTATTATACACTATTATACACAATTATACACTTCATTCACTCACTTATATGTAGTCTAGTGACACTTGATTAATTTATCCAATATGTACCAGTATCACAGTCCCATTAAGTCAGTCCTAAGACAGTCCACAAACTCTGAGCAATTTTCTTTATAGTTAAAAGCAGACCATTATGCTGACAACACCATTAATGCATTACCTTTTAATGTAACGTATCAAGATTAACACCGTCAGAGTTTACTGCTTCAAGCTATGTTTTCTCATAGAACTATGTTTCACATCTCTCAGCTGTACTTCTATTCAGAAGGGACTAGTTTTCACTCAGGAAAATGTTCACACATGAACTTTGATTAGAATCAAGATTAACCGTTTTTAAAATTGGACATGTGGATGAAGTCAGGGGTCCTCAGAGAAATCTAATCTTGTCTAGATAAGAATGTTATGTAATTTATTTATTTTTATAACAATGCTTCTCAGTTATTTTGATCTTTTGATTGAATACCATAACTTTTGCTTATTTTGCACATTTTCTTGAAAAAATGTCATTAAGGAAATCTCTTCCAACAAGTGATTGTGTTACTCCTTACGTCAAGCAATCTGTCAGTGACCCCTTGTTCGTGGTTTATCTTGTTAGTAAAAAATATTATGTTCTCTGGCAGTATGTTGTGCTGTTACTGGTTCATCTTTTTTGCCATATCATCTTTTAATATTCTTGGTTTATTATGAGTACAAAAACATGATTAAAACCTTGTGTGGGATTTTTTTTTTGTAAGGAAGACCAAATAATCCATGTTTTATATTCGCACATCATATCATGCTGCAGTTTTTCTGAAAAACAAAAAAGTAATAATAACAACAACAAAGAAAAATATTTTCTTTTTGCTATCAAAACAGCAGTGGTAGTGGCTGTAATATATTTTTGCAAGTCATTAGTCTCCATGGCATTTCACGCTTGCAAACAGGCCTGGAGACATAACTCAAACAGAAACAGATGTGATGAATTGTTACCAATGTAAATCTCTGCTAATGTTCGACATGTTCACATCAGAATGCACTTTGAGCTATTGTGTTTTTAGCCTTCAACTGCTCTATAAATTAGAAAAAGACTTGTCTTAGGCCCGACAGCTAAATGTTGTCATTTCGAACCAAATATAAATAAAACTTTTACAGAAACAAATGAGGTGAAACAATTTATATATTTTTTGGATATAGCTTGATAATGCATCTATAATGCACTAATAAAAGGGAAAGGATGAGGCATGAAGGTGCTGATTGGGATGGAGTTTATTGACCTACAGATCTAACTGTTAAAGTAGTTTATGTCTAGATAAATTAATAAACTAGTTTATTTACAACAAAAAAAAAAAATGCAGCAATTAAGCAAGCTTCATGATGAAGCCCATAAAATCCAGGGCATGCATTCCTCAACAACCTCTGAGCACAAGAAACATTTAAAAGATGGCCGGGCGAACACGAGACGCAGCGCAAAATGACAGCTGCACCCGAGCCACATACCCAAACGGCCGCCGCTTTCCCAGAGATAGCCACACCGGCCGAAGGATAGTGGCTCACAGACTTTTGGACAGTGACGGTGCTTCCCGAGCCCGCTCCAGTGCTTCCGAGCCCGCTCCAGTTACTCTTGTGTCCACTCCAGTTTCTCCAGAGGCCACTCCAGTTTCTCCAGAGCCCACTCCAGTTCTTCCAGAGGCTGCTCCAGTCATGTCACATGTGTCTGTGTTTGGACTTTGGTTTGCTGTCATGTGTTCCTTTGTGTGTATGCTCCCTCCATGTTTTGTTTCCATTCTTTCTGTCACTATTGTTTTATTCATTTCAGCTGTGTGTATTTATTATTCAGTATTTACATTTACATTTACATTTACATTTATATTTAATCATTTAGCAGACGCCTTTATCCACAACGACTTACATGTGAGGAATACAAGCTAGCGATTCTTAATGAAGAGGCAAATAGACAGTGCTCACAATACAAGTTTCATACATTGCTCAGTAATATAAGCTAGAGTTGGAAGGGAAAAAGGAAAGGATAGATTTTTTTTTATGAAAGGGTTAAGTGTTCACGAAAGAGAAGAGTTTTCAGCTATCTCTTGAATATTGCCAGGGATTCTGCATTCCTGATGGTCTTCTCCGGACGCCCACTCCATCACTGACCCCCACTACTGCACCTCACCCACAGTGGAGGCGCCACAAGCGGCGTGAGAGGAAACAGAAGAGGGGAAAGTGCAGAGGTATCCGGGTCATGCTAGTGGTTAACCCACACAAGCCAGCTATCCCCACCATCGTTCTGGCTAACATGCACTAAACTGGATAATAAACTGGACAATCTATGACTTCTTTCCTCAACTCAGAGGACTGTAAGAGATTGTTGTGTTTTTGTGTTTACGGAAACATGGCTCAACAACAGCATTCCAGACTGCGCCATTCAGCTCAACCGGCTAACATGCCATCGAGTGACTGAGTGCTCGTCGAGGGAGGAAAGACTCGTGGCGGCGGACTTTGTGTTTACACCAGTGATGCGTGGTGCCGCGATACTGTTGTGGTCTGCAATCACTGCTCACCCCTGCTGTAGTTTATGATTATTAAGTGTCGGCCATTTTATCTACCACAGGAATATACAGCTATAATACTTGCTGCTGTATACACCCCCCCCCCCCCCCCCAGCTCCAACAACAACAACAGGAGTGAGGCACTAAATAAACTTTATCAGCACATCAGTGAGCAGCAGACAGCCCACTCTGATGCTTTTCTCATCTTGGCTGGGGATTTCAATCATGCAGACCTAAAGAGTGTGTTTCCAAAAATTCATCAACACATAGACTTCCCAACACGTAGAAATAACACCCTGGACTTTGTTTACACCACACAGAGAGGAGCCCTTCCCCTCCCCCACCTTCAGATCACATCACTGTTATGCTAATGCCAGCAAACAGACCACTTGTGAAAGTCACCAAACTGGTCCGGAAACCAATTCAAGTCTGGCCAGAAGGGTCATCCGCTCGACCGATGACGCCATCGCCTCTGCCGTCCATTCTGCACTCACGCATCTGGACAAAAAGGACTCATATGTCAGAATGCTGTTCATAGATTTTAGTTTAGCATTCAACACAATCATCCCTCAACAGCTCACCCAAAAACTGTTTCAGCTGGGACTCAATACATCGCTGTGCAACTGCCTGCTGGACTTCCTGACTGGGAGACCTCAGGCAGTACGGGTCGGTAACACATCCAGCACCATGATCATGAACACTGGAGCCCCTAAAGGATGTGTGTTGAGCCCCCTCCTCTTCACTCTGCTGACCCATGACTGAACACCGATACACAATCTCTTCATCAAATTTGTGGACGACACGACTACAGTTGGTCTCTTAGTAACGGTGATGAGACAAACTTCAGGAGCGAGGTGAGCTGCCTGGCCACATTCTCTCTGAATGTGGAGAAGACGAAGGAGATTGTTGTTGACTTCAGGAGAAAGAACACTCAGCATGCTCCTCTGACCATCAACGGTATGACCGTGGAAAGAGTGAGGAGCACCAAATTCCTGGGTGTATTCATCAGAGAAGACCTCTCCTGGACCGCCAACACCACAGTTCTGACCAAGAAAGTACACCAGCGCCTCTACTTTCTCCGGAAACTGAGAAGAGCCAGAGCCTAAGACCCCATCATGCGCACCTTCTACAGAGGCACCATCGAGAGCATCCTGACCAGCTGCATCACTGTGTTGTTTGGCTCCTGCAACGCGTCCTGCCGAGTGACATTTCAGCTGGGAAGATCGTTGGTGTCTCTCTCCCCTCCCTCCAGGACATCTACAACACCCGCAAAGCCTTCAACATTGCTGGTGACCCCACCCACCCATCACACGGCTTCTTCAGTTTGCTGCCATCAGGGAGGAGACTACGCAGTCTCCAGGCAAGGACCAGCAGACTGAAGGACAGCTTCATACACCAAGCTGTCAGGGCGCTGAACTCCCTCCCTTCTCATCCCTCCTGTTCCACACCTGTACTCAATCATCAATCACCTGCACCTGCAAGCCTTCACCCTCTTTACCACTCATCAACCCTCCCTTCATAAGCCGACACCATCCTCACCAAAGTTGTCTGGTTTTGTTGATATGAACACTCCAGACTTCTTACCTGAACCTACCAGCCTTATTGTATCCCTTTACCTGTCCTCTGCCCTTCGTCTGCTTCAGTTCAGTGCCTGGTCATCTTCGTTCACATACAAAGAGACATTACAATTATCAACCAGTTAAGTGTTCATTTACTTCTCTGTACTGTTTATACTCACCAGTCTGCATTTTCGTCCTGTTCAAGGCCTCTGTTCAAATAAACTCTGTTGTCACAACTTTCCTGTCTGCCTCCTTCTGTTTTCTTAAATGGAGAGCAAATAAAACCAACATCCATGTGTAGCCAAAGCACTGGCTATTAATCTTCAAGTCCTATTCATGCATAAGGTTCTTTGTCTGATCACAAAATATAAATGAACAACTTTTTAAAAAGACTCAAAAACAACAAATGGAGAGGTTTTTCATTGCAGGTCTTTCTCAGGGAGATTGAAACAAACACATTCAGGGTTTTTTTCCCAGATTTTGTTCCCTTGGGAAACATGGCAGTTTGAAGCAGAAAGACATTTTCAGACATTCTGCTGTACCTGTCCATCCACTGTGCCAGTGTTTTCACCCAGACTGAACTCAACCATCCTACTGTTTTGAATATCAAATATCTGCTCTGTTCTGGCACACATCTGTTTTATGTGAGAAAGACGCTGCACAGTGTGTTTGTTTGCAAGACAAGAAAACATTTACACTAGTATATTTTATGAAATTATTTAGGCTGCCTTAACTTCATGTATGATGCCATCATAAATCCTGTTTTGTGGGTTTGTTTTCATTGAACCTTTATTCGATTAATGAAACAGAGTGATGGCATTGAGCCAGAGAGTTAGTACTGTAATTAGTTCTTAAACATTAGCTTTGAAGGCATTTTAAGCTGATTAATGTCATCATCAGAAGCTCATTTCCAGTGATATTTAACCTTACTGCAAAGGAATGTGAAAATTTAAATGGTACATGGAAATTTGGTCATAATAGCAACTAAGAATCAAATCTTGGTGGTACATATATTTTGCTTTAATAGCACGGTGTAGTGGCATGGTTGATTACACAACAGCTAACCTTAAATGAAGACCCTCCATGAATTTCTGCTCAATTTCTAGAATATTCAACGGCAATCTCCTTCCTCATTTTTTCCCCTTGTCTCCTATTGGTGTTATGGTAGTGGGAGAAGCTTTAGCTAATGGACGTTCATCTTTTATTTGTTTCACTTCAGCTAATCTGCTTTGCTTGTAAACTCTCACAATCTGATGAGCAACTGTGTGCACCAGTTTAACCTTTGCTTTGGCATGCTTTGCTCAGCAGAATTGTGACTTTCAAAATTTCCAAAAAAAAACACCACCATGTGGTATAAAGAAGATGCTACACTTTCAAATTTTAGATGTTGCAGTTACAAATGGCTTAGTTTTATCAAGTATACTGAATAAACAAATTTACTATGAATTTTATATCTCTCACAGGGTAATGCAGGATCCTCTGCTGCTGGAATTAAGGTAACACAGGACCTCCAGAATTATTTTTATCTTTAAGTCCGTGTTTTTAGGAAGTTTTACTTGTTCTTTTTCATTTTATATATACAGGTGAGCACTTAAAATCATTCTTATTATTATAGGGTGAGCCAGGAGAGCCAGGACGTGGTGGACAAAAGGTAAAACCGCATACTGCATTGCTGGCCAGAGTATACATTTATACACAGATATCTGTTTGGAACAAAGGACTGCACATGTCGTAATGACAGCTGATTAATTTATGGAGAAGACTGGGAATTTGTTTTAATAAAACTCATTAATGATTCATCAAAAAGTATTATAACATACTATTTTTTTACAGCACCACATGGCTGTATGAAGCAAAACTTACCAACATGTGCTTGCTGCTAATAAACATGTGAATGTCAGATACCAACATACCCAAAAAAATCGCTTTTTAGCGAGGTCAGCTTCCTTTTAAAGCCTGTTTTCAGGTGAACTGACACGGCTTATGAATAATAATGCATTTTTGATTTTATGCTTTTAGGGAACCTTTTATTTTGTGCCTTAGTACACCTGGGCATAGACTGTTCATTTACTGAGAATTGAAATCCTCTCCGGCTCCAACACAAGCAGTAAAAACTATTTATTTCCAATCTGATAAAAAACATAATTTAATACCATGCCATTATAGTTTGTCTGCTTCGTCTTTTTTATTTGTGTTTTGCATCAGACATTATTACTTGTTCTATTTATTAATAATATAACACTTCACTGAATAATTCATCTGCTCCAAATTCAGTGTGAGACCCAAGTGATCAGTTTGAGTTCTACTCTTAAAGGTCTATCACATTTATAGCACTACACTAGACCTGTGAAAACATACAACTCTCAAACTGCAATCTGGGATCTATTTAACACGCCATTTTGAGCACTAGTCCTGTTAACTTTTCACATGTGTATTTATTTCAGCAGAGCATGAATGACTAATTAACAACAGAATTTTATCTGTTCGTTCTGTTTGTGCTTCTGAGGATTTAGCTTTTCTTCCTATTTTCTCATGATATACTGTGCCCAAGGTAATATAATAATTAGGGCTGTCAAGCGATTCAAATATTTAATCTAATTAATTGCAAATTAATTGCACATCAAATTTGGCTAAGAAATTACCCGAAAAGATAATTTAAAGTCATTATTGTGTGAAATGACAAAAAACATCAAACACACTGAAAAATAGATATAGTTTTAGAAATAAATATTTTATTTGATTCAGCAAATAATTTATTACATTACTGTTTAGGCTACAAAGGTGTTAAATGGATAGTCCACCCCAAAATGAAAATGATGTCTTTAATTACACACCCTCATGTCATTCCAAACTCGTAAGACGTTCGTTTATCTTCAGAGCACAAATGAAGATCTTTTTGGTGAAATCTGAAAGATGTCTGTTCCTCCATTGACTGCCTTTGCAGTAACCACTCTGATGCTTCAAAAAGATCATAAAGAGATCGGAAAACGTACCCATATGAATCGAGCGGTTTAGACCAAATTTCCGGAAGAGAATCGATCACTTTTTATGATGAAAATATTTAATTTAGGCTTTTACTCGCATGTAAACATTCATCAGCGAACATAAGCAGAAGCTCAACCGAACTTGAATAACGCACAAGAACAAACCTCTTCCAGAAGCTCAAACATGCTGCGTAACCAATAAGGATCATTCTCGTCATTCTAGTCTTACTAGTTTGAAACAACATGAGGGTGAGAAATTAATTAAATAATTTTCATAATCTCCATCATGCAATTAATTGTTGCCCTGCATCATGTCACCAATCAACTGAATGAAATTTATGACCTACATAGGTCTAGGGCATTAAATGCATTAAATCATTTTATTCACATTATTTTTCCATAACTAATTAATTAAATTAACAAGTTCAATTTACAGCCCTAATAATAATGATAATAATAATAATAATATATCTTATGGTCTAATGGGATCAATATTCTATTTTAGCATAAGAGATAAGCAGAAAACACAAATGTAATTGTAGACGATTTTTGTAAACCTCAATATGGATTAACATTAATTTGAAACGTCTGAACCATCAAACTGTCTTTAACTGCAGAATTTAGATGATTTTCACTTTAGTATGTGAACCAGGGCCAGTCTTTTGATATTGTGGCCTTTGAAGAAACCTTTTGTAGTTGAGCTGGGTTTCCAGGATCATGGCCAGTAGCGCTGACTTGGTTTGGCTGTAATTTGTTTCACTTTTCCTACATAGGGTGAGCCAGGACTTCCAGGGCTGCCTGGACTCCCTGGGATTAAGGTAAATGTTGTGTCCCCATGCCTAAACCCCCCGGCCCCACCCATCCCCCATATCCAGCTGCTCTTCAAACAATGTCATGTCTGTGGACTCAGTAACAGCTATTGAAGTGTGACTGTATTGTGTCCAAATTTCTTTCATATTAAAATGTATGGCTTCAATTAGTTATTGTTTTTGAATGTAGTGTTTTACATTGGCTTTTTCAAATGAACATTTTCAGGATTCAGTGATTATGAAATCATTCATCGGTGAATCCGATAATTACTTGGCTCAGTTTATCAATATATTCATATATTCAAAGACTCTCATCTTCAGATTTAACTCTACAGAAATGGCATATTTTGCTGACTTATTCCGTTGGTATTTTTATGATTCAGCCTTAACCTAAGTGCATTAACCTACTGAGTGTGTCGAATCATACAGTTCTCACTGTCACTGAAAATCCTTCAACCACTTGGTGTTTTGTAATGGAACTTTCTTTTTGCCTTCTAAACTGAAAATTAAAAGTTGTTCAGCAGATGTTAATGTTCCAAATTGTCAAAATACATTTTTGAAAATAATGAGAAAGTGAGTTTGAAAATCACCGCAGCGATGTATTTCCAGATTTTTATTTTTCTCCATAGTTCCATAGTTTGCTTGTTGCTGTTTTGGTTTGTTTGCTTGTTGGCCTTGTAAAAATTCCTCCCATTCTATGTAACCCTGGTTTTACTTAAGCTCTGGCTGCTAACATTGGACTGTTAGACCCTTACATGTGCACATAGTGTTCATTCATTGAATAAGAGAGGTTAGAATCTTTGATTAAATGGTGCTGAAAATATCAAATGTTTAGATGTTTTATTATTATATTAGCAACATTCCTCTTCTCATGTTATACCATGAACTCATACGTACATGAGACATAATTTCTTTTAGATCAGAATGTTATATAAATGTTAGTTACCATACTAGCAATATCATTAAAGGGGACATAGCACACAGTTGCTGTTCATAATCTCATGTTAATCTTAAGATCCTATATAGTGGCATTGTATCCATCATGTCTTTAGTTTCATCAGATTTATAACAGACAGATTCAGCTATACTGCTATACTCCTCCCTTTTATGATGTCATACAGTACCATATTAAAAAAAAAAAAACGTTCAGAAACTTGTACGAACCCTGAAGAAGTGTATTTGGAAGTGTAACTCTTTAATAGTGTAAATAAGTCAGAATGCATGAAATAGAATTAGACTTTAAGGATTCCCTTTAAGGCAAGCAAATATTTTATGACAAAGTATTTTGCAGGTTTGAATTAGAATCTAGACAATTATCAACTCAGTTGGCTTGATACTATATGACATGAATGCTTTAGAGGGTTGTATGTCTACAGTGCTCCACTTTTTTGACTTACAGTTTAAGATGGTTTACTTCTATATGCAGGGTGAACCTGGTTTCTATGGGCCTCAAGGTGAGCCTGGGCTTCCAGGCCTGCCAGGAACTAAGGTGGGTTCGTAAAACCACCAGTTGTGATATATATATAATGTTGTTATGGTGGTTTGTGGTTTCATTCTGATATTTCTGTGATAACTCTATTAAGGACTATAAAGTTTGCTCAGTTTGTATGGAATCACTACTCTACAATCTCTTACTTAGAGAAGATTTTCTTTCAAACTATTTTAATCAGATTTTTCTGATTAGTTAGATTATTAAGCCAGTGTACATATTAAGTTAGTATATGATTAGAGGTGTGATTTATGCAAAAAGCAGTGCAAGGATTCATCTATAAAGAGACTCCAGTCAGTACCAGTCAAGATACAACATGTGCTGTCATAATGCCCTCTACATGACATTTCAAAGAAATCAGTAGACATGAAGGAAATGGTAAAGAGTCTAATTCAGTGGTTTTCATTAATTTTTTACTCTATTGCAGAGGCCCCTATAGGCCTTGGCCCCCTGGTTGTGAACCAGCATGTGCATATTGTTCTGTAGTATTATATTATCAGTATTATATTATCAAAGTGTCCACCTTGTAAGCTGGTGTTTAGCTGGTTATCTCTAAAACCAGCAGAGCAGACCAGCTTAACCAGGCTGGGAGATCAGTTTGAGGATCCTAGCCTTTTTATAATAGGATAATTTGTGATAAAAAAAATATCTGAACACACACATACACACTCACGCACAAAAAACTCACAACAATTTTTTTATAGGGTGAGAGAGGGGAACCTGGAACGTCTGACAAGGGTGAACGTGGTGAGACAGGTGCAGCAGGACACAAGGTAGGACGCATAGTAAACAGGTGTTTTTGAAGTGGTCATCTAATAATGGGAAAAGCCATTCATGTAGAGAAAAAATCCTAGAGCTGTCACAATTAGCAAGCAATACTCATCCCCAGTATGGGCCCATTGTCAATAATGACCACATAATTTTCTCTGACTTTAATTGTGTTTACTTTGGTCAAAATATTATAATCTTGAGATTGCCTAAAAGAAATGAAATTATTATCCTGCCAAATTTCCTTGGGAAAGTCTCGGTTATATAGGTAACCCTCGTTGGCTGAAGGAAGGATGTATGTCGGACAGACCGACGAATAGGAATCCCTACCAAAGCGCCACAGGAGCTGCCCTCTTCTAGTGCTCTGTTGTAAGCCACCTTAACCCTCTAAGGACGGTGGGACAAGGCTAACAAAGAGAGAGTCAAACACTGCTGTTATCCAAAACCCATTCAGTGAGACAATTGGATAACGCTGGGAAAGTGTACCCTTACATGGAAAAGGAACGCTGTGGAAGCCACAACCTTCCGGAAGGAGTATGTGGAAAAGAACATATGTAGCACAGCCCTACAAGGGTTAATCCACATGGAAGAACTGGCTGACTCAAACTCGATGAGAGGTGGATTCTCCCAGAGGGAAAGACACAGGCTTCGTTTAGGAGCAACCATGGAACCAGCCATATGGGATCCCCGTAGGGTCACACATATGGAACCCAGCCTTACTCCGGTTCTAAAGGATGCAACGGAGTATAGGCCTGGCACCAGACAATCCACCACATCAGCTGCCAAAGGGAGATTGGAGGACTTAACTGGGTCTGCCTTGTAGGGACTTTCAGGAGAAATAAGCACATATAAGCGCAGCAAGCCGACACTAAGCCGGAGCCTCTCCGTGCCTCTGACCTGAGGTGAGAACACGGGAGAAGACCGGCTCAACACGAAAGCTATGGAATTTAGTGAACATGTTAGGTGTCGCCAAGCCCGCAGCTCTACAAAGTCTGTCAGCAAGGCGCCACGAGCCAGCGCCCAGGAGGAGTGCGCGTACAACCTGAGCGGGCAGGCACGCCCTGAGCTTGGTAAGCCAAGGCGATGGCATCCACTATACAGTGGGCCATCCTCTGGTTGGAGACAGCCTTTCCCTTCTGCTGTCCTCCATAACCGACAAAGAGCTGGTCTGAGGTCCTGAAGCTTTGGGTTCTGTCTATGTACAGTTGCAAAGCGCAAACTGGACAGAGCAAAGACAGGGCTGGGTCTGCCTCCTCCGAGGGCAGCACTTGCAGACTCACTACCTGGTCCCTGAAGGGAATGGTAGGAACCTATGGCACATAGCCTGGCTGGGGTCTCAGTACCATGTGGCTGTCACCCGCCCCGAACTCTAGGCACGATTCGTCAACCGAAAATGACTGCAGGTCCCCTACCCTCTTGATGGAGGCCAATGCAGCCAGCAGCAAAGGCTTCATAGAAAAAATCTTTAAGTCTACTGACTGCAAAGGCTCAAAGGGAGCATTCTGAAGTGCTCTTAGCACCAGAGCCAGGTCCCAAGAGGGTATGGAGAGGGGACGAGAAGGATTTAACCGTCCCGCCCCCCTAAGGAACCTGACGACCAGGTCGTGCTTACCAATAGATTTGCCATCTATGTTATTGTGGTATGGAGAAATATCCGCAGCATGAACTTTGAGATAGGAGGGGGACAGCCTACGCTCCAACCCTTGCTGCGAGAAGGAAGGCACGACAACGATCAAGCATCTTCGGGGGTCTTCTCAGCGAGAAGAGCACCACTCGACGAACAGGTTCCACTTCAAGGCGTAAGCACGTCTCGTAGACGGTGCACGTGCAGAAGAGATCGTGTTAAGTACCTCGGCGGGTAAGTCATCTAGAACCTCTGCGTCCAGGGACCAGACATGGAGTTTCCAGAGATCTGGACGCGGGTGCCAAAAGGGTGCCTCGTCTCTGAGAAAGAAGGTCCTTCCTCAGAGGAATGGGCCAGAGAGAGTTCTGGGAACCATGTCCGGTTAGGCCAATAGGGCGCAACTAACAGAACCTGCTCCTCGTCTTCCCTGACTTTGCACAGGGTCTGTGCAAGTAGGCTCACTGGGGGAAACGCATACTTGCGAAGGCCTTGGAGCCAGCTGTGAGCCAGTGCGTCTATCCCGAGTGTTCCCTCGGACAGGGAGTAAAACAACTGGCAGTGGGAGGTTTCTGGTGAGGCTACCTGAGTAGTGTGCTGTGCAACACTTACCTGGTTCCACGGATGGACAGAGGGAGCAGGCGAAGCCCTGGCTGCCTTCTGCACGCTACTGTCCGCTGGCGACAGAAGAGGTGGATGAGAGTGGTGAGGTTCTTGCCCTCCCACTGATTTCCAAGCCCTCTTCAGACCTTTTTTTTTTGAAAATTTGGGTGGAACAGAAAGAAAAACAAAGGATTTACCACCCAGCCCTCCTCTGGGAGAAGGAGTGGAGCTGACTCCATCTCCTGAAGAGCAGTCCCATCCATCTCCAGGTCGCCTGTCCTAGGGCCTCTTGCTCTTGCCTTTGCCACCCTTTTTTTAGCGGGGGCCTGGACATGCGGGGCGTTACACCCATGACCAGGTTCCTAGTTGGTTGGTTGCCCGAAGGAAGCGCGCTCACTGTTATCCTCAGATAACCAGCGCCGCTGCCCGAAGCAACCCTCTGAGGAGGATTGGTACAAGGCAGTGGCACTGGGACTCCGCTCCCTTGCAACTCCGTGATGGTCATCTTCCCACAATGGGTGCATGACTCATCCACAAATGCTGCCTCAGCGTACTTTAAGCCCAAACACGTGATACAGCGCTGGTGACCATCCTGAGGCACCAGGTAATGACAACATCCAGAAACACACAAGTTGTACAACATCTTTAAAAAGATGTGAAATCAATTCGTGCAAGCTCTTTTAGGGACTTGATCTTTTAAGTGCCGAAGCACGGAGGGGAATGACCGCTGCAGCACACACAGGGAAATGTGCAGCCTGTTGTGTGCACTCTCTTTTTGAAACCGCTCTTACCAGCTGTCAAAACAGCATTTAAGAACTACTAATCAGCCCACCGTTACCAGCTGTAAGAACATCTTTCTTCACGTATTTGCTCAAAAAAAAGGCAAACAAAAAAGTAAACAGAAGAGAGAGATCGGCCCCGCTGCAGTGCTGTCCGCTTGCACCAAACGAAGAGCAGTTTCCCCAACACAAGCTGACTCGTATCACACTCGCTCATAGACCACATGAAGTTCGGCTCCGAAGAGAAAAGCTGAAGATGCAACGTACCTGCTGCTCATTATATACCCATGCTGCGAGGTGAGCAGCTGATTCATATGATTGCATGCCAAGGTGCATTGGCTTTTTTAATTACACTCGAAGTAGACTGGCCTCTCTAGCGAGATTCCTATTCGTCAGTCTGTCCGACGTAGTTCGAACGTGACTGACTGAATGGGAACTATTTATTTTGAATGAGATTTAGACAAAGGTTAATTTTCTCTGCTTGTGATCCACAAGCAACAGTAGTGGAATTAACTGAGTTTATGCTCTGGGTCATTTCTGCAGGGTGTGTGTGTGTGTCAGTACAAAGACAAGAAACATAATAAATCCCCACCACATCAGATAAAAGCCATTAACTGACAGTCTGACTTTCCAGAGTTCAAATAACAATCTCTTATTAGTACCTCTAGAAAACTAAGGCTGGGAATGTTATATCGTACAATATTACCACCTGTGTAATTCTTAAGGGGGGCTTTAAAAAGGGAACATACATTACTTTGTTTAAACACCAGTATTTAATTATGTTGTTGCTGTTCCAGTAACGTGCACAATGATTAATCGACCACACTCAGATCCATAGATATTTTATCAGGTTGCTTCCAAATGTGTTGTTAAATAATAACTTTCTTCAACTAATTGTAAGGGAGAGCAGGGGGAACCAGGAGAACCAGGCCCAAAAGGTTCAAAGGTCAGTCTCGGTTCCTTAGTAAGCCATGCATTAGGAAATTAAAAACAGTTCAAATTTAAAGGTAAAGTTTTAAAACAAGGAACTTTTGTTATAACTCAACTTCAAATAACTCATATTCTACTGTATTAAATGACTAAATATAATCTCTGCCCATATTTTAAAAATACAGGGGGATGCAGGAGACAAAGGTGATGTAGGCCCAACAGGATCACAAGTGAGTAAAGTCTACAAATGTCTAAAAATTACTTTTGTCTGCTCTAGCAAGAAAATTTAATAGTGGCCTATAAATTAGCTTTATTCTAATATCATTTGATTGCTGTGGGGTATACACTTCATCATTATCTTTTGGGGTATAAGATTATATACCAAATGGTTGTACAAAATTGTACGTTAGAGCAAAAATCCAGATTTTTCCTCTCAAATATGCACTTGTCATGCTGACGTTATTGGGTTAGGGTTACACTTGACTGAATGAAGCCAGAAAGGACAGGATTTATTGATTATTTACAAATCCTGTACATAATGCAATGAAACAAGTTGGCAAATAAGTGAAAGTCAGTAAATAAGTGACTGTGCAATGAAAAATAACTGTGATGAAGTCCCTGAGGTAAAGATCTGTCATAAAACAATTGTAATGCTGTTAAATGAATTAATATTTTGTGATGGTGTGAAGTTAGTAGTTGAAATGTTCACTATTTCAAGCAAATTACATGATTAAGCATATTGGTTTGCTTTGATCTTGTCTCGGTTTCTAGTATAATGAGGTACGGGAAGCTTCAAATCGAGAATATTGTCACAAGACAATTATTGTACAAAGTCCCTCTTTTTATTGGTAAAAACAGTGCTGTCATTTATTTTTCCCAACTCAATCAAAATAATTGTTATTCAGGGACCACCTGGGGAGAAAGGTGAACGGGGTACAACTGAAATCATAGACTACAATGGAAGCATCCAAGAGGCTCTTCAGGTAAGTGTAATTATATCTATGATCTTCCATTGGAAATCATATTTCTAACCTGTATTAAACTGAATAAGTTTGGACAGCTACTTTCACATCACAAACCGAAGTACCCAATTCCTATTTTCTGCTAAAGTAATTCAGAATTATTATGACATAAAATAAGGATTTACAAGAAATTGCATGAAATTCAGTATGACTGTTCCCACTGAATTGACTTCACAATAATTTAGATAAGCACCCAAAAATGGATAAACATCTCTTGCAGTGGTATTGGTACTTGTAAAATAATGGGCACAGACAGAAAATATGACACACAGGTTGTTCTTGTTCATAGCTGTAATCTTATCTTTTACCTTCCCTTCTTCCTGACCGCCTACAGAAGATAACTACCATTACAGTTACGGTAATTCACCAGTTTTGTTTGTGTGTTATAAAGGAGGGCTGTGTTTTGATCAGCATGAATTCAACACTTCCATAAACATGTTTATCCCCTAATTCTGTTAATTCTCTTACCTTAATGACAGAACATTGTGTGTTGCTGTGCCTGTGTTCATTAACACTTGTTTTATCTGACTTGAGATAAAGACTTATCTCCTATGTAACAAGGATCAAAGTAGCAGTGAATGTGGTTCAGTCTGCCTAGGCCCTTTCTCAGCTATATGTATTAAGAATGACCTGGTGTGTTATCCCAAGTTATCAGAAATGACACAATGTCTCTTACATTCTCAAGTCATGTTTCATATGTAACACTTGTGTGGTACTAATATATATATATATATATATATATATATATATATTTATATATATATATACACTCACCTAAAGGATTATTAGGAACACCATACTAATACTGTGTTTGACCCCCTTTCGCCTTCAGAACTGCCTTAATCCTTCATGGCATTGATTCAACAAGGTGCTGAAAGCATTCTTTAGAAATGTTGGCCCATATTGATAGGATAGTATAGCATCTTGCAGTTGATGGAGATTTGTGCGAAGCACATCTAGGGCACAAAGCTCCCGTTCCACCACATCACAAAGATGCTGTTTTGTGTTGAGATCTGGTGACTGCGGGGGCCATTTTAGTACAGTGAACACATTGTCATGTTCAAGAAACCAATTTGAAATGATTCGAGCTTTGTGATATGGAGTATTATCCTGCTGGAAGTAGCCATCAGAGGATGGGTACATGGTGGTCATAAAGGGATGGACATGGTCAGAAACAATGCTCAGGTTGGCCGTGGCATTTAAATGATGCCCAAGTGGCACTAAGGGGCCTAAAGTGTGCCAAGAAAACACCCCCCACACCATTACACCACCACCAGCCTGCACAGTGGTAACAAGGCATGATGAATCCATGTTCTCATTCTGTTTATGCCAAATTCTGACTCTACCATCTGAATGTCTCAATAGAAATCGAGACTCATCAGACCAGGCAACATTTTTCCAGTCTTCAACTGTCCAATTTTGGTGAGCTCGTGCAAATTGTAGCCTCTTTTTCCTATTTGTAGTGGAGATGAGTCGTACCCGATGGGGTCTTCTGCTGTTGTAGCCCATCCGCCTCAAGGTTGTGCATGTTGTGGCTTTGCTGTATACCTCAGTTGTAACGAGTGGTTATTTCAGTCAAAGTTGCTCTTCTATCAGCTTGAATCAGTCGGCCTATTCTCCTCTGACCTCTAGCATCAACAAGGCATTTTCATCCACAGGACTGCCACATGTTGGATGTTTTTCCCTTTTCACACCATTCTTTGTAAACCCTAGAAATGGTTGTACGTGAAAATCCCAGGAACTGAGCAGATTTTGAAATACTCAGACCAGCTCGTCTGGCACCAACAACCATGCCACGCTCAAAATTGCTTAAATCACCTTTCTTTCCCATTTTGACATTCAGTTTGGAGTTCAGGAGATTGTCTTGACCAGAACTGCCATGTGATTGGTTGATTAGATAAATGCATTAATGAGAAATTGAACAGGTGTTCCTAATAATCCTTTAGGTGAGTATATACACACACACACACACACATATATATATATATATATATATATATATATATATATATATATATATAAGTGTTTTATTTAAATGTTTTATTTTATTTTTTTATTTTTTTTATTTGGGATATAGGGTCCCCCTGGACCTCCTGGGCCAGTTGGACCAAAGGGAATGAAGGTAACCACATAGGGCCAGATTTACTAACAGCTTGCACCAGTGCAAACCCTCTTTTTGCATCTGAAAGCTATTGTCAGGATTAAATAAATGCGCACAGTGCAAAATTAGAGCTGAAAAGGCGTGGACTGAGTTTCCATTTCAGATGCAAAATTTATGGGAGGAGAGTATTTAAATGAATCACACAACATGATTTACTAATGTATTTAGCGCCCAATGGGCCAGATTTATTAAACAGGGCAAATTAGCGTGAGAGCGCAATTCCTCAAATCCTCTGATGGGAGTGGCAAATTTTGCTTGTGATCTACTGCTGGCGCGCCAATTAAAGAACACAGATGCAATCATTTACATAGTGACCAATGCAGTCTACCAAGAGCAAGGCAAATTAGCGTTGTATGATTTTTAAATAATTAATTTGCATTTTATTGCATGACATACTGTAAGTATTTGATCATTCTGCACCTGTTTGAACTCGTTACCTGTATAAAAGACACCTGTGCACACACTCAATCAACAGACTCCAACCTCTCCACAATGGCCAAGACCAGAGAGCTGTGTAAGGACATCAGGGATAAAATTGTAGACCTGCACAAGGCTGGGATGGGCTACAGGACAATAGGCAAGCAGCTTGGAGAGAAGGCACAATTATTAGAAAATGGAAGAAGTTCAAGATGACGGTCAATCTCCCTCGGTCTGGGGCACCATGCAAGATCTCACCTCGTGGGTGAGAGAGCTGGGACCACAGTCTCCAGGAAAACCATTATTAGCACGCTATGCCGTTATGGATTAAAATCCTGCAGTGCACACAAGGTCCCCCTGCTCAAACCAGTACATGTCCAGGCCCGCCTGAAGTTTGCCAGTGACCATCTGGATGATCCAGAGGAGGATTGGGAGAAGGTCATGTGGTCTGATGAGACAAAAATAGAGCTTTTTGGTCTAAACTCCACTCGCCGTGTTTGGAGGAAGAAGGATGAGTACAACCCCAAGAACACCATCCCAACCATGAATCATGGAGGTGGAAAACATAATTTTTTGAGGATGCTTTTCTGCAAAGGGGACAGGATGACTGCACCGTATTGAGGGGAGGATGGATGGGGCCATGTATCACGAGATCTTGGCCAACAACCTCCTTCCCTCAGTAAGAGCAATGAAGATGGGTCATGGCTGAGTCTTCCAGCATGACAACAACCCGAAACACACAGCCAGGGCAACTAAGGAGTGGCTCCGTAAGAAGCATCTCAAGGTCCTGGAGTGGCCTCAAGTCTCCAGGAGCTGAACGCAATAAAAAAAATCTTTGGAGGGAGCTGAAAGTCTGGTTGCCCACCGACGGCCCCGAAACCTGAAGGATCTGGAGAAGGTCTGTATGGAGTAATGGGCCAAAATCCCATATGCAGTGTGTGCTAACCTGGTCAAGAACTACAGGAAACGTATGATCTCTGTAATTGAAAACAAAGGTTTCTGTACCAAATATTAAGTTCTGCTTTTCTGATGTATCAAATACTTATATCATGCAATAAAATGCAAATGAATTACTTAAAAATCATACAATGTAATTTTCTGGATTTTTGTTTTAGATTCCGTCACTCACAGTTGAAGAGTACCTATGATAAACAAATTACAGACTTCAAATCGTAGACCTGCCAAATCGGCAGTGTATCAAATACTTGTTCTCCTCACTGTATATATCCAATATATATACATATAAATTTAAATATAAATATATATATATATATATATATATATATATATATATATAAATATATATATATATATGACAACATGGCTTGCCAAACGATATTATGTATGTGTACATATTTGTCAGATTCCATGTAAAAAGTTTGGCATACCTGTTGATGATCAGCTCTTCTTATTTGTGACTATTTGTAACACTATTGCGCATTGGATTGCGTAGTGTTTGTCAAAACTTGCCACTCCCATCTGCGCATTTGTGGAATTGCGCTCTCATGCTAATTTGCCCCGTTTAGTAAATCTGGCCCATAATCTAATTAACAAAGTATCTGATATGGGCAGTTAAATGAGGGTCTTATGTAAGAGTCTAGCATTTTATGTGCTTGTGACAGCAACCTTTGTGAAGACAAAGACCACAGAGTGACTGCAGATCATTTCAGTCTATAGAGAAATATTATTACTTTTCACAGGGTGATCAGGGTGTTCTTGGACTTCCTGGACTGGATGGAGAAAGGGTAAAAGGAGCAAAATGTTCTTGTTGTCTATAGCTATATGTCTAAGCTCAATTTCACTCTGTTTTTTATATAATCATATATAACAATTAATTTAATCCACACATGTTGATAGGGTCAGAAAGGTTCTAAAGGTGATATGGGGATCCCTGGAATATCAGGAGAAAAGGGATCAATAGGTCTTCCTGGCTTACAGGTAAAATGATCTGAGTATGAGATTTGTTGATACTTTTGATATTAAACAATGTAAAATGGTTGATGTTGAACAGGAGTAATGGCTTGTCACATTGCTTAAGTAAGTTAAGTAATATCTTGGTAATGTGCCCACAGGGTGTGAATGGTCTGAAAGGAGACAAAGGAGACGCTGGCCTGCCTGGCCCTCAGGGACCCTCAGTAAGTATAGCCAAAAATAGCGTACAACCAAAATAAGAATTAAGTATGCGTGTATGCGTGTATGCGTGCATGCGTGGTCAGTTGTCGAACTCGCAGTCAAGAGAACTGGGACTAGTTTTTATTAGAGTAACAGTTTTCATAATGTCAGTGGATGTACTGAGAGTAAAAGTTTTATCAACAATTTCCATGTATGATGCCAAATCACTTAACCTTATATTGGGCCTTACTGTAATAGAGTAATTAGGAGCCAGATGATTCAAACTGCATCTCTGTGCCCTGCTGTCCCTAATGTTGTCACACTGTGTGTCCCTTACGAAAAAGAAGTTTATTCAAGTGTGCTATTAGTATACTTCTTTTAAACTAAAAATAAGAAAGTATTTTAAGTCAACTTTTTATATACTTCTCAGAAATATACTTGAAAATGCACTTAAGTATAACTTGACTTATACTGACAAAAAAGTCTAAGAATATTTGGCCTATACTATACTTGTACTTGTATTTTCATTGAGATATACTTAAAAGTATAATTCATCAAACATTAAATAGCATGTGAATCAAAACTCCCTAACTTTACTGAATGAAATGTCGACCCAGAACTGTGAAGCTTTGAGTGTGTTGATGGACTCAATCTACTCCATCTGTGTTTTGATCATCACTCTGTATCCCATTTGAACATAGTCCTTGCCAAGTGTTGATAAAGTATTTATGAAGCTATAATAAAACATTAAAAAAATAGAAAGAGAAAACTATAAGTGTGATGTTATGTTCACTTAAAGAAAACTTGCAAGTATACTTGCACTAAGCTTTTAGTTGTTTACTGAGAGTATACTTAAAAGTGTATTTTCAAATACTAAAAAATGTACTACTAGTACTAAAATAGCAAACTACTAGCAGTGTATAAAGTACTTGAAAGCAATACTTGAGTAAAAGTATAAATATCTTACCAGAAAATGACTTTGGTATTAGTAAAAGTCACTGTTTAGAATATTACTTGAGTAAAAGTTTTAAAGTATGTGGTATTTTTTTGCACTTAAGTATGAAAAGTATTTTTTGATATTAAACATACTTAAGTATTGAAAGTAAAAGTACAAGTAAATCCAAAATACAAAAGGAGCATACACAGTCTATTCACTGTGTGAGCAACAAGATTGTTTTAACTCTATTTATTACATTTTGTTTGCTTTGAATTTAAAAGAAAGGCAAAATGTTTATTGTAAGTTTTTAATATTAAAAATACTAATATTAATTATACCTTGATCATTCATGTTAATTCATAGTGCATTATAATTGTAATGTATAATTGCCTGTAAGAGGCAACTTTAAAATGTAAAATGAAAAATGAACAACATTTTATTAACCTTTAATGTTACAAATGGACTCATTGTAAAGTGTTACTATTTCAAATAAATCCAAACAATCATGCTTAAAATGGTCATCTTTACGCACAAAAGGCATATTGTTATACTTTCTTTCGTTATTTGCTTCTATTTTAGAACACTTGATGATTATCTAATCAAAATATGTGTTAAAGTGTGGATAAAAAAAGAACTGAAATCGAATTCATTTTTGATTTGTTATCTTTCTGTCGGCTGCATGATTAGGATACAATTTAAATATGCAACTTCGCTGGCTAATGAATGCATAAAATGGAACAAATGGATATAAACTAATGCAAATAGAGGGTAACAATCATGACATTAAACAGTTGGTGTTTTTGTTACACTGTTTTAACCGCTTGAGGTAACGTTACTACTAATGTTAGCATCCTCTCAGCCTTGACAGCAAATACCAGCAGTATTTCTCCACTAATGCTGCATCTAGTCAACAAATTAATTACTTTAGTGATATGAAAACATACTGTAGCGTGTTGTATAGCATACAGCTTTGTTGTATGTTTTAAATCCATTTAAAGAGTCGAGAACTTGACGTATTCTTTTTCGTAAGGGACATCACATGTCTTCTGTGTATATTTCAGTCATGCAATTTTCATTTTGCTCACATAAACAGATCATTGGGCCCCCTGGAGCACCTGGTCCACATGGACCACCTGGGCCTATGGTGAGTTAAAAATGCTTTGCACAATAAGAAATGGCAATATCATGTGAAAAAGTTAGGACACCCTATTGAATTCCACGGTTTTCTGTATCAGGGCATAATAAAAAATCATCTGATCCTTGGAAAATTTGGAAAATAAAACCTCAACAACAAAAGATGACATATCACACTGTGTCATTATTTGTTTAGCAAAAATATAGCCAAAATGCAAAAGCCATGGGTGACAATCTTAGGGCACTCTTACTGTTAACATAGGAATTAAGAGGGTAAGTAACATTCAGGCACTGCTAATCAAATACTTTTTATTAATTGATCATCAGCAAGTGTGATCACCTCTATAAAAGCAGAAATTTTGGCACTTTGCTGGTCTGAAGCCTTCAGATGTGTGTCATGATCAGTGCCAAGGAGGAAAGACATCAGCAAGGATCAGACCATGTAATGTTCAGAGAAACTGCAGACAATTAGAAAAGGATGGGACAAGTATGGCATCTTTGGAAGGGGTTCTCTCTTCTCTCTAAAAAACAAACAAACAAAAAGCATGGCAGCATAGCTTAGGTTTACAAAGTTGCTTCTGACCATAACCATAACACTTCTAGAACAATGTTCTTTGGACAGACAAGACTAAAGTGATGTTTGGCCACAAAACACAGTGACAAGTTTGGTGAAAACCAAAAGAGCATATCAGCAGAAACACCTCATACCAAAAGTTAAGCATGTTCGTGGAGAGATGATGATTTTAGGCTTGTTTTGTACCCACAGGCCTTGGGTATCTCACAGTCATTGAGTCAACCATGAACTCCTCTGTATACCAAAGTATTAGAGTCAAATGTGAGGCCATCCATTCAACAGCTAAAGCTTGGCCAAAAATGTGTCATGCAAATGGACAATGATCTGAAGATCACCATCAATTCTACACCAGAATGGCTGAAAAAGAAAGGAATAAAGGTGTTGCCATGGCAGTCAAGTCCAGACATTAACCGAACTGAAAAGCTGTGGCGAGAGCTGCGCATTAACAAATGCCCACAAACCTTAATAAATTTAAGCAACGTTCTAAAGAAGAATGGGCCAGAATTCTTCCAGAATGATGTGAGAGACAGATAAAATCTTTCAGAAAATTATTGCTTCAAGTTATTGCTGCTAAAATTTGATCTACAGGCAACTGAATCATAGGGTGTCCTAACTTTGTTATATAGGATATATATAAGGGGTTTAACAGTATACATATTCGTACTGAATCATTTCGGTACAGGACCTCCATTACGGTGCACATGTGTATATAATGCATTACATTGCAACATTAAGGTCCCCTTTTTAGGAAGAATTCAGTTTAAAATAATCTCCATGTTTTGTTACTTTCGATAAGAAACAAAGTGACATCTTTCACATTCAATACATTTTATGCAGAAATTCAAAGAGAAAATGCAGTTTTTACGCTCTTTACAGATCTCTGTATAGGCGTCACAAGCAGAATTCAAGCGACAGCGTCCTTGATAATACTAGTTACAGAATAATGAATGAACATTCAAATGGATGTTGAAAGATGCGATACAACTTACTAAAACATTGGCCTATCTCATGTAATCGCTTAACTGTTTCAATGGCGTAAAGACGTCAATAAAACTATGGCAAGCCAAAAGGTGCAGAATTACGCTATAGCTAAATCGCGTTTATATTTGACGGCGTTCAAGGCTGTTTTAATGCCATCAAATACGCATCCTCATTCCTAACGGTGTAAAAACAGTGTGCGAGTCATTAAAAATGGCATATTTGGCAAAATCGCCGCTTTTTACTCCGTTTGGCTTACCACAAGACGCACGTAAAAAACACTGGTTTAATGGTACACGAGTGCAATTTATTAATGCCGTTCCATGTAGAATGAATAAGCCATGCCCGCTGATTTCAACCAGTAAATTTGAACTGTTCTCACCCAATCAATAATGCCTCAGTCAGACCAGACCAATTGAACATAACATTGATAATTTTTGCCAAAGAAATTGAGCCTATAATGAATTTACAAAATATTCACTATGGAAATATTTCCACTATTTACTGTGGAAAGTAGTTTATATTACTTTAAGGTCTACCAACATATCATTGCTTTCTACACAAAAAGATTGCACGAAAAATACTATATTATGTACTATAGTAAACTATGGTCAATTGTAGTATTCTGTATATTTATAGTATTTACAACACTTTGTTCCCTATCAGTCAGTCACGTTCGACGTTACGTTGGACTGACGTCATGGGATCTCGCTTGGGAGCCCAATCACCTCCGCATAGTAAAAAACAAGCCAATAAGAATTGGCTAGTGAGATTTACATGCCGGGCCCCTCCCCCGGCATCCGGGTATAAATAGAGCTGGCATTACTCACTTCATTCATACTTTTGCTTCGGAGCCGATCGGTTCAACTGATCTCTACGGATAGTAAAGCTGAGACTTGAGCGAAAAAAGCAATTTTCATTGCTACAGGGACAAGATCCCAAAAACAGCAATTGTCATTGCTTCAATTTCCTCCTGCTCTTGTTCTCTCGTTGGCGTGACAGCACAGCAGCGGTGGTTTGCGGTGACGCTGGTGTGGAACGAGATCAGCGCGCATTCCATCCCTCGGTGTTCCAGCGGGCAGAGCATTTCTAAAAGAGCAAGCACGGGAGAAAAAACGTCTATTTCAAGATGTCTTTTTTCCCGTGTGTTTCTGGATGCGGTCGTTTCCTGATTTCATCTGACGGCCACGAGCGCTGTTTCACATGTCTGGGCAGGCAGCACGCTGAATCAGCGCTCGTGGATGGTTCATGCTCTCACTGCGAGAGCATGACCATGTTGGCATTGCGATCGCGACTCTCCTTCAATGGAAGGTGAAGTCCCCTCTGTTGCTACCCAATCCCCGTGACTTTCCAAAGGAAAGCTGCGGGAATGGTTAGCACTCTGGGAGATCTGAGGGTTACAGTGGGAGCCTCTTCGTCGGGTCAGCCCCCACGAATCTCCCACTCCTCCACAATGCCATGTGCCGTCGAGTTGCTGAGTTCTGATGCGGGTCCTTCTCGTGAGGATCCCCGTATCTCATTTGGCGCTCTGGATGAGGATCGGGACACCCGGAGCCAAGTGAGTTCACATCACTCACTGCCTCTAACTCAGGACGCACTGCCTCCCAGGTTGGGCCTCAGTGCTCCATGCTGCCCCCCCGCGGGTACTTCTGGTGTTCGGATGGTGCCACTCGTACGGTATCTGAGGGCCTGGCTAGGCCTTCCCAGCCCGTCCCGTTGGCTCATTCGAACAGTCAGACTCGGCTACACAATCCAGTTTGCCAGGCGTCCTCCCAGATTCAGTGGCGTCCTATCCACCCCAGTGGTGGACAGAGATGCCGCTGTTTTGCGGGAGGAGACTGCGGTCCTGTTGGCGAAGGACGCAATAGAGCCGGTCCCACTAGCCGAGATGAAGTCTGGGTTTTACAGCCCGTACTTCATAGTACCCAAGAAAGGCGGAGGGTTACGGCCAATCTTGGACTTGCGCGTCTTGAATCGGGCCCTGTACAAGCTCCCATTCAAGATGCTCACCGTGAAACGCATGCTCGCATGCGTTCGCGCACAAGATTGGTTTGCAGCAATCGACCTGAAGGACGCGTACTTCCATGTCTCGATCCTCCCTCGACACAGACCGTTTCTACGCTTTGCGTTCGAGGGTCGGGCATACCAATTCAATTCAAGTTTATTTGTATAGCGCTTTTCACAATACACATCGTTTCAAAGCAGCTTTACAGAGAATGGATGTCAACATTACAATTTAAAGAAAGCAGTTAGCAAATAAAATAATTTAGTTGATTAATTTACAATCAGAGTTAGCAGTTTAACCGAAGTTAGAAGCAAGGAGCTCCCGGAAAATAAATTAACAATTAGGATAAAGAATTAGGTAATGCGCATGTTGATCCAGATGATTGCGTCTTCTGAAGTCCTCGCAGGAACTGGCGCCGTCTCTTCACAGGTGATGGTCATCTGAGGTCTTCTGAAGAGGCTGGATCCGGACTGTAGCTGATGTGCTCTCTAGTCACCTCGGGGCAGATGTCCCGCGGTAGAACAGACAAGCAAAAGGAGAATAATTAGCGTAGCTGCTGTTCATAACTTTAAGCAAAGATAGTCAGAATGAGCAATTGATCTGATATGAGATGCCTTATGTGAATGCTTGGCTAAAGAGATGTGTCTTTAATCTAGATTTAAACTATGTGAGTGAGTCTGAGCCCCTAACATTATCAGGAAGGCTATTCCAGAGTTTCGGAGCCAAATGTGAAAACGCTCTCCCTCCTTTAGTCGACTTAGCTATCCTAGGTACAACCAGAAGTCCCGAGTTTTGTGATCTTAAAGAGCGTGACGGGTTGTAGGGCAATAGAAGATCGGTTAAGTACACAGGAGCTAAACCATTTAGAGCCTTATAGGTTATTAGCAATACTTTAAAATCGATACGGAACTTAATGGGTAACCAGTGTAGAGATGATAAAATTGGTGTTATATGATCATATTTTCTTGACCTGGTAAGAACTCTGGCAGCTGCATTTTGTACTAATTGTAGCTTGTTTATAGAGGAAGCAGGACAACCAGCTAATAATGCATTACAGTAATCTAATCGAGACGTCATGAAAGCATGAATTAACTTTTCTGCATCAGAAATAGATAACATATTCCGTATCTTGGCAATGTTTCTGAGGTGGAAAAAGGCGGTTTTTGTAACATATGAAATATGATTTTCAAAGGACAAGTTGCTGTCTAATATGACACCCAGATCTTTAACTGTCGAGGATGGAGTAACAGAACATCCTTCTAAATGCAGACTGTAGTCTGAGAGATTCTGTGTACAGGTCTTTGGTCCAATAAGTAATACTTCAGTCTTATCAGAATTTAATAGAAGAAAATTACTGGTCATCCAATGTTTTACATCTTTAACGCACTCTGTCAGTTTGGATAATTTAGAGATTTCATTAGGTCGTGATGAAATATATAACTGAGTATCATCGGCATAGCAGTGGAAACTAATTCCATGTTTTCTTATAATATTGCCAAGTGGCAGCATGTATATTGAAAATAGTAGAGGGCCTAACACAGATCCTTGTGGCACTCCATAGTTTACTATTGTTATCTCAGATTTTTCCCCGTTTAAATAGACAAAATTGTGTCTGTCTGATAGGTATGACCTAAACCACCGTAATGCCTGTCCCTGAATACCAGTGTAATTTTGTAGTCGGTCTAGGAGTATTTTATGATCTATAGTGTCGAACGCAGCACTGAGATCAAGTAACACTAGTATTGAGACATAGCCTTGGTCAGAAGCCTGATGTAAGTCATTTGTAATTTTAACGAGTGCAGTTTCTGTGCTATGATGATACCTGAATCCTGACTGAAATTTTTCGTAGATAGCGTTCTTTTGCAAGAAGGAGCACAGTTGGGCCGAAACCACTTTTTCTAATATTTTAGACATAAATGGAAGATTTGAAATGGGCCTGTAATTTGCCAATACATTTGGATCTAATTGTGGTTTCTTAATGAGAGGCTTAATAACTGCTAGCTTGAACGGTCTTGGAACGTGTCCTAGGGATAAGGATGAGTTGATAATATTGAGAAGAGGTTCTTTTGCTAGAGGTAACAGTTCTTTCAGTAGTTTAGTGGATAATGGATCTAATAAACATGTTGTTGGTTTAGACGCAGTAATAAGTTTATTTAGCTCTTCCTGTCCTATAGTTGTAAAGCACTGTAACTGTTCTTGAGGGGCGATAATTGAGGCTTAATCATAAAACTCTGTTAAAGGTTTTACATTTACAATTGTATTTCTGATACTTTCGATTTTCTCAGTAAAGAAATTCATAAAGTCATCACTGCTAAACTGTAATGAAATGTTTTGTTCGGGTGATGTCTGTTTATTTGTTAGTCTAGCTACTGTACTAAACAAGAACTGTGGATTGTTTTGGTTATTTTCTATAAGTTTGCGGAGATGCTCGGCCCTGGCTGCTTTTAGAGTCTTTCTATAACGGGACAAGGTCCTACCCTTCGGGCTGTCCCTGTCCCCCCGTGTCTTTACCAAAGTTGCGGAGGGGGCCCTTACCCCACTCAGGGAAGTGGGCGTTCGTATCCTCAACTACCTCGACGACTGGCTCATCCAGGCCCAGTCCCGAGAACAGTTGTGCGAACACAGGGACCTGGTGCTCACGCACCTCAGCCGGTTGGGGCTTCGGGTCAACTGGGAAAAGAGCAAACTTTGTCCAGTACAGAGTATCTCTTTTCTCGGTGTGGAGCTGGACTCGGTCAACATGACAGCATGTCTCACCAACGAGCGTGCACAGTCGGTGCTGAGATGCCTGAACTCGTTCTCGCAGAAAACAGTGGTCCCACTGAAACAATTTCAGAGGCTCCTGGGGCATATGGCATCCGCAGCCGCGGCCACGCCGCTCGGATTACTCCATATGAGACCACTTCAGCACTGGCTACACGACCGAGTCCCGAGGTGGGCATGGCACCATGGCACGCTCCGTGTGGGCATCACACCAAGCTATCGCCAAACATTCAGCCAGTGGTCGGACCTTGCTTTCCTACTGGCCGGGGTGCCCCTAGGACAAGTCTCCAGGCATGTTGTTGTCACAACAGATGCCTCCACCACCGGCTGGGGTGCTGTGTGCAATGGGCATGCCAGCACCGGCATATCAATTGCCTCGAGTTGCTAGCAGTACTGCAGGCCCTGCGCCGGTTTCGGCCATTGCTGCAGGGCAAGCATGTACTGGTCCGGACGGACAACACATCGGCAGTAGCGTACATCAACCATCAGGGTGGTCTACGCTCACGCCGCATGTCGCAACTCGCCCGCCACCTTCTCCTCTGGAGTCAGCGGCGACTCAGGTCACTGCGTGCCATGTATATCCCGGGCGAGCTCAATCGTGCGGCCGACGCGCTCTCACGACAGCTCATGCTCCTGGGGGAATGGAGACTCCACCCCCAGGTGGTCCAGCTGATCTGGAGCAGATTCGGGGACGCACAGGTAGACCTGTTTGCCTCTCAGGAATCTGCTCACTGCCAGTTGTTTTATTCCCTGACCGAGGGGACCCTCGGCACGGATGCACTGGCACACAGCTGGCCCCGGGGCCTACGCAAGTATGCGTTTCCCCCAGTGAACCTTCTTGCACAGCTACTGTGCAAAGTCAGGGAGGACGAGGAGCAGGTCTTGCTAGTTGCGCCATACTGGCCCAACCGGACCTGGTTCCCAGAACTCATGCTCCTCGCGACAGTCCCTCCCTGGCGAGTTCCCCTGAGGAAGGACCTGCTTTCTCAGGGACGGGGCACCATATGGCACCCATGTCCCGACCTCTGGAACCTCCACGTGTGGTTCCTGGACGGGACGCGGAAGACTTAAGTGGCCTACCGCCCACGGTAGTTGACACTATCACTTCGGCTAGAGCTCCCTCTACGAGGCGCGCCTATGCTTTGAAGTGGAGTCTCTTCGCTGTTTGGTGTTCTTCCCGCCGGGAAGACCCCCGGAGATGCCCGATCAGTTCAGTGCTTTCCTTCCTTCAAAGTGGTTTGGAGCGGAGACTGTCCCCCTCCACCTTGAAGGTCTATGTGGCCGCCATCGCAGCACATCACGATGTGGTCGATGGCAAGTCACTAGGATAGCACGATCTGATCATCAGGTTCCTGCGAGGTGCTAGGCGGCTAAACCCGCCTAGACCTCCCGTAATTCCCTCTTGGGACCTTTCTGTCGCCCTAGCTGGGCGACAGAAAGCTCCCTTCGAGCCCCTTGAGTCAGCTGAAGACAGTGCTCTTAAGACAGTGCTCCTGACGGCGCTCGCTTCCTTTAAGAGGGTAGGGGACCTGCAAGCATTTTCGGTCAGCGAAGCGTGCCTGGAATTTGGGCCGGTTTCATCTCACGTGGATACGTGCCCAAGGTTCCCACCACTCCCTTTCAGGACCAGGTGGTGAACCTGCAAGCGCTGCCCTGGGAGGAGGCAGACCCAGCCCTTGCGTTGCTGTGTCCTGTTCGTGCTCTTCGCGCTTACGTGGACCGCACGCAGAGCTTGAGAAGCTCCGAGCAGCTCTTTGTTTGCTTTGGAGGACAGAAGAAAGGGAAGGCTGTCTCCAAACAGAGGTTGGCCCACTGGATAGTGGATGCCATCGCCTTGGTGTACCATTCCCAAGGCGAGCCTTGCCCCCTAGGGGTGAGAGCACACTCCACTCGGGGTGTTGCTTACTCCTGGGCGTTGGCGCGCGGCGCCTCTCTGGCAGACATCTGCAGAGCTGCGGGCTGGGCGACACCGAACACATTCGCCAGGTTTTATAACCTCCGAGTGGACCCAGTGTCCTCTCGTGTGCTGTCTTCAAGATAGCCACAAGAGACCGCTTACTGCGCCATTCTCCTTTCACGAGGAGATGCGAGCGCTTGTCTACTCCTCAGTTCAGTTCCCCAGTTGGTGAACCCTGTGGAGTTCCTCCTGCATCCTTTCAGCAGTCAGACGCGGCGGAGGCGTCAGACGCTAGGTCCAGTACTAGTGTACATGCCCCCAGCGGTCAGTCCTTGTACTGGGCTAGATGCCCATATGTTTGTGGTTCCCTGCGGGTAACCCCATATGTGTATGGTCCACGGTACGGTTTCCCCGATGGTAAACCCGTGTCTTCCCTGGGCGACCAGCCCCTGCCCCTGAGGCGTAGCGTTCCTCCCCAGCCTGGGTAGGACCTTCCTCAGGGAGCTCTCCATATGCAGATACTGCCCCGCGGCTCAGTGCATATGTGCTCCACACGTTATCTCCCTTCGGGCAGGGTGTAGTCTCCGTAGCTTCCCCAAGAGGGACGCTTTCCTGGCGTTTTTGGTCAGCTGAGAAAAACTTGGGAATTGAGTCACCGAAGCACTCTTCCCCTGAGGTAAGGAACAACAGCTTCGACCACCTCCTGAGTAAGATCCTGTCCTCTCCATCCCTCTGGTATGGAAGACATTGTAGGGCTTGCTCCGGGCGCTGGAGGGTTACGACATTCGAGGTTGCACTTGCAGGTGGCACGCCTCGGCCTGCCAGCATCTGCTTCCCCGACGCTCGTAGCGTGGCTCGGTTGCTATGGCGTTTTCCACAGGATCCCATGACGTCAGTCCGACGTAACGTCGAACGTGACTGACTGATAGGGAACGTCTAGGTTACTAATGTAACCCCCGTTCCCTGAAGGAGGGAACGGAGACGTTACATCCCTTGCCATAGCACAGAGTCACCGCTGAGCGGCTGAGATAAGTTTTCGGCTCCTCAGCAAAGCATGAATGAAGTGAGTAATGCCGGCTCTATTTATACCCGGATGCCGGGGGAGGGGCCCGGCATGTAAATCTCACTAGCCAATTCTTATTGGCTTGTTTTTTACTATGCGGAGGGGATTGGGCTCCCAAGCGAGATCCCATGACGTCAGTCCAACGTAACGTCTCTGTTCCCTCCTTCAGGGAACGGGGGTTACATTAGTAACCTAGACGTTAATGAATGTTACAGCATACTGTAGTATGAACTGATAAACTGCAATAAATACTCTGGTATACTTATTGGTTACTACAGTAAACGGTATTGTAGTATAATATACCCTATAGTTAACTTGGTAGGCTACAGTATTGAGTAAATATATTTTGATATTACTATTACCACAACAAACTAATTCAAGTACTTTACTATAGTATGGTTCAAAAACACTATAGTATTTACTATAAATGACTATATTATTTCTTCATGTAGGATTTTACAAATTCATATACCCATGCCCATACAATGCCAAGATTGCAGAACGTGTTCTACTTAATTATAAGGCTGCTGTAACGGAATGTGTAGCAAGAAGGCTTGAAGAAGGAACTCTTTTCACAATTTAATTACACAGCTAGGAACACCGGGGAAAACACCATTCACAATACTTTAACAATCGACAAAGACTGGACTGATACAAAGGGAATATATACAGATGAACACACCAGGATAATGAGAAGGGCACAGGTGACAGACATAATTACAAACACAACACAGCTGAAGACAATGGACTAATAATGTGACAATGACAAACTGAAACTCAAAACAAAGACCATGTGGCGAATGACAGGACTAAAACTCAAAACAAGGAACACGTGACTGAAGACAGGACTGGGGAAACAGATAGAACATGAAACTCTAACAGTACCTCCCCCTCCCGGAAGGTGCGTCCTCTTGCCAAACAGAGTACAAACATGCGCAGGAGCAAGCCAGGTGGCGGCCAGGGTGGAGTCCAGGGTGACAACCTGGGCGGAGTCAAGGGTGGCGGCCAGGGTGGAGTCAGAGGTGACAGCCTGGGCGGAGTCAAGGGTGGCAGCCAGGGTGGAGTCAGAGGTGATGGCCCGGGCGGAGTCAAGGGTGGTGGCCAGAGCGGAGTCAAGGGTGGCGGCCAGGTCGGAGTCAAGGGTGGCGGCCAGGGCGGAGTCAAGGGGGGCGGCCAGGGCGGAGTCAGAGGTGACAGCCTGGGCGGAGTCAATGGTGGCGGCCAGGGTGGAGTCAGGGGTGACGGCCTGGGCGGAGTCAAGGGTGGTGGCCAGGGTGGAGTCAAGGATGGTGGCCAGGGTGGAGTCAGAGGTGACAGCCTGGGCGGAGTAAAGGGTGGCGGCCAGGGCGGAGTCAAGGGTGGCGGCCAGGGCGGAGTCAGAGGTGGCTTCCAGGGTGGAGTCAGAGGCAGCATGGCCCTGTCCCCATTACCCAATTGGACATTTAAAATTTTATGGGTGGAGTCACCCCAGGCCCTGACTCAGGCGGAGGAAGATCTGACACTGGCTCAGATGGAGGAAGATCTGGGCGCCCTGGCTCAGGCGGAGGAAGATCTGACACTGGCTCAGATGGAGGAAGATCTGGGCGCCCTGGCTCAGGCGGAGGAAGATCTGGGCGCGCTGGCTCAGGCGGAGGAAGATCTGGGCGTGCTGGCTCAGGCGGAGGAAGATGCCTGCACACACAAAAAATGTGGTTCTTCAGCAGCTCTTTGGGGTGGTTGATGTGTTATATAGCATTTAACGTGGTTCCCCTATGATTACGAGCCAATGAACCACTTTTATTGCTATCTAGCATCATTTTTGTTTAGAGTGGGCCTATATTCCCAGTGATGTTTTTTTGTTGTTGTTTGGTGTATTGTACTGTACAGTACATTAAAGAATAAAAAAATGTGCAAATGTTTACACTTGTTGTCTTCATCATGTGTAATGTTTCTTGAGGGGGAGAACCACAAGTAACATAACTTACTACTGGCTTTTGTTTTTGGTTTTTGTAGTATTGTTTTGAATTGATCTTACTAGTGGGTAAGACTATGTTGTAGAGTGTGTGTTTTTGAGGGCTTGTGTGTGATGTCTGACAAAAAAGTTTGGTTTTTCAGCAAGATTGAATGGTTTTCAGTGAAGAGCTTCATTTTGACTCGAAAATAGGAAGCTTGAGGAATTGGGTGAGAAGTTATGGATTTGTGGTTACTTTTTGAGAATACGAGGCATAGTTTCAAGAAATGTGTTTAAGCAATCAAGACAAACTAATATTTACCATGCAAGTAACCAGACACTAAATACAGGGTTAAATTGTGTTATTTAATTAGCTTTTTTCAAAAATTCTCTTTACTCGTTTCACATTTAACAAACAAATAAATATTCATATATTTTTTTGTGAAAAATACAGTGGTGAAAGTCACTGTAATGAGGGTTGAAGCCGTGTTTGAATCCATGTGCAGAAGTTTAATAACAAAACAGGTTCAACAATATAAATCGTGAAACTAAAATCAGAGTCGAGGTCACAGGCAAAGTAGTCAAAATCCCAGAAAACAGTACAACTGGCAAACAAACACAAGGGTAATCCAAAAAGCAAAAATCCAGATATGCAGTCAATAAGTCAAACATGTAACAATCAAACAAGACAATGGAATCGCTCGGTAAGGCAGTAGAACTGGCAATACTTCGCAAAGCCTGTTTAGCCTGGCCATACTTAAATTGCTGCCAAACAGGAAATAATCCAAACAGGAAATAATAGAAGCAGAGGGAGAGGTATCAGTCAATACTGGGGCGATGGCTCCCTCTACTGGCGTGGCATTACAGTCACTGTGAACCATTTTATTCCAGTGCTTACTATCACATCCAATTTGGGATAGCAACAGTCAAATATTTAATCCAATTCCTTCTAGTTGAAGATCGTCTGGCCTCCCCCCTGTTTGTCGGAGTGACGAGATACTTAGCAACCTGTCATCACTCATTGCTGTCTAAGTGGTTTCCACAGAATAATATAGGTTTCATAGACAATTGGAAAAGTTTTTGGGGCAGACCTGACCTCTTCAAAAGAGATGGTATTCATCCCTCCTGGGGTGGTGCCGCTCTTCTCTTTAGTAATATGGCACATAGTCTTTGAGCTGAACCTTGACTAACTGGGGCCCAGGTCAGGAAGCAGACAGACTGGCTAAACCGACCATCTGCTGGCTGTTTCCCATCACAGAAGTCATATAAATCCCAACAAGACTCTTTCACCTAGATACCATCACATAGAGACTGTGAACCATTTTATTCCAGTGCTTACTATCACATCTAGCATATTGGAATGCTATTTGTAGACTAATTCAATTAAAATTTAAATGAAATGAAAAAATATTAAAATAAATAAGACAACAACAATGCAAATTGTGTCAAAGCAGCTTTACAGTAATAATTGGCAAATAATTTTTGCTGCACAGCAGCTCTTAAAGAAAATGATGTCATTGTCCAGCTTATTCTATATATTTGTATTGATTCATTGCATTGTAAAGATAAATAGTTATTAGTTCATTTATCTATATCAGCACTGGAGAAAACATTGATATGATCATACAGCTCAGTTAATTTCATATACAATGGTGTCAATGCAGGCAGATCAAAAACATTGTTGAATATTAAGCAAGTGTCCCCAACTAAGCAAGCCAAAGGCAACAGCGCCAAGGAACCAAAACTCCAACAAAATGGATAAAAAAACCTTGGGAGAAACCAGGCTTAGTCGGGGGGGTTAGTTCTCCTCTGGCCAACAGCGAACAGTGCTTGATTGATTCAGACAGAGTCACAGGTCATAAGTCCAATTTGGGATCGCAACAGTCAAATATTTAATCCAATTCCTTCTAGTTGAAGATCGTTTTCATCACACCGGTATGGGACGGTTAGTTGGGGATCTGTGCCATCCTGTTGAAAGTACCCTAGTTTTTGGTGATTCTATTACACGGAATGTAAAAGTAGAGACACCAGCCACAAATAGTTGCATGTTTGCCGGGAGCCAGAGTGCCTGATATCAAAGCAAATTTAAAAGAGCTGGCTAATGCTAATCGTGCATACTCTAAGATTATTATTCACGCCGAAACTAATGATGTTTGACTTCGTCAGTCGGAGATCACTAAAATTAACATTAAAGAGGTGTGTGAACTCGCAAGTACGATGTCAGACACTGTAATTTGCTCTGGCCTCCCCCCTGTTTGTCGGAGTGACGAGATACTTAGCAACCTGTCATCACTCATTGCTGTCTAAGTGGTTTCCACAGAATAATATAGGTTTCATAGACAATTGGAAAAGTTTTTGGGGCAGACCTGACCTCTTGAAAAGAGATGGTATTCATCCCTCCTGGGGTGGTGCCGCTCTTCTCTTTAGTAATATGGCACATAGTCTTTGAGCTGAACCTTGACTAACTGGGGCCCAGGTCAGGAAGCAGACAGACTGGCTAAACCGACCATCTGCTGGCTGTTTCCCGTCACAGAAGTCATATAAATCCCAACAAGACTCTTTCAACAAGATACCATCACATAGAGACTGTGTTTGTACCCCAAATTAGTAAATACAAAAAACTTCCAACCCATTTAAGGGTAAAAATTTAATTGATCTTCAACAAGTAAAAAACAGAGATAATACTGATTAACAAATGATAAACCTTGGGTTGCTGAATATTAGATCCCTTTCTTCCAAAGCACTTATTGGAAATGAAATTATTACAGAAAATAATCTAGATGTGTTGTGTTTGACAGAAACCTGGCTAAAACCAGACGATTACATTACTTTAAATGAGTCTAGCCCTCAAGGTTACTATTCTCAACACAAACCACGTCGGAAAGGCAAAGGGAGGTGTTGCTGTAATCTATAGTAATATCTTCAGTATTAATCAAAAGTCTTTCGAATATAATTCTTTCGAAGTGATGGTGCTTTATGTAATGTTATATAAGTGACAAATCCCAATTGACATTTGTACTGGCTACAAATAACGTGCTTATTGTTGGTGATTTTATTATCCATGTAAATAATGAAAAAGACACATTGGGATTGGCATTTACAGATATTCTAAACTCTATTGGAGTTAGACAACACATGTCAGTACCCACTCATTGTCGTAATCATACTTTAGATCTAATATTGTCACGTGGAATCGATATTGATGCAATTCAAATTCTGCAGCAGAGCGATGACGTCTCAGATCATTATCTAGTCTCGTGCATGCTACATTTAACCAAGACTGCAAAACTGCCTCCTTACCAGAAATATCACTTCTACCACTAAAGTTTTATTTATAAATATTCTTCTTGATCAGTTTAATCTCCTTAGCAAACCAGATAGCTTAGAAGAACTCAATGTTGCAACAGAAACTATTGACGGTCCCTTTTCCAGCACTCTAGACTCTCCTTTGCTCCTTTGCGCTTGAAAAAGATCAAGGAAATTAGTTCAATGCCATGGTATAATGAGCATATTCAGGCCTTTAAGACAGCAGCCAGAAAAATAGAGCGTAGTTGGAAGAAATCAAAACTAGAAGTTTTTCGTATTTTGTGGAGAGAGAGAGAATGATTGAGTACAGAAAGGCTTTAAAAACTGCTAGATCTGCTTATTTTTCAAATCTTTTAGAAGAAAATAAATATAACCCTAAGTATTTATTTAACAGAGTGGCTAAATTAATGAGAAATACAGCTTCAACTTCTGATGTTTCCAAACAGCACAGCAGTAATGACTTTATGAACTTTTTTACTTGCAAGATTGACATTATTAGAGAGAAAATTATAGCCATGCAACTGTCTACTACAGTATCACATCAGACAGTGCATTCTAGCATCTCAGAAGAAAAGAATTGTCTAAACTTGTTAAGTCATCAAAATCAACAACATGTATGTTAGACCCTATACTGACTAAGCTACTGAAAGAGATGCTTCCAGAGGACATAGATCCTCTTCTTAATATCATTAATTTATCCTTATCACTATATTATGTACCAAAAATTTTTAAGATGGCTATTATCAAACACATGATATGTGAATATGAAAATGTGTGTGTGTGTGTGTCTATGTATGTGTATGTATGTATGTATATGTGTGAGTGTATATATTTATTTATTTATAGTTTATGAGGACACAAATGTGTATAATAACATAAACCATGTTATGTTATATTGTAAACATGATTTAAGGGGACACTTCATGTGTCTCAATGGCTTACAAAGACATACTAAACAGTGTTTTTAAAAGGTAGGTTTAGTGAAGGTGGTTAATATATACAGTTTGTACATTATAAAAACCATTACGCCCATGGAGAGTCTCCATAAACCATGCGCATGTGCGTGTGTGCGTGTGTGTGTGTGTATGTGTATGTGGGTATAGGTGTGTGTGTGTGTGTGTGTGTGTGTGTGTGTTATTAATGCTGTGTTGTGTTGCAGGGTCCTCATGGATTCCCTGGCCCAAAGGTATGCCATTACTGCGAATACATATCTGCACTATAGCTGATATCAGTGCCACAGCCATGACTGTCTTAACTTTGCTGCTAATGAAATCATTTCAAGTAAATGCCTTTCTGAAGTATCCACTTTCCTTGTGGAAAGTCATTTCGTTTTTAAGGCATGCTGCAAACCTGGCCTGAATTTTTCAGAGATGAAATCACCTTCTGTCAAAGATGGAAGTAATTACTTGAGTAGTGTTTGGACATACATAATGATATGAGACTTGCAGCAGGTCTTCCTCATTACTTTTACTTTAACTCCCACTGTGTTCTCCTATCCCAAAATGTTCTTAGTCTCTATAGTAATCCATGTCTTTGTAAACTATAAAGTGCAATTTATTGAGGAGGATTAAATCTGTGCTTTTTCCAGAAATCAAAAGACGAGATGCTCTGAGTAATTCTGAGTAAATGTTACCCAGCATTCCTAACACTTTCCTCTGCTACTCGTCTATTTAGGGGGAACCAGGGTTGCATGGTCTCAAGGGACTGCGAGGGGAGACTGGGTATAAGGGTGACAGAGGGCCCCTTGGTCTCCCTGTAAGTACACGACAGTCGTCCCCACATATTTTGACTCAACATCTTCTCACCTTTACCACATTCCCCACTGTCTATTTGTTATTAAAAACGTATGTTTTCGTTGTTGTGACTTGTGCAGACAACCAAGCCTGATTTGCCGCCCATTAACTTTGTGTGTTGGTTAAACGTCTATTTGTGTATCTTTAAGTTCACAAGGTTTTTTGGCCAGTTCACTCATCATGTACTAATTGCACTTTTCAAACCTCCATTCATACTTCCATAAATGCACAGGGAGCTTCTGGCTTGGATGGCAAGCCGGGACCCAGGGTGAGTCTCAAACCATGTTCCACACCCCTCTTCCAACCACCACATCCTACATCTTTGAAAAAAAAAAAATCCCAAAATGGGTCATGTGACACATTTATGGTGATTGGGGAATGTGGTTAGACTATTGGTAATGACTATTAATGTTCAACTGTATGTGCCAACATGTTTTCTGCTGACAAGTTTGACATTGACACAGATTTAACACTGGCTCATCCATTAACATTCCATTTATTATTTTTGCTCATTTGTGTGTTTAGTTTGGGATTTGCATGATGAATTTCTAAAGATAAAGTCTGAGAAAAAAAAATCTGAACTGTTTTGATGTGTAAGATTTTTATAAAGCAGATGCAAAACTTCATACACATATTTATAGGGTATGGATGGACCAATTGGGGCTCCTGGTCCAGCAGGTCCGAAAGGAGATAGAGTAAGTTTTTATTTTTATTTTATTTTATTTTTGGGGTTTTTATGTTTGTTGCTGTCTTTACTGGCTAATTGTGTGCAATTACAAAAATCAGGATAGAAACTGTGAATATTTATTTTACTCTATACGCTAGATTTGTTTATATAAAAGGTGCTGTTCAATGTACCTGTCACAGGGTGAGAGGGGTGATGTTGGTGATACTGGACCCAGAGGGCCAGATGGGTTACCTGTAAGTACTCAGATTTTTAACGCTTAGTTAAAAAAAAAAAGAAAATTATCATTATTAAAATGATCACATTATTAACTATTCTAGTTCCAGAGAATATTATTCAATTTTTGTGTCTTTTTTCCTTTTCCTTTTTTGAAGGGAGCTCCTGGAACACCTGGAATGGATGTGAGTTGTCGCTCTTAATGCTTATATGTTGACTCTTGTCGTTTATTGTTTCCTGGGTCACTTCCTGCTACTGTTCTGCCCTCTAACAAACTCAGTGAAGTTCTTTAGCCCTGAATCGATGAGCCTCCAAGCATTTGTAATTACTTGAAGTTGTATTTTTGCAGGGGTTACCAGGCTTAAAGGGAGACAAGGGCGACGTGGGGGAAAGAGGAGAAAAGGTGATTGTGACATAGATGTTGTGAAACAGGGAATGAACATTTTGCTCTCTTTATTGATTGGATCTGATGTCAATGGATATTTACAAAGCAGCTTGGGCGCAGAGAACTTCATATAGACCTAATGTGGGCCATGGAGTTGGATATTAGAGTTAAGATTTTACTTTTAACAGAATTTCTGCAAAAATAGGAAAATAGCAATATTTATAGCTGTAGGAAAAAAGTAAAAATGAACTCTTTCTGTATAAATCGTCATTAAAAACATAATTTAATCTGATCTAAGCCAACACAAGACAAACATGGTTTACATGTAAAATTATTATGTTATCATAACATTTCTCTCCTCACACTGTTTACTTGAGGTGTGTAATGGTACACGCATTTGAACGAAAAATTTTCGGTAAAAGACTTTTGGTTCAGTACGCCTATGCTACGAATACTCTATAAATTGTTTTAATCACCGCATGTGCAGAACATAATTTCAGATGCCTAGGATGGTACAATAACATTTATATTACATCTTATAAGTAACAAAGTGAGTTTTTGTCTTCACACCTGGAAAACAAAAAAAACATTAATTTATCACATATTCACCCTTTCTCACAAACATAAACTAATCTCATGTCATTTTTTCATATTTTTATTTCCATCACACTTTGCTCTGATTCACCAAATGGAAACATAATAATGGATAAACCAAACTGGATAAACAGCTTGAATATTCAATCTCTACATGGAGATGGAGATGAAACGCCTCTTTCCACTGATTGGCCAAGCAGTCATAACACTGTGCCATCATCAGTTCTTCCTCAGTTTTGCGCAACAGAATAATAGTCATCAGATGCTACAGTTACACGTTTATTAAATCCGTACAACTGTTGTTACAAAGAGACAGCGGAGTGAGATCCAATTGCAGCTTTATTAAATGTTGGTGTAGTCAGACAGGCAGAGGTCAATCATCAGCAAACAGATATACAGGGGACAATCAGGATCGTGGTTGGTAAACAGGCAATAAATCCAAAGTCAGGCAGATAACAATCAGGAAACAGGGAATAGGCAAAAATCAGAGCCGAGGAAACAGGCACAGGAATAAACGCTCAGTAATGATTACGGGTTGTAGATCAAAACTTTGTGGTGAAGTGTTTGTGCAGTGTGCTTAAAGAGTGAGATGTGATTTGGATCAGGTTCGAGTGAAATGTGTGGAGGCTTCTGGGAAATGTAGTGCGAAATTGAAGTGGGTGAATGGGTGTTTGGTGCATTGTGGGGAATGAAGTCCAAGGTGAATGTACAAGTGTGTGTGAGTGAAAGTCCAAAGAGGAATGCCCTCTAGTGGATTTCACGGGCACTTTAGCTGACAATCGTGACAACTGTACAGTTGTAGTTTATTGCAAATTCCTTTACATCTTTTTCAGAGACAACCAAAGTAATGAATGGCTGGACACAATGTACTGAGCCGAGACAGGGCTTTCTACTGTGTAGACATATGGCTAACTGTGTCCCAGAGAAATAAGCTATTATAGGTGTTTATTTTAGAAATATGTATGAACCTTTCATCTGATCCCATTAGTTTAATTTTTTAGCTGTTTTATTTAGCTGACCACCTCCCAAAATCTCTGCGGTAAAGCTATGCGATACTCTGGACAGCGCAGTGCAAATGCATTTAACCTACATTGTCGTGATGCGCAGAGCAATTGATTAAAGTGTATGTACGCAGCAGTCATAACTTTTATCTCAGACGATATGCTCAGTTTATTTCATTATTATTAAGAGTTAATTGATGTCACACAATTGTTTTATTTTCTCTTCTAACTAAAAACTTCCAAAGCAGTCACAGAGCCAGTGTACAAAATCCCAGCTCACAGAGTGTTGTTTCGTTGTTTCGTAGCTAACGTCATATTCCCAGTTTTTGGCCGGGCCCCTCTCTGTCCATGACAATGGACAAAGGTTTGCTACATTTTGATTGGATCTTGGTGGACTAACACAAACAAACTGTTCAACATCATCAGATAAAGACGCTAGGACAATAGCCAGACATCTCTTAGAGGTTGTAGGGATTTTTAGTCCATTCACCAGTGACGTAGCGATTTTTTGATCATTTTGATTAAGGTGTGGTTATGAGTGTTTCAAATGACCCCTCCCCCCTTTTGTAATATGGGGCACCAGTCAAGAATACTACTTTAACAATTTAAGAACATTCTAAAAAGGTCTGTTTAACAATTGAGAATTAACATAAACTGGAGGAAGTCAGTCAACTGATTTATCTGAAGTATTTGTGACTTTGATCATCAACACAAGGAGAACACAGTTATAATAAAATAAAAATGAAGTTTTATGGCAGTCCTTGCCTGAACCTTAGGAATGAGTTTGGTGTTTACAGTCGTGGCCAAAAGAATTCCATAAATATTCGTTTTCACAAAGTTTGCAGCTAAACTGCTTTTAGATCTTTGTTTCAGTTGTTTCTGTGATGTACTGAAATATAATTACAAGCACTTCATATGTTTCAAAGGCTTTTATCGACAATTACATGACATTTATGCAAAGAGACAGTATTTGCAGTGTTGGCCGTTCTTTTTCAGGACTTCTGCAATTCGACTGGGCATGCTCTCAATCAACTTCTGGGACAAATCCTGACGGATAGAAACCCATTCTTTCATAATCACTTCTTGGAGTTTGTCAGAATTAGTGGGTTTTTGTTTGTCCAGCCGCCTCTTGAGGATTGACCACAAGTTCTCAATGGGATTAAGATCTGGGGAGTTTCCAGGCCATGGACCCAAAATTTCAACGTTCTGGTCCCCAAGCCACTTAGTTATCACTTTTGCCTTATGGCACGGTGCTCCATCGTGCTGGAAAATGCATTGTTCTTCACCAAACTGTTGTTGGATTGTTGGAAGAAGTTGCTGTTGGAGGGTGTTTTGGTACCATTCTTTATTCATGGCTGTGTTTTTGGGCAGAATTGTGAGTAAGCCCACTCCCTTGGATGAGAAGCAACCCTACACATGAATGGTCTCAGGATGCTTTACTGTTGGCATGACACAGGACTGATGATAGTGCTCACCTTTTCTTCTCCTGACAAGCCTTTTTCCAGATGCCCCAAACAATCGGAAAGGGGCTTCATCGGAGAATATGCCCCAGTCCTCAGCAGTCCATTCATGATACTTTCTGCAGAAGATCAATCTGTCCCTGATGTTTTTTTTTTTTGGAGAGAAGTGGCTTCTTTGCTGCCCTTCTTGACACCAGGCCATCTTCCAAAAGTCTTGGCCTCACTGTGCATGCAGATACGCTCACACCTACCTGCTGCCATTCCTGAGCAAGCTTTGCACTGGTGGCACTCCGATCCCGCAGCTGAATCCTCTTTAGGAGACGATCCTGGCACTTGCTGGACTTTCTTGGACGCCCTGAAGCCTTCTTTACAAGAATTGAACCTCTTTCCTTGAAGTTGCAGATGATCCTATAAATTGTTGATTTAGGTGCAATCTCAGTAGCCACAATATCCTTGCCTGTGAAGCCATTTTTATGCAACACAATGATGGCTGCACGTGTTTCTTTGCAGGTCACCATGGTTAACAATGGAAGAACAATGATTTCAAGCATCACCCTCCTTTTAACATGTCAAGTCTGCCATTCTAACCCAATCAGCCTGACATAATGATCTCCAGCCTTGTGCTCCTCAACATTCTCACCTGAGTTAACAAGATGATTACTGAAATGATCTCAGCAGGTCCTTTAATGACAGCAATGAAATGCAGTGGAAAGGTTTTTTTGGGATTAAGTTCATTTTCATGGCAAAGAAGGACTATGCAATTCATCTGATCACTCTTCATAACATTCTGGAGTATATGCAAATTGCTATTATAAAAACTTAAGCAGCAACTTTTCCAATTTCCAATATTTATGTAATTCTCAAAACTTTTGGCCACGACTGTAGAGTTAATGTGTCATCAACCAATGAGAAGTTGCGGTGGGTGCAGAAGGTCCCCCTTCCTGCTCTGGAAGAGGTGTGTGGCAGTTGTCTTAACATTTTATCTGATGTTGCTGAACATTTGTTTGCTCAATCACAGTGTGGCACATCTTCTTGCACACCAGCTGTTAGAGAGGGGCCTGTCGTAACTGTTCCCTGGACTGCCATCTTAACTATTGCTCACGACAAGGGTAAGAAGAAGATCTCTGGTACCAACCCCAGGTAGGACAGGACTTCTCATTGGTCCACATGCAGTTTCTGCCCTTCACCCATCTAGAGCCTAATTCCTAAGGTTGGACTGTGATTTACATAAAAACTCTTCAGGACCTCAGCAGCAGTGGCAAAGAGAGATCACAACGATCCATCCAAAGCCAGTCATACCTATGTTTGGAAACCTTTAAACCGATGTAAATTACTCACATCCATCCATTCAGACTATGTGTGTCCCCTCTCATGCCAGCAGCCAATCGCAGCACTTGAATGGAGAAGCGCCAAAGTGCAATCTCCTCCTCATCGGAAAGGGATAAAGGTATCCTTTCAACAGACACTTCTTATTTTGAGTCTTTAGCCTTTAGACAAAAACAGATCAACAAGTTCTGTGTCTCCGGTTCACCAGTGAGACATAACAGATATGCCGTTCAGAGTCTCCCATTGAGGTGAGTTGGGGGGTGGCTGCGCAGGCACCAGTCAGGTGGCCTCCAGGGTGGAGTCCAGGGTGCCCGCAAGGGCGGAGTCAAGGGCGGCAGCCAGGGTGGAGTCCAGGGTGCCCCCAAGGGCGGAGTCAAGGGCGGCATGACCCCCGTTGCCCCTGTCCCCCCAGGCCCTGTTTCAGGTGGCGGAAGGTGGATCCAGCGGAGGAAGATCAGGAACTGGCTCTGGGAGGTCTGGGAGGTCAGGAGGGGTAACGCGCACGGGAGACGGCTCAGGGATGGCGAGCACGGGAGACGGCTCAGAGACGGTGAGCTCTGGAGACGGCTCAGGGACGGCGAGCACTGGAGACGGCTCAGGGACGGCGAGCACTGGAGACGGCTCAGGGACGGCGAGCACTGGAGACGGCTCAGGGACGGCGAGCACTGGAGACGGCTCTGGGACGGCGAGCACTGGAGACGGCTCTGGGACGGCGAGCTCTGGAGACGGCTCTGGGACGGCGAGCTCTGGAGACGGCTCTGGGACGGCGAGCACTGGAGACGGCTCAGGGAGCACTGGAGAGAGTTCAGGGAAATCAGGTTCAGTCCAAAAGTCTATTAGAAACTCCTCCACGGCCGGCGGAGCCATCGCAGCCGTTTGGGGGCGTGGCTTGGGTGCGGCGGCCACTTTCGGTGGCGGCTCGCGACGAGCCTTGTGAGCGGCGGCCATTTTCGGTGGCGGCTCGCGTCGCGGCTCGGTGATGCAGGCGCTTTGGCGTGTAGAGGATCGCAACAGAGTGAAACGGGATTATTGGGACGGCATGTGGAGAATTCCGGTCTAGGGTGAGCTGGAGATCCAACATGCTTCTGGGTAGGGATTGGCAGACCATTAATTCCGTCCTCAGCTAGATCTACAAAGAAATTGGAATTTTCTAAGCTGAGGACCGAATTAATAAAACCAGACACGGACATGAAACAGTCCTGAGGAGAAACTGAATGAAATAAACGATCATCCAGTCCCATCCGTAAGCACGCGTTAATCATCGGATCTCTCCAACTCACCCGATGTGAGAGATCCAAAAATTCTTCCACATACCGCTCCATTGGCCGTCCACTCTGTGTGATGTTAAGAAGTTGATCCTCTACCTCCGCCTGCATCTTTCTGTTACGGTCGGTTCTTCTGTTACGGAACGTGTACATAAATGATCACACGACGATGAAGGAATACAGAATGTCTTTTTAATGGACAAAAACCTGGAAGATAACACCAACACATTCACACACGAACGAGAACCGACCCAGAGTGAGGGAAACACAGGGAATATAAACAGAAACTAATGACGAGGACACAGGTGACGATGATAACTAATAATAACAAACAGCTGACAGGAATGAAACAAATGAAGACTGGGAAGGAAGACTGGGTGACACAAGGAGCACATGACAGGGAAAAACAGACAGACAGATAACCAGACTCTAACAGTTATTAGTCTAGTTAATTTATGTATATCAGCACAGGAGAAAACAGTGATGTAATTGTCCGGCTTAGGTCAGTTTGCACACATCGGCGCCAATGCAGGCATATCAAAAACACTGCTGAATATCAAGCATGTGTCCCCAACTTAAGCAAGCCAAAGGCAACTGCGGCAAAGAACCAAACTCCAACAAAATGGAGAAAAAAACCTTGGGAGAAACAAGGCTTAGTCGGGGGGGTCAGTTCTCCTCTGGCCAACAGTGAACACTTGTCTGATACTCAGGCAGAGTTACAGGTCATAAGTCCGATTTGGAATCACAACAGTCAAAATATTTAATTCAGTTCCATCTAGTTTAAGATTTTATCACGCCGGTATGGGACGGTTTGTTAGGGATCTTTGCCACTGGCTGATGTGTCGGTAAGGCCCTCACAAGGGATGAGCTAGTTCACACAGTTCCCTGCCGACACCCCAGGGTCACGCTGCTGCCGCGCACAGGCGCAGGTTCCCCATCCGACCCGGACAAGGCCCGGATCCAGCCAGTCACATTAAATGGTAAACCTCGGGATAAGGAGAGACACAAAAATTGGCGTAGACGCCATTCTTCTTCTGATGCAACGAGTACATCCAGGGTCTTCCCGGTTCCGGCTGACCTGATCTATGCAGCCTAACAATTCTTTAACGGATATGAAGACATAAATTGATAATGTGTCATGTTAAAGGTTAAAGAGATACGTTTTTTATTCTAGATTTAAACTGACAGATCTCTGGTACTGACAGAGTGTATCTGCTTCCCGAATAATGCTAGGAAGATCGTTCCACAGTTTAGGTGCCAAATAGGAAAAGGATCTACCGCCTGCGGTTGATTTTGATATTCTAGGTATTAACAACTGGCCAGAATTCTGAGATCGTAATAGACGCGAAGGACTATAATGCACTCAGGTACTGGGGAGCTAAGCCATTTAGTGTTTAGTAAGTAATTAGCAAGATTTTAAAATCTATACGATGTTTAATAGGGAGCCAGTGCAGTACCCATGTGATTTTAGTAAACCAGACAGTAGCATGCAACTCTGAAACATTAATACAAAGGAGTTCAAAAGAGAATTAGGCCAAACCCTATAAAAGGAAAAATCATGAGGGGTAAAAATTGGATACACGTTTATACATTTCCCATGTGGTTATATATAGAATATATAGGATTAAAAGGGTTTATTTGTGCTTCTCAACAAGAGTTAAATCAGAGTCCCAAATGTCTGCAAATTCTTTCTGTTTGTAAACCTTATCTGTGTTGCCACATTAAGTGTTACCTGCTGTTTTAGTGCACAGACATGTATTGAGAGAGTTGAGTTTGCTGGATTATTCATTGAATATAATGAATAATTTTGTTGTGTCTGATTGATCCAGATGTTTCACAATATTACTTCTTAATCCAAGTATCATTTCATTTTGACATTAATTTCATATTTGTGTATTCAAAATTATGTTTAAAACATTAATCTCATTGCATTATGCCATTGCTATGTACTTGCATAATGTAATAGCTATAGCTATGTAAATGAATTTACTGCCCCCTGAGCAGAATTAAACTGTGTAAATGTATCTAAACCAACTTCAAATGCAGTTTTTTTGCCACCTCTGTAGTGTAAAGGTGGTTTTGGTTGATACTGATTTAATTGGCAACAGCCTATTAGTATCACATCATTCTAATTTAATTTACTAATTTTAAGAATTTAAATATATCCTTGTACAGAACTAAAGACCGGTTTTGGCTGCAATAATGACTGTGAAGTTATATGAAACAGACAATATACTTCAGGCATTAAGGTGACTTTTTAATTATATTTTTTATCGCAAGTTATCTAAAGTTTCATGGAGAAATCATGGGTGGGACAAGTTTTTAACTTTAACTCTAAGGCAAGGGGCACTGTCATATTGATACACAAAAGCATCCAATTAACTGGGATGTTATATCATGTTCCTGATCCTTGGTGATTTCTGTTTCCACACAACAGAGTATATTCCTATTTTTCATCTCTCCTATTCAAGAATTGATTATTTCTTTATAAATAAATCTCACCTTCCTTCTATTGAAATTGAATATTTACCTATTGTGGAATCTGACCATGCTCCCTTGCAATTAGATCAAATGGCTGTTGTGGAGACTAAATATGGCCTTATTATCAGGTCCTGCATTTTGTATATTCGTGTCAACAGCTATAATTTCGTAGTAATTAGGTAAATTTAGGTAATTTCCTATTACAGAACAGGGCAGAATAAATTTCAGCATCCACGCTGTGGGAGACACTTAAAGTAGGTATCAGAAATAATTACATATGTTCCATAAATACTCCCTCACCTGAACTTTATAAAGAAAGGTTGAACCTTCAGTTTCAGTATAATCTGTTATCAACAAAATAAAAATGAACATTTTACCAAGGTTCTTGTACTTCTTTCAATGTATCCCGATCTTTTTAACAAAATCAGTTTTTCAGAATTTAGACAGTTTTATTTCATAATTTGTATGGGGTGGAAAAACACCTAGAATTTGAAAGGAATTTCTCCAAAGACAGAAAATTCAAGGTGGATCAACGCTTCCTAATTTCAGGTATTATTATTATTGGGCTGCAAATATCTCAAAAGTACTTTATTGGCTTCAGAACCCCAAAGATGTCTGGTGTATTTCAGAAATGAATTATTGTGCTTTATCATCCCTTCCTGCTTTAGCTTTATTGCCCCTTTGTATTTCATAGTATATTTAATACCCAGTTGTAGCAAATACCCTCAAGATCTGGTTTCAATTCAGACAATGTTTTGGTTTCAAAGACTTCCCCATAGCTAGCCCTATTTGCAAAAATCACCTATTCTTTCCAGCTCAATTGGACTCAGTCTTCAGTAAGTGGCTCTGTTCAAACAGGTGGGTCTGGTAAATTTAGTGATCTTTTTATTGATGATTTTTTTGCCCCGTTCTCCACTTTCTCCGCAAAATACAATCTGCCAAGAACACACTTGTTTAGATATTTTCAAGTTCGCCATCTAATCCGAAATCATTATCCCTCTTATCCCTCCATTCCTTCCAGTACAGGATTAGATGAATTTTAGATATTCCATTACATTTGAAGGGAATAATTTCTAATGTCTATACCACTTTAATGTCAATAAAAAATATTGATCTCGACAAGATCTGTGCTGACTGGACTAAGGATTTGGCAGTGGATATATCAGATGTAACCTGGAATAATGCAGTATTTAGAGTGAATGGAACAACCTCCTGTACTCCACTAGGTTTAATTCAGTTCAAGGTCCTCCACAGATTGTATTACAGCAAGGCTGGGCTGTCCAAGCAATATACGAAAATGTAGAAGACACATGACACATGTGAGCATAGCCATTCTGTTAAAGCAGACTTGGCTCATATGTTTTGGGCTTGCCCCAGACTGGTTGATTACTGGACAACTATATTTAAAATTTTTGTCTGAGGCATATGTTAAGGATATCAGGCTTAGCTTTGAAATGGCTGTTTTTGAAGTTAGGCTTTTGCATGTGTTTGCAAGAATAGTACTTGATTGGAAATCAAAAAACCACCTTTTGTTCAAGTCTGGATTAGTGATCTGATGTTGTTTTTGGAACTGGAGAACATTTAATATTTTCTTAGAGAATCCACCAAACGTTTTTATTCAATATGGACTCCAATGATCTGATCTCATATTTTGAAAAGGGCTTGACTCTTCCCCCAAATTAAAATGAATGCACAAAGTATAACGTATAATGCAAACGGACACAACAGGCTAACCAAGATGTCAGTTATTTCCTATTTCCGTATGTGATACATCACTGTTCTTTGTAATGAAGGGCAAGTCAGCAGAATGAAATCCAATTGCAAGCTTTATTTATAACAGGAATGGTCAGACAGGCAATGGTAATCAACAGTAGACAGGTATGGTAGAGGATAATCAAAGTCATGGTCGAAAGGCAAGCGGAAGTTCAGGTCAGGCAGATATCGTTCACAGTCCAGTAACAGGCAATAAAACCAAGGGCAGGTGGCAAAACAATCATAACACGGGATAAACTGGCCGAGTGGCAACGGGAAAACAAGACAGGAAATAACGCTCAGAAATGTTGACATAGAGAAAAACAAGACCTCGCAGTGAAGTGTGTGTGTAGTGTGCTTAAATAATGACAGATAATGTGTCTCAGAAGAGACAGGCAGAGAATCTGTGGCCCTAAGGGTTGGAACAGGAAACATCGGCATGCACCCATCAACAGTCTCCTTGGACTTAACAGACAGACCAAAATTAAGTTCACTGACTGAGACTGGCAAGACCGACAGGTCATAATCGGGTACATTTGGGAACACTGACAAGGCAGACAGTTCATAATTTGGCTCACTTACTGAAGCTGGCAAGACAGACGATTCAATAGATATATTTGGGAAAACTGAACCCATGGACTGTTCATAATTTAACTGATGGATGGAATTTGGCAAGAGAGACATTTGGAACTAGACACACTTGGGAAGGCTAAACAGACAGACAATTCATCAGCAGAATTACTGACTGACCTTAGATAAACAGGTGGTTCAAAATCAAACACGTTTGAGAAAACTGAACAGGTAGTCAACTTATGAGCAGATTCATACCTGGACGAGCAGACAGTGTACACCCAATCTCATCGGTTGAAACAGAACAGTCCTATAACTCATCAGACACATTTACTGAGACTTGACAGACCGAGAGTGATCTCGTGGTCTCTTTGGCAATGGCAGGGTTAACAGGGCATAGTTCATTATCGGCCTCTGTAGCCCTGATAAACTGGGTTGAGTGCTCACAAATGGTCTCTGGGGTCATGATAGTTTAGGTTGAGAGTGCAACGACGGCTGTGACAGGGCTATTAGAGCATACAGGACATTCATTTACAATCTATCATTGTCACATGAATTTTAAGATTTAGTTTAAGTGTTCCTTTAGCTGTTCGTTTAATCTGACTCCAATTGTAAACGATCTCTAATTGGTAATGTTTCTGATGTAACATTAATAGCTGAATCGCGCGATTAAATATGAATTAATTGAGATTTTTGATTCTTTAATTTCTCTTAATTTCAATTATCCTTTCATCAGGGCGTCGCATCGCTCAAAAGCTATATACGGCCATTTATATGCTTTATGTCACAACCTCGTTAGTTTAGAATAATAACAGAGGAATATAGAGTTTACTAAAAATCACAAATTATGGAATCGCCTCATGCTTATTCACACAAAAATGCTGTTCGTTTTAGTCACAATACTATAACATGTTAAGTCATAATAGTCAGAAATCCAAAATCTTAATAATGTGCCACATGTTCCGTTTATTAATATTTCAGTATGATCTACCCCAACCCCAGAATTGCAGAAATGTCGAAAGCCACTTGATCTACCGGTGATAATGATTTCAGACGAATTCAAAATAAATCAAGGTGTAACAATTTATTTATTTATTTATCAGGTAAAAATGTATCAATGCCAATTACATAATTATAAACCAATTCAAATATAATAAATACATAACATCAATTACTCAAAAGATTTCTCTAAGAGTATTTAAAAGTTATGCATACACATAGGGGTACACATAGATGCAGGGTGAAAAACACTCAACACCTCTATGTGGGGGTTATGGCTACAGAATGAGAGGAGAAGGTTTTCTTGAAGAGACACATCCCAGAAAAGAGAACAGAATTATCCTAAGTTTTCAAACTTTCTCATAATACTAGTGACTGCTGTGAAACTGAGACCAATTTCCCAATCGCACGGAGACATTTAAAATTATACTAAACATGAAATTGGAAAATAATAGATTCACAAGATACATCATACATAGTACATATGCATTCTTGGAGAACTTCAGTGACTTGAATCAGGGGAGAGGAAGGGAGTGGAGGGAGGGGGGGGGGGGGGGGTCGCATAGATGAGTGAGGGCAGTTTGGGCAGGGTGTTGTCCTATTCCTTTGAAATCTTCTCTCCAGCTGAGTTTTATTGCTTTATTGCAGGATGCTTGATCTGAGCTTTTATATTAGCAGGAAAATCAAACCTTACAAGTCCTTCTTCCATTATAGTCCTATTACGATCTCAGATTTCTGGCCAGTTGTTAATACCTAGAATATCAAAATCAACCGCTGGTGGTAGATCCTTTTCCTATTTGGCACCTAAACTCTGGAACGATCTTCCTAGCATTGTTCGGGAAGCAGACACACTCTGTCAGTTTAATCTATTTAACCTGGCATACACATGACGCACTATCAATTTTTGTCCTCATATCCGTTAAAGGATTGTTAGGCTGCATAGATCAGGTCAGCCGCAACCGGGAACACTTCCTATAACACCGGATGTACTCATTACATTAGAAGAAGAATGGCATCTACGCTAATTTTTGTCTCTCTGCTTATCCCAAGGTTTACCATTTAATGTAATTGGCTGGATCCGGGCCGTGTCCGGGTCGGATGGGGAACCTGCGCGGCAGCAACGTGGCCCTGGGGTGTCGGCGGAGACTGTGTGAACAAGCTCATCCCTTGTGAGGGCCTTAGCCAGTGGCACAGATCCCCAACAAACCATACCATACCGGCGTGATAAGATCTAAAACTAGATGGAACTGAATTAAATATTTTGACTGTTGCGATTCCAAATCGGACTTATGACCAGTAACTCTGCCTGAGTATCGGGCAAGTGTTCACTGTTGGACAGAGGAGAACAGGCCCCCCGACTAAGCCTGGTTTCTCCCAAGGTTTTTTTCTCCATTTGTTGGAGTTTTGGTTCCTTGCCGCTGTTGGCTTTGGCTTGCTTAAGTTGAGCTCACTTGCTTGATATTCAGCAGTGTTTTTGATATGCCTGCATTGGCGCCGTTGTATGCGAACTGAGCTGAGCTGGACGATTACATCACTGTTCTTTCCAGTGCTGATATATATAAATTAACTAGACTAATAACCATTGATCTTTGCAACGTAATGAATCAATAATATATAGAATAAGATGGACAATGACACCATTTTCTTTGGGAGCTGCTGTGCAGCCAAAAATGATTTGCCAATTATTAATGTAAAGCTGCTTTGCCACAATTTGCATTGTAAAAATGTATAAATAAAAATGACTTGACTTGACTGGCAATAGTTTAATGCATTAGCCAAATGCAACTACTTGTCCGATACTCAGGCAGAGTTACAGGTCATTAAACCGATTTGGAATCGCAACAGTCAAAATATTAAACTAGTTCCATCTAGTTTAAGATATTTTTGATCACGCCGGTATGGGACGGTTTGTTGTGATATGTGCCACTGGCTGATGTGTCGGTAAAGCCCTCACAAGGGATGAGCTAGTTAACACAGTCTCCGCCGACACCCCAGGGCCACATTGCTGCCGCACACAGGCACAGGTTCCTCGTCCGACCCGGACACGGCCTGGATCCAGCCAATCACGTTAATTGGTAAACCTTGGGATAAGCAGAGAGACAAAAATTAGCGTAGACGCCATTCTTCTTCAGATGTAACGAGTACATCTGGTGTGATAGGAAGTGTTCCCGGTTCCGGCTGACCTGATCTATGCAGCCTAACAATCCTTTAACGGATATGAAGACAAAAATTGATCCTATTGGGAAACAAAATAGCAAAAATTACATTGTTATGAGACTAAAATCTGTTATTTTCCAACAATAAAAGTGGTTATTCCATGTCAATGACCTTTCCAATTAATTCCTGGTGTCAGCATTATATGAAGAAGTAGGTTCATTTGTCTTTGTATATTGTGTGGTTCAGGAGTCTGTCTTTTTGCCACTCCCAAAGATGGCAGCCAAATGAACCCCATGGGACATTCCACAAAAACAGGTTACAAAAAATTCCAAACTGGTACATGGGAACCTATTTCTCCAGCTAGACTAAAATGAAAATCTTTTTAATGAAATCTGAGAATTTTCTGTCCCTCCATATAGATAGCTACGCAACACTAACATTTTGACATTTCAAAAAGTTCATAAAAGAGATTGTAAAAATAATCAATATGAATTGAGTAGTTTAGTCCAAATTTTCTAAAGAGACTCGATCACTTTATATGATAAACATTTATCAGTGAACATAAACAGAACCTCAGCTGAACATGCTTGATGCATGAGAACAAACCTCTTCCCGAAGCTCAAGCATGCTGTGTAACACACGAGAATGAACCTCACTGGTTCTCGCATGTCAAACACTCTTGAACTTCCATTTACCACAACTGATGTGTGAGTTGATAAATTTGGACTAAACCACTCAATTCATATGAATCTTTATGAGCTTTTTGAAGCATAAAAGTTGTAGCTGTGCAGCTGACAGAAAGCTCTCAGATTTCATCAAAAAGATCTTCATTTGAGTTCTGAAGATGAAAGAAATTATTATGAGGCTGAGTAATTAATGACAATGAGTTAATGACAATTAATGAGTTTTCATTTTTAGGTGAACTATCTCTTTAACTTACTTTATTTAATGATGCATGTTCTACTTGAGGTCATTTTTAGAGGAAGAGTCTTTTTGCCTTTAATTTAATGTGTGGTATTGCATTAAATTTTCTTCAACAAATCATAAAATTTCAATAAAGTCGGTTACTGAACCAACAGTTCCACTTTGAGGAACAAATAGCATGTATTCAATGTATGTGTAATATGCCAGTGCAGTGGGAAAATGACATATGATAGCATATGACATGATGAAAGCCTTGTCGAGGATCTGCCCCAGAACGGTTTGTGTCAAGCCATTCTTTAGTCTGGTTATCTCTGAAAGATGAAATGACTGAATGTGCTTTGCAAGTGAGTCGATGATGGTATTGCACTGAACGCCAAAGATTGTACAGACTAGCCTATATATACATTGAGCAGTGTAACTTTGATTGACTGGATTTTATTTTGATTATAAACAGGCTGCGATGTCAAGTTAGAAATGCGAGAACTGAAATATTGTGTATGTGTGCAAGGCACCAGATGATTTCTCCATTCAAGCGCTGCATATGCGTGATGTGTGAATAGCCTGTTCAGTTGTTTTTTAAATGCTGTATGTGTGCATATATAAAACCAAAGCCTTGAAGAACACATTTTGGTATTTTTAATGGGTCACATTGAAATAAATATCCCTAGTTTTAATCCAGTTTCCAGACTTTCTTTTTCACTCTTCCAGCTGCTACACTAAACATGAGGACGTGCGCGCAGCCTCCGAAATGAGACGCAGATATGGTCTCATGTTGTTTCCACCAGCGCAAAACTATATCTATGTATATGTTTGTTGGTAACACTGTACAATAAGATTCATTAGTTAACGTTAGTTAACAGCATTAGTTAACATGAACTAATAATAAACTACGCTTATACAGCATTTATTAATCTTTGTTAATGTTAATTTCAACATTTACTAATACATTATTAAAATGTTGTTAACATTAGTTAATGCACTGTGAACTAACATGACACAATCCTACACCCGCCAAATTATTACCCCCCTGGGAGGTTTAGGATTAGGTGTAGTGGAGGGGTTAGGATTAGGCAAGAAGATAGCTACTTGGGCCTTAATGAAGGGGGCCTGTGGGGCTCTGTTCTGGAGCCCTGGCAGGTAAAAGTTTTAACAGTAACAGCCAAGCCTAATAACCGGTCGGAATCAAAGTCTTAATTAAATGAAATGTCATGAAAATATTTGAACAGTCTTGGTGATTTATTGGTGTGACTACAGAGCTCTCATTAAGAGCTAAATTTAGTACTAATTCGAACTGATGGTTCCTAAATTGGTTATATTCTCTGTGTCTGTTTGGTACGGCTTTCCATTATCGCAGCCCATGTGCTGTAAAGACAGTGCCTGCGTCTCAATGTGCATACTATCCATCCAAAGTAGTATGTGACATTAGTAATATTCAATACTATTTAGGGTGGATAGGATGGATAGTATGCACAATGGGATGCAGGGAGTGTTTTTCGCAAAGTGCTGGGGAAATGATCGGCGGGCAGCACCCTTATCAGGCTGACCTGATCCTCTGATTCATCATGAGAAGCAGGACCGCTCGCACCCTGGATGTTTCTGTATATAAACACTTCTGTCATGTCTCAATGATATTTCATCTCATTCACTCATTTTTCTGTCATCATCATCATCTTAAAGTCTGTAATATGCACAGTATTACAAACCCATTAGTAGTAGTACTACTATTTTGCTGTTGCAAATACTGATAGTTGTGTACAGTGTGTTGTTGGAAATGAATTATGTATGCTTAATCATTTTAATCAATCAGGATTAGTTATCTCAAACGAGACTATTCTGTTGTGTGGAACTGAGGAAGAACTGATCGCGGCATGGTTTGATGTTTGGTTCACCAATCAGTGGCAGTTGCATTCCCACCTACATGTAGTTTATCTATTTTAGTTTTATTGTATTTCCATTTGGTGCATTAGAACAAATTGTAATAAAATAAAATGTGAAAAAATTACATGAGATTAAATTTTATGTTCATGAGAAGGGTTGAATATGTGATAAATAAACGGTTTCTCCATTTATACTTTTTCTTTTGTATTAGTATTTAAAACGATTTAATTTACATTTATTTTAATAGTTTATATCTTGATTCATTATCGTAACTTTTTTTTTGGTTAAAAATTACGGGTACATAACCAGCCTGTGTTCAAAACTATCTCCTTACCTTAGCCTGATTCACAACGTTAAGCTTGTAATAATGTTTTATAATAAAATCGGTACTGGTAGGTTTCCACGGGAAATTCGAGCATGCAGCAGTTCATCTTTACGTCATTTCGTCACGTCTGTGAATGGAAAGGAGGGAGTCCATGCTAGTAGGCTCTATGGCATGTGACAGAGCATTTATAGCCTTTTCTCACTGTAGCTGCAATAATTAAACTTATTTTGATGGCGGATTGTAATCCAGAAAGGTCCAAATGACAATCATCACTGACAACAGGAGATTCACCCGTAGTTAAAAGCAAAAGACTTTGGATTGCGGAGTGGCTACTGAAATTGAAATCTACAGGTAACGCTAATACACACTAAATACTCAGTGACGTAATGTTGATGTGGTTAACATTAACAATTTGTAACATTGACTTTAACAAAGTATAACAATAATAATAATTTGCACCGTTTGGCGTGATCCAAGATAAGCAATTGTTAGATTTAATCACCATTTGCGGTGCGATTGTTAAGCTTTTTGCCTCAGCTGGTCAGAACAAAAGTAGCAGATTTTTTCCAGTGAAAATTCTTATTTTGGTCATATACTTTCAAGAAGTAGAATCTGTGATTCCGAAGTACAGTGTCCACACCGTGGTGGTGACTGACAAACATTAGATTCATCCGCGCTGGAGAGCTGTGTTGATGGACTATTCGCATAAAGAAAATAATTGAGAAGGGTCTGTCTGCATCCCGCAGAACTACAACGTACTTCAAGTTACACCTTCCGCGAATAAACAAGCGTGGACATCATTGACTTAAATAAGTAAATTATTTTATGTTTTATGAATGAAATGTGTGTAAGATGAGCTTATTGCTATCGAATCTTAAGCATGAAACAAGCTAGTAGTAAAACAAAAGTAAATACTATCAAATTAATACAAACTCATGCAATTATAGCTAAAAACCTACCCCCACACCCAAACCTTTCCCTAAACCTATCCCTTCCATAAAAAATGTACTGTAGAGTTTCATAGTTAAAATACTTAAAAAATGACGAAAACAAACAGCATGACTGTGGTCTTGTAGTTGTTATGCGACCCGATCCCTTATCACTAGGTGGCGATAGTGAAGCTTAAAAAGCAAGAAAAGTGAAGTAGAAGAAGAGCAGTGCTAGTGACGATTGTGTCTAGAAGGGATACAGCTATGGCCAGAAGTGAGGCAGAATCTTAGGATAAATAAGAGTAAATTAAATGTGCTACTTATCAAATTGTGTTTTATTAACATCTACACCTACCCCAACCCTAAACCTACCCTTAGAATACTGAAAATACAGTTATTAAATCAAATAAATAATATTAAATGACGCAGTATTGATGTGCGCATATGCAGCGGCTGCATCATTTCTTTTTGACATCTCACGTGGTTCTGTGTGACTTGGACAACTTCAAGTTACACTTCCTGCAACAGGTTACGCCTCCTTCCTGTCACGCCCCCTCTCTTGCAGTCCGCAGACAGATTCTATTGCAATAATTCAGAAAATAACTGCAATTGCAGGTTTCGAACAGAGATTGTGACAAAGAGGCAAAACTTACGTACTGCAGCTTTAAGAATCTGAGAAACTGCTGATGAAGAACTGATGATGGCAAGGTTTACCAATTGTCTTTGGTCAATTCTCTTTGGTTTACCAATCAGCAGAAAGGGACATTTCATTCCTACCCACATTTAGAAATTGAATATTCAAGACGTTAATTAATTTTAACCCTGAAGGTAAAATAAATAATGTCAGACGCATACGTTTAATGCATTTGAGATGCGTTTTCTTCAGCACACAACTATCATCTTATGGTTGTAAACCTGTAAATGTTACACTTTAAGTATTTGTAAAAGTATTTACATTTAGCATAAAAAATGATCCTGACAGCAATTGAGTCTACGTTTAACTTCAACGAACGAGTGCTTGTGCACATGTGCGTCAAAAAGACGGAGGGAATTAAAATGGGACTGCAATAATTCTAACCTAATTCTAAAATATTTTGCCAAAATTTTGCATCCAAAATCTCTCCCGCCTATTACAATAGCACCATAAACTGCAGTGTATGTTGCTGCATAAATATTGACATTTTTTATTATAATTTAAAGAAAGATTTAACAAAGTTTGTAAACCATTTTTTTAAATAAATAAACATGGTTATTTTTCCCCTGCTGTACCGAAAATGCACCCCTATTGTGTAAACCCCTGTTATTCACACAGTGTTTTTATAAAGGCAATTTTTTTTTCTCTCAGTAAACTGTTTATCGATTGTTGTGGCTTACATCCGCTAAAAAAATTGTAGGGTCAAAATTGTGTGGTCAAATTATGTAAAGGTTCAGGTAAAGCCAGAGGGTTCACATACTTTTTCCTACAGCTGTATTTGTAAGTCATCATTCAGTTGAGTTTCATTACTATCATGACATTTTACCATCCCATAATCATAAAAGCCAAAAAAGTCATTCTTTGTTTCATTTATTTTCAAGTGAAAATATTTATTATTTCTTCCTCTAGCAAGAAATACAGAGTAAGTCCATTGACAACAGGCTCTTGCTTTTGAAATGGCTCTGTATTCTATCTTCTTCTCTTGCATGATTCATGATTTCTCCTGCCTGTTTCTGTTTCCCCTGCCTGACTGAGACTGTGCCATGTTCAGTCTTTAATGTCATGGAATGTGCCAATGCAATATGTAATAAACAGAAAATACAGTCCCCATTTTAGTTTTTAAGATTAAAGAGGTCTTAAAATGAAAATTACCCCATGATTTACTCACCCTCAAGCCATCTTAGGTGTATATGACTATTTTCTTTCAGATAAACACAATCGGAGATATATTTAAAAATATCCTTAGTCCTCCTAGGTTTATATGAATGGCTGGTCAAATTTTGAACAAAATGCATCCATCTGTAAAAAAATATATAATCCATACGACTCTAGGGGGTTAATAAAGGCCTTCTGAGGCGAATTGATGCGTTTGTGTGAATCAAATATCCTTATTTAAAGCTTCATAAAGTAAAATAATGAGCTTCCGACAGACAACCATACACAGAATGCACAAGTTGACTTGTGCTAAATGAGTAACCCATGATGCGATATATGACACAGGATGTTGGAGTATCGTAAGCTTAGATGCCTCTCACGGCTCAAACAAATAGGGTTGTGCAACGGAATCAAGCTCCTCTTATATCAAAATCCTCCAAGTTTTCTCTATAAAACTTAACGTTTTTAACGTCTTCTAATTCTAAATGACCAGTGTTTTGTTTTGCTTTCTCCTCCACGTTTGTCAGTGCACAGCATGCATACATTCGTCTGCTGGAAGCTAGTTATTTGAATTCATAAAGTTTTAAATAAGGTTATTTGTTTTACACAATGCATTGATTCGCTTCAGAAAGCCTTTATTAACCCCCTGGTGTCACAGTCACGTTTAGTTCTGTCTTGTCATGTTTAGTCTAGTCTTTCATAATTAGTTAATCAGTCATTGTCTACACCTGTTATCACTACCTGTTTAACCTCCTTCATCTGTGTATTATCGTCATCTGTGTATTTAGTTCCTGCCTGTTCTCCATTCATTGTCTGTCGATGTTTGTGCCATGCATACTGTTCCATCTTGGTTGTTACCCTGTCTGGATTCTATTAAACGTTATTTGTTATATTACCTTCCTCGTCGTGCCTGTTGCTGAACAGCCCGCGTTACAGTTCGACAGACCTCTCAAAACGGAAACTTTAAAGAAAATGGACTCACCCACGGCGGCGTTTCTATTGAGGCCGGAGACCAGTCCCCGTCTGGAAAGCATATTCTGGGCGATCTGGGGCGACTACCACTCCATCCCTGCCTGGAAGCCCGGGGTGCCCACTGAGGTCAGAGCGGGGGTGGACGACTTCGGAGCCCTGGAGGTGAAGCACGTGGGTCAATTCCACGCCAGGAGCCCACCAGAGTTCCATGAGAGTTCCAATTTCCACCCAAGTCCCCACCCTCATTTCTTCCTCTCCGCCTCCGGTCCCTTCCGGAAGCCCTCTACCTGATCCCGTATCCATCTTCCCGTCGCTGGTAACAGCCAACCCCCTGTATCCGTGGCCCCAGCGGCTGTCATCTAGTTCCTCGGCTCTGCCCGCGCTGCTCTCTCCGTGCGGCTCCGTACCAGTACCTCAGGCTTCTCCCCCAGCCCAGCTCGAGGCGGAGTCCCTGGTGTCCCTTCTGGCCTCCAAACCCACGTCACCACCTGGACCCTTCAGCCTGGCACCCACACCTCGACCCACGATTCCCTCAGCATCTCCTCGGCCCGTCAGCCCGGAAGTTCCGCTGGGCTCACTCGTACCTCCGAGTCGGCCTACAGGGGTCAACGCTCTACCTCTGCCACGGACTTCCAAGTTGGCGGCTACACCACCACCCGTCACCCCTACGTCACCAGTGAGCTCCTCCCTCCCTTCAACCTCCCTGTCATCCTCCCTCACCACACCGTCACCCCGTTTTTCCGGACCAGCGTCAGCACCTCGGTCCTATGTTCCAGCGGCTCAGCGCCCAGCTTCCGGGTCGGCGGCAGTTCCGAGGTCCGTCAGCCGGGAAGTTCCCACAGGACCTCCACCCATCGCCATGGTTCCGCCGTCGGCGATCGGCGTCATCCCACACAACCATCTGGACTCCTCCCTGGCTCCGCCCACCTTCAGCTTCACCATGGCTACTGGGGCCAACACCTCCAGTCGGTTGCCTGGTACCGCCACGCCCTTCTCCGAAGCCTCCGCCTTCTCTCCCTCTTCTTAGACTTCGTCACGGCGCGAGGACGTGCCTATTTGGGGGGGGGTACTTAGTTAATCCGTCATTGTCTACACCTGTTATCACTACCTGTTTAACCTCCTTCATCTGTGTATCATCGTTATCTGTGAATTTAGTTCCTGCCCGTTCACCATTCATTGTCTGTTGATGTCTGTGGCATGCACACTGTTCTGTCTTGGTTGTTACCCTGTCTGGATTCTGTTAAACGTTATTTGTTATTACCTTCCTCGTTGTGCCTGTTCCTGAACAGCCCACGTTACACCTGGAGAAATATGGATTCATTTTTTTTTTTCGGTGGATGCATGTTTTTTCGGCTTCAAAATTTGACCAGCCATTCTCAACCTTTATAAACTTTGAAGGACTAAGGATATGAAAGAAGATAGTCATATACACCTTGGATGGCTTGAGGGTGAGTAAATCATGGGATGATTTTCATTTTTGGATGAACTATCCCTTTAACATGTCTAAATGTACCATTGTTTCAGGAGGAAATTATTGTTATACAACATTGTTATACAATATCAGTTTTATGCTGTATATTATATTCATATGGCACTTGAAACAATATACAGTAGCCTTGATACATTTCTGCTTTGAAGTGTTATGTGTTTTTTTTTTCCACTCATGTAAGGACTGCATTGACCTCAATGACAAGTTTATTTCTAAGCCATTATAAATATCATAACCTTCATAATATAATAAATAAGTTTCCTTTTTATAGGTTCACTCAATGCCATGTGAAGCTCATATAGAAACAATTGAGGCTTTATATCACCAGTGCTTTATCAGGAAGCAGCTGCGCTAATACTCCTAAAATTTCTTATTCTTCAGGAAGCAATTTATCTAGTATGTGATAAAAGTTTTCGCTTTCTTTTTTTATTGGATTTTTGTGCTTCAGCGATCAACTAAACTGGATCTCGTTTCTTTGTGGTGAAACACAATGTCAGTTTGGAAGGGTATTTTACAGTACGTATACTTTCCTGGTAACTAATTATGTTGTACATACAGGTTATGTTGTACATGTGGTAACATGGAAACTAATAAGAAACACTGCTGTACTTTCCAGTGGTACATACACGGTAATTACTTTGCACCTATGGATAAGTATTGGGTAAAAACAGGCACTTACTTATAGTGTCCGTATATGGTAACTAACAGAGACATTACTGTACTTACTGATGGTATTTACACAGTAAATATGTAGTACTTATGGACAAGTGTGGCTAATAACAGGCACTTATTGATGGTAAGTTGCAAGATACATTACTGTACTTACTAATGGTATTTGCACAGTAACCATGTAGTACTTACAGACAAGTGTGAGTAATAACAGGCACTTATTTAAGGTAGTAAGAAACATTGGTCAAGTCAAGTCACCTTTACTTTTTATAGCGCTTTTTACATTGCAAATTGTGTCAAAGCAGCTTTACAGTAATAATAGGCAAAAAACTTTTTGGCTGCACAGCAGCTCCCAAAGAAAATGGTGTCATTGTCCAGCTTATTCTATATATTTGTATTGACTCATTCCATTGCAGAGATCAATAGTTATTAGTCTAGTTCATTTATGTATATCAGCACTGGATAAAGCAGTGATGTAATTGTCCAGCTCAGCTCAGTTCGCATACAACATCACCAATGCAGGCATATTAAGTGGGAGAGTGCTGTCACAGGTCCGTGCCAGGGGCTTGTAGTACGGTAAGCTATGTCATCTTCTCCTTTCATTGTTACTTGCAATGCCTGTCACATGCATAGTATAGCTTTCTCTGTCAGAGAATGTCATAAATGTAGGGAAATAGTCAGGCTGACAGAGAAAATCTTAGAATTAGAGACACGCATCCAAACTTTAATTGAGGATAGTAAGAATGCAAGGGCTTCAGATACTGTTTTGGATGCGACTAGCTTAGCGAACTCCGTACATTGTTCGGTTCCAGCTGTAGAGCCCGTGCAGCAGGGCAACTTTGTGACCATGAGGCGGCCTAGTTGTGGAAAAAAACCAGCTCTTCCGTTCCAATTAGAACATCAAACAGGTTCTCCCCACTCAGTGACGCACCCATTGAAAATCCTGTTGAAAGTGCCCTAGTTATTGGCGATTCTATTACACGGAACGTGAAAATAGAGACACCAGCCACCATAGTCACATGTTTTCAGGGAGCCAGAGCGCCTGACATCAAAGCAAATTTAAAAGTGCTGGCTAATGCTAATCGTAAATACTCTGAGATTGTTCTTCACGTCGGCGCTCATGATGTTCGACTTCGCCAGTCGGAGATCATCAAAATTTACATTTAAGAGGTGTGTGAACTCGCACGTATGATGTCAGACACTGTAATTTTTTCTGGACCCCTTCCTGCTCGTAGGAGTGATGAGATAATTAGCAGACTATCATCACTCAATGGCTGGCTGTCTAAGTGGAGTCCACAGAATAATATAGGTTTCATAGACAATTGGAAAAGTTTTTGGGGCAGACCTGACCTCTTGAAAAGAGATGGTATTCATCCCTCCTGGGGTGGTGCTGCTTTTCTCTCTAGTAATATGGTACATAGTCTTAGAGCTCAACCTTGACTAACTGGGGCCCAGGTAAGGAAGCAGACAGACTGGCTAAACCGACCGTCTGCTAGCTGTCTCACGTCACAGAATTCAGATAAATCTCAACACATAGAGACTCTTTCACCTAGATATCACCACATAGAGACTGTGTCTGTACCCCGAACTAATAAATACAGAAAACTTCCAAACCCATTTACGAGTGATAATTTAATTGATATTCAACAAGTAGTAAGCAGAGATTATAAAGATAATCAAATGATAAAGCTTGGGTTGCTGAATATTCGATCCCTTTCTTCAAAAGCACTTATTATAAATGATATTATCACAGAAAATAATCTAGATGTGCTGTTATTACATTACTTTAAATGAGTCTAGTCCTCAAGGTTACTATTATCGACACGAACCTCGTCAGAAAGGTAAAGGGGGAGGTGTTGCTGTAATCTATAGTAATATCTTCAGTATTACTCAATACTTTCAAATATATCTCTTTTGAAGTGATGGTGCTCTATGTAACGTTATATAATGTAAGTGATAAATCTCATTTGAAATTTGTGTTGGCTACTGTATACAGGCCACCAGGACACCATACAGATTTTATCAAAGAATTTGCTGATTTTCTATCAGAGTTAGTACTGGCTGTGGATAAAGTCCTTATTGTTGGTGATTTTAATATACATGTAGATAATGAAAAGGACGCTTTGGGATTGGCATTAACAGATATTCTAAGCTCTATTGGAGTTAGACAACACGTGTCAGGACCAACTCATTGTCGTAATCATACTCTAGATCTAATATTGTCACATGGAATCGATATTGATGCCGTTGAAATTCTGCAGCAGAGCCATGACGTCTCAAATCATTATCTAGTCTCATGCGTGCTACATTTAACCAAGGCTGGAAAACTGCCTGTCTGCCACAAATATGTTAGAACCATCACTTCTACCACTAAAAATTGCTTTATAAATAATCTTCCTGATCAGTTTCATAAACTTAGCAAACCAGACAGCTTAGAAGAACTCGATTTTGCAACAGAAACTATTGACGCTCTCTTTTCCAACACTCTAGACTCTGTCGCTAGATCTGCTTATTTTTCAAATCTAAATCATCAAAATCAACAACATGTATGTTAGACCTTATACCGACTAAGCTATTGAAAGAGATGCTTCCAGAGGTCATCGATCCTCTTCTAAAGATCATTAATTTATCTCTATCACTAGGTTACGTACCGAAAAATTTTAAGCAGGCTATTATCAAACCTCTTATTAAAAAACCACAACTTGATCCTGGAGAATTAGTCAATTACAGACCGATTTCCAATCTACCTTTTCTGTCAAAAATACTAGAAAAGGCAGTATCATCTCAACTGTGTTCCTATCCAGTCAGGATTTAGACCATACCATAGTACTGAGACTGCTCTCATTAGAGTTACAAATGATTTACTCTTATCATCAGATCATGGTTGTATCTCTCTATTAGTGTTACTAGACCTCAGTGCTGCTTTTGACACTATCGACCAAAATATTCTTTTGAGTAGACTAGAAAATTATGCTGGAATTAGTGGAATTGCATTGGCATGGTTCAAATCATACTTATCTGACCGTTATCAGTTTGTAGTAGTAAACGAAGAGATGTCATTTCGATCACAAGTTCAATATGGAGTACCACAAGGCTCAGTTCTAGAACCGTTGCTTTTCACTCTGTAAATGCTACCCTTGGGAGATGTCATTAGGAAGCATGGCATTAGTTTTCACTGTTACGCTGATGATACTCAGCTCTATATTTCCTCGCGCCCTGACGAAACCTACCAATTCTCAAAATTAACAGAATGCATAGCTGATATAAAAAATTGGATGACTAGTAATTTCCTACAACTAAATTCAGAAAAAACAGAGATTCTAATTATTGGACCAAAAACTTCAGCACATAATAACCTAGAATACTGTCTAACGCTTGATGGCTGCTCTGTTTAGTCGTCTTCGTCAAATAGGAACCTGGGTGTGCTCTTTGATACCAATCTTTCATTTGAAAGCCACATTTCTAGTAAAACCACATTCTTCCATCTTAAAAAATATATCTAAATTGCGACATATGCTCTCAATGACAAATGCAGAACAGCTAGTTCATGCTTGAGACTAGATTACTGTAACGCTCTATTGGGTGGTTGCCCTGCTCGCGTGATAAACAAATTACAGCTGGTCCAAAACGCAGCTGCTAGAGTCCTTACTAGAACCAGGAAGTATGAACATATTTGCCCGGTTATATCAAAACTGCACTGGCTCCCTATTAAACATCGTATAGATTTTAAAATCTTGCTAATTACTTACAAAGCACTAAATGGCTTAGCTCCCCAGTACCTGAGTGAGCTCTTAATGCATTATAGTCCTTCGCGTCTATTTCGATCTCAGAATTCTGGCCAGTTGTTAATACCTAGAATACCGCAGGCGGTAGATCCTTTCCCTGTTTGGCACCTAAACTCTGGAACAATCTTCCTAGCATTGTTCGGGAAGCAGACACACTCTGTCACACTCTATTTAACCTGGCATACACATGACGCACTATAAACTTTTGTCTTCCTATCCGTTAAAAGATTGTTAAGCTGCATAGATCAGGTCAGCCGGAACCGGGAACACTTCCTATAACACCAGATGTACTCGTTACATCTGAAGAAGAATGGCGTCTACTAATTTTTGTCTCTCTGCTTATCCTGAGGTTTACCAATTAACGTGATTGGCTGGATCTGGGCCGTGTCCGGGTCGGACGGGGAACCTGTGCCTGTGTGCGGCAGCAATGTGGCCCTGTGGTGTCGGCGGAGACTGTTTTAACTAGCTCATCCTTTGTGAAGACCTTACCGACTCATCAGCCAGTGGCACATATCCCAACAAACCGTCCCATACTGGGGAAAAAGATCTTAAGATCATCAAAAAGATCTTAAACTAGATGGAACTAGATTAAATATTTTGATTGTTGCGATTCCAAATCGGTTTAATGACCTGTAACTCTGCCTGAGTATCGGACAAGTGTTCACTGTTGGCCCCACAAGCCTGGTTTCTCCCAAGGTTTTTTTCTCCATTTGTTGGAGTTTTGGTTCCTTGCCGCTGTTGCCTTTGGCTTGCTTAAGTTGGGGACACTTGTTTGATATTCAGCAGTGTTTTTGATATCCCTGCATTGTCGCCGTTGTATGCGAACTGAGCTGAGCCAAATGATTACGTCACTGTTTTCTGCAGTGCTGCTCTACCTAAATTAACTAGACTAATAACTACTGATATTTGCAATGGAATGAATCAATAATATATAGAATAAGCTGGACAATGACACCATTTTCTTATTAATGTAAAGCTGCTTTGCCACAATTTGCATTGTAAAAAGCGTTATATAAATAAAGATGACTTGACTTGACTTAGCCTCCCTGATGCCACGTGACAGGTTGGCCCTAGATGTCATCAGGCCCACCTCATCTCCAGCTCTGAAGGCAGCATTGCGCATCTTCAGAAGTCTGTAGACTTCCCCTGTCAGCCACAGTTTTTGGTTGGGCCAGACTCCTGGATACCTGTGGTGATATGTGGCAGCCTGTTTAAACATGTTCCCGTCATTGATGTCAAAACAGTCCTGAAGTGCTTCTGATGATCCTTCTGGCCACACTTGAATTTGTTTTCGAACCGGTTTGGTGACTTTTTTGAGTGGTCTGTATGCTGGCATTAGCATAACAGTGATGTGATCTGAAGCACCAAGGTGGGGGAGGGCTTTGTAAGCTCCTCTCTGTGTGGTGTAAACAAAGTCCTGGGTGTTATTTCCACGTGTTTCCATCTGGTTGTGCTGTCTGCTGCTCACTGATGTGCCGGTAAAGTTCATTCAGTGCCTCACTCCTGTTGTTATTGTTGGAGCTGGGGGGGGGGGGTGTATACAGCAGCGAGTATTATAGCTGTATATTCCCGCGGTAGACAAAATGGCCGACACTTAATAATCATAAACTACAGCAGGGGTGAGCAGTGTTTGCAGACCACAACAGTACCACGCATCATTGGTGTAAACACAAAGTCCGCCACCACAGGTCTTACCTCCCTCAACGAGCACTCTGTCCGCTCGATGGCATGTTAGCCGTTCGAGCTGAATGGCGCAGTCTGGAACGCTGTTGTTGAGCCATGTTTCCGTAAACACAAAAACACAACAATCTCTTACAGTCCTCTGAGTTGAGCAAAGAAGTCAGAGATCGTCAAGTTTATTATCCAACAAGCGCACGTTAGCTAGAATGATAGTGGGGATAGCTGGCTTGTGTGGGTTAGCCGCTAGCCTGACCCGGATACCTCCGCGCATTCTCGTCTTCTGTTTCCTCTCACGTCGCTTATGGCGCCTCCACTGTGGGTGAGGTTCAGTAGTGGGGGTCGGTGATGGAGTGGGCGTCCAGAGAAGACCGTGGTCCCGCAGCTCTTGTATGAGCGCCGAATTTGGATTAAAGACTGTGGTCTTTCCAGCCTCGAGCAGAAAGTCAGTAACTGCGTTTACAGACAGATGTATGCAATGAGTACGAACTAAAACACGACTTGCACGATAAAAAACACGAAAACACTGACCTGTCGGGAGAGAGCGCGCCACCATCTTGAACCTAAACCTAGTACGGACTCTAGCAGCTGCGTTTTGGACCAGCTGTAGTTTGTTTATCAAGCGAGCAGGGCAACCACCTGGTAAAGCTTTACAGTAATCTAGCTGCATTTGTTATTGAGAGCATATGTCGTGGTTTAACTATATTTTTAAGATGGCAGAATGTGGTGCTAGAAAAGAGTGCTAGAAATGTATCAAAGAGCAAACCCAGGTTCCTAACTGATAAAGATAACTTAACAGAGCAGCCATTAAGTGTTAGACAGTATTATAGGTTATTATGTGCAGAGGTTTTTGGTCCAATAATTAGAATCTCCGTTTTTTCTAAATTTAGTTGTAGGAAATTACTAGTCATCCAATTTTTTATGTCAGCTACACATACCATTAATTTTGAGAATTGGTAGGTTTCGTCAGGGCACGAAGAAATATAGAGCTGAGTATCATCAGTGTAAAACTGAAAACTAATGCCATGCTTCCTAATGACATCTCCCAGGGGTAGCATGTACAGAGTGAAAAGCAACGGCCCTAGTACTGAGCCTTGCGGTACTCCATATTGAACTTGTGGACAAAATGACATCTCTTCCTTTACTACTACAAACTGATAACGGTCCAGTATGATATGAACCATGAATATTGTGGTCGATAGTATCAAAAGCAGCACTGTGGTCTAATAACACTAATAGAGAGATACAACCACGATCTGTTAAGAGCAAATCATTTGTTACTCTAATGAGAGCAGTCTCAGTACTATGGTACGGTCTAAATCCTGAGGGGAAATCCTCACAGATACCATTTCTTTCCAAGTAGGAACACAGTTGCGATGATATTGCCTTTTCTAGTATTTTTGACACAAAAGGTAGATTGGAGATCGGCCTGTAATTGACTAATTCTCCAGGATCAAGTTGTGTTTTTTAAAGAAGGTTTGATAATAGCCAGCTTAAAAGTTTTCAGTATGTAACCTAGTGATAAAGATGAATTAATGATCTTAAGAAGAGGATCTATGACCTCTGGAAGCAAGAAGATTTTGATGATTTAACAAGCTTAGACAATTCTTCCTTTCCTATAGCAGCGAGTGAATGGAATTTTTCCTCGGAGATACTACAATGCACTGTCTGATGTGATACTGTAGTACAGGGGTTCTCAACCTTTTGCAAGCTGGGCCCCCCCAAAGCTGGTTCATTGCAGTTGGGGCCCCAGTACCCCCCCCCCCCCCCCCCCCCCCCCCGGCCCCGGCCCCACCCCGCCACCTTAGATAGATAGATAGATAGATAGATAGATAGATAGATAGACCTAGGCTATTATTATTAGGCCCACATTATTATTATTATTATTATTATTATTATTATTATTAATCAGTAGCGGTAGGTAGGCCTATTATCATTACTAGGCTATTGTTATAATTGACAGTAGCACCAGACTTCTACTTCTGCTTTATTGTTGTTGTTGTTATTATTATTACTATCATTATTATTATTATTATTATTATTATCATCAGTAGGCCTATTATCTTTATTAGGCTACTGTTATAATTGGCAGTAGCACCAGACTTCTAATGTGAGCTTGCAGGCATTATTATTATTATTATTATTATTATGAGTAGTAGTAGGCCTTTTATCCAAAGCGACTTACAAGTGAGGAAAACAAACAAGCGATTCTTCATGAATTGGCAAATAGCACAGGAAGTGCTCACAATACAAGTTTCATACATTGCTCAGTACGATAAGCTAGAGTAGGAAGGGAAAAGGGAAGGAAAGGGTTTTTTTTTTTTATGAGGGGATCAAGTGTTCACGGAAGAGATGAGTTTTCAGCTGTAGTAGTAGTAGTAGTAGTAGGCCTATCATCATTACTAGGCTATTGCTATACAATTATATGATTATCATCAGTAGGCATATTATCATTACTAGGCTATTGCTATAATTGGGAATTGGCACCAGACCTCTGATATTAATTTATGCTTTATTATTGTTATTATTACTAGGCCTAATAGTAGGCATCATCTGCATTTTTTACAGAAGCTTGCAGGTAGGTGATGTTAATGTGAGACCTGAGACTGCTTTGCCTTGCAAAGATCCTCATTTCTTGGCTCAATGTTTGATAAACATAGCCTCAAATCATCCTCGATTTGTGCACGATTGCGGTATTTCGTTTTGAGTGCAGTCATTTTTGAGAATCCTGCCTCACACAAATATGTCGACGTGAAAGGAAGGAGAATCTTCAAGGCGACGTCACAGACTTCAGGAGAGGGGCTCACGGCAGCACCCGCTGCTCGTTGAGCACAGTAGGCCTAACTGCAGAGTGATTCGTGCTTTTGAGTCTTGAAACACCACAAAAGTCTCCAAAAACACCAGTAAAAGTCGCTGGATTTGTCGCTTTTGACAACAAAAAAAAAGTCGCCAGGAGGATGATTTGTTTGTGTTATAATCAGTGCTTGAAATGGGGGAAAAGGTGGCAGTACTCTCTTTGCATTAAAAATGTCATGATTTGCCACAGTGAAAAACAAAACTTGGAGATATTGCTGTTACAACAATTTATTGTTGTTTATTTATTAACAACATAAATGTATTTAAAGATGTTTGTGTGTGCGTGGCTGTGTGTGTGCGTGTGAGCATTTCACAAAAACTAAAGAAAAGCTTTAACTGTAGCCTATATTCTGACTAGTTTATTTGTTCATAAATATATATATATATATATAATATATATATATATATATATATATATATATATATATACAGTTGTGTTCAAAATTATTCAACCCACCAATGCTGTAAATGGTTTTAGAGAATTTAGAGTACATTTGTAATTGAATTCAGAATGAAATCCTACAAGGACTTCTTAAAGAAGCATATGCAACTAAAATGACATCAATTGGTTTTGTAATACAGTAGTAAATGTTTCTTTTGTGAATTCTTCATTGACACAATTATTCAACCCCTTAAAGACTACCACTCTGAAGAACAGAGGTCCATTGAAGTGTTTTCAATCAGGTATTGAAAGCACCTGTGGATGTCAGGGAGCAGCAATAAAGCCTAATAAGCACCAATTAGGCAGCTTTAAAATGACTGTGATACTCAGCTCCTTCTAGACATTTAATGGTGTGGTTACAAACATGGTGAAGTCAAGAGAATGGTCCAGGAAGACAAGAGAAGAGGTGATTACTCTTCACAGGAAGGGCAATGGCTATAAGAAGATTGCAAAGATGTTAAACATACCAAGAGACACCATAGGAAGCATCATTCGCAAATTCAAGGCAAAGGGCACTGTTGAAACGCTACCTGGTCGTGGCAGAAAGAAGATGCTGACTTCGACTGCTGTGCGCTACCTGAAGCGTATAGTGGAGAAAAGTCCCCGTGTGACTGCTGAGGAACTGAGAAAAGATTTGTCAGATGTAGGTACTGAAGTTTCTGCTCAGACAATACGGCGCACCCTGCGTAATGAAGGCCTCCATGCCAGAACTCCCAGGCGCACCCCCTTGCTGTCTCCAAAGAATAAGAAGAGTCGACTGCAGTATGCCAAAAGTCATGTGGACAAACCACAGAAGTTTTGGGATAGTGTTCTGTGGACTGATGAAACAAAATTAGAACTGTTTGGGCCCATGGATCAACGCTATGTTTGGAGGAGGAAGAACAAGGCCTATGAAGAAAAGAACACCTTGCCTACTGTGAAGCATGGCGGGGGGTCAATCATGCTTTGGGGCTGTTTTGCTTCTGCAGGTACTGGGAAGCTTCAGCGTGTGCAAGGTACCATGAATTCTCTTCAGTACCAGGAGATATTGGAGGACAATGTGATGCAGTCCGTCACAAACCTGAGGCTTGGGAGACGTTGGCCCTTTCAACAGGACAATGATCCCAAGCATACCTCCAAGTCCACTAGAGCATGGTTGCAGATTAAAGGCTGGAACATTTTGAAATGGCCATCGCAGTCACCAGACTTAAATCCGATTGAGAACCTCTGGTGGGACTTAAAGAAAGCAGTTGCAGTGCGCAAGCCTAAGAATGTGACTGAACTGGAGGCTTTTGCCCATGATGAATGGGCGAAGATACCCGTAGCTCGCTACAAGACACTTGTGTCAAGCTATGCTTCACGTTTAAAAGCTGTTATAACTGTAAAAGGATGTTGTACTAAGTATTAAGATTGAATGTCACTTGGGGGTTGAATAAAACTGATAATGATGTGAGCAGAGAAAAGACATTTGTGGTTATTTCATTATAAATGTTATGTTATATTTGTCTGACCTACACGTGCCTCTTTGATTTAATTGTAAGCAGGATGACTGAATGATCAAAATCAATGTCAAACCGGCCAAAACAATCAATTTCAGTGGGGGTTGAATAATTTTGAACACAACTGTATATATATATATAACTAAATACGACCTCACGTTTTATACGTTTGCAGCCTCTGAAACTTCCGTCTGTAAAAATGCTTAGCTATCAGGTAGCTCTTCTGTATTTATGTGAATTTGCCGGTTGATAACAAATCCACTACAGCGTGTCCGGTTAGAGACTTTCACCACCGAAGATGAGGTATGCAGGAATAACCCATTTATTATCACCACCAATTTGTTTGCAGACACTTATGCGTGTGTGTGGTTTTCTACAAATAAAGATATAAGAAAAACATATAAGTACATATAGCAATGACAAACTACAGTGGTCACAATAAACATAATAACAATACAATATTTGCACAAAGAATATATTGAATAAAGTGATTAAACAGTCAAACAATATGCCATTATATGGAAAGATACGCTGCTAGAAAAGGACTAATACTGAGCGGTTGAAATTCGACACCTCTCAGCGCTGAGGAGAGAGAGGGAGCCACTCAATCGAGAGCTGTAGAGCGCATGCGCTAAAGGAGTGCTCTAACTCTCAATAATTAGTGATATATAAGTGAAATATATATCAAATAAACCATGTATTGTTTAAATGGTACATAGAAATTGTCTTCTAAACGTAATGGTAATATATGTAAACGAACTAATATACACACAGACATTTTTACACGCTAGTACGTCCTTTTCACTCGCATACATTAACTTCAAACACTTGTGGCATGGAAGCGTTTACAAACAATGTGGAAACAATGGATGAACAGACTGTTACTCACTTTTTATGCACGCACACAACTTTAACATAAGTAAATCGCTGCAGCACAGCTAGCATCCCATGCGCTTTTCGATCGTTTTGACTCAGTTCAGTGGGCGGAATTATTGATCTACACGTCCTGCCCGGAGCGCTGATTGGCTAGCTGGATGGATGCTGCGTGTGAGTCAAAAAACGTAGCCGCAGCGAAACTAAAGAAAGTGTAGCCTATGTGTGGCCTTTTTTACAGCCGCCCCCAGATTTCCGGAAGGAAATATGTACAATAACAAAAAGGCCTATATCTTATACCATTCAAAGTAGCTTTAATCTGGTATGGCAGGCAATCGGATGAGGCGTGCGACTGGACATGTGTACATCTTCGTTCCCACCTGAATTTCAGCTGTTCTTAATCTGCCGTCTACTCCAGGGAATACCTTTGATACCTGGCCCACTGGCCAGAGAGCTCTAGGCAGCTGGGGGTCGACGATCAGGACGATGGTGCCAACCTGGAGGTCAGATTTCTCATCTTGCCACTTCTGGCGAGTCTGAAGGCTGGGCAGGTAGAACCTGAGGAAGCACTTCCAGAATTGGTCGGCAAGGACTTGACTATGGCGCCATCGGCGTCGATTGATCAGTTCAGATTCGGGGTATATCACGGGAGGAAGTGATGAATCTGGCCGCCCCATGAGAAGGGAGTTTGGTGTGATGGGGTCTAGATCAGAAATGTCAGATGAAGTGTATCCCAGTGGCTTGGAATTTAAGATCCCTTCGATCTCCACCAGCACAGTGTACAGTACTTCGAAGGTAACAGACTGGGCACCAAGTGTTGTCATCAAGGCCTGTTTCAGAGAACGGATCTCCCTTTCCCAGCAGCCACCAAAGTGTGGAGAATTAGGAGGATTGAAGTGGAATTCTATTTGCTGGCTTGCCAGTTGCTGTTGTAGTTCTGGAACGATAGCTGTATATGCTTCTTTCAGTTCTCTCTCTCCTCCTTTGAAGTTGGTCCCTTGATCTGATAACAGCTCGAATGGCTTCCCTCTTCTAGCGATGAATCGCCTGAGACCCATGAGGAATGAATCGGTGTCGAGGCTATGAAGGACGTCAATGTAAACTGCCCGGGTAGTTAGACATTTGAACAGGATGCCCCATTTCTTCTCATTTCTGCGACCCACTTTAACAGTATATGGACCGAAGCAATCCATTCCTGTTGAGTAGAAAGCAGGCTTGAATAAACGTAGTCTGGATGGAGGGAGATCTGCCATTTTCGGTACCTCAGGGTTTCTTCTCCACTTCTGGCAGTCAACACAAGCACTCTGACACCGTTTAATGGCCTCTCTGCCTCGTAGAATCCAATATTTACGCCGCAGCTCGGCAAAGACTCTTTCAGAGCCTGGATGGTGGAGCTTCATGTCATAACTCTGTATGATCAGTTTAGAGACTGGGTGTTTTGGGTCTAGGACAATGGGGTGCACGGTGTCAGGATCTAGATAAGGGCTATGGCGTAGACAACCTCCCACTCTGATCAGCTGAGTCTCGCTGTCAAGTTCAGGGGACAGTGTCTTTAGCCGACTGTTTCTGGAAAGTGATTTACCTGCCTTTAACTGATCCAGTTCAGCGGGGAAACACTCTTCCTGAGCTTGCTGCAGAACACTAATTTCTGCCGTTTTGTAGTCATCAGCTGTTGGACTACTGTCTGCCGCCCCATGACAGGCCCTGGACTCCAGTAACTCTTCGAAAGTCTTATACTGGCTGATGTCAGGGAATGGCAAGCTGGCTGTGAAGCAGGTAAGGAGGCAGGGAACTGCTCTACGAAGCTCATCTTCATCTGCAACCACAGGATGTGGGATTTCCGGCCACATATTTGGAGGATCTTTGAGAAAGGATGGCCCTTGGTACCAATGGCTGTCTGGTCCCAGCTGATATAGGCTTTTCCCCCGTGTTATATCGTGTGCTGGGTTATGAGTTGATGGGACATAACGCCATGTGTGCTGGTCTGTAATGTCCTGGATCTCAGCGACTCTGGTTCCGACAAACACTTTAAATCGGCAAGAGTCTGAATGCAGCCAAGTGAGGACTGTGGTGGAATCAGTCCACAGAGTGAGTTGGTGTATGGGAAGGCTCAGTTCTGTTCTGACAACTTTAGCGAGCTGTGCCCCAGTTAGTGCAGCACAGAGTTCCAAACGAGGGATTGATTGCTGTTTTTTGGGGGCTACTCGTGATCTGGCTGTGAGGAAGGCCACCTCTGCATTACCACTTTGATCCTCTGTGCGGAGGTAAGCGACTGAGCCATAAGCACGCCCAGAGGCGTCACAGAAGATGTGTACCTCTCGCTGACTCATTACTGTGTCTCTGGTTGGACTGGTGTAACACCTTGGAAAAACAATGTGTTGTAGGGCAGGCAGCTCCTCCACCCAGTCTGTCCATGATTGTAGCAGATCTGCAGGTAAGTACGGGTCATCCCAGTCTCTTTTCTTATCCCAAAGACGCTGCACAATAAGCTTGGCTCTGGTAGTGAAAGGAATGAGATAGCCCTGTGGGTCATACTGGCTTGCCACAACTTTATAAATGCTGCGCATGGTAGTCTCAGTGTTTTGTATGGGACGATACTTATAGGAAAGTGTGTCCGTTTGGGGATTCCAAAGGAGCCCCAGGGTAGATTCTTGGGTGTTGCTCTGCCCTTGTGAAATCCAAAGCTCAGTGCCATCTGATCTGGCCTCAGGAGGTAAATGGCTTATGGTGGAGAGCTGGTTGCTGGACCACTGCCTCAGGTCGAAACCTCCTTCTGCTAATAAGCTCCGAAGTTTGTTAACAAGACTCTTGGCTGATTCCACTGAGGTGAAGCTCTGTAGACAGTTATCTACATAGAAAGACTTCAGGACAGAATGGTGGACATCTTCCCTGGTTGGCTATGGTCCAGGACATGTTTTTGTAATGCAAAGATTGCACAGCAAGGACTGCATGTGGTGCCGAAGGGGAGAACCTGCCATCCATAAACATTAAGTGAATCCTGTGTCTTTAGATCCCTCCAGAGGAATCGCAGAAGTGGCCTGTCTTCGGGAAGCAATCTGATCTGGTGGAACATCCCCCGGATATCACTGCTGATAGCAATTGAATGCTCTCTGAACCTGAGCAGCACTGCAAGAAGAGATGGTCCTAATACAGGACCAGGGAGCAAGAGTTTGTTAAGGTTTTGACCCTGGTATTGGAACGAGCAATTAAATACAACCCTGTTCTTTCCGTTGTGTTGGACCAGGTGATGGGGAATGTACCAGGTGTTGGTTGTGCATATTTCAGCACCTAAGTCCACCTTGACTGCATAACCTGCACGCTCTAGTTTCTGTATCTCTGCCGTGTAGGCAGCAGCTTGTTCTGGATCTTTGACTAACCTCCCCTCCATGGCCCGCAGATGAGGGAGAACAGCATTTTTGGGAGCCTTGAGGTTTGGCATGTTCTTAACTCGCAAAAGCGGGGTTGCATAGCGCTTGACACCATCCACCTCTACTCTCACTGTCTTGCTTTCCAGTATTTTCACTGCTTCCTGATCTTGTCTGGATCTTGTGCTCATCTTTTCACTTTGCCAGGGAAGCACATCCATCTGCCAAAGTCTCTCCACTTGTCTGAGAAGATCAGTTTCTGGTGCCACTGAGGTGAAAAGGCACTGTTGTTCTGCGACCTCATGTTGCAAATGTTGCACAGGGCCCTGCAAAGTCCAGCCAAGACGAGTCTTAATGGCTGCTGGTCCCCCTGGGGGGCCTAGGCGGATTGGCTCCACCGCCGTGATGAGGTGGGGGTAGTCTGATCCGATGAGCAAGACAGGGCGAACCCCCTCCAAATGGCTCAAAGGAAGCCCTCTGAGGTGACGGTACTTCTCCCTCAAAGTCTTAATCGGGTGTGTGTGTTCAGCAAGACTCAGCTGCTGGGCTGTGAATGCGCCCTTTATGTGATACAGTTTGCTGGGCTGAGACAGGGGGGATATGTGAAATGAAACTGCTGCACCCGTGAGCATTTGTAATTCCTGCCAAACTGTGCGAAGTGGGAGATCTTCTGGCTGACCTTTAAGCCCCAGCTGTTGGGCAGCATTGTGCAGAAGGATGGTCCTCTCCGATCCATCATCCAGGATGGCGTAAGCTTTCATCTTGTGTGCCCCATTTCGGAGAATGACCTTGACAATTTTCAGAAGTACTTTTCGGCTGGCAGGAGGCTTATGAATGAGAAGTATCTCATTCATTGTGTTGAGGAGGCATGCATTTGCTGAAGTACCTTCAGGTTGGGTAGTCTTGGGGATGTCAGCATTTCTAAGATTGATGTCATGAAGGACCAGCAGATGACGGCTATTACACTTTTTGCAGCGCATTCTCAGATTGCACTCTGAAACTTGATGATTCCTCCCACAGTGGCAGCATCTGTCGCAGTCTTTGATCCAGTTCTGTTTCTGGTCAACTGTAAGCTGTTTAAAGTTGTTGCAATTGTTGAGGGAGTGTTTGTGGTGGTCACAGTAAGGGCAGTAAGGGGTTAAAGCAGGTTTGTTGGCCGTAAGTGTCATCTTTGTCGGTGGAGGTGCTTTCTCTGTGCCAAAAAGAATGGTGGCACTTTTAGCGAATGGCTTAGAGTCTCTGATTACCTCTCGTGTTCGTGCTGGATATCCACGACGACTGGCTCCTACAAACCTTGATGTATCCTCCTGCACTTGAATTTCATATTCTAGCCACTCTGACAGATCAAAAAGGGTAGGGATTGGCACTTGGTGAGGATGTGCAAAGCGCCGGAAACTTGACCTGAGGTCATGCGGCAGCTTCCCTAGAAGCCGGGAAACATGGCTCCCACACTGCAACTCAAATGTGCCCTTTCTTCCTAGTTGCTCTAGCAAACCAACGAGGGAACGAACCTTAAGGGAGAAGAGTCGGAAAGCTTTAATGTCCCCACTGGCTATGTTTGGACCATCCATGAGCTCTGCTATACGTTGCAACGCGAGCTGATGAGGCTGTCCATATTGCTGGTCCAGTGCTGCCATGGTTTTTGTGAAGGGTTGTTGTGAATGACTGTATGAATCAGCAATGAGCAGGGCCTCCTCTAGTTTGAGGTGATCGTTGAGTATTTGGAATTTGAATGTTTCCGTGGCTGTAGCTGGCAGAATGTTTTCCAGAGCTATCTTGAGCCGTGAGAATTCTCGCGGGTTTGGATGTACGAAGTCTGGAATTGTAGGGGCCGGACCTCGGTACATCTGCTCTAGCTCAGGATGAATTGGGCTGGATGTTCTGTATGGCTGGTGAGAGCGTCGGGCGGATTCAAAGAATGGAGGGCCTGCACTTTCTGGTTCATATGATACATAACGACTCAGTCTATAAGGCGTCTTAGTTGTAGAGTAATAAGTTCTTTCCTCCCTTGAATGTTCGGAATGTGGCATGTGGTAGGGGGAGTACAGCTTTGTTCTGGGGACAGTTACTGGATCTGGGGAAGCCTCAGAACTGTGCTCGGGCTGATCCAACTCAACTGACCTGGATCGTGGGGCTGACACTGGCGCAAAGTTCTTATTACTCGGTTGCGTTCTCAGCAAACTGCGTGGTGCAGGTACAGGTCTTGTAGGGGTGGCAGGTGCAGAAGTCTGTGGTGCAGGTTGCCGCTGTGCCATTTGGATCTGTAGCTGCTGCATTTGTTGTTTCAGCTGAGAAAGTTCTTGTGAATACTGATCTGTAGCCTGTTGAAACGTATCCCTTTCTTGCTGCATCGTCCGCATGGTCTGTAGCAGATTGTCATGGGCACGGCGTAGATCCATATTCTCACGCTTGAGGATGCTTGTTTCAGAGCCCCATGGTTCATCATCAGACCACTGTTGAGGGCTACCAGGCTCTATGCGCCGTAACGGTGATGGAGTGATACCAGCTGCACCGTCCTCTGGCTCTGCGCTGGGAGGCACTGTAGGATGAAACTGAGAAAGTGATAACATGGGTTCAGGAAACAGCCTTGGGAGAGTGAAGCCGCTGAGGTCATACTCTTCATATCGTGCAGGGAGGGCTGTCTTCCTCCTGACACGCACGACCGGCTTATCCTCTTCATGCTGTGACATCTTTCTGTAGTAAATTTGGGAATCCGGCTCGAAGGACCATGTAAAAATGCTTAGCTATCAGGTAGCTCTTCTGTATTTATGTGAATTTGCCGGTTGATAACAAATCCACTACAGCGTGTCCGGTTAGAGACTTTCACCACCGAAGATGAGGTATGCGGGAATAACCCATTTATTATCACCACCAATTTGTTTGCAGACACTTATGCGTGTGTGTGGTTTTCTACAAATAAAGATATAAGAAAAACATATAAGTACATATAGCAATGACAAACTACAGTGGTCACAATAAACATAATAACAATACAATATTTGCACAAAGAATATATTGAATAAAGTGATTAAACAGTCAAACAATATGCCATTATATGGAAAGATATGCTGCTAGAAAAGGACTAATACTGAGCGGTTGAAATTCGACACCTCTCAGCGCTGAGGAGAGAGAGGGAGCCACTCAATCGAGAGCTGTAGAGCGCATGCGCTAAAGGAGTGCTCTAACTCTCAATAATTAGTGATATATAAGTGAAATATATATCAAATAAACCATATATTGTTTAAATGGTACATAGAAATTGTCTTCTAAACGTAATGGTAATATATGTAAACGAACTAATATACACACAGACATTTTTACACGCTAGTACGTCCTTTTCACTCGCATACATTAACTTCAAACACTTGTGGCATGGAAGCGTTTACAAACAATGTGGAAACAATGGATGAACAGACTGTTACTCACTTTTTATGCACGCACACAACTTTAACATAAGTAAATCGCTGCAGCACAGCTAGCATCCCATGCGCTTTTCGATCGTTCTGACTCAGTTCAGTGGGCGGAATTATTGATCTACACGTCCTGCCCGGAGCGCTGATTGGCTAGCTGGATGGATGCTGCGTGTGAGTCAAAAAACGTAGCCGCAGCGAAACTAAAGAAAGTGTAGCCTATGTGTGGCCTTTTTTACACCGTCCGTCATAAAAATTAATTCGGATGGTTCGATTTTCTGCATTTTTCGCATCCGTAGCAAATATTTGAGGGGTGTTTTTGACAATTGAGAGCCAAAAAATGACGAATATGGAAAACCTAATACGACTAATACGACTCAGTCAGGGTCAAGGACCTTAAACATTTGAGGCTTGCGCAGCTTCTCGAGGAGAAATTAAACAAATGAGCGCCGTTTTCTAAAGTCTATGAGCGCAGCACACACAAATAAACTAAATTGAAGTTAAATTACTGCAGTTAAATTTCAAAATGTGGTGTTTTTATAATATTTATTACATTTGAATGCAGTTCAGCAACATACATCACACGACCTGACGACCAAGAGAGCTGACAATTGACCATCACTTCATTTACAATCAGCTCACGATTGAAAATGTGACACTGATTTCATGACAGTTCAACAAACAAGTTAATAATATTAAGTCACTTACATTTTAGACGAAATAATGACTGTCTTGGTCTATTTTAGCAGCGAAAATAGATCCGATGAATCCAAACAAAGATCACAGCATAGCGCATCTCACAGCAACACGCAATCGTGTTTTGAATGATTCAGTGTTTTGAACGAATCGGTTGAGTCAAAGATTCAATGACCCATGCACAAACATCTGTCTCATTCTTGATGAATCGGCGTTTGAACGAATCGTTTGAATCAACGAATCAATGACTCGCTTAATAAAAACCGCGTATCACCTGCATTTGCGCTCGCTATCGACAAACCAATCAATTTTGTTCAAAACTTTTTTTTTAAATCAGTCCAAACACATTAAATTTTTTATTCAGGACTAATGTTTATACAAAACTATAACTTTTTATGACAGTAGTTTAGTGATAAAAAAAAAAAAAAAAATCAGTTTTTTTTCCTCCCATCCTGTAGGCTGCTCGCGCCCCACCGGTTGAGAACCACTGCTGTAGTAGACAGTTTCATGGCTATAATTTTCTCTCTAATATTGTCAATCTTGCAAGTAAAGAAGTTCAATAAAATCATCACTGCTGTGCTGTTTGGAAACATCAGAAGTTAACGTTGTATTTCTGTTTAATTTAGCCACTGTATCAAATAAATACTTAGGGTTATGTTTATTGTCTTCTAAAAGATTTGAAAAATAAGCAGATCTTGCGGTTTTTAAGGCCTTTCTGTACTCAATCATTCTCTCTCTCCATGAAATACGAGAAAAACTTCTAGATTTGATTTCTTCCAGCTGTGCTCCATTTTTCTGGGTACTCTCTTAAGGCTCTCTTAATACAAAACATTTACAGCAACACCTCCCCCTTTGTCTTTCCAACGAGGTTCGTGTCAATAATAGTAACCTTGAGGGCTAGACTCATTTAAAGTAATGTAATCGTCTGGTTTTAGCCAGGTTTCTGTAAAACACAGCACATCTAGATTAATTTCAAGCTTAATAACCGCTTTAATGTTAATTTTGGTAATCTCCAACTGGCGAAGTCGAACCTCATTAGTGCCGACTTGAATAATTATCTTAGAGTATTTACGGTTACATTAGCCACATTCATGTGACTATGGTGTCTCTATTTTCACGTTCCGTGTAATAGAATCGGCAATAACTAGGGCACTTTCAACAGGATTCTCAGTGTGTGCGTCACTGAGTGGGGAGAACCTGTTTGATGTTCTAAACGGAACGAAAGAGCTGGGTTTTTTCCCACAACTAGGCCGCCTCACGGTCACCCAATTGCCCTGCTGGACGGGTTTTACAGCCGGAACCAAACAATGCACAGAGTTCACTAAGCTAGTCGCATCCAAAACAGTATCTGAAGACCTTGCATTCTTACTATCCTCAATTAAAGTTTGGATGTGTGTCCTTAATTCTGAGATTTTCTCTGTCAGTCTGTCTATTTCCCTACATTTTTTTACAACATATGAATCCCTCGTCACTGACAGAAAAAGCTATACTATGCATGTGACAGGCAGTGCAAGTAACTATGAAAGGAGAGGATGACATAGCTTACCGTGTTTGTAGACTGATCCGACTTACCAGTGTTTTGATGAATTCGTAGAAAAGGAAAAAGAAATGGCAAGTTTACAAACAAGCTAGCAAAATGCTAACGCATTGTGATAGTGATTTAGATTAAAAGATTAAAATTAGCGATGTCAGATTAATGTGATAGGCAATATTACACAATATCAGATATATAGTGATGATAAAGTAGACAACAAACAATGACAGTAATTAGATTCAAAACAAGGCAATAAGGAGCAAGAGACGTAAACAATTCAGCAGCGAGGCAGACAGGAGCAGTGTGTCCACGCGCCTCATAGGCAAGGGCAATAGCATCTCTCACCCATTGTGACAGTCTTTTTCGTTGTGGCAGAACCCCTGTTACTGCCAGCCGCCAAACAAATTTCAGCTGCTAATAAGATCAAATCGGAATATTTATACACTGTGTGAAAACAAATATGTATTCCACATTTTTAAAAAATCAGACACAGGGTGGCGCTATAACAAGCTATTTTACATTTTAACCAATAAATCCGCAAATGTGTGAATCCGTGTTTTAAGCCCATTCAAGACTAAGACAATTTTTTTTATGATTATCTATACATTTTCATTTATGATTGTGGAAATGCCCATTTGCACATATTGTTCTGCAGTGTAAAAACTTAACAAAAACTGATAGACAACAGGTTCATGAATTTCTGATGCTCGGGGTGTTAACAGCAATTTTTAAAATATCCATTTATGGCATTGGTAATTAATGGTGAAGGCCAGAATGCCAATGTTGTCCACCAGAGGGTGCCACATAATAACAGTCCCTTTTAGGTCTTGTAATTTAAATTTGTGTAAATGGTTCAACAGATTAACTATGCATAAAACTTATTATAGTTTCATGTTTGAAATCTAATCAGTTTCCAAAGAATTCTGTGATCTCCAAATATTACTATATTACACCAGACAAATTCAGTCATGTCTGCCTACATAGAATAATATGTATCTATATACAGTATCTATATACTATAATACTTGCATCTTTTATATAAATGACTATATTGATGTCTCCATACATGGCCGTTGTATAACTGTATCCTCTTTATGAGTCATTTGTGTTTGGACCCTGATAATTGCGGCTTGCGGCTATATTTCCAGTTTGTTGAACTGTATCCCTTTCTAATAAATATTTGCACACACAGCATGACCATTTCATCGCATTTGTTTATGGTATTTAATTCAATCTGCCATTGATTCCTTTTTCTTTATTTTCATCATTTAAAATTTCAAATGAATCTCTTGGAATATCAAACAGATTGAGCTGTTTATGTATCATGTTTAATTCATGCATAATGTTTAATTTACTGTTGTAACCAAGCAGCAACAAAGGAACCAACTTTTCTGTGTTTGTCATGACATGATTGTCTGTGTGGTTTGTTGGGCAGTGGGGCTGTTGTGGGGTATTTCCCTGCTTCTCTTTCTCTTCCCTTGTGCCCTATAAGACTGCTGTCAATACTGTTCCCTTCATCTGTAATAGATTGACTCTCATCCCACTTCCTGGTATTCCCATCTAACTTTCCCTCTCTCTCAAAGCCTCCCTCACAAGCTTCCCTCAGTAACACTGTTCATTAAAACTATAATGGATGTTTGAATGTAGATACTGTACATTTCATTCAGTTATGCATTGAATTCATCATATTGTGACAATTTAAGAAATAATACTGATTATTGTCAGAACATATTATGTTTTAGAAGTTGCACAGTTATTTTTTTCATTAAATACCCCTAATAGTGCATTGAAAAATGTTTAAATTCATGTACATGACTCCAGATGTGCCTAATAAATGGACTACCCCATTAGATATATATATATATATATATTTATATATATATATATATATATATATATATATATGTATATAAATATATATATCTAATGGGGTAGTCCATTTATTAGGCACATCTGGATATAGATAGATAGATAGATAGATAGATAGATAGATAGATAGATAGATAGATAGATAGATAGATAGATAGATAGATAGATAGATAGATAGATAGATAGATAGATAGATAGATAGATAGATAGATAGATAGATAGATAAAGCATACCTCAAATTAAATGAATGAAGACTTAAATAAACTAAAGCGATAGTTCACCTAAAAATGAAAATTCTGCCAATAATTACTCTCTCATGTAAGACTTTTGTTCATCTTCAGAACACAAATGAAGATCTTTTTTATGAAATCTGAGAGCTTTCTGTCCCCCTGTTGACAGCTGCACAACTACCTCTGTGAGGTTTCAAAAAGTTGTAAAACTAATCTACAGTATATGAATTGAATGGTTTAGTCCAAATTCATAAAGAGATTGGACTGCTTTAAATGATGAACATATTTAATTTATGCACTTATTCACATGGAAAAAAATGATCAGGGAACATAAACACCTCATTGTTTCTTGCGGAAGCTCTAACGTGCTGCGTAATACACAAGAATGAACCTCATTGGTTCTCACACGTCAAGCAAACACGCTTGAGCTTCCATTTCCCACAACTGATGTGTAAGTAGATAAATGTTTATATGTGAATAAATTAAAAACTTAAAATCAATCTCTATATAAAGCGATCTTGTCTTTTCAGAAAATTTGTGTTGTGTATATTGTTAACGTTGTTATTTAACTACATTTCCCATGATGCACGTTGTTACACGTGTTTCCGGAAATGTTCCGGTGTTACCTCTCAGACACATGTGAGTAAACGAAGCAGTCATGTAAAGTGTGTGTGGGTGTCATCCTTACTTGTATGCGCCGGAATAATCTCCAAAAAAATATCCAATAAATTGGACTAAATCACTCATTTCATATGGATTAGTTTTATGATCGTTTGTCATATATCCATATTCATAGTTTTACGAACGTTTTGAAGCTTCAAAGTTCTGCAGCTGTCTGTGGAGGGACAGCTTTCAAATTTCATCAAAAAGATCTTCATTTTTGTTCCGAAGATAAGCAAAAGTCTTACAGGTTTGGAACAACATGAGGGTGAGTATATGATAGAATTTTAATTTTTGGGTGAAGTATCCTTTTAATTAAATGAATAAAGCACATTTACAACGGCATACAGCTTATGCATTATGCTGTATCCACGCCATCAGGTTTCAACTCCAAGACTACCATATCAACCAAGAACAGAAACAAAAAAGTGTTGCTATAAATACATAGTTTAATTTAAAAACACACACACACAAAATACTGGTCTCGCATTTTAAAGTACTTTACAAACTCACATGAGACATATTCTTCAGCTGACTAAACTATTGTGTCCACAGGGGGAGAAGGGAAAGAAAGGCAAAAAGGGGCCTAAGGGGGAGAAAGGAGAACAGGGTGCCCCTGGATTAGATGCACCCTGCCCACTGGTATGTCCCAGCTGAAAGCTGGAAAACTGTCCCTGAAGTGACAGCGGACCCTTAAGGGAAGAGTTGTCCCGTGGTCAAAGTGGCAACCCACCTCATCCTTGATATCTGAAATATAAATTATTTTGCCAAAACAAATACTTGTTCCAACATCTTTTAAAAGATTGAGCTTCTTGAGAAAAAAGGGTTTTAGGGTATAAAACATTGTTCATATTAAGGAAAGGTGGTTAATACAATTACCAAGAAACCACTGGGCCACTCCTCTCTGCCCTGTGCCGTGCCCTCTCAACGGGTGGCCGGAAGGGTGCCTGCAGCCTCTATCCTAGTAACACTCCCTAGTTCCATTTCTATGACACAGGGTTTCCGGGGCTTTAAGGGTGAAAAGGGCGAGCCAGGTCAGCCTGGCCTGGATGGGCTGGATGCCCCGTGCCAATTGGTACAGTATCCTGTTTTCCTACCTCTCCTGTGCATGCTGTCAACTCTGCACCCACAACGCTGAGCACCTCTCATCCATGCTTTTTTTAACCTTCATACATGGCTTATGAATAGTGGAGCAGAGCTTACAGTATGCCATTGTCTTTTCACCTTTAACTACTGCATGCTTGCTTCCTACGGTTAAGTCAAAGACATTTTAACATGTTTTTCCCAAATGTGTATTAGCATTAATAGCTCACATTTATTCCCCAATTGTTTAATTCACTCTTCTGTGTAATATTTACTGAACACTGCATTCAGTTGCACCAATATCATATCATATTTTTAGTTATTTTCTCATCTGCTGGAATAACATTAAATCTAATTCTTGTTTTCCTGAGTAAAATAAATTGAGTACCGTACTCTTTCTGCTTATTGAATAGTGTTTGCTCTATTCTATGAATTAACCAGTCATAATTAACCTTAGATCCCCTAAATAATCCATCTCGTGCCAAACCATTCCTGAGAGGTTATTTAGTTCATTGTCAGCATGAGTCTCTCTCCTCCAGCCTTTAACCCTCTCCTGTTCCCTCCATATATCTGTTCCAATTGGGCACTCAATCCTACGGAATAATAAAAAAAAGTCTTGAGTCTTCAATCCACATCCTGAATCACCATGTTTAAAGACTTATAATTATACAGTTGTGTTCAAAATTATTCAACCCCAACTGAAATTGATTGTTTTGGCCGGTTTGCCATTGATTTTGATCATTCAGTCATCCTGCTTACAATTAAATCAAAGAGGCACGTGTAGGTCAGACAAATATAACATAACATTTATAATGAAATAACCACAAATGTCTTTTCTCTGCTCACATCATTATCAGTTTTATTCAACCCCCAAGTGACATTCAATCTTAATACTTAGTACAACATCCTTTTACAGTTATAACAGCTTTTAAACGTGAAGCATAGCTTGACACAAGTGTCTTGCAGCGAGCTACGGGTATCTTCGCCCATTCATCATGGGCAAAAGCCTCCAGTTCAGTCACATTCTTAGGCTTGCGCACTGCAACTGCTTTCTTTAAGTCCCACCAGAGGTTCTCAATCGGATTTAAGTCTGGTGACTGCGATGGCCATTTCAAAATGTTCCAGCCTTTAATCTGCAACCATGCTCTAGTGGACTTGGAGGTATTCTTGGGATCATTGTCCTGTTGAAAGGTCCAACGTCTCCCAAGCCTCAGGTTTGTGACGGACTGCATCACATTGTCCTCCAATATCTCCTGGTACTGAAGAGAATTCATGGTACCTTGCACACGCTGAAGCTTCCCAGTACCTGCAGAAGCAAAACAGCCCCAAAGCATGATTGACCCCCCGCCATGCTTCACAGCAGGCAAGGTGTTCTTTTCTTCATAGGCCTTGTTCTTCCTCCTCCAAACATAGCGTTGATCCATGGGCCCAAACAGTTCTAATTTTGTTTCATCAGTCCACAGAACACTATCCCAAAACTTCTGTGGTTTGTCCACATGACGTTTGGCATACTGCAGTCGACTCTTCTTATTCTTTGGAGACAGCAAGGGGGTGCGCCTGGGAGTTCTGGCATGGAGGCCTTCATTACGCAGGGTGCGCCGTATTGTCTGAGCAGAAACTTCAGTACCTACATCTGACAAATCTTTTCTCAGTTCCTCAGCAGTCACACGGGGACTTTTCTCCACTCTATGCTTCAGGTAGCGCACAGCAGTCGAAGTCAGCATCTTCTTTCTGCCACGACCAGGTAGCGTTTCAACAGTGCCCTTTGCCTTGAATTTGCGAATGATGCTTCCTATGGTGTCTCTTGGTATGTTTAACATCTTTGCAATCTTCTTATAGCCATTGCCCTTCCTGTGAAGAGTAATCACCTCTTCTCTTGTCTTCCTGGACCATTCTCTTGACTTCACCATGTTTGTAACCACACCAGTAAATGTCTAGAAGGAGCTGAGTATCACAATCATTTTAAAGCTGCCTAATTGGTGCTTATTAGGCTTTATTGCTGCTCCCTGACATCCACAGGTGCTTTCAATACCTGATTGAAAACACTTCAATGGACCTCTGTTCTTCAGAGTGGTAGTCTTTAAGGGGTTGAATAATTGTGTCAATGAAGAATTCACAAAAGAAACATTTACTACTGTATTACAAAACCAATTGATGTCATTTTAGTTGCATATGCTTCTTTAAGAAGTCCTTGTAGGATTTCATTCTGAATTCAATTACAAATGTACTCTAAATTCTCTAAAACCATTTACAGCATTGGGGGGTTGAATAATTTTGAACACAACTGTATATATTGACTGTGTCATTTTCATATCTGAATGAATGTGTCATTATTAAAAGGAAGGTAGAACAGTAGAGCATGTATGTGTAAAGTAAATAGGCAATATAGTCCTACACCTTTTTAATAAAATTATTAATGATAAGTTAGTAGTTCAGTTTGACTTTTTCTTATGCCTATTTACAATGTTTGGTCAAAGACTAAGTGTTTGTAGTGTCAATACCACATTTGCCTATTCATGGCCAATTCAGAATTGCTTTGTTTTTAGTTAGCTTAGCTTGCTTCTCATTAACATGTTTGGTTTGTTTCAGCATAAATTAATCTATGAAATTGGTTTGTTTGTTTATATATTTATAATATATACAATATATTGTATATTTTGTCTTTGCATGCACCATTGACTGGCACAATCACAGTTTCATGAAATACACAAGTTAACACATGGTTATGGTTAGTCGCTGTGGGGGTTCAGTTAAGTTAAACATAATAACTCAAAAGTCTGTTTAAACTTTAATATGTTGATTTATCAACTGACACCGCATATTTCCTGTTTTTTTTGTTTTTTTTTTGTTCTTTTTTCTCCACTACAGGGTCCAGATGGACTTCCAATGCCAGGCTGTTGGCAGAAGGTAAGTTTAAGAAGATCCTCAAAAAGCTTATAGATATTTTGTAAAGGGTGGTTAAATGTAGCGCTAAAGAGCTTTCGACAGCTCCGTTGACATAACAACAGCATGAAATTTAATTCATTTAAAAATAATTTCATTTTATTGATTCATATATAAGCCAGTGAGTGGTAACTTGCATCCTTTGGCCTTTGAAACTGCCTTAACTATTTTTGTCTTTTGTCTTTTGTTTTCAGTGATCAGTCTAACACAAAACGCATGGAGTTTGTAAATATAGATTTAATTTTTTGTATTTATATACTTTTTTTAATTCCTGAAACAATTAAGTGAAAAAAAATTACAAAGGAATGTGGATGTATGTATACATAAAAAAAAAAAACACGTCATGAAGCTCACACGTAGCTCTTCCTGTTACTTCTGTGTGCTCATGGCAATGTGCATTATTTTCACATCAACACTGTGGAATTTAAAGACTTGACCAGCAAGAAACTCTCATTCACGAGGTCCTTTTTGCTCGGCTTTGCATGGCCCAGAATGAGCGTGGATACCAAACCAGACTAACAGGGTAAACCGAATGGAGGAGGAGGAAGCGACTAAGGGATCGGCTTTGGCTCGTAAACAAGATCTTGGTGTGTTTTTTTTGTTTTTTTTCTCCACACCATCCGTACTACCAGCTTAAATGACTAAAGACTCTATCCATACACCCAGAAACAAGCATGATGCCAACATGAGGTATACATTTCACTTTGTGGTGTGGTCAAAGTGTATGGCTTCTGCAAATTACTAACTGTCTTTCAGATCGAATCAAAAAGATGTATTTATCTAGAGAGGTTTCATTTTTCTTTTGTTTTCACCTTATAAAGGGTGTTACGCCTTGGCTGGTGGCTTGAGAAAGTCAGAAAAGCGTGATTGCTGGATTTCTTTACTGCAAAGAGGTCAGTGTGGTATCTGGCCCTCCTGCGCCTTGCCGTTGCTCTGCCTTGTAGTGAGAGTAACAACTTACAACTTCAAATTATCGAAAGAGCAGGACACAAGATGCATCCACCATCTGCGACTGCTCCACAGTAAGCTAGGCAGCTGAAACTCAGAAGTCCTTGAAAAAGGATGGTGCACGTGATGCATGGGAAGCTACATTCATCTCTCCACCGGCAAAGCTACCCTTGTTCACTCTTTAGTGGGGTTCTTTTCGTAGCAGTGAGCTACTGATCTACTGAGAACAGGAGGATGGCATTTCTTTAATTATGACTTTTTCCTCATTGTTTGATTTGATTATTTTGTGTACTATAGTGCATTTTGTGCATGAAGTAATTTGCCATTCCTACCTTTGTTGAAATTGGTCATTTCTTTAGTAATTTTTGAGTTGTAGAGATAACATTTCAGTGTATTCTTTTGCAGCTATAGGCTCATAAATGCTGTTCATTTATTGTGGGAGCTGAAAGTGCTACATTCTTCATGACTTTCTTTATGACATTCTTAATGACTTTCTTCATGACACTGGGTGTCTATGGGAATGGGAAAGTTGGACATACCATAACAAAATCATTCATAATCAGTATTAGTCTATAAGATTGAAATCAATGTTAATGTACAGTACAAGGTGCAAACATTCAGCAATCATTCGAGAGTCACACTTTATGCCTTAGTCAGCAGTGATTATTGTTTTAAAGCCTATAATCAGCCAGTACAGCTACATTCCAGAGTTTGTTTGTTTTTACAGCTTTAAAAACAATTTGACTATTACTCTGAACTTTTTTAATGAGGTTTCAGCCATAATAGATACATTAAAATATGCATGATAACAGTACTGCTGCTGTTATAGTGGGTTTTCTTTCTGGAGGTGGCAGGATTGAGGTTGGAGGTGGCTCTCAACCTCTGATGGGCATTTAAGATCATGATAACAACAAGGCAGAAATGTTGTACTGAAAGTAGTTTTGTATATACTGAATTTAATGATTATTAGATCATTGTAATTTCTTTCTTGGCTGTTTCTTTTCTTTTTACTTTTACTTGCTATACTGCAACATTCAACAGGTATTCCTGATCATTTGAAAGTAATTTGAAATGCCTTTCACCATAAGGTGTTTTACTTCTGTTCATTCTCAGATGCAGTTGCAGACATTGTGATGATTATAGTAGATGATATTTGTTTTTATTCACCTGCCCACCCAATTTTTTTTTTTTTTTTTTTTGCATCAAATATATCACAGAATATCAGTTCTGATGACAAGATTTTGATGTAACATTGACTGGAAATTTGAAGGGATTAATCTGAAATGTAACTGGAATTAATGTGAAATGTAATGACGCTACTTATTTTTTTTCTCTTTTCCATTCTTTCTCTCCGTCTCTTATTGCATTAAATTTAGATTAATATATATATAGTGGACTATACATGTGCAGTTAAATATTTTTCCTGTTTTTTTTTTTATGTAGTCATGTAATGTGCACTATGCACAGATGCGTTTTGATGTCAGTTACTCTGTACCATTGTATAAGTCTACATTGTCTAATAAGAATATATTTTAATTGCTTTCATGTTGGCATTGGGAATTTGTTTTGTTTTAACAGTACAGAATACAGTTGCAAACAAAACTGAAAAGAGTAATTGCTAAACTGGATTTTTCAAATACGATATCGGCCAAAAAAAAAAAAAAGTCGCTGTTTGGATTTAAATAGGCAAATGCTTACGAGTCTATGAATGGATCTTTACTGAATTGATTATAATGTCTCTAGCATGTTATGTTTTGCAACTTAATTTCTGAAAAATTTCCTTGTTTTCTTTTCATATTATTTCCGCAAAGATAGGTTTATTACAGAAAATTCTATTACTTTGTTTTCCTAATCTTTGTAAGTTATGACAATTTATGATTTTCTAGTTCTGTGTTTGTACAATGTTTCAACTGCTTGTTTGATGTACCATGTGCTCCAGTTGATTAATTTCCCCCAAATGTAGATGCAGATGTTGTAGCACACACACACACACACATACATACATATATATATATATATATATATATATATATATATATATAGACAGTGATTTGAACAAAATATATTGTTTATAATTTGATCGTGTTATTGTAGTGAAAATTGTGAATTTGTTTGTCGTGATTATCAAACTATCAATTAACCTCATTTTGGCATATATATATATATATATATATATATATATATACACTACTGTTCCTTTTCCTACTGTTTTTTAGATCTGCAAGATTTTTGATATTTTAAAAAGAAGTTTTTTCTGCTCAACAAGGCTGCATTTTATTTAATCCAAAATACAGCAAAAACAGTAATAATGTTTTCTATTTGAATATATTTTAAAATGCAATTTCCTCCTGTTGAGCATCATTATTCCAGTCTTCAGTGTCACGTGATCCTTCAGAAATCATTCTAATATGATGATTTGGTGCTCAAGAAACATTTATCATTACATCATTTTATTATACTAGATAAATAAAATAATTATTTTATTATTCTAAATGTGGACAGTTAAACTTTTTTCCAGGATTCTTTGATGAATAGAAGAACAGTATTCATCTGAAATAGAAAGCTTTTGTAAAATTGTAAATATCTTTACTGTCAATTTTGATCAATTTAATGCTTAATAGAAGTATTAATTTCATTAAATAATAATAAAAAGAACCCAAACATTTGAATGGTATAGTGTTACAAAAGATAGAGTGCCAAAAATATATTTCACAATATTACTGTTTTTGCTGTATATTGGATCAATTAAATGTAGCCTTGGTGAGCAGAGGATACTTCTTTTAAAAACCCTTTTTAAAAAATCTTACTGATTTAAACGTTTTGAACTGTAGTGTGTTCCAAAAAACAAAAATCTCTCTTATTTCTCACAATTCTCAATTCTTATAGGCTACATGCTACTAATTTTGGTTGTACCATTTAAAATACTTGCTATTTGCTACAAGATTGTTCAGTTTTGTGTGTCCATGGCTCTGGACTTCATTTCAAACTCATGTTATGTGCTGTTGAAGCCAAATAAAATCTGTTTTCTCGAAGTGTTTGATTACTTTAATCTACATTTAGAGTGGAACTTTTTCGATAGTGATCAGACTGAAGATGATCCTCTCTCTCTCTCTGTCTCTCTCTCTCTCTCTCTCTCTCTCTCTCTCTCTCTCTCACACACACACACACACACACATAAGTACATCAGTGCAGTTGACAGTACTCTACCGCACGCGCGCACACATCTACATTCTACTTTAAGCAGCAGTCACACGCGTTTGTGAGCTCCTACAGGCACAGAAATGGCAACGGAAACTTTCGATAAGCAGAAGACTATCGATCTCCGACAGAAACATGTAGGGTAAGGAGACATTACTGTAGTTATTACGTACAAAATAATATCAGAGGTATTATGACAACTGGTAGGCCTATGTGCCGATTTTTATGTTTAAAATGTGTCAACAGGGGTAAACATTTTGACGTGCCTAAAAATGTACTTTAAAAAAGAAACAGTATTGGCCTATAGACCCTAAAAGCAAAGCGTGGCACAGAGGATGTCTTTTTTTTAAAAAAAATTATTAAAACAGCATTAATATCAGAAGACATTTGAAAGGAGTTTTAGACATGCAGTGTATAGAAAGTATGAAAACTTGGTTACATATTTGCATGTTTATGGCATGTTCAAGTCTTTACTGGCACTTATGATAAAATAGAGGATCTGACAACAAGTGTCATCAGAAATCCTTCACACAATACGTCTCAAGACAAAACACACTTTAATAATTCAAATGATTTATGGCTTAAATTCTTTAACTTTATGCTCAATGCACTAGTCAAGTCTTTGATTTCTGTTTTTTTTAATTGTTTTTTTTATGTAGTCCATCCTGCAAAGTGTTCTTCAGTCATGACCCAATCAAGATTGTGCGTGCAAGGGGTCAGTACATGTACAACGAAAAAGATGAGAAATACCTGGATTGCATAAACAACGTAGCACATGGTATGTAATTTTGCTCAATTTTCCTCAGGGCAAAGCAAAAAAATGTAAAATATATAATACATCCCTACACACAGCAGTTGGTCAAAATTCCTCAAAACCTAATAGCACTTAAAGGCAAAATTCCTTAGATTCTTTGACAGTAAAGCAGAAAAGCAATTAAAGTTTCAATACGGTGTCAAAATTTTTGCTACTTTGCTACTAAATTTACTACTGTGTCACTAAAAAGTGGGCCAATTTAGTCCCAAATAGCATTGAAATAGAACACTTACTAGTACATTGATATTAGTATAGTCAAGTCAAGTCATCTTTATTTATATAGCACTTTTTACAATGCAAATTGTGGCAAAGCAGCTTTACATTAATAAGAAAACGGTGTCATTGTGCAGCTTATTCTATATATTATTGATTCATTCCGTTGCAAATATCAGTAGTTATTAGTCTAGTTCATTTAGGTATAGCAGCACTGCAGCAAACTGACGTAATCGTCCGGCTCAGCTCAGTTCGCATACAGCGGCGCCAATGCAGGCATATTAAAAACACTGCTGAATATCAAGCAAGTGTCCCCAACTTAAGCAAGCCAAAGGCAACAGCGGCAAGGAACCAAAACTCCAACAAATGGAGAAAAAAAACCTCGGGAGAAACCAGGCCTAGTCGGGGGGCCAGTTCTCCTCTGGCCAACAGTGAACACTTGTCCGATACTCAGGCAGAGTTACAGGTCATTAAACCGATTTGGAATCGCAACAGTCAAAATATTTAATCTAGTTCCATCTAGTTTAAGATCTTATGATCACGCCGGTATGGGACGGTTTGTTGGGATATGTGCCACTGGCTGATGAGTCGGTAAGGTCTTAAAAAAGTATACTTACTAGATAAATTATACTAAAAACGTACTTAAGCTTTACTAAAGTATAATTAATACAATTAACTTGATGTATACTTATTTTTGTAAGGGCTCACTCATTTAAAAATATATCTGGTTTAATACAGGACTTCTGAGTTAATTGCCATTATTACATGAATATATCTCCCTTATTGCAATGTGCTAATACATTCATCCCAGAAGTAATTATTCAGCTTCTGTTTCTGTGTTTTTATCTAGTGGGTCATTGCCACCCAGATGTGGTTGAGGCAGGAACAAAGCAAATGGAGCTTCTCAACACCAACTCTCGCTTCCTACATGACAATCTAGTTCTGTATGCTCAACGTCTCCAAGCTACCCTTCCTGAAAAGCTCTCTGTGTGCTACTTTGTCAACTCAGGGTAGGTCTGTTCTCAGAGAGTCCAAATAGACCATATACCACCTGTTTGCACTAGAGGAATGCAGTAATGAAGATGTTCCTGCATTTTTGCAAACAGTATACACTGTACATGCACATGGAGTTTTCCACATGCTTCAAAACACTCCCAGTTTGAAACAGGTTTTACAGACATGTCTTTAAGAACACCTATACATGCCTTGAGGTATTATTCCTAACCGGACTGCACAGACAGCTTTTATGTTGGATGGCTATGTTGCACTTTTAGTTTTCAGTGTTAAAAGCAGCAGCTTGATTAGTAAGTCAGTCCATACTGGTCAAGGTGACTCAAACCCGTGATCAACTTTTCCAATTTTACATATAGGTCTGAGGCAAATGATCTGGCCCTGAGGTTGGCCTGGCAGTACACTGGCCACAAAGACATCATCACACTAGAGAAGTAAGTCAACAGCACACTGGCTGTGTCTCCTCTTCCTTTGCACTGGGATCTAAACAGTAACCAAGTTCTCAGAAGCGTGAAGCTCATAGCTTAAATATTAACTTTATCTTAAGTCTTGTATCTGGACATACTGTGGAGAACATTCACATTGTTTTGTCTATGGATATACATAGTCAGCATCTGGCTTGGTATTCAAAACCAATGCTCTGCAAAAAGAAAACTCATCTCATCTTTCGGTTTATATGAAGGAAGGCCATATCCATTCAGAAATATAGCATCTGATTTATTGCTGCATTGTTTTGTTTCTGGGCCACTTTTTACTCACATAAGCAAAAGAATCATTAGAAGATAAGATAACTCAAGCTCTCTCAAACATGGTTAAACTTTGTTATGTTGATTCTCCTACAGTGCCTACCATGGTCATGTGTCATCACTCATTGATATCAGTCCATATAAGTTTCATCAGATGGCTGGTGCAGAGACGAGCCAATATGTGCACGTGGTGAGTGTTGCAACATGAGACGTTTGACATATGGTCACATGCACACAGTTCTCAGATAGTATGTCTGAGAGTCATTTTATATATATAGGGTAACCATAAGTTTGTAATCCATAAATTAACACCACTGAGGGCTGTGAATGATTGTGTAGTATGTGTGTGTGAACTAGCCTCTCAGTCATCACCCTATTGCAAGGAACTCTGACTGTGGTGATCAGTCAGTATCGTGTTACGAGTTAGTGAGACACATCAGCATGCGTAAACACTAGGCATGTATTTTTTATGGAACGTCTCTTTAAAGACGCTTGGTCTTTCTTTTCAGGCCTCTAATGTTGACATTATGCTGTATGCTTAAAGTGGAGTACAGTTAAATCCAGGGGGCTTGTGACTTTAATGTACTCATTGCTATGGCATTGAAATACCTTTCCGCAAATAGTGATAAGACAACCCATAACATTATTTTCTGTAGGGTTAACCTCAGGTTCATCTTACTGCCCTGTCCTTAATTGTGAAGTGAATACAGAGTACCAACTCTATTGTTTTTTTGATCTAAATATTGATATTACATTTATAGTTGATATCTGGAAAAAAATTATTAATTAAAAATTAAAAATTTATTTATGTGTCATATTTTCAGTGTGAAATACTTTATCCTAACTTAATATGCAGAGAATAAAAATGTTTTCATAGGCTGAAGTGTAAATACTGTGGTGCTATGCATTGCTGTGTTAGACCACAGTTTAACACAGTTAGAGCTCAACCAATGGCATGAGTTTGAGGCGGGACTGTCTTTTGATTTTTGATTTTTGATTTTTGATTTTTACAAAGGAATGAATGAATCCTGAACTTACTTCAGCAGGACAATCACACCATTTTCTTCTAGAGCTGATATACAGCCAAAATTATTTTTCTGTTAACACTGTAAAGCTGCTTTGACACAATCTGCATTGTAAAAAGTGCTATATAAATAAAGGTGATTTGACTTGACTTGAGAAATGGTAAATGAGGCAGTGTTTGGGAGAAAAACAAAAGTCTTATGCTTGCTGTGTTGCTCTTTAAGAAATTAAATTTTCAAATATCTGCTTTATTTTTGTTGAGACATATTCTCAGGTAAAATATGAAGTTCATAATTACATTTTTGTTTATCTATCCTCATTTGTAAAAATTAATATTATTTGTTATGTGATAATGTCACTGCCTGTTTAGTCACTTCCTGTTAGTCTTTCCTAGTTCTGCATGAAAAAAATGGGTGCTTCTTAAACGGAAGGCTGCATCCTACCGAGGTTGTGTCCTTCCTAGTTCAGTCCTTCAGAGGCTTGTTGGCTCGAGTCCTACTCAGCATTAAACGATTGCATGAGACGGTCTAGACGGGTCATGACCACGTCACACATTCGGCTCACCGTCACGGGACGAAAATAGATATAAAACTTAGTGTTGTTAAAATACTTTGTATTGCAAATCTTTATATTACCTGGCTTTCTATTAATGTAATACCCAGCCATCTGCAGTATCCCAATGGTGAGTTTAGTGTTAAGTGAGTAATTTACACCAAAATGAAAGAAAACACCTCTGATTTCATGTCTGAAAACATTATTTTTGTCTTACATTTCATAATAAATTCAGACAAGCTCAATAACGACTCGTTTTTCATTTATTTCCATGAATTGGAATGTGTACAAAGGATTGTGGGTGTCTGAAGGTCGCGAAGGATATATCCCATGCAACCTTCAAATTCAGCTGAACGAAGGACTCGAAACAAAGGCTGCTTTTCACGGATCCTTGCGACTGAGATGGCCTTCAGCGATGTTTGATGACGTAGCAGCCGAGAAATGCAGCCCTCCGTTTGAGAAACACTCAATGAAACAGACATGGTGTGCACATCCACTATAAACCATCATAGAGGCAATGTCGAAAGGTTATCTATGTCAAGTCAACTCATCTTCATTTATATAGTGCTTTTCACAATACAGATTGTTTTAAAGCAGCTTCACAGTGATAATAGGGAAGTTAATGGACATAAATTGTTTTGGCTTTACAGCAGCTCTAAGAAAATATTAAATAAGCAGTGACGTTACAGTGAAAAGGCCCTGTTTGATGTTTAAAGTGGTTAAGATGGCAAAGAGCAGCAAGTCATCTGTGTGCAACACTAGAAGCGGCAAATCATCCGCATCAACGGCAAATGCAGCCCACAGCCGGGCCAGAGCTAAAACCGGCAATTTGAGAGCGTCATATGCCATCCAATAGGCTATACTGAAAATGGAAAAGGCTGCAAGAGAAACTCAAAATCAACTGGAAACAGTAAGAATAGACACTGAGTTGGAAGTGTTAATGCTACATAGAGAAGCTGATGTGGCCGCAGTGGATGCATGAGTGCTGGAAGATGCTGAACTATCCAATTCATGCTGCAGTTGAAAGGGGAAAATCTGAATCAGATATTAAGGTAAACAACGTACCAGTGAATATGTCAATTCTCAAATCAAACATCAGAGTCATTATACCTCTCCACTCTTATCAGCCCTACCTGTCGCTCCTCCATTCCACGCTGACTCACACAACAGCTTCATAACATGGAGTTTGCCGGCAAAAGAGATTACATGTACCCAGTTTATCAACAAGCCAAAGTCTGAGAAAGCTGATAGGCTGCACTTCCCTGCAACAAACATACCTGATCTGTCTGCAGGTGCAGTGAAGTCTGAAGTCAGAAGCCCCATCAGGAACGTACATGCTAAGTCATATATAGAATATCAAAATCAACCGCAGGGGGTAGATCCTTTTCCTATTTGGCACCTAAACTCTGGAACAATCTTCCTAACATTGTTACATTTTACATTTACATTTTATTCATTTTTCAGACGCTTTTATCCAAAGCGACTTACAAGGGGAGCAATTAGGGGTTTCGTGTCTTGCTCAAGGGCACCTTAGTCGTGGTATCGAAGGTGGAGAGAGAGCTGTTAATTCACAATCCCCACCTTCAATTCCTGCCAGCGTGGGAATTGAACCAGAAACCTTCAGGTTACAAGTGGAGACTGTGTCAACTAGCTCATCCCTTGTGAGGGCCTTACCGACACATCAGCCAGTGGCACAGATCACCAGCAAACTGTCCCATGTTCTCGTGATGAAAAATATCTTAAACTAGATGGAACTTGATTAAATATTTTGACTGTTGTGATCCCAAATCGGACTTGTTATCTGTAACTCTACCTGAATCAATCAAGCAAGTGTTCACTGTTGGCCAGAGGAGAACTGGCCCCCCAACTAAGCCTGGTTTCTCCCAAGGTTTTTTTCTCCATTTTGTTGGAGTTTTGGTTCCTTGCCGCTGTTGCCTTTGACTTGCTTGGTTGGAGACACTTGCTTGATATTCAGCAGTGTCATCTGCCTGCATTGACACCGTTGTATGTGAACTGAGCTGAGCCGGACGATTACATCACTGTTTTCTCCAGTGCTGATATACATAAATTAACTAGACTAAGAAAGAAAGAAAATATGTTCCTCAACACATTCCTCCAGTTAGCACGCCACCTTAGGCAGAGCCTTTGGCACAGTATTTAGTACAAAGGGACCTAGTAGAAATTTCCTCACTTTGAGTATTTCTGTAATTTTGTGTAACTCTTTGTACAAAGAGGCGAAACGATCCAAGCTTATGCATCAAAGCAGTGCTACAATTCCCACAAAGCACATTGTCAAGAGTTTGCATACCAACAAACCCATCTCAGTGCACAAAACAGATGTGTGTGCAGTCAATGACAATGCAAACAAAAATTGTCTATAACACAATAAACCACACCCCTTGGAAAAGATGCAGAACATTCAGAAACAAATTGCTCGATGATAGAAAGGCCTTCCCCAGGGAGAAAGGAATATGATTCAAATGCTGTTCTTCAGTTTCTTACCTTGCCAAAGAATGCAAGGCTTCTGTGAAGTGCGCTGAATGCGGCAGCACCGACATGATGCGGCCATGTACACTGGCCCATTACCTCAAGCAGCCAAGGCTCCTTCACCATCACAAGAGGACAGTGGGGAGGGAGAAGATCATTCTAACAAGGCTGTTGTCAGTACAAGCTGCACAGAAGTATGTGGTCCAGGTCAGTGGAGCCGTTCATGCTCAAAAATATGCCTTGTGAAGATATACACCAAGGGTTCCAAGGCAATGGCCATCAAAGCCTGTGTAATTCTGGACAACCAGAGCAATCGGTCATTAGCCAGACCAGAGTTCTTTGAGCTGTTCAATATGGAGAGCAAACCATTCTCATATAATCTCAGATATTGCTCTGGCATCGTAAAAACATCCAGCAGGAAAGGAGAAGGTTTCCAGATTGAGTTGCTGAATGGAAAAGTTCTAATTTCTCTTCCATCTCTCCTCAAGTGTCATTAGATCTTGAATAATCGGTCTGAAATTCCAACACCAAGCACATTTCTACACCAGCCTCATCTTCGGAGATGCACATTGCCAAGCAGATTCCAGAACTGGAACCAGAAGCAGAAATACTTCTTCTACTCAGAAGAGATGTCATTAGGACACACAAGATCAGGCAGCAGGTCAGTGCACCAAACACCTTTGCCCAATGAGTAGACCTGGGCTGGGTGGTAATAGAAGTGTGCCTGGGTAATGTACATAAGCCAACGGTCAACACATTAAAGACCAACTGGCTGGTAAGTGGTCGCCATCAATTTTTTTAACCCTGCAGAAGATTTATGGAGATGCAGCAAAGCTGGAACATGTCTGGCAAAGCAACTGAGAAGATGCTAGGACAGACAGTGTTTAACAGAACTGAGCATGACAGCAAACCTGCAAATCACCCTGTCCATGTTCTATTTGTTTGTGGCATTGTTAATGTCAATGTTCTTACACTGAACAAAGATTACTATAGCGTAAAAGTCATTGGATTTTTCAGGTTAAAACTGAACAACCTTTTGGATTTAATGAGACTCTAAATTTTTCTTGCATGATTCCTTTTACGTCCCCTCTGTTGCTGTTTGTTGCTGTGTGTGGGATTTACATGTATTATCCATTCAATTAACCAACATTCTATCAATTGTGTTAATTTTTTGGGCCTTGCCTTAAACTATGTATAAATGCATAAAATATAAGATTTAAGCAAGATAGTCCAGGATGGACTGAAACATTTTTTGTTGTTGTTGTTGCTGTTTTTTTGTTGTTTGTTTGTTTTTGTTTTTTGTCCACAGCCATTTTTTGAAGTATACCTTTGTATCTTTTTTATTTTTTTTATATTATTATTATTTTTTTACTTCAGATGAGAAACTTCAGGGAAATATTTGTCTCAATTAATCTTGGAATTTTCTTTGCTAAGGGCTGTCTGGTCCCTGTATGACCGGAGCAGGAGCTTGGTTCGCATTGCCGGCAGTAAGTCAGACCTGTTCCCAGTGCATGTTGGACTCCGGCAGGGCTGCCCTTTATCACCGGTCCTGTTCATAATCTTTATGGACAGGATTTCTAGGCGCAGTCTGGGGCCGGAGGAAGTCTGGTTTGGGGACCACAGGATCTCATCCCTGCTTTTTGCGGATGATGTTGTCCTGTTGGCTCCATCGGGCCAGGACCTCCAGTGTGCATTGGGACGGTTTGCAGCCGAGTGTGAGGCGGCTGGGATGAAGATCAGCACCTCCAAGTCTGAGACCATGGTTCTCAGTCGGAAAAGGGTGGCTTGTCCTCTTCAGGTTGGTGGAGAGCTCCTGCCTCAAGTGGAGGAGTTTAAGTATCTTGGGGTTTTGTTAACGAGTGAGGGAAGGAAGGAGCGTGAGGTTGACAGACGGATCGGTGCAGCTTCTGCAGTAATGCGGTCGATGTACCGGTCTGTGGTGAAGAAGGAGCTGAGCTGCAAGGCGAAGCTCTCGATTTACCGGTCAATATACGTTCCTACTCTCACCTATGGTCATGAGCTTTGGGTCATGACCGAAAGAATGAGATCCCGGATACAGGCGGCCGAAATGAGCTTTCTCCGCAGGGTGGCAGGGCGCTCCCTTAGAGATAGGGTGAGGAGCTCGGTCACTCGGAAGGAGCTCAAAGTAGATCCGTTGCTCCTTCACATTGAGAGGAGTCAGCTGAGGTGGCTCGGGCATCTGTTTCGGATGCCTCCTGGACGCCTCCCTAGGGAGGTGTTCCGGGCATGTCCCACCGGGAGAAGGCCCCGGGGAAGACCTAGGACTCGCTGGAGAGACTATGTCTCTCGGCTGGCCTGGGAACGCCTCGGTGTCCCCCCAGAAGAGCTGGAGGAAGTGTCTGGCGAGAGGGAGGTCTGGGAGTCTCTGCTCAGACTGCTGCCCCCGCGACCCGGCCCCGGATAAGCGGTGGAAGATGAATGAATGAATGAATAAGCTTGGAATTTGAATTTTTAAATGATATAATTACCTAAATTACATACAAACTGCAAAATAAAAGTATAAATGTACAGGTTGTATTTAAATTTGCCAGCCCATAGATTTATTTCTGCACTGTAAACTGACAAACTATTCATAAATGTTATAATTCCTTAGGCTCTCAGTCCAGACATTTATAGAGGCAAGTATCGTGAGGACCACCCAGACCCTGCCACTGCCTATGCTGAAAATGTCAAAGATGTAATCGCAAAGGCCCATGAAAAGGGACGTAAGGTGAGTCAATGTCCATCATAGTTATTTAACATCCTCAGAAATCAGCATTTTTAATTTACTGTACCTTTAAACTTTGGTCCATAACTATATACCTTTCTTTTTAAAATTCAATTAATAATTTGTGATAATTGTGTGTATTATTTTATGAATATAGTCAATTGACATTAAGGCAAGACCCTGCTTAAAATGAAAACTTCTAGATACCACCATACCTCCCCAGTTATCTGATTACATTAATCCTTGTGCAACCCTATGGACATTTTTGTTTTTTCAGTTTTTTTTTTTTTTTTGGGTTTGTTTTTTTTAATCATTTTGCCTATGTTAAATCACAACTGCATAAATTTTGGCAGATGTATTTATTTTTACTGGAATTGTACTATTTCTCCCCTATTTCCTTTAACAAATCTATTTTACACTAGGTAGGTGCACAAAATAGTTACACTTAGGACCTTAAGGACAAACATGTCACAATTGAAACCCACCAAAACTGGAAAAAAAAATGACAAAAAATGGAGCCATTTTTAAAATGGGTTCAAAATGTACACTCACTTAAAGGATTATTAGGAACACCTGTTTAATTTCACATGGCTGTTGCTTCAATGCATTTAGGGGTGTGGTCCTGATCAAGACAATCTCCTGAACTCCAAACTGAATGTCAGAATGGGAAAGAAAGGTGATTTAAGCAATTTTGAGCGTGGCATGGTTGTTGGTGTGAGACGGACCAGTCTGAGTATTTCACAATCTGCTCGGTTACTGGTATTTTCACGCACAACCATTTCCAGGGTTTACAAAGAATGGTGTGAAAAGGCAAAAATGCCTTGTTGATGCTAGAGGTCAGAGGAGAATCGGCCGACTGATTCAAGCTGATAGAAGAGCAACTTTGACTGAAATAACCACTCGTTACAACCGAGGTATGCAGCAAAGCATTTGTGAAGCCATAACACGCACAACCTTGAGGCGGATGGGCTACAACAGCAGAAGACAGACCCCACCGGGTACCACTCATTTCCACTACAAATAGGAAAAAGAGGCTACAATTTGCACGAGCTCAACAAAATTGGACAGTTGAAGACTGGTAAAATGTTGCCTGGTCTGATGAGTCTCGATTTCTGTTGAGACATTCAGATGGTAGAGTCAGAATTTGGTGTAAACAGAATGAGAACATGGATCCATCATGCCTTGTTACCACTGTGCAGGCTGGTGATGGTGGTGAAATGGTGTGGGGTATGTTTTTTTGGCACACTCTAGGCCCCTTAGTGCCAATTGGGCATCGTTTAAATCCCACGGCCTACCTGAGCATTGTTTCTGACCATGTCCATCCCTTTATGACCACCATGTACCCATCCTCTGATGGCTACTTCCAGCAGGATAATACTCCATGTCACAAAGCTCGAGTCATTTCAAATTGGTTTCTTGAACATGACAATGAGTTCACTATACTAAAATGGCCCCCACAGTCACCAGATCTCAACCCAATAGAGCATCTGTGGGATGTGGTGAAACAGGAGCTTCGTGCCCTGGATGTGCATCCCACAAATCTCCATCAACTACAAGATGCTATACTATTGTCATGATCTAGTTTCACGTTATTGTTCAGGTTTCATGTCATTGTCATTGTCATTGTCATGTGTCAGGTTTGTGTATCCATGTGCTCCCACTGTCATGTGATCTTTGTTTTGCCTTCCATGTGCTCGTTATTAGTTCATTGCATTGAGCTGCGTCTCATTATCTGTCATGTCTGTCACCTGGCCCCGCTCGTATTCCTCTGTATTTATTCCCTTTGTGTCGGTCCAGTCCTTGTCCGTTGTTAATGTTTCATGTTGGTGTTAATTCCTGTGTTCCTGTCCTGATTCAAGTATTAATTAAACTGTTGTATGTTAATTGTCCTTCACCGCGTCTTGATCCTGCACAACACGTTACAGAACAACGGACCTAAACCTAACAGCTAGTCCACGATGTGCTGAAAATGTGCTGAAAATCAGCTGTGGAGCATCCGGCAGCGGGGACGTCCGCTGGAGAGGTATGTGGGGGAGTTTGTGGAGCTTTCTCATCTGGTGGGCTGGTCGGATGCTTCACTTAACGCTGTGTTTTGGTTGGGACTGGACGAAAACATGATTCGCCCGAACGAACTGATGTGCAACTACACTATAGCTGAACTAATTAATTTAGTACTAGATCTAAACGGTTCTGAGTTCGAGGTTGAAGAGTGTGATCTCCGTCCAGTTTCAACCAAAACATCCGCTCCGCCAGCCCACCTCACGCTGACTACCCCCCGCATATCTCTTCAGCGGTGTGTTTCCTGTCTGTCCGTCTTACCCATTCCCAGAATATGATGAGGAGCTTCCCGAACTCCTCAGTTCCGACCCAGAGCCACAGCGTTACACCACCAATCGTCCAGAGGCACAGCGGACTCAAGACAGGGATTGCTGGCTCCCTGATTATGGAGTGAGGTTAATGCCAGCATCTCCCGTGCTCGCTACCCCTGAGCCGTCTCCAGTGCTCGCTGTCCATGAGCCGTCCCCTGCGCTCGTGCCAGAACTGCCAGAGCTGCCTGAGTTCCCTGACCCTCCAGAGCTGCCTGAATTCCCTGACCCTCCAGAGCTGCCTGAATTCCCTGACCCTCCAGAGCTGCCTGAGTTCCCTGACCCTCCAGAGCTGCCTGAGTTCCCTGACCCTCCAGAGCTCCCTGACCTTCCACACTTTCCAGAGTTCCCAGACTTTCATGAGCTCCCAGACCTCCCAGAGCCTGCACTTCCAGACCTCCCAGAGCCTGCGCTTCCTGACCTTCCACCGCCTGAGCCAGCGCCAAACCTTCCACCATCTGAGCCAGCACCAAACCTTCCACTGCCCAGACCTCAGAGATGGGGGGCCCCTGCCAAGAAAATTTTAGGGGGGGGCCCAGTGGCTCCATCCACGGCGGCCAGTGGGAAGGAGGCCACGCCCTGGACTCCTCCATGGCCGCCTAACCTTACAATCTCAGCTGTGAGTCTGCCGTGGACTCCAGCATGGTCGCCTGACTACCTAGCCTCAACTGTGACTCTGCCTTGGACTCCACTGTGGCCACCTGAACTGCCTGCACCTCCGTGGCTACCTGAACTGCCTGCACCTCCGTGGCCACCTGAACTCCCTGCACCTCCTTGGCCACCTGAACTGCCTGCACCTCCGTGGCCACCTGAACTGCCTGCACCTCCGTGGCCACCTGAACTGCCTGCACCTCCGTGGCCACCTGAACTGCCTGCACCTCCGGGGCCAACTGTACTGCCTGTGCCACCCTGGAGGCGTCCTAGCCTGCCAGGTTTGCCCCAGCTCCACGGTCCAGGTCCGCCCACGGTCCACGGCCCAGGTCCGTCCTCGATCCATGACCCAGGGCCACCATGTTCATGTCCTGTTCCCCTGCACGGACCTGGCCCACCATCCCTCCCCCAAGACAACCTCCTTTCCACCACCCTCCATGGACCGTCTGGATTTTGTTTTTGTTTTGGGCGTCGGGAGACGTCCTTTAGGTGGGGGGGTTCTGTCATGATCTAGTTTCACGTTATTGTTCAGATTTCATGTCATTGTCATTGTCATGTGTCAGGTTTGTGTATCCATGTGCTCCCACTGTCATGTGATCTTTATTTTGCCTTCTATGTGCTCGTTATTAGCTCATTGCATTCAGCTGCGTCTCATTATCTGTCATGTCTGTCACCTGGCCCCGCTCGTATTCCTCTGTATTTATTCCCTTTGTGTCGGTCCAGTCCTTGTCTGTTGTTAATATTTCATGTTGGTGTTAATTCCTGTGTTCCTGTCCTGATTCAAGTATTAATTAAATTGTTGTATGTTAATCGTCCTTCGCCGCGTCTTGATCCTGCACAACATGTTACAACTATCAATATGGGCCAACATTTCTAAAGAATGCTTTCAGCACCTTGTTGAATCAATGCCATGTAGAATTAAGGCAGTTCTGTATTCTGGTCAAACACAGTATTAGTATGGTGTTCCTAATGATCCTGTAGGTGAGTGTATATATGTATATATATCACCATTTATTTTACCAATTACCAACAATTTTTTACCAGATGGAGCCATTTTCTCAGGTTTGGCCTATAAAGCAAATGCTTGCTACAAACCACAGTCCCCTGTTTTCTGCTTCTGCATATTATAGAGCCTATTGGATAAATTATGCAGCTATAATTGTGTGGGTGTGTTGGTATGGATGTCAGAGTGTGGTTTGTGTGTGTGCGTGTACACTGTTAACAATTTTCCTGTATTTTTACAGTACAGTACTGGCAGCACGGTTGCCAGCAAGTTACTGTATTTTCATATACAGTAATCGTACTGTAATTTAATTTACAGTACACAAGAAGAGAGCTGTAATTCTACAAAAAGTATTTCACTGTATTTTTACAGCATTTTCTAATTTTAGTCTGCTTCTGCTGTAATTAATAATACAGTATAGTACTGTAATATATATATTGATCCATTACTGCAAAATATTACTATAATTTTCAAAATAATTACTAATAATGTTAATATTGTAATTATATATGTAGTTATAACAATATATACATTTACAATGAGTAATATTATAATGCTATGTCAGAATACCTGCAAATCAAAAGACAATCCAATCAATGTTCTTGTCAAAAATATGTTTTATTCAATCAATTAAACTATTAAAACCATTTTATTTACATATTCAGTGAATCAGCAATTTACAGGTATTAACAACTGTTAAAGGAATGGTTGACCCAAAAATTCCTATTCTGTCATCATTTACTCTCCATCAAACAGTTCCAAACCTATATGAATTTCTTCCTTCTGATGAACACAAGATATTTTAAAGAATACTGGTAACCAGACGACAATTGACTGTAGCCATTGACTTGCATAGTAGGGAAAAAAACAGCAACTGTCTGGTTACAAACATTCATTGTGTGTTCAGCAGAAGAAAGAAACTTGTACAGGTTTGGAATAACTTGAAGGTGTGTAGATGACAGAATTTGTATTTTTGGGTCAACTATCCCTTTAAGTGTGCACAAATCTGTAAATAAAACAAACAAACAAAAAAAAAAACAAGAAATGAGAACTTGAGGATTGGGTTGGGTAAAAGAATGACAAGTGAGCAACAACAACTAAAAAAAAACAACAAGTGGTGGTGGGTGCAGGCTAACACTAACGGTGGGTGCAGGCTTCAGTTTAAAGTTCAAACTCCATCAAGGACCGAATAAAACTATTGGCATGTGGGTTGATGGCCGTCACCTTCCTCTGCACCAAACGACTTGTTCAAAAAGGTCCAGTTTTGAACGCGACTGCAGCAGCCGTCATCCGGGAAACTGACTGCAAATGTTTTTAGGTGTTTGAGCACAGTCAATGTACGTCTATTAAAATCAGTTTATATCAGCTTTTGTTGACAGAGTCGGATCGAATATTATGGAAAGGATCCCCACAGAGATCGACATTTTTGTTATCATATGATCCTTCAAACCTAACGTCACCAGACTCCATTAGCAAACGCAGTAAATTTACTTCGCAGACCATCGTAAAACATATATTCAAACTCGACAGAAACAAAATAAAACTCACACAAACCATCTTGAATTAATCTTTTCATCGTTTTAACAATCACCAGGTCTGGTTTGGTCGAAATAAACGAGTGATTCACCGAGTTTTGATTGAGATTTAAAAATGTCGAGACAAGCGGGAAACCGTGAGTAACGCCTAAGTTAACGTCCACTGTCATTTCACACTAAAAGCTACGTACACTATAGTGTAAAATACTAAAACCTAATTATAAAAATTTAAATTAACTTACCAAACTTCTAGATATCCACCTAGTGAGACGTCCAGACATCCAGGGGCGCTGTTTACAGCAATGCTGTATTATTACATGGTATATTACAGCCAAGTTACAGCTAGGTTACAGCAACACTAAAATATACTGTAAAATGTTCCTGCGCAAACAAAATTACCCAGAATGCAATGCAAATTACAGTATTGTACTGTTGGTTTTTACAGTAATGTACTGCTAAATCTACAGCGACATTTAACAGTGTAATATTTGAGAGAGAAAAACACTATTGTTCTACAAATCAAAAAATCAACCATTGTGTGTACCAGTGGAGCTTTGCTTGCATCTAATGGGGAAAATATGGTACTGTGCCCAAACAAAATCTTATTGAAAGCAAATTTTTTGAGATATCAACCTCAAATTTGGAACACAACATGTATAGATTTATGGCTATGGTTTTTGAGTTCAACATGTTTTATTAAATTTATATTTTATATAAAACAATGTTCATAAATCATTTTCATAAACTTAAACCTGTAATAACTTTTTTGTTTAACATTTTTATTTTTTTTTAATTAACACCCAAGGGTTAAGTATTGCACACTTTTTTTGTCTCCCAAAATATTGTTTAAATATGCAAATTAGGCTTTATCTAATTAAATGCACTAATTTGCACATATTTTCAGAACAGAAATCTGAACATTGAATAAAAGCTTGGCTCAAAATTGTTTCATTTGGTAGACATATTAGAGTCAATGGTTTTTACGGAGGGGATTTTGGATAGTTTTTTATATATATATCACTCCATAAATCAGAAAATACTATCAATGCCCAGAAAATAAAATCACTGTTTTTGGAAGAAAAATGGTCTATAATCCCAGACAAATAATATATGGGCAAACCCCTCTGTAAAAGATAGGAATAAAACTGTAAAGTTTTGAACACATTAATACTTGTAAAGTAGAGCTCTCTTGCTCACTGTAAAAGAAACAATTCGTTTTTAAAATTACAACCTTTAAATTACTGCACTGTAATTGAAAACTAAGGCTGCAAATAGATAAAGTGCGATAAATTAAATGCTTAAAAGTGTATTTTAAATGTCTTTCCTCTAGTCTGAAATAACATAAACATGATGAAAAGCCAAATAGTACAAAATCTCAAAATTGAACAGTGCATGAAAAATAGTTTTTGCCTGCAGTGTTTTGCCTTAAATTCATTGACATGATCTTTCCAGTTAGTGATTTCCTGTGTGATCTTTTAAATTCTCCATTGACTGATTTCCTTTGTATCCTTTCCTTTTCCCTCCCCACATTCCCTCTGCTCTCCACCTGTTGCTGTTTTCGTTCTCTCCAGGTTGAGCAAGGACAGGAATTATACTTGCTTACTACATGCCTAAAGGCTCAATGATTTGCAGAAAGCCCCTTAACCTTCTGTTGCAGGAAAATAAGGGGTCATTACACAGTCCCATTTCAGAAGTGAGAACTGACGTGAATCTGTGAGGATCAGTGAATGAACTGCATCAAGGCAACTTTGTCAAAATGGCATGATGTCCTTGTATGTGCCCGTTTCCCTCCTGAGTTTCTTGGAAAATGTTCTTTGCTTTCTTCAGCTGTGATCATGGCAGTGGCTGTTATCGTCGTCTCAAGCAGCTTTTAAAAAGGACGCTTCCATCAGTAGGACATTGCACGTATTGCCACTAGAGTACAAGAGACTCATGTGATCTTTTCCTGTGTAGATTGCCGCTTTTATTGCTGAGTCACTGCAGAGTTGCGGAGGGCAGGTCATTCCTCCGGTGGGCTACTTCCAGAAAGTGGCACAGTATGTACTACCAAATGCTTAACTGGCTCTGATTGAAGCATTTTAGTTACATGATTGCAGCTCTTCTGCTTCATTCAATCAGTGACATAGGAAAAACCAATGCAAATAGTATATTAGCCAATAGATTCACTCTTTTCTAAGCAATTATGTCTGTAAATTCAGCACACATTCCATTTAAATTCATTAAAAAAAAAATAATTGGACCAAAAAATATTACTGTATTACAATTTTTGGATAATAATATTACACCATTTTATTCTGTGCCCATCAATGAATCACTCTGTATCCAAGTGTGCATTTGTCAAACTAGGGACATGTCTTATAATGCATGTATCATATGAAATATATGTGTTTCTGAATATAAATACGCATACATTCCAATTTGTATGTACCACAACTCTTGCTTTACCACAGGCATGTGAGAAATGCAGGAGGCATTTTCATTGCTGATGAGGTCCAGGTGGGCTTTGGCAGGGTGGGCACCCACTTTTGGGGGTTCCAGCTACAGGGAGAAGAGTTTGTACCAGATATTGTTACAATGGGCAAACCTATTGGAAATGGTCATCCAATGTCATGTGTGATTACCACTAGAGAGGTTGCCGAAAGCTTCATGTCATCTGGAATGGAGTACTTCAACACAGTGAGGACAAAAAGAAAACTTATTTTGACAATAGCAGGCATGAAATGAAACCGTTTAAGACTGAAACAACAACATATTTCAAAATAAAACCATTTGCATTGTTAACATGGGCCTCGTTTATAACTTGAGTATGCACAAATTTGAACAGAGTAACACGTCAATATTCATATTTATGAAATAATCTTTGACGTGGAGAAGTGCTTTGCCCCACATCAGGGTCTTTATGGCAGAGAGTTGGGGTACTAAAGGTATTTGGAAATCTAAGCAGTTCTTGCTGCTCGCCATTGTCAGGTAAAATATTTGGACATTGACTAGTTCTCTTTTATGTGTTAATGACATTAATTAGTCAGCGTTTACAATGTGGAGATCTGAAACCATTTAGCTGCAAACAATTTCAAGAACATTTGCCATTTACAAATTTCACATCTGGGGCACAGTCAAGCTCAAATCGTTTTGCTACGGTTTCCGGGTTGAACGACATGTTTCCTGGAAATGGTGTGCAACGTGGTTTGAGATAAGTTTTCTCTTGTTTGGTGGGTGTGTCAAAAATGTCAGCCCAATCAGCAGCAACATGTATATAAACCACGCAGTATTAACCGAGACAGCTCGCACTAAAGGTCCAAGTAAAGTAGTTCGCAAATATGTCTGCTGAAGCTCGGTATAGGCAACAATTGAAAATATTAGAAAACATGTTTGTCGTGAGAGTTTTATAATAATAATAATAATATAGCATATCAACATGATGTAGTACATTTTTAGCTTCATTGCAAGGCAGAGAACACAAAGAATGGCCTTCTCAGCTGCCATAGTTGCTGCCGCTTCTGTTTAAATAACGCTTTGAAACTGAACGCAGCCCAGGAAGAGAGGCGTATGCACGTTTTTTTGGCGTATGTTTCTTCTCTGACATCACACAGAGAAAATTTGAGAACTTATTGTAACAGCAAATGTAGGTCAGTTTCTACGCAACATTTTATAAATGAGGCCCCAGACATGTGAGCAACATATATAGGGCCCAGAGCAGAAATTCTTATTAACACAAAAAGCAAAGGGCTGAAGAATATTCGTCTTGATGTCCTCTAGTTTGGAGGTAACCCAGTATCATGTGCTATTGGACTGGCGGTGCTAGATGTAATTGAGAAGGAAGATCTCCAAGGCAATGCCCTGCATGTCGGAGGTTACCTGACTCAGCTATTGGATGACCTGAAGAAAAGACACCCCTTAGTGGGTGATGTGAGGTTAGTTAACTACCTCCTAACTTCTAAAAATCATAAAATCAGATCCATAATGCCATTGTTTCTTTACAAATATACCAACAAATTCTGTCGTAAAAACAGTGTAAGTAATACTGTGCCATGGTGGAACCATGACTATGTTTGCATAAGAATATTGAAGTTGCATGGCCTCTTTATGTTGCAAGTCTTGTCAATCATTTCCCTGGGGTTGTTTGTGACAGTGGTAATAGTGCTGATGAAAGTATGTCTGGAACACACTTTGCCCGGAGGTTTAAAGTTGCAGGTCAAACATTTTGTTTTCTAGGGGCCGTGGTCTGTTTATTGGGTTGGAGCTGGTAATAAACCGGGTTAAGAGGACACCTGCCACAGCTGAAGCTCAGGATGTTATTTACAGGTGAGAAAGAGTCAAGCATTAAAAAGTGGAGTTTTTGAAAGTTTAACAGGTTCGGCAGCATACCATGCATAAGATTATTCAAGAGATGGAAGTAACAAAATTACATAGTCACTTTTTTCTTTTCAAACTATGAGTATGTTTCTCATACAATTTAGTAACAATATAAAATAAGCTGTCAGATAAGTAATCAGATTTGGATTCAGTAGAAACTGTAAAAGGAAGTTGCTGTTTAGACCGAATGCAATGACTAGACAAAACATTTTTTTTGGTCCAAGACTTCCACAGAAGATATATGCTCTTTTTTCTTTAAATTTAGACCACTTCTATTATTGCTTGCTATCAGGATGTGAAGAGAATTTCAAACACTACAACAAAAATGATGAAAAGAACATTGCCTACCCTACTTTTAAAATATCTATAACTACACAGAAAGGTCAAATTAGAATGGACATTATATATTTTTCATATATATATTTTAAAGACTAAAAGAGCAGCGGATTCTACTCAGTGCAGACGGTCCACACCGCAACGTTCTGAAGTTCAAGCCTCCCATGTGCTTCACCAGAGAGGATGCTGAACTAGCAGTGGAGAAGATTGACCAAATTCTGACAGGTACTTCTAGTAACTCAAAACCTGGTTTAATGAATTTTGGTTCACACTCTTTATGGTCATTTGTGCTTTATTCTTTTGTTTTAGACTTAGAAAAGGCTTTGGGACTTCACATGAATGAAGCAGTAATCTCAGAGAATGGACACAGTAAGAGAAAGGTACACTTGCAAGTTATATAAGAAACTACTTAATGTAGAATCAAAAGTAACTCAAACAACTAAGATCTTTTGTTCTTTACCTTTTGGTCCCAAGGAACACAGTGATGAAAATGGACTCGCCCTCGATCATGCTTCAAATGACAGCAGCCACAAGCACACCGGAACATTACCTCACAGTAAAAAAACCAACAAAAGACTAAGAACCTAATGAAACAGCAGGGGACAAAACTGCTTCAAATTACTGTTTGATTATGTGTCTATTTTCCATGTTATAATGGATCTACAATTACACTGTATGAAGATTATGTGGCCATATATTTTAGTGGTGCCAGTCAGAACTGTATCAGTGTTTCTGATTAATAATGAGTTTTGAAATATAAAATTATCCAATATGATAATGGTTTTAGCTTTCACACAGAAAGCTATAAAGGACTAAAAAGAGTAATAAAAACCTAATAAATCACTTGTATTTATGGCATTATCGTTATGTGTTGTGACCAGAGAACTGCTGGGGCTGGTTAGTTTAGTGGGAGAGACTATAGTTAAGTTTAAATGCACCTATACCAAATTTGGCACAGCAAGTGCACCTTCAACACTGCTTGTTTTACAACAGCCTGTTCAACTGAACACATACCTAAGCAAATGCACACTCAGCTGGTTCTGCTGATGTCTGCCACCGTAAAACAGCTGGATAGTCACTTCTGTCTGATAGCAATGGAGTGGAAAACGCCCTTAAGCATGGAAAAAAACTAATGTAGAATTAAAAAATCTTTTTACGGTTTTTAAAATGGCATCTAAAAAAAGGTTGAATGTGGGGTGCTGCTTGGGTACATCAAAATGTTAAACTAAAATTTAAGAGAGATATATAACATTTAACAATTCTGCCTTCATTCAGGATTCAAGTGCTGCAGTGGTGACATTTTTGTAGACCAGTCCAGAAATTAGCATCACCCAATAGGACTTTTCCATTAGCAATTAATTATTGCAAAAGCAAAAAACAAACCAAAAAAAACCCTCATGATACTTACACGTTTTGTTCATCATGATAATCTTCACAAATAAAAAAACATAATGAATTAACACTATTGCCATAAGTAAAAAGCTAAATGTGGGCCATAAATGAACTACACTGTGGTTGCATGACTTACTAAGCTTCCAACAACGCTTTACATTCAAACACTTTAGAAAATTTAAGGGAAAATGTTTTGAAGTCTGAAAACAAATTGTTACTTGGTACATTTTAAATCTATTTCACAACTTTGATTTTTCTTTATATAATTTTACAAAGTAGAATTTTGAATCATCAAATAATTCAAACTTAGAAAGGTTTTGTGGGAAATACATTTGTTTATTATAGAAAAAACTGCACATCAAACAGCCACATTTAAAGTTTTTTTTTTTTTTTTCCACAAAATAACAGTATAAGGAGGTATTCAAAATGGATTTTATTCGACCACAACAGTCATTTTTAAGGGCATCAACATAGCACTGACCACCCTCTGGACTTTTTACAAATGTAATGAGATGTTTTTATCAGCAATGTTGAGAAGTAAATTTAGTACATTTAGAGTCCTACTAGACAAGTTGCATGTCATCACAAAAAAAAAAATAACAATAAAAAGGGAGGGAATTTCTGCCAGTGGCAAAAACTGATCAGCATTTGATTGAGTCCGTGGCACTGAAATGGTTTTCTGAATGTTCTCTTTAATCTCTCCTGTACCGTATGCCATATTGCAGCTTTAACCCATGAGATAACCACTGCAAAAAAAAAAAAACACAATCAGATAATCATCAGAAATACAAAATGTTCATCAAATGCAAGACAACAGAGAATAATCGAAAAATCACAATATGATGATGCATGTATACAGCTATGAAGAAACTGCTGAAACAGTGCTGCTATCTCCCTGCTCTGACAATGACAACAAATATAGCTGCAAGCAGCAATTAATGGGGCCAAGCACAACAACTGCTACAATTAAAAGACATTTTTAGATTATTTTAGCCAAAACACGCATGAAAAAAAATATATATATATATATTTTTTTTATTTATATTTATATTTAACTCAGGACTGGTTGCTTGACTGTTGCCTGGCTAAGAGTTTCTCTTCAGCTGGCCAAGCGTGCTATTTGAGTGAAGTAAACAAGTTATTCATAAAATTAAAGAAATACCTGATCATCCATCATATTTACATCTCATACATCAGTAAACACTTGCGTTAACAAGGGCTCCATTACAAAGGTTACAAGGAGCTCTGTTATAAGCCCCATAGTGGAAAATGAAATCATATCTGTACCAGCTGGGCAACGGTTAAGTAACGAGAATGGTCTGCCCCGATGATGGAAAAGCGGCTAGTGGCACACACAAAGTTTTGTGTCAATATGCCAAACCATTCCCTAGATACAGCCAATGATTCAGTTTGGCATCACACTATCAAAATAATTAAAGCAAGAAACAATAACGGTTTGGTCTTTCAAAACACAAAAACCAAAACCTTTTTGCAGACATGGTCTGAATCAAGTTTGGTAAAAATCAGATCAACGGTCTAGGAGTTCGAAAAGTAGGTTTTCTAAAAAAATGTTTAAAAAGGCAGACAAGTTTGACCAACTATAGATTAATTGGTATCATTGTTATCAGTATGACTCAAGGAACATATCAGTCAGTTATTCAAAAGCTCTGCCAGTGGCAATCGAGTCCTTGACGCATGTTCTCTTTAATTTCTCCTGCGGTATATGCCATATTGCCAAATTTAAGCAATTATTTGAAATTTAATTACAGTTTACAAAAGGTGATGCTGCCTGTAATTTTTTTTTATCCAGGAGGAAAACTGGATAAAAATGGGCATCGTTTGACTGTGTATCTTTCTGACTTTTGGCGAAAACTTACACAAGTTATTGCAAAAGTAGAATTTTTTCACCCACTGAGGTGGCACTGTGCCAAAACAGATCTTCACCCTCTACCCTCAGGTCATGGTTATCCTAACACAAAGTGTTGTGGAGATACAACCTCACTTTCACTTTGACGTGCTCTTCGTCAAATTTGTTTACACATTATCTGAAAACTGTTTGACTAATCAACTTGAATTACGAAACTTTTTGTTGGCATGGTCTGAAGATGATCTGAACAATGGTCTAGGACAGTATTTCCCAACCATTGTGGCTTATTTAAGTGCCCCGTGGAAAATTACCTAATGCTAAAAAAAGAAAGAAATAAAATAAATAGAATACAGCGTACAGAATTTTCTTTGCAGTTTCAAACGCTTATGTTATGTTTTTGAAGAGAGGCGAAGAGTGATATTTCCTGTCTAGTTGTGGCCAATTATCCCACTTCATTTATTAAATCATGAGATTTTGTCCAAATGCATTCAACAACAAGAAAAACGGAGCGGCCATATAGCTAATAAACTTTATAAGCTGTAAACTGATGAAAATGTATGATGCGATTGTGGTGCACTTACTGTCTCAGATGCGGCTATTCCTGTCAAAAATGTCAAATAAAATAGCTCACCGAATCTGTCGATAACCTCATAACTCTGTCTGAGCTTGATTTTCATCAAATTTTAATATTATAATGACACATGCACATGTTTGACATATAGAAAGCCACAATACCAACTTGACACAGTGTTTAATTATAAAAATACGAGGTTTCCGCCCAACAGCGATAAGTAATTGCGTTTTATCATCATCACCAACCTATATATGACCGTATTGTGGGGCTGCACGATATACCATTTTAGCATCGATTTCTCGATGTGAGCATCCACGACAGTCACGTCGCAGGATGTGCGATGTCAAGTGGGGATCGTTAATCCATATGGACTAGACACCACGGTTCAAAATGCAGAAAATGCCTATCCTGAAGAGATCCATGACGAAATATAAATGAACACGTCGCCTAATTTGGGACAAATCCAACATTTTTCCATATTCGTGATGTATTTGAATGCTAAATGATTTTGTATGTAAATTATAGGCTTTGTACTTCACTCGCATACCAACAATACATACTTCACATTTGTGCTTTGCAAGGGAGTCGATGATATAGCGCTGACCGCCACAGATTGTACAGATTAGCCCATGGGTTTTCAACTGGGAGTCTGCAGTATTGCAGGGGGTCCGACAATTAATGATTGATCACAAATAATTTAAATAAATTAATTAAAACATGGGTGAAAACATCACAAAGTGAAATTTAAATAATATATATTTGATTTTACAAATAGTTACATTAACAGCTTTAATAAAACTCTTCCATTCACGTCCAGTCACATGATCTCATGATACCATCAACGCAGACTATGAGCCCTATAACTTGAAAACACTACTGGCAATTAATTTATATACAATTTAGCTCACGAGAATGGATCACTTTGTAATATCTAACTTACAGCTTAAAGTTCACGTAAATGTAAAATTGTTCACCTGACAGTAAAATTAAAATGTGATGTTCTGTTTAAACTTAAGGTCTGGACACACCAACCCAAAGTCAAAGAACTAGTGGCAACGAAAGGCGACGGTGTTGTCGCCTCATGTCAGCTGCGTCAGGGGAAAAATATGTGCTTGAACACACCAAAAGAACTTCAGCGCCTGCGTATAAAGGAGATAACTGTTTATTTAAGCAGATATATTTGTCCATATTTGTCATTCAAAAAGGGAAAGCGGAACTAAGACTGCATGTATACAAACCGTAAACGAAGCAGCACTTGCTTATCGTTTTGAATATCAACATGTCGAGTTGGCCAGAAAAAAGCAGAGTGAATGACGGCCGACCGCCGGCTTGGTGTTTTCCGGGCTTTAAGTTAGAGAAATGTATAATTGTCCACCAGACAATAAAATTTGATTGTATAAAAATGCAAATCTATTAAAATAATTGTGATGAAGACAACTGTGAACTTAATAAATTGTGATTTTAATGGCAACATGTTTGTTATGATGCATTAATCTTCTTAACAATGAAAATATAGCCTACAGACAATGTACAACAACATAGTTCTAATCTATATTGTCTCAACATAATATTACTATCGTAATATGATTGATTTCTATTAAGAGGCTCTGTTTGACACATTTTGTGTGGGGGGGTCCCTGCTCCATGTCTCTCTCTTCTAAAGGGTCCTTGCCCTGAAAAACGTTGAAGACCCCTGGATTAGCCTATATACACATTGAGCAGTGTAAGGCCCCGATCACACAGAAAGTGTTTTTCAGTTCTGAAAATGTGAGGCGCACTGCACAATCCTTTTTTTGTTGATTTTAGAAAAAAAGCAGTGCGCTGCAGTTATTTATGTTGCTAGGCAACCACTGAAGCAGCGGTCCTGTCAGTGTAGCGCAAACGCTCTTTGGTTTGGTGTTAAACTGCCATATTAGCAGAAACTTAAAAGTTTGTTACAAGCAAAGGGCTACAATCTTTGCAGAGTCCAAAAAACATTCGTCAGTATGACATTAAGACATCTCACCATTCATTTGATTGGACAATGTCAGCAGTGTTTTTGATATGCCTGCATTGGCGCCGTTGTATGCGAACTGAGCTGAGCCGGACGATTACGTCACTGTTTTCTGCAGTGCTGCTATACCTAAATTAACTAGACTAATAACTACTGATATTTGCAACAGAATGAATCAATAATATATAGAATAAGCTGCACAATGACACCATTTTCTTATTAATGTAAAGCTGCTTTGCCAGCGCCATATAAATAAAGATGACAATGGAAAAAAATGCAAATGATGTCGGGCGCTTTTCTGCTTAGAGTTGATTTTTTTTTTTCAACTTCAGGTGCTCCGAGCGCTCCTGCAAAAACACAAGCCACAGCAGGCGGTTAAAACGCAAGGCACCCGGGGCACATGAACAACGCATAGAACGCTCACTGCCAATAGAAAACAATTCAAAAAAGGTGCCTCTCACCGCACAAAACGTGTTCTGTCTGATCGGAGGCCCAACTCTGATTGACTATTTTATTTTGAAAATAAACAGGCTGCGATGTCAAATTAGAAATGCAAGAACTGATATGTCGTATATGTGCGCAAGGCGCCGGCACAATTTCTCCATTCAAGCGCTGCATGTGCGTGATGTGTGAATAGCCTACTCCTATTCAGTTTTTTTTTTAAAAATGCTGTACTTGCATATGTACAAAACTAAAGTCTTGAAGAACACATTTCGGTATTTTTAATGGGTCACACCGAAATGAACATTCCTAGTTTTAATCCAATTTCCAGTCTTTCTTTCTCACTCTTCCAGCTCCTGCACTGAAGGCACAAACTGCTACACTAAATAGATGCTCAGCTAAGTGAGACGCAGCTATGGTCTCATGTAGTTTCCACCAGCGCAACACTATGTCTATGTCAGGGATCCAGACTAACTTTTCCACTGGTTGCACTGGCGCTACCGATCTTCTCAGTTGGTCGCACCAGCACATGATTTGACGATTTGGTCGCACCTTCTTTTTTTTTTGCTACAACAAATTTTGGCCCATATAAACCTTTATATGGTTTATATGGTTTTATTAAGCTATATATATATATATATATATATATATATATATATATATATAAAAGGTCTATGCATCACACATTCACTCACAAACCCGGACTACATTTCCCAGAATCCCCGCACCCGTCACTGATCACTGCTCCAGTTGATACTCATTATCCGACCATATTTAAGTCCAGCGCACACACACTTATGTGCTAGGTCTCGTAGGAGTGTAACATTGAACATTATATTCTTGTCTTATCTGTTTCCTGATCCTGACGGTTTCATAGTTTTTGTTGTTTACCTGCCTGCCTTTTGATCTTTTGCCTGGACTATTACTATGAGCCTGCCTGTTCCCTGCCATTACTGTTTTCTGTTTCATTGACCATTGCCTGTATGACTACGTTTTTGAATAAAGCTCGCAACTGGATCTCATCCCGCTGAATCACCATTCATTACATATATATATAATATTTTGATCGCGTTTTCCGAATTCATTTCATACGGACCGACTGTCACGCACAGAATACATGCAGGTTACAAACACTTCAGAAAATCTCAGCTGTATTCGAATAAATCTGCAAGGTCTGTGAAATGAAATGTTAATAAGATAGTCAGAGATTTGTTTTAATGATACAGATGTGTATTTGCTGAATGTTGAAGGTAAATGAGAAAACATTAGCCTTTAGTTTACCTTTCTGTAACTAATAATATAAAAGCAAACACTATACTCTCTCACATAGTTTACTTTGTTTGTTGTGGTTGGTCAGACAAAATAAAACAAAAATTTTCAGTGAGTCGTCTATTTTGCCTAGTCAGTTTTTGAGCTGCTGACAGACTAATTGTACGTGTCCACTGGCACGGAGGCGTGTGGTTACGCAATGTAAGCAATGATGCTGTGTTTGAATTTTCGCGAGAGAGACGTGCTTATATACCTTGACAACACTATTTGACTTTAACGCAGGCCAAATATTTTTCTCTCACAGCCGCCTATTGAGGAACCCTGGTCTAAGCCATTGCTGTTGGAAGTAGTACCATTCTACCCGTGCGCTCATCATCAGTTGTGTCTCTAGTACCTTCAACCTTTTTTTTTTTTTTTTTATTCAGCTATTGACCTTTTAATTTTTATATGTCTTAATTCCTAAATTTCCTGAATTCCTAATTGGCGCGTTTCGTCATCAGTGTGCAATGCATGTGTACGTTTGCTCTGTAGCGGTTAATAAATAGAACTGCATGTGTCTTGCAGAAGAACATTGTAGCCGGAGCTACTTCTCTCGATTTATGTCTATGACGTGTCATGCAGGTACTGGGCTACTCCGCAGAGGAGCAGAGCTCAGCCTGTTCTAAATATTAATAATAGTCCGAATATAAACACTTATTATAAGCGTACCGTTGTGATTCAGGATAAGACAAAAACATGGTTTGGAAAATGGATTCACGATGTACTCGTTCATTATATAAATTCTGCTCATTTTGAAAACAAAACCGTTACGGACGGCAGCAGCTGCTGATACCTCGTTCTGTTACACACGCGCACAAATGCGACCACATAAAATTTTAACTCGCACATTCTCAAAAAATTGTTGTACATTTTAATTAAATCTGTATTGGCCGACTGTGCTGCAAACTAGGTCGATTACTAGGCAGGCGCGATTGCCATTCCACTGGGATAAAGGCCCAGTTATAAGTCATTTTCCGCGTTCTGCTGCATCTCATCCACAGTTGACCGTGCAAGCCGTTTCAAAGTATACTCCTTTATTGTTTCAAGCTCTCCTGCCACTTAAACATGCCCTGTTGTACACGCGGATCGTCCTGAGCCTTCAACCATCTGTAGTTTAGGCTACAGGTAGGCACGGGTACCAAAACGAACCCAGCGGCTAAATTATTAAACTAGCCTGCATTGTATAGACAAGCTCTGATGTTATCAATTCTGTTTCTGTTTGTTACTGGAGAATTTCTCTCCCTGTAAGGCTTCGTGTGAGATGGAGCAACACTGCTTCAGCTAACGATGGCAGGGGGAAACAGATCGTTTCGAAAGCGTAATTACGTTGCAGCCAACTAGAATTGATGCCGACCACACTCATCATAAGCGCAACAAGTCATTTGCATGTGAAAGTAGAAACGTGTAATTCAGATAAAACTTCTGGTTAAAAAGAGGACGTTAACTTTCCTCATTAAATGTGTCTCTGGGTCCGACACATACCCTCCGTGACGTCAAGATTGCTTGAGGTCAGTGCACTCTAATGAAGTTATGAGCAGCAGGCTGTATAATATATGAGTGAACTCTTTAATTTTTGTTATCACTCAGATTATGGCCATTTGACTTGCAGGATAGAAGTGTCTGTGAACAAACATAAACAAAAAGCATGCTTCAGAATAGTTTTGAGTAGGTGCTTAAATAGTTGAGTCATGTATTATTAATATGAATTAGGCTACTAAGTTTATTTCAGATATTTGATTTGATTTATTTCGTGTATATAATATTTAATACGTTATTTTTAGTGCACTGATTGGAGAGGCTTGTACTGTTCAATAAATGTTTAATTTTAAGCAATTTTCCGTATCACTTCTTATTACTTAACAGTGAGATTTTATGAGTTGAAGGAGAAAAAGAAAAAAAAAGTAAATCAGATTGAGCGAATTTCAGGTCATCTCCGCATATAGAAAGAAAAGATGGGGGAAGAGGGGGAGAAGAAAAGGAAATGTAAATTAAGACAATACTGAAGTGTGATCAACTTAGATGGGGATGCTAATTTTGCAAGAGAGGTCAAATGTTAATTTTCTTTGTTTTCTCATAGAGAAGCCCTCTCTTGGTCAAGACAGTCCAGCATCAGTCTTACACAACAACAATAACAACAGGTGCCTATGCACCTTGAGTGCTTGGGCCCAAATAATCAAGAATGAGTATGTTTCCAGTGTTATACAATATAAACATATAAATAATGGTTAAAAAGCTAAAGTGTAGTGACTTACGGCAGTTTCATTCTCATGAAGACTCTGGCCATGAAAAAGCTCAGTAGCACGCTGACAAAGCCGATGAAGAGCAGGAGGAAACGGTTGAGCTTGGGAATGTTGGGTGCATTAGAGCGGTCCAGAATTATGAAGCCAAGGCCTCCCATGGTGAAGAGAAAACTGGATGCCAACCCCTCCATGATGTACTGCCCATTCACCCTTTAAGAGAGAACACAATCATTCAGGGACAGACTAATGTTACACTTAACATCTAGCTACATGGATCACAGAAGCACTGTTGTGCTGTTCTGTACATGTCAAAAATCAAAGGGTTGAAAAAGTCAAAATTGTGAGATAAAAACTTGCAATGACCTTTTTTGTGTTTGTTTCACACTTATTAGTATTCCAAAGTATTCTAAAGTATTTAGATTAAGTTACTAAACTTGTAATACGTTACAAATGACTTTTTAAAGCATGTATTTTGTAATCTGTAGGGAAATACATTTTAAAAGTAACCTACCCAGCCCTGTATATATATACTGATTTTATGCTGACTAGCTGTATCAATTGAAAAGCATTACCTGTACGCCAGAAAAGCCACTGGCCGCTGATGTCCGTGTTCATCTGTCATTGATCCGACACTCGGAGGTTCAACGATCACATCGTATATGATGCCTGAAGAGAGATCAGGAGATAATGGCAGCGTGATGAGAGCTTTGTTCAGTCATTTAGAGACAAAGTAATGTCGCACTTTATTCAGCTATTTATCTTATGTCATATGTAATAAGGCACAGACGAGCGAGTCATTCTGTCTACGTGTAACGTTAAGATAACTGCATTGTCAAAGAAATTAGACTAACTCGTAAGATTATTCCACAAAGCACGGAAGCATGCATCTTCATATTCACATACAGTGTAATACACAACGTCTCTACTGCAAAATATAACTAGTAAATAAACGGCTGTGCTGCTATGTAACAAAGTAAACAGGATAAGGGTTAGTAGCTAAAGGCTAGTTTAGCCTGAGATGGCTTTGAGACTCTTACCACCGGTGATGAGAAAATATGAAACAATCACGACGGCATATACGGTCATTGCAGAAGGCATATGTAGCCATGATGGTTTTTTAAGTTTGATATTCGGGCATTCAAGTACAGCAAACGGTAGGCTGAAGAAAATCTCCATGGTTTAACTCAACGTTATACTCCAGTGGTTGCTTGCCCACGTCACAATGGCCGTAAAACGACGTGTACAGGAAGAGAGTGCGGAGTTCCGATTAGGGCCAAACTCAATGGAGGCATCAACTTTCTAGACTTTACTACAATATACAATACATTTAAAGTCAACTGGATTGGATAACTTGTTAAATATCCCTTCTCTATATGGAATATGATTCATTTTCATACTTTATCCAGCCTGGGTGGCATACATTTTTGTCTTTTTTGTAGCTTTGATATCAACAAAATACCAGTGATGATCTTTACTCGCATGGAATGTGATTTTCAGACACACCTTCTCACCGCACCATTACATTATTTGGAATAATAAGGACATTTATATAAACGAAAATGCAATTTCTATCCAATTTTCTTTTTAACTCTTGGGGGCGTTCTTTTTACATATGAGGAATTCATTAAAAATATCTATACTCCCACAACATCAAAGGAATTTTCAACAGTTTTTTGTGCAATTCCTTCTTGAATATGTATGTTGTATAAACAACAAAAAAGAGTTAATTATCAGCAAGGTCCATGCCTTTCACCAAATCACTCCCCTGCAGCTAAAATATGTTTCTACTATAATAATTATAATAAATCAATGACATTGTGTCAAAACCAAATGTAATTGCATATTGGAATCAATTTGTGAGTGATGTTGATTGGAAAAAAGTCTAGCTTCTGCCCAAATGGTGTAAGGTGAAATAAATATCTTTTAAATTTCTGCACAGAATATATCCTGCTAAACATTATTTAATTAAATTTTTAAAAAAAGATATAGATGTTAGCTGTTCATTTATTTTGACACTGGCCTTATGTGTGTTTTTTGTTTGTTTGTTTTTTGGTGTAAAATACTTTACTATATTGTTGGAAATGTTGATGGAAATTTTATTTTAAGATGTTCTTTTAGGCATTATTGTAGACTCCAAAGATGAACAGACCTGCACTTATTTGATTTTTCTTTTTCTTTCTTTTTCAGTGGCCAAATTTCATAAATGTACATTTTCAGGTTAAAAAAAAAAAAAAAAAAACATGTTTTATAGCATTTAAAAATGAAGTGAAATATTATATTGAGTCTATATTACCCTCAAAGAAACAAACAACTATTAGAATTTTGCAAGCAATCTTTTAAATGTTTTCTTATAATCTTATTTATATCCCCCCCTCACTCCCACAATTTTGACCAAGGGAGCAAGTCTACTTAATATGTACACTTCAGGCAGCTCTGTATTCTACAATGCAAGATGACTGTGGCGTCACCACATACCGTCTTTAATTTCACCACAAACAACTCTTATGATATATTAATTATTTTTTGAACATTTGAAACAACCCAGACACACACACACACACACACACACACACACATATATATATATATATACAGAGGTGTAATGTAACGAAGTAATAATACTTCGTTACAGTACTTGAGTATTTTTTGGGAAAATCTATACTTTCTTGAGTAGGCCTATTTATTTTTCTGTCAATTTTTACTTTTACTCCACTACATTTCCTCAATAAAATGCATACTTTTACTCCGATACATTTCCCCAAAGCATCTTCGTTACTTACTACAAAATAAAATTGGAAGAATACAGACTGCAAGCAAACATGTGCAAACAAGTGCTGCGCAACCGCGCTTGATTTCATTTTCCGGGTTGCGTCAGTTGCCGGAGCAGCTGAGAACAGTGCCTTACGAGAGCGACCTCTAGAGGCCAAATAAAAAGTATCACTCGTGCCTCCTACGTGAGACTGCGCGCTCACAGAACTGCACACTTCGGATTCAAAACAGACAACAAAGCGGTATGTTATACAGTACACTACAGTATATGTTTTCAGATCACTAAAGTAGCTTAGTTTGTTGACTAAACGCTGTATTAGTGGGTGTCTGCGTGTCCGTGTTGAACGTGCTTTTTGTAGAAAATGCAGGGATATGATTTCCGCGATGCAGAAAACGCGGACAGAATCCATTCGTAAAAAGGGAATTTACTGTGTAACTGGGATTGCCAGGATTAATGGTGCAGGCACGCGATTTACTACTGAACAATTCATTCAGAGACACAAAACATGCAGGATTCATATTTCAATAGTATTTTTTCCCGTTAACATATACTACTCCATATCGCGATTTAATTGTGTACCAACTTGCATTTGATGTATTCATCCAAACTTTGAAAAAATTCCCCCCCAAAACAATAAATTCCTTTTATTATGAATGAATGCTGCGATTCCGTCCGCGTTTTCTGCATTGCGGAAATCACAGGGCCCTTAGTGAACATTTTACTGTTTCATTTTTGTGAAACTACATCACACACACACACACCACACACCACACACACACACACACACACACACACACATAAAAAAGGGTCTTTAAGGCAACCCGTCAAATTAAAAGTTTGGTTATACTCTTTAACAGTATAATGTATGTCTAATTTCAGCAGTAAACCTCTGTTGTGCTGCACTTTGAATATACACATTTTTTTTTTTTTTTTTTTTTTTTGGAAATTTACATTGGAATAAAATATAAATGTTTTATTTCTTCATTTAAAACAAATAATATACATTTCTACACAGGCACACTTCAGTTTTGGTTGAAATAATTCTTTAGCTTGTAAATGTACAATTTCCTTCAGTTTAATTTAAACTTCTAATTAAAATAAATAAAAGTGTGTATATATATACTTTAAAGTTTATAATTAGACAGCCCTGCAGTGAGTAAATAATTGTGCAGTGAAAAATACCCCAAAGTACCACCTAGTGTCCAACCTACTCTAATACTGTTATAACCCGTTTACATGTGAACAAGGAATCTACAATATGAAGAAAGACATTATAACATGTACAAGAAAAAAAAAAAAAAAAAATATATATATATATATATATATATATATATATATAAAAATAGACACAACTATGGGACGCAGCCGTCCAGCATCACAATAGTGAAAGAAACCTCAAGGTGCAATTGACCGTTCACAAAAACCCGCCCCCTCTTGCTATGTTCAACAACCCATGCGCTTTCACGCCACACATCATGTTCTCACGGAGTGAAAACTACATCGTGGAGCAAAGAGGACATTGACAACGTATGAAACAGTTTCATATTTCAAATGTTGTAATTTTTAAAGATGTTTAAACAAATAAATAGCGTATAGTGTCTCTTTAATGTGTCGTGTCAGATCGCTGTAGCTTCTTCAAGCGGTTCGTGAACCAACATCTCTTCATACTAGTTCATTTATACTATCAAATAAACATGAATGAACGTCAGAAGGAATGTTGTTTCAAGCACGGAAAGACGTGAGTACACACAATTTTTCAAGTTCAAGTTCACCAACGTTCATCTACTAACTCCCCTGACTGCTTTGTCGGACAAAATGGCGGATTTGGGGTTATGATCGGTCAGATCGCCTGTCAATCAAACTGTTTGCAAGGGTCAATTAGGTCCCCATTCCTGTATTTTGCCTGGGGCCCTCAAATCTCTAAATCTGCCCCTGGTGAAAGTATACATAGCCTATAAAATGCCTTTGCGTGTAAAGATGGCCATTTTAAGCATGATTGTTGGATTTAAATGAAATGGTAACACTTTACAATACCATTTGTAACACTAAAGGTTAATGAAAGTGTTGTTCATTGTTAATTTCAACATTTACATTTTAAAGTTGCCTCTTACATTAATTATAATGCACTATAAATTAACATGAATGATCAAGGCATATTTTTTTTGCCATTTTTTTAAATTCAAATAAACAAAATGTAAGAAATAGAGTTAAAACAATCTTGCTGCTCAAACTGTGCGTAGAACAATTTTTAATAATATTTTCTGCTCCTTTCGTATTTTGCATTTACTTTTACTTTTACTTTCAATACTTAAGTATGTTTTATATCAAAAAAATACTTTTCATACTTAAGTACAAAAAATATCACATACTTTAAAACTTTTACTCAAGTAATATTCTAAACAGTGACTTTAACTTCTACCAAAATCATTTTCTGGTAAGATATCTGTACTTTTACTCAAGTATGGCTTTATACACCACTGTATATATATATATATATATATATATATATATATATATATATATATATATATATATATATATATATATACCACTGTATATATATATATATATATATATATATATATATATATACTGTACTGTAGGGGTGGATTCTGGAATCCACTGCCACTTCAATATATATATTTGGAGTGATTTATCATGAAGTTATTACATTATATACATTATAACATTTATCTTTCTAAATATTAATTATTTGAATTACTTAAACTCATATTAAAACATTTATTTTCCTTTTCATTTTCAAACACTAGACAATAATGATGTATATTGTCTGTACCTCTCACTGAGACAAAAGTACAACTTATCAATATGTTTTGGGAAAGTTTCCTGTTCAGAGCAGAGCTAAGATCAACTTCAGCCTTGAAGAAGTTGTGAATCTTGTGTATCTTTGTTTGTGTTCTGCACAGCAGTGGCGGTTCTACACAGAGGCCTAGGGAGGCCCGTGCCCCTGTGCTGACCAAAAAATAAAATAAAATTATTATGACTTTATTATGATTTTACACGCGAGTGCCAAAAGCAGAACTAATGCAACGGAACGTTCTACACGGGTAAATTAGAGCCGCACCGGCCACGTAAGTGACTCGTATCTCGTAAGTGACTTGTTGCTCTTGCACAATGTTGTGATGTTAACCACGTAACTTCATTTGTCTTGGCTGTTTCATTGCGATAACATATATTTGAGTAAAGTAATCAACAGGCTATCTGCCCGTGTAAAGTAGGGAGGGATGGTTAGGCAACGAAATGTAATGCACGTTTTTTTTTTCTTCCGATAGTTATCTTGAAACGAGGAAGGGACATGGCGTCCTTTTTTTTTTTTTTTTAAACAAAAAAGTGCGAGAAACGAATCAAGGTATTGAGAGAGTTGAGGAGCAGAAAGAGGGAGAGCCAGAGGAGTCAATGGAGGCTGGAGAGAGGGCGGGTGATGTAAGTGAGGACTCTGACACAGAGAGGGAAATTCCACAGGGTGAGGGGGATGAAGAAGAGGGTGAGGAGCATGAAGAAGAGGGTGAGGAGAACGAAGAAGAGGGTGAGGAGGAAGAAAACATACAGGGACAGAGAAGAACAGCCAGAGGGACAGAAAGTGAATCCATGTGGATCAAGTACGGCACCATCAGGTTTGTGATGAAGATTATTACTATTTGCAAAGCAGTTCAATTATAATTTCATTGTAGCCCTACTGTATGTCCTTAAAATGGTGCTTTCTCCTGTAAATAATTTTGTCAATATGGATCTAATGTTTCTTTTGAAATGCATGCAGTACAAGCAGATATGCACTACCAATCAAAAGTTTGGAAACTGTACTATTTTGGTTGTTTTTGAAAGAAGTCTCTTCTGCTCACCAAGGCTGCATTTATGTTATTAAAATTACAAAAAAATACAAAAATAGTATTTTGCGTGTTTTTATTATATTGCGTGTTGTGACTCTGGACGAACAGCTGCGACATGCTGTGGCTCTGGACGATCAGCTGAGTTGTGCTGTGGCTCTGGACCGGTGGCCATTTTGCACGCAGGCATAGTGGTGACCGCCATGTTGTGACTGAGCTCAGGTGTGGAAATCACAGGGCAGAATTGTTCATTAACTATCTGTGCAGAGGTATAATTCACCTCTTCCACTGTAAACGATGACCCACTTAATATGAGCGCATACTCAATAAGAGTCCTCCTCGGGGAAACTTCAGAGGTCCATTTAATCCCCGACGAAACAAGCACTTAAACAAGGCTTCATCAAACATGACTTGATCGGATAACTCACAGAATTGATTGATGTATTCCTCGATCGATAAGTCTCCCTGATGAAGCGTCACTAGCTGATCGAAGTAATCCATGCTGTGACCGGGAATGCTGAAAAGCTGCTGGTTCTTTGTTGTGGTGAGGTCTTCTGTAATGACGAGTCAGTGGGGTGAGATCCAAGTGCGAGCTTTATTAACAAAATGTGGTCAAAACAGGCAATGGTCAATCAGACAGCAAACAGAAGTGGCAGGGAACAGGCAGGCTCGTAGTAATAATCCAGGCAATAGGTCAAAAGGCAAGCAGATAAACATCAAAAGACAAAGAAACAGGCAAAATCAAAACCAGGCAAACAAGATGGGAGTGAACGCTCGAATGAAGACAGGGATGAAGACCTCGCAAATAAATGTGTGTGCAGGTGGAGCACATTAACACATTAACCATTTGTTTAAGGACAAGAAAATTTTTTTTTTTAATAAGTAGTAACCGAAAGATGGCACTATAGGGTTATTTTTAAACAAGGTTAGATACAATTCTAAACAGCTTTAAAAAAAAAAAAAAACGATAATTTGTATTATAATCAATGTTTTTCCCATACTCTATTGGCATGTATATTATATATAAATTTTTTAACAGGAAGGAAAAATTTATTATCAAAATTTTTTGTCATGTTTAGATTTTAATTTTGGTTTAAAATGTTTTTAATCTTCTGAACCTCTGTCTCACCCCAGTTGGTAAGTATTGCAAGAAAATTCAGTATTGCAAGTTATCGCAATTCTGATTTTATAATTTGCAATTATGAGTTTAAATCTCCGGATTCTGAGAAAAAGTCAGAATTGTCAGACGAAAAATCGCAATTGTGAGGAAAAAAGTCAAATTGTGAGGTAAAGTCACAATTACCTTTTTTACAATTATAAAGTGACTCACAAACAACCATCACAAAACATGAACGGTCATGGATAATCCAGTATTTACAGGATAGTAAAGATTCAAGATTATATACATTGTTTACATTGGGCAATTTTTATAAATCTAGTCATTTTGTCTTGTGGAGTACATGTAAACGTCTGTTATGTGAAATGGCTTATTCATATGAAACTTGTGAAGAGAAATGAAACAGATTTTCAGACTGTCAGAGTCGAAGAATGACTAGTTGCTGTTTACATTAATTGCCCATTCATTAATGTTTAACTGGCATTAAAATTCAAAGTAATCACTTTGGTAATCTAAAACACTTTTCGGATGTAACTGTAATTTGATTACCACCCATTTAAAATGCAACTGTAATGAAATACAGTTATTCACATTTTGTATTTTAAATACGTAACTGTAACAAAGTTCGTAAATATGGGAAGAAGGAGGCGGGAACCGGCGAACATTTAACATATTTAATAAACAAATAAACTTACAATAAAACCAAAAAGTATAAGGGCGGCAGTTCCTCACGGCGACTGCCGCCCACACAAACCAAATAAAACACAACATAAAATCCAGGCCTGGTCCTCTCTCGTCCTCCACTGTCGTCGCTCCTCCTTTATGCTTCCGGAGCTCCTCCGTGAAGGACTCGAGACCGGTGCGCCGAGCACCTGAAGCTCGTTAACACTCGCGTCACCGGCCTCGCGCCGTTCCCTCACGGCTCTCGCCCGCCCTGCTCCTCACATACCCCCATTGCCCCTCGCAGGCCGGGGGGTACCCACGAGGCTGCACCTACTCCCCCCCGGGGGCCAGTCTCGGCGGCCGCAGCACCTGGGGGTAAGGACAGACGAGACAAGAGAAAAGGAGACGGAAGCACAAGGAGCGACAAGGACGAGAGAGTGGAGAGAGGAAAAAAAAAAAAAATTCTTGGTCCGGCTCCCCGACACACTGCCGCTCGGTCCTCAGCCCGCCGAGAGGCTCTTCCTTGCAGTGCCATGCGATGGCACAGGACGCTCGGTGGACGGCCCGATCCTCCTCCGCCCCCTGGCGGCCGGCGATGGCTCCTCCGCTTGAGGGCAGCCGGCAGCGAGCCCGCCGTTCCCTGCTCCTCCCCGCTCCGGCAGCGGCCTCGGCCCACGGCGGACGGCGGCTCCTCCCTGTTACGGCGGCAGGCAGCAGGCTTTGGCCCCCGGCGAACGGCGGCTCCTCCGCTCCCTCTTAGACGGCCGCCACCCCACCTCGTCCCAGGGGCGCAGCAGCAAGCTTCCCGTCCAACCTATCCGTCGATTGCTCCAGTACCACCGCTTCGGGCAGCCACTCGCGGTCTTCACTCCCGCGCTGCCTGATCTCCGCAGCACCGCGATCCCCCTCAGCAGCGAGGGCTCTTCGACAGCATGTCCCTCCTTCCTCCCGGGTTTCGGCACCAGTGTAACAAAGTTCGTAAATATGGGAAGAAGGAGGCGGGAACCGGCGAACATTTAACATATTTAATAAACAAATAAACTAACAATAAAACCAAAAAGTATAAGGGCGGCAGTTCCTCACGGCGACTGCCGCCCAAACAAACCAAATAAAACACAACATAAAATCCAGGCCTGGTCCTCTCTCGTCCTCCACTGTCGTCGCTCCTCCTTTATGCTTCCGGAGCTCCTCCGTGAAGGACTCAAGACCGGTACGCCGAGCACCTGAAGCTCGTTAACACTCGCGTCACCGGCCTCGCGCCTTTCCCTCACGGCTCTCGCCCGCCCTGCTCGTCACAGTAACTAAGTTACATTTCGTTACTCCCCAAGCCTGGCAGTTAATCAAACCAGTTTATTTGTTGGCCACTGACAACATAGTATTATATACAGGGAGTGCAGAATTATTAGGCAAGTTGTATTTTTGAGGATTAATTTTATTATTGAACAACAACCATGTTCTCAATGAACACAAAAAACTCATTAATATCAAAGCTGAATATTTTTGGAAGTTTTAGTTTTTAGTTTTTAGTTTTAGCTATTTTAGGGGGATATCTGTGTGTGCAGGTGACTATTACTGTGCATAATTATTAGGCACCTTAACAAAAAACAAATTTATACCCATTTCAATTATTTATTTTTACCAGTGAAACCAATATAACATCTCAACATTCACAAATATACATTTCTGACATTCAAAAACCAAACAAAAACAAATCAGTGACCAATATAGCCACCTTTCTTTGCAAGGACACTCAAAAGCCTGCCATCCATTGATTCTGTCAGTGTTTTGATCTGTTCACCATCAACATTGCGTGCAGCAGCAACCACAGCCTCCCAGACACTGTTCAGAGAGGTGTACTGTTTTCCCTCCTTGTAAATCGCACATTTGATGGACCACAGGTTCTCAATGGGGTTCAGATCAGGTGAACAAGGAGGCCATATCATTAGATTTTCTTCTTTTATACCCTTTCTTGCCAGCCACGCTGTGGAGTACTTGGACGCGTGTGATGGAGCATTGTCCTACATGAAAATCATGTTTTTCTTGAAGGATGTAGACCTCTTCCTGTACCACTGCTTGAAGAAGGTGTCTTCCAGAAACTGGCAGTAGGACTGGGAGTTGAGCTTGACTCCATCCTCAACCCGAAAAGGCCCCACAAGCTCATCTTTGATGATACCAGCCCAAACCAGTACTCCACCTCCACCTTGCTGGCGTCTGAGTCGGACTGCAGCTCTCTGCCCTTTACCAATCCAGCCACGGGCCCATCCATCTGGCCCATCAAGACTCACTCTCATTTCATCAGTCCATAAAACCTTAGAAAAATCAGTCTTGAGATATTTCTTGGCCCAGTCTTGACGTTTCAGCTTGTGTGTCTTGTTCAGTGGTGGTCGACTTTCTGCCTTTCTTACCTTGGCCATGTCTCTGAGTATTGCACACCTTGTGCTTTTGGGCACTCCAGTGATGTTGCAGCTCTGAAATATGGCCAAACTGGTGGCAAGTGGCATCTTGGCAGCTGCACGCTTGACTTTTCTCAGTTCACGGGCAGTTATTTTGCGCCTTGGTTTTTCCACACGCTTCTTGCGACCCTGTTGACTATTTTGAATGAAACGCTTGATTGTTCGATGATCACGCTTCAGAAGCTTGGCTATTTTAAGACTTCTGCATCCCTCTGCAATATATCTCACTATTTTTGACTTTTCTGAGCCTGTCAAGTCCTTCTTTTGACCCATTTTGCCAAAGGAAAGGAAGTTGCCTAATAATTATGCACACCTGATATAGGGTGTTGATGTCATTAGACCACACCCCTTCTCATTACAGAGATGCACATCACCTAATATGCTTAATTGGTAGTAGGCTTTCCAGCCTATACAGCTTGGAGTAAGACAACATGCATAACGAGGATGATGTGATCAAAATACTCATTTGCCTAATAATTCTGCACTCCCTGTACAAAGTTTGATAATTGCGTTATTTATATATTTTAATTAACCAAAGATAAATACAGATGTTCTTATAAAAATTTTGAACTGCGAATGATAACTTCACACTCATTTAAAACTGAGCAATGACACTATATCACTATCCGGATAGGACTAGTTTTCTAAACGATGTCTGAGTTTCAATTTTTATCATCCAACATCTGTGTTTTCATGTGCTGATTTAGATAGAAATCAAATCAGTCTGCTTTTCACATAGGAGGCATTGTGTGTTTTCTAGACATAGACGTTACAGAAGGTCACATGCATTAATTTTTTCGTCGGATACCACCCATATTGGAATTAAACGAAAGCATCCTTTTGGTGCGTAATATTGGTGCGCAAATGGTAGCTCAGCTAGGCCAAAAAACACATACTGCATTCACTTGAAAGTGACATATGACATCCTATGAAGTGAAATCAATCTAAATTTAAATGATCTCATAATGTGTCTGTTGTGGTTTGTGATCATATGGGGGCCAACTGCTGCAGTAAATGTGGTGAATTTAAGTGACTTTGACATAGTCCTTTTATATTTACCCATTTGAAATGCCTATTGCCGCCATAGACAGTTGCCTTAAAGCCACCGGGATGGCGGTGCCACTGGGCTTGGGAGCGTCATCACTGCTTGCAGCTATATTTAGTTTTTTCTTTCCTTAAGAAGACTGGGGTTCATTTTAAATATATACACATAGACGCAATAACACACATAGTATGAGGGAACATATCACGGGTTAGGGTCATTTTATTTTATTTTGTTTGTTTTTGTTTTATTCCCATTTCCTTATATTTCTATTCTTTTGTCCTTCATATGTCGTTTATTGGTCTGCTATGTAGTGAGTTTACCTTCGCCCATGCAACGACGCTACGTAAAATAGAGATTGGTACTCACGTCACTGCTGACGTTGTGATTATGAGTACATCAGGTGACTACTTCCCCCTACTCAAGTTAAGGGCACCAGTCAAGGTCTGTTACCTTGGCAATATGAAAACACTCGCAACAGGAAGCTGTTCAGAAATTTAGAATTAAAGTGATAAGCCGATTTATTTGAAAGATTGGTGAGATTCCTAACTTGTAGAGCCTTTTCTGTATTATCAGCACCAGATAGACACACATGTGTAATAAAATAAATTTTATTAAAAAAAGATAGACAAGAATAACTAACACAACTACTAAATGAATACCATGAATGATAAAGGTATAAGGTGCATAAAATACAAGTGATTAAGATGGATGTGGCTATGGAAGAGTTATGTTACCTTATGGAAAGATAAACAGTTTCTCTGTGAATAATAAGGTGGAGAACCTTATTATGCACCAGACAAATAAATGAAAGATTATTTGGGATTAACTAACATCAGCTATATTACATCTAACGTGAATTAGAAAATCATACACTGATAATATACAATAATGCCAAGGTCTCTGGAAAGAGGTTTGGTTAAGTGATATTTACGTTCCACGTGGTTGGGTCTGATGACGATGACATCTTCCACTGGTTGTGCTGGGTGACAATGCTGTGGGGAGAGGAACCGGAATCTGTTTCAACAGCCTTGAACACGAAGCCCTGTGGGATCTCCTGGAGCACCGAAGGGTCCTAAAATCTGGAACACGCAGATGAGGCCCTGGTATAGGTGCAGAAGGTCCTTAACGATCTGGAACACACAGATGAAGGTACCTTGGAGTAAAAGTTTGCTCTCCTGAGCTTAACCTTGTTGCAAGTGTCTCTGTGTGTATTCTGCCTCTCTGGGCCAGACAATCAGAACTTGATCAATCCGGTTTTGTCTCTCTGGAGTCGTTACGGTCTCGCTGGATGAAAACTCGGAACGTGGTGTTTGTTAATGTCTCTTTCCTCACCGGCTGGAGGCTCAGAACGTGGTCTGTTGCTGCCTTACTGGATGATCTGGAGACTCAGAACGGGTGTATCTGTTACGTCTCACCGGACGAACCAGAGACTCAGAATGGGTGTATCTATTATGTCTCACTGGACCAACCGGAGACTCGGAACGGGGTGTGTCTGTTGGAAGGGTACTTTTATCCCTTTCCGATGAGGAGGAGATTACAATTTGGTGCTTCTCCATTCCAGTGCTGTGATTGGTTACTAGCATCAGAGGGGACACACACCTTCTTTCCCCTGTGGAACTCATTTGCATAAAGAACAAAGATGGAAGTCTTTAAAGTGTCTTTAAGGTTTACCAATGCATTTTTCACTTACCAAACCACCACCAAAGTACCTTTGGCAATATTCTAAAAAATTGAGACCAAACATGATGGAAAAAGACTGAACTGTCATGCATTCATTCATTTGTACACTAACAGTTAAATTAGTGTTGCACTAGAAACAGCTGTAACTTATTTCTGTGAATAAGTGTGAAATGAATGTGTGTAGAATACATCAGTTTCAAGGTTTCCAAACATAGTTATGAATGGATTGGGATGAGTCTTTGTGATCTCTCTTTGTTTCGCCCATTGCTGCTGAGGTGCTGAGTCATTTTTATGGCAGTCACAGCCTAATCTTAGGCTCTAGGTGGGTGAAGGGCAGAAACTGCATGTGGACCAATGAGAAGTCCTGTCCTTCCTGGGGTTGGTACCAGGGTCTTCTTCTAACCCTCTAAAAGATGTCTGGCTATTGTCTTAGCATCTTTATATGATGGCATTGGGCAGTTTGTTTATGTTAGTCCACTAAGGTCCAATCAAAATGTAGCAAACCTTTGTCTACTGTTACGGACAGAGAGGGGCCCGGCCATAAACTGGGCCCTGGAATGTGCTGTTCCCTACAGCTATTTCTCTCCTCACTATCACTCCATTAGGGTGGCGATGATGGTGTGGAACTGACGGCCAGTAGTTCCAGTGGAGGGAGATGAAGATTAAAATTTCATTGTTTTAATATTATTTATGTTCATAATCAAATGTATAATGTGTTTGAGAAAGTATAAGCTTCATTAGCCAAGTTTGTACGAACATGTAGTGTTATATGGTATACACAGGGAAGGAGAGATAATTTTGGCTCCATAGGAATGTGTGTACATGTATTATGGAAGGGTGTATGTTGCACATGTTTCAGCTGATGCAGTTGTTCCATGATGTAAACATCTATTGATGTAGAGTATTCCCTTTAAGGAAGTAGAATGTGTAAGCATGAAGTATATGTTCTATTTTAAAGAAACCAACTTGTTTCTCTACCTTGAAAGAAAGATCTCTAGTCATGGTATATAAGCTCGATGTAACATACTGCCCGCCAGAGAAGCACATGAAGATGGCCTGAATAGAACAATAGAACAAACTTCCTGATATACAAATGACAATAAAGAGTTTTCCTTGGAAAAGCAGCTTGGTGTCCGGTCCTGTGATTCAACTATAACGGGGACAAAAGCTGTAATTTCAGATCAACATAACTGTTATTCCAGTTCAGGAATGACCTCTGCGATCGCAGCGAGGAAAACAGGCAGTTCTGACTTGCTCTTGGCAGTTGTGTTAACGCAACCAGGAACTCCAGGAACCACCTCAGTGGTAGTATCCGGGCTGACAGTGAACTTGGGAATGACATTACCTGTCTGGGAAAGGCAGACAGGGAACTCAGGAATGATCTTCATGATCATATCATGGTCGACCAGAAGCTTAGGGGTGACCTCCATGGTGATGACCTTCATGTCAAATCTGAACAAGCAGGTAGCTCAGAAAGGACCTCCGTGGTCGTGTCAGAACAGAAATAAAACTCAAGCGCGACCTCTGTGGTTATATCAAGGTACACAGAGAGTTCATAGGCGACCTCCGTGGTCATATCAGGACAAACAGGAATCTCATGAGCGACCACCGTGGTCGTATCAGGGCAGACAGGAATATCAGGGACAACCTCTGTGGTTGTTTCAAAACAGACAGGAAACTTGGGAATAGCCTCTGAGGTAATATCAGAACAGGCAGGAATATAAGGGATGACCTCCATAGTCATATCAAGGCAGACAGGAATCTCAGGGATGACTTTCATGGTCAAATCAGGACTTGATTCGGGGCCTGCTGGAAAGCCCTCCATGACTTAAGGGACTTGACTCGGTAGCGTCCTCTTGATCTGCACTGGCATGCTCAGGGATTGACTGGATAGCGCCCTCTTGATCTGGACTGAGGTGCTCAGGAACTGACTCGATAGCACCCTCTTGGGCTGCAATGCCTTCTGGGACTGCTGGAACATGTTCAGGAACTGACACAGGATCACCCCAAGGGGCTGCTGAGATGCCAATTGCTTGTACCGACATCAGCAATGTGTCCTCCAGACTGGAAGCCATTCTTCAGGGTTGAGGGAAAGCTTTAAAGTCCTCATGTGCAGCGCTCATGATGCCCGGGAACACAGATGTTGCGTCCATGATGGCTGAAGACTTTGACAAGGCACCTGTGATATCTGCTGAGATGTGAAGAGGCTCTGGATGGTCTGCTGAGTCGTGACGAGGCTCTGGACAGTCTGATGAGACGTGACGAGGCTCTGGACGGTCTGCTGATGACTGTAATGAGCCAAGCTCTATGGACACTCGAGCTTGGGATGTGGTGCCTCCCCCCAAATAATTCTTTGGGCTCTTACAGTCCTCAGTCTCTCCCACAGTAAATGCTGAACCACACAAAATTAATACATAATCCAAAAAGTCTCTCAAACTGCAATTAAAGCTTCCCTCAGGTAAGCAGGATTTTAGATCCCGGTTTAGCCCATGATGAAAAATGTCTTTTAGAGCAATTTCATCAAACGGGACTTGATGCGATAACTCAGAATTGATGAACATAATGCTCAATGGGTAAATCCCCTTGCCGAAGCCGCAGGAGCTTGTCAACTGAATCCATGGTCTGACCGGGAACGCTCATGAAAGCCACTGCATCTTGAGTGGCAAAGTCTTCTGTTACGATGAGTCAATGAATTAAAATCCAAATGCAGGCTTTATTAGCAGACGTAGTCAACAGGCAATGGTCAATACACAGCCGACAGGAATGTCACAAGATAGGCAAAATCATGGTGAGGTAACAGGCAATGATCAGGTCAGGCAGAAAACAAACAAAGTACAAGAAACAGGCAAGGGTCTTACACGGAAATCCAGGGTTCAAAACAGGAAAGTAAAGACGGGAAATGGTATGGTATGAAGGCTTATGGGAAAAGTTGTGTGTGCCAGTATGTGAATGTCTAAGGTTGGGTGCCCTCTAGTGGCTGTTTGAGGGCACTCCACCAGATAACCCTGACATAATGTTAATCTCAACATTTTCTAAGACATCTTTTAAGATCCCCTGTGAACACAAATATTTTATTAATTAACATTCACAAAGGTTCATTAATAAAAAGTTGTAAATTCTTTGGGTTAAGCTGAAGCACAACTAAACCCAAAGAATTTACAACTATTTATTATTATTACATTAGTGTACACAATTATAATGTTATGTATATGACAGTCCCAATCATTGCTTTTAATGTTTTGCATTGCACCATTTTCACTAGTACATTAGATACTGTTGCACCGATGAGATTTAAAAAGGTTAGAGAGAAAAATACTGTACCATGGTACAACAGTATTACTCACGCGATTAAAAGAGAAACTCATAATCTAGAACGCAAATGGAGACAAAACCGTTTAGAAGTTTTTAGAATCGTGTGGAAAGACAGTTCAACCCGCTATAGAAAGACTCTAAAAGCAGCCAGGGTCGAGCATCTCCACAAACTTTTAGAAAATAACCAAAAACAACCCCCAGTTCTTGTTTCAAGATTCAAGATTCAAGATTTTTATTTGTCACGTACACAGTTGTATATGGATATACAGCCAGTAGTGAAATGTAGATCAGGTCAACTCCAAGATAGTGCAATATTAACTACTAAACATAAATTAAACTACTAAACATAAATTGACAATTTAAAAAATATAAACAATATACTGTAAGATAAAATTACTAATAATATATATAATATAATATATTCTATGAATAACAATAGTAACAAGGTAGTTACAGCAGCAGTGTAAAGTGCAAGAGTGCTTGATATTTAAAAAGTAGCAGCATTGAAGTAAGTAAGGGCCATCAGTGCTGAGTGAGGTATAAAGTCCAGAGTGCAGATGAAGTTAAGAGACCGAGACCGAGTTTAGGAGCCTGATGGCCTGGGGGAAGAAGCTTCTCCTCAGTCTCTCAGTTTTTGTTCTCAAGCAGCGGTAGCGCTTACCAGATGGCAGCAGGTTAAAGGTGGTTGGAGTCCTTGATGATTTTCTTGGCTCTGTTCTTGCAGCGTTTGTTATAAATGTCTTGCAGGGGTGTGAGAGAGGACCCAGAGATGCGCTCAGCTAAGCGCACAACTCTCTGAAGGGCTTTGCAGTCTTGACTGGAGCTGTTTCCATACCACACTGTGATGCACTGAGTTAAAACACTTTCTATGGGCCCTGAATAGAAAGATTTTAGGATCGTTGGTGAGACCCTGAATTTCCTCAGCTGTCGCAGATGGTATAGTCTTTGCCTCGCTTTGTTCACCTGTGTGTGAATGTGAGAAGACCAAGTAAGATCCTCAGAGATGTTCACACCGAGGTACTTGTAGCTGCTCACCTTCTCCACAGGGGTCCCACTGATCATAAGAGGAGTATACAGTTGTGTTCAAAATTATTCAACCCCCACTGAAATTGATTGTTTTGGCCGGTTTGACATTGATTTTGATCATTCAGTCATCCTGCTTACAATTAAATCAAAGAGGCACGTGTAGGTCAGACAAATATAACATAACATTTATAATGAAATAACCACAAATGTCTTTTCTCTGCTCACATCATTATCAGTTTTATTCAACCCCCAAGTGACATTCAATCTTAATACTTAGTACAACATCCTTTTACAGTTATAATAGCTTTTAAACGTGAAGCATAGCTTGACACAAGTGTCTTGCAGCGAGCTAAGGGTATCTTCGCCCATTCATCATGGGCAAAAGCCTCCAGTTCAGTCACATTCTTAGGCTTGCGCACTGCAACTGCTTTCTTTAAGTCCCACCAGAGGTTCTCAATCGGATTTAAGTCTGGTGACTGCGATGGCCATTTCAAAATGTTCCAGCCTTTAATCTGCAACCATGCTCTAGTGGACTTGGAGGTATGCTTGGGATCATTGTCCTGTTGAAAGGGCCAACGTCTCCCAAGCCTCAGGTTTGTGACGGACTGCATCACATTGTCCTCCAATATCTCCTGGTACTGAAGAGAATTCATGGTACCTTGCACACGCAGAAGCTTCCCTGTACCTGCAGAAGCAAAACAGCCCCAAAGCATGATTGACCCCCCGCCATGCTTCACAGTAGGCAAGGTGTTTTTTTCTTCATAGGCCTTGTTCTTCCTCCTCCAAACATAGCGTTGATCCATGGGCCCAAACAGTTCTAATTTTGTTTCATCAGTCCACAGAACACTATCCCAAAACTTCTGTGGTTTGTCCACATGACTTTTGGCATACTGCAGTCGACTCTTCTTATTCTTTGGAGACAGCAAGGGGGTGCGCCTGGGAGTTCTGGCATGGAGGCCTTCATTACGCAGGGTGCGCCGTATTGTCTGAGCAGAAACTTCAGTACCTACATCTGACAAATCTTTTCTCAGTTCCTCAGCAGTCACACGGGGACTTTTCTCCACTCTACGCTTCAGGTAGCGCACAGCAGTCGAAGTCAGCATCTTCTTTCTGCCACGACCAGGTAGCGTTTCAACAGTGCCCTTTGCCTTGAATTTGCGAATGATGCTTCCTATGGTGTCTCTTGGTATGTTTAACATCTTTGCAATCTTCTTATAGCCATTGCCCTTCCTGTGAAGAGTAATCACCTCTTCTCTTGTCTTCCTGGACCATTCTCTTGACTTCACCATGTTTGTAACCACACCAGTAAATGTCTAGAAGGAGCTGAGTATCACAGTCATTTTAAAGCTGCCTAATTGGTGCTTATTAGGCTTTATTGCTGCTCCCTGACATCCACAGGTGCTTTCAATACCTGATTGAAAACACTTCAATGGACCTCTGTTCTTCAGAGTGGTAGTCTTTAAGGGGTTGAATAATTGTGTCAATGAAGAATTCACAAAAGAAACATTTACTACTGTATTACAAAACCAATTGATGTCATTTTAGTTGCATATGCTTCTTTAAGAAGTCCTTGTAGGATTTCATTCTGAATTCAATTACAAATGTACTCTAAATTCTCTAAAACCATTTACAGCATTGGGGTGTTGAATAATTTTGAACACAACTGTAGGCCTGTTGTCTCTTTCTGAAGTCCACAATCAGCTCTTTGGTTTTGGTCACATTCAGAGAGAGACAGTTGTCCTGGCACCAAGATGTCAGTTTCTCAACCTCTTCCATGTATGCGTTTTCGTTGTTGTTGGAGATAAGGCCCAGAACCACTGTATCGTCAGCGAACCTGACAATAGAAGTGGAGCTGTGAGTAGCCACGCAGTCATGTGTGTAGAGAGAGTACAGTAGGGGGCTCAGGACGCAGCCCTGTGGCGCTCCTACGCTCAGGGTGATGGAGTTGGAGGTGAACCGGCCTACTTTCACTACCTGGGGTCTGTGTGAAAGAAAGTCTTGAATCCAGTAGCAGAGTGGGGGGTTCAGACCAAGTTTTAGGAGTTTGGAGGTTAACTTGCTGGGAATTATAGTGTTAAAGGCTGAGCTGTAATCGATGAAAAGCAGCCTTACATAGTTCCCATTATTGCTGTCGATGTGGGTGAGGGAGGAGTGCAGAACGTGGGAGATGGCATCCTCAGTAGACCTGTTTGGCCGATAGGCGAACTGAAGAGGGTCCAGTGTATCTGGTATGAAGGAGCAGATGTAGTTTTTAACCAGTCTCTCAATGTCAGGGTTCTGCCCTGACAGCCTTGTCTGTGTTGTCTTTGTTTCATGTCTCTATGTTTGTGTTATGTGTCAGCACATGGCTTTTTCTTTGTTTGTGTTTGCCATGTGCTTCTCTTGTCCTGCCTCCTTGTTTACGGTTTCCACGCCCCCTTGTTTAGTCCGGTCTAGTCCTCGTTTCACTAATTGTGTTCACCTGATCCTCATGTTCTCTGCTCCCTTATATTGAGCTTCCTCTCCTCATGTCTTTGCTGGTTCGTTGTATCCTTTGTGCGTACAGTGTTCTTGCTACTGGTTAGTCTGTTCTAGTGTTAGTTTATCGTGTCTGTTATTCCCCCTTGTTGATTTAGTCTAGCTCTCTTAGTTTTTACTCAAGTAATTCCAAGCCTTATTTTGGTGTTTGCCTTTATTTTTGATTTGATTATTCATTAACCATTTTCTCCTTTGTTTCTCTAGTTCCCTGTCAGATCGCAGTCTTGTTTTATTTCTTTTTTGTTTATTTCTCTTGAGTTTTTATCTTAGCTACTTTAGTTATTTAGTTATTATTTAGTGGTGTTTGAGTCAGTCTTGTTTTGTTCTTTCTTGTTGTCTTGTCTGATTCTTGTCGTGTGTGTGTATGGGTGTCTCGTGTTGGTTCCTGCCCTGTCCTGAGTTTCCCTGGCCACTGTGTCCGTCTGCCTGGCAACCCAGTCTGGAGCCACTGCTGGGAGACTAAAACATCAAAGCCCTGGGTTCCTGTTTGGTTCGTTCCACCATCGTCCTGCCTGGTGCTGCTACCCAAGCAGTCAAGTCAGTTGTCTCCTGCGCCTGGTTCCAGTGGTCACCCCTCTGCCCTGCCGTCTTCCCTGTCATAGTGTCGTCTGCCCTGCCCTGCTGTTTGAACTGTTTCACACTTCACCTTCCCTGTTGTTTCTAGTTTTGTCAATAAACCCCTTGTCAGCTCATTGCATCTGGGTCCTCATTCAGTAGTTCCTGACACTCAAATACCTTCATGACTGTGGATGTGAGGGCAACTGGACGATAGTCATTCAGGCAAGAGGGTTTATTGTTTTTAGGGACAGGGATGATGACCGATTTTTTTTTGAAGGATGAAGGGACCACAGAGGTAGCAAGGGACTCATTGAAGATAGATGTAAACAATCCAGCGAGCTGATCAGCACAGGACCTCAGAACACGCCCAGAGATGCCATCCGGCCCGGCTGCTTTCCTGACGTTTACTCTCTTTAGCGCCCGCCGAACCTCATCCTCCGACACGGTGATTACAGGGTTATCGTCGCTCTGTCCGCTACTTTCTCGCGCGCCGAGAGGCAGAGTTACGCTGCCGCGATTGCAATCAAAGCGAGCAAAGAAAGAGTTTAAATCGTCAGCCAGCGACGGGTCTGCTCTCATCTCTGTGGAGGAGTTAGATCCGAAGGTGCAGATGGTCCTCAGTCCCTGCTACATGCGTCGGGAGTCATTAAGTTGGAAATGAGACTCCACTCGATCCCTGTAGCGTCGTTTGGCATCTTTCACTGCGTGTCGAAGAGCATAGCACGATGATTTGTACTCGCTCATGTTCCCCGACAGAAGACCGGCGTTGTATGTTGCAGTGCGTTTGTTTACTGCAGCACGGATAGTTTTGTCCACCCACGGTTTCTGATAAGAGAATGACTTGATAGTTACAGGTTCCGTAGCTTGTTCTGTTAGTGTGTTTACAAAACTTAATGCTACGTCTGTAAACTCGCTGACGTCAGATGAGCTCGCCCGGAACATGTCCCAGTCCACGTCATCAAGAGCCGCCTGTAGTCAAGTTTCTGAATCAGAAGACCAGCGCCTCACCTCCCTCTGCACCGGGGGTTCTTGGACGAGCCTTTGTTTGTATTCCGGTGTGAGGAAAATGGCGGCATGGTCCGATTTGCCGAAAGCGGGTTGTGATCGGGCTTTGTAGGCATTTTTAAACTGTGTGTAGCAGTGGTCCAGTGTATTGTTCCCTCTAGTTGGACAGGACACATGTTGGTGAAAGTTCGGCATGACTTTCCTCAGATTGGCTTTGTTAAAGTCCCCCGCGATGATAAAAGCAGCATCAGGATGTTTGTTTATGTAGCCGCTTAGCTCATCATGAAGTTTAGACAAAGCCTCACCGGTGTCCGCCTGTGGTGGGATGTAAACAGCAGTCGTGATGATAGATGAATGATTGGGCGAGCAAGAGCGCGACAGAGTCGTGATGTTCCTGGGGTCACACCATTTCTTGTTGATCATGAAGCACACTCCACCACCTTTGGTTTTCCCGGCCTCGGCTGTTCTGTCCTTCCGTATAACAAAGAAGTTATCAGACGGCGTCACAGTAGAGTCTGGGGCTGAGGTCGCGAGCCATGTTTCCAAAAAACAAAGGATGTTACAGTCCCTGATGTCCCGTTGGAAACTTATCCTGGCTCTAAGATCGTCCATCTTATTCTCCAAGGATTGGACATTGGCTAGTAAAATACTAGGCATAGGAGGGCTGTGTGCTCTTTCCCTCAATCTATTGCGAATACCGCCGCGTTTCCCACGGTGTTTCTTGTAGCAGAGTCTCGGTGGGTGTCCATTGTTTGTAGGATCGCTGCGAAGAATCTCCGGTGGAAATGAAAAGTTTGAGGATAAAGTGTCCCAAAACAGGTCAGTACAACGATATCCAATATCCAAAAGTGTCCGTTTCTCATAAGTTATCAGAGCAGATGTAATTCGGGTAGAAAGTGAAAAAAAAGTAAGTAAAAATTTAAGTAAAAGCACAATCTAAGAGGAGCGACCTGGACGGCAACCGAACGCAGCGGCGCCATCTTGAACCATCTCGTTTAGTACAGTAGCTAGACTAACAAATAAACAGACATCACCTGAACAAATCATTTCATTACAGTTTAGCAGTTATGACTTTATGAATTTCTTTACTGAGAAAATCGAAAGTATCAGAAATACAATTGTAAATGTACAACCTTTAACAGAGTTTTATGATTCAGCCTCAATTATCGCCCCTCAAGAACAGTTGCAGTGCTTTACAACTACAGGACAGGATGAGCTAAATAAACTTATTACTGTGTCTAAACCAACAATGTGTTTATTAGATCGAATACCCACTAAACTACTGAAAGAACTGTTACCTGCAGCAGAAGAACCTCTTCTCAATATTATCAACTCATCCTTATCCCTAGGACACATCCCACGACCGTTCAAGCTAGCAGTTATTAAGCCTCTCATTAAAAAAACACAATTAGATCCAAATGTACTGGCAAATTACAGACCCATTTCAAATCTTCCATTTATGTCTAAAATACTAGAAAAAGTGGTTTCGGCCCAATTGTGCTCATTCTTGCAAAAAAAACGCTATCTACGAAAAATTTCAGTCAGGATTCAGGTCTCATCATAGCACAAAAACTTCACTCGTTAAAATTACAAACAACTTACTTCAAGCTTCTGACCAAGGCTATGTCTCAATACTAGTGTTACTTGATTTCAGTGCTGCATTCGACACTATAGATCATAAAATACTCCTAGACCGACTACAAAATTACACTGGTATTCAGGGTCAGGCATCACGGTGGTTTAGGTCATACCTATCAGACCGACACAATTTTGTCAATTTAAAAGGGGAAAAATCTAAGATAACAATAGTAAACTAGGGAGTACCACAAGGAGCCGTGTTGGGCCCTTTACTATTTTCAATATACATGCTGCCACTCGGTAATATTAAAAGAAAACATGGAATTTCCACTGCTATGCCGATGATACTCAGTTATATATTTAATCACGACCTGATGAAATCTTTAAATTATCCAAGCTAACAGAGTGTGTTAAAGAAGTAAAACATTGGATGAACAGTAATTTTCTTCTATTAAATTCTGATAAGACTGAAATATTACTTATTGGACCAAAGACCTCTACACAGAATCTCTCAGACTACAGTCTGCATTTAGAAGGATGTGCTGTTACTCCATCCTCGACAGTTAAAGATCTGGGTGTTATATTAGACAGCAACTTGTCCTTTGAAAATCATATTTCATGTTACAAAAACAGCCTTTTTTCACTTCAGAAACATTGCCAAGACAGGAATATGTTATCTATTTCTGATGCAGAAAAGTTTTCATGACGTCTCGACTAGATTACTGTAATGCATTATTAGCTGGTTGTCCTGCTTCCTCTATAAACAAGCTACAATTAATACAAAATGCAGCTGCTAGAGTTCTTACCAGGTCAAGAAAATATGATCATATAACACCAATTTTATCATCTCTACACTGGTTACCCATTAAGTTCCGTATCGATTTTAAAGTATTGCTAATGACCTATAAGGCTCTAAATGGTTTAGCTCCTGTGTACTTAACCGATCTTCTATTGTCCCACAATCCGTCACGTTCTTTAAGACCTCAAAACTCTGGACTTCTGGTTGTACCTAGGATAGCTAAGTTCACTAAAGGAGGGAGAGCGTTTTCACATTTGGCTCCGAAACTCTGGAATAGCCTTCCTGATAATGTTAGGGGCTCAGACTCACTCACCCAGTTTAAATCTAGATTAAAGACACATCTCTTTAGCCAAGCATTCACATAATGCATCTAATATCAGATCAATTGCTCATTATGACTATCTTTGTTTAAAGCTATGAACAGCAGCTACGCTAATTATTCTCCTTTTGCTTTTCTGTTTTACCTCGGGACACCCGCCCGAGGCAACTAGACAGCACATCAGCTTCAGTCCGTATCCAGCGTCTTAAGAAGACCTCAGATGATCATCACCTGTGAAGAGACGGCGCCAGTTCCTGCGAGGACTTCAGAAAACGCAATCATCTGGATCAACATGCACATTGCCCAATTCTATATCCTAATTGTTTATGTAATTTATTTTCCGGGAGCTCTTTGCTTCCAACTTCGGTTAAACTGCTAACTCTGATTGTAAATTAATTAACTAAATTATGTTATTTGCTAACTGCATTCTTTAAATTGTAATGTTGACATCCATTCTCTGTAAAGCTGCTTTAAAACGATATGTATCGTGAAAAGCACTATACAAATAAAATTTAATTGAATTGAATTACAAAGTGATATTTTTTCAACATCACTTTTGCACCCTCAGTTAATGTTGAAACAATTCTGAGATTTCAACAACAAAAAATAATATCATTGAATCAGAATTATGAAGTGATGTTGGTTCAATATCACGTTTGTGAATTAAATTCTTTAACAGTGGGGCAAAAATGACAAAAGCATTTACACCCTTTAAAAATGAATAAAAAATAAAAGTTTTCTTTCATAAATACAAGTGGTCCATTGGCTGATTGACTTCCATCAGACTACTTTCTCTTTTACTTTGGGTTCTCTGAAATCTGAAAAAGTTAATTAAGTCAATTCAGTTGTCATACAGTATATAGTCAGATTCAAGAATGTTAATATGCTATACACAATATTATTCACTTTTATAAATTGCTAAACACAGAATACTCTAAAAATGCATAGTTCAACAAATATTGTAAATATAGTTAATCTATTTATCAACTCTTCAGTAACAATATGGGAGAGTTTCCAATCTTTCCACCCAAGTTTATGTCCAGCCCTAATTAAGCACACCTGATCAGCTCATCAAGTCAAGTCCTTAATTTATATAGTGCTTTTTACGATGCAAGTTTTGTCAAAGCAGCTTTACAGTAATAACTGCCCTTACAAAAAAGAACTGCAATAAAACTGCAGTACCAAGTAGTTTAACTGCAGTTTAATTCAAATTTGCAGTATAATGAAGTATAGTCACAGTACAACTGCAGTACACTGAAGTTCAACAGCAGTGAAACTGTAGTATAAGTACAGCTGCAGTAAAATGAAGTACAACTGAAAGTTGCATGAAGTATAAAAACAGTATAACTGCAGTTGTATTGCACACTCACAAAAAAAAAGAGATTTTTCGATGCTATTCACTTTATTTAAACAACTTATTTTGATTCAACACCATTATATTGGTTTTAGGTTCAAACGTGATTGCTTCATGTTAAATTGACTTGAAATGATTACTTTTTGACTTAATGTAATGTTTTCATTTTAAAATAACATGTTTCACTCAAGTAAACTCAACCAGGACTCAATCAAACAGGACTTTCACTTCCCATCATGCTTTGCAAAGCGGCTGAACAGGGAGAGTAAATGTTGAAATAAAGTGTTATTTTAAACCGTTTTTAGCAAGATGAGAAAATTGAGAGATGTTTTTAATGTTTACTGTTCTATTATGTTGATATTTAAAAGTTTCTGTTATGTTAATAGTTTTGGGGTTACCATTGTGGTGAAGTGTTGAGCTTGTGCTTAGGTTGAGGCCATGCCTGCTGCTATTCTAATCACACTAATAATTGAGTGATCCCTGTGGTAGTGTTCTGGATGAAATCAGTATGACTTCTGTACTGTAAACAAAGAGCATCACAAAAGTTACACAAAATCAAACAAGTAGCATTAATCATAAGGTTAATTTAAAAGATCATATTAAATTCCCTTACAAAAAAGAACTGCAGTATATTGAAGTAGAACTGCATTAAAACTACAGTACCATGTAGTTTCACTGCAGTTTCATTAAGCACAACCATAGATTTGCAGTATAATGAAGTATAGTCACAGCACAACAGCAGTAATACTGTAGTACAAGTACAGCTGCAGTAAAATGAAGTACAACTGAAAGTTGCATGAAGTATAAAAACAGTAGAACTGCAGTTGTATTGCAGTTTTATTTTACTAGTACTTTAGATGTATTGCAGTAGTTGTACTCCAGTAAAACTACAGAAATTTGAGGTTATACTGCAATACTGCAGTTTTTTCGTGTCCAAAAAACTGCATTTTTCTATATGTAACAAAAACTGCAGTATTACTTCTAAAAAACTGCAGTAAACTGCAGTTTTTGTAAGGGTGGCTAACAATTTTTGGCTGCACAGCAGCTCCCAAAGAAAATGTCATTGTCCAGCTTATTCTATATATTTGTATTGATTCATTCTGTTGCAAAGATGAATGGTTATTAGTCTAGTTAATTTATGTATATCAGCACTGGAGAAAAAAGTGGTGTAATCGTCCAGCTCAGCTCAAGTCATACAATGGCACCAATGCAGGCATATCAAAAACACTGCTAATATCAAGCAAGTGTCCCCAACTAAGCAAGCCAAAGGCAACAGCGGCAAGGAACCAAAATTCCAACAAAATGGATTAAAAAAAAACTTTGGGAGAAACCAGGCTTAGTCGGGGGGCCAGTTCTCCTCTGGTAAACAGTGAACACTTGCTAGATATTCAGGCAGAATTACAGGTCATAAATCCGATTTGAGATCACAGCAGTAAAAATATTTAATCCATTTCCATGTAGTTTAAGATCTTTTTCATCATGATGATATGGGATGGTTTGTTGGGGATCCGTGCCGCTGGCAAGCTGGGGAACAATAGTCTGTTAAGGGGGGGGGGAGAAAAGGAAGGAGAGGGAAGAAGGGGGAAGAAGGGAAAAAGAGGAAAAAAGAGAGAAAAAAAGGGGAAAAAAATGAGAAGAAAAGAGAATAAAGGGAATTTTGTGCCTTTCTCCTCTAAAAGTAATATTTTTGAGAGTCTATGTGTACAATAAGTTATTTTAAAAACATTTTTTTCTGTTTTCCTGTACATTTATTTGGTAGAAAGGTTGATCACAAGGTGGTCAGTTCGAATCCCACTGTTGCCAGAAATTAAGGTTGTTACTCAATGATGTAAATTAGTGAGTTTTATTAGTAAAAATCACGTAAATGGTGACCATGTTATTTAAATTATTTCTGCTATGCCATTTTGATATATAAGTGAACATTGTGTTAATGATATATTACTGATTCTTGATATTTACAATTCTGAGTTTGTGCACTTTTAATTTTAAATATATTTCTGCTCCAGTTGTTTTCTAAACATTATATTAATCCTATAAATTAACATAAAGCATCATGACATTACAATATTTTTCACAAATGCCTAATGAAAGTTTTGAGTGATACTATAGCAAAGCAAAACACAAAGAGAGGGAGTTAATCATGACCAAACTTTTATTGTCAAACAACCATAGCCAATCATTCATTAATTCCTAGATTCATTCACATTTTCATTCTTTTAGTCATTTTTTGCATGTGCATAGGAACAGAAAACAGAACAATACACATAAATAAAAACTTTAAAATGTCCACGGCTCTGGTGCAAAAGAACAGTAAAAACACAGAACTATACACAGAAATAAAACCCTCCAGTGTCTACAGCTCTTGTTAAGTCTTTGCAAGAGCAAAATAGAAGAAAAAACTATACGCATAAATAAGAGGGTTTTTTTGTTGTTTTTATGTGTGTAAAATGTGAATGGCCTGACTGATCAGTCTGCATGAGCCATTCTGAAGTAGATCCTACCAAACAAATAAATAAGTAATCATTAGTTACAGACAGAACATTCACCATTGACAAACCAGGAGAGGGCCTCAGGAATGTCAGTGGTTCAGGGCCGTTTGCTTTACCTTCTGATAGAGGTCGTACCAATTCTGCTGCCTTCGGGATGATCTATTTCCTCCTCCAGAAGACCAAACTCCAGAGCCGGCTAAAGCCCTCAACCTCGCCATCCACTCGCCATCTCCCCTTTCCTTTCTTTGGCTTTGTGCTCATCTAAACATAACATGGAAATAATAGTAAACAAGTGCGTTTTTGCAAGTACTGGACAACTACACTTTTTCTTTTTTCCCCCCATAAAATTATAATGATGCAACTATAAATTGGTAACACTTTATTTTAGGGTCTTTTATCTAGTTGCTTATTATCATGCATATTACAAGAATGTTGACTGTTTATTAGTGATTATTAAGCTCATATTAATCATTTATTCTGCATGACCATATTCTACTTTCATAATCCTACCCTAAACTTAACAACTCACTTACTAACTATTAATAAGAAGTAAATGTGGTGTTTAATATGTGAAAAGTCATAGTAAATAATGAATACATGTTCCCTACACTAAAGTGTTGCCAAACAAATTCATTGAAACAAAACTGCAAGCTAAATAAATGATGGTAAATTAACCATGGTTTTACTACAAATAAAAATGAAAAACCATGGTTCATATAGTTTAACATTTGTGGGCATACACTGGGCATAGTTTAACCATGTTATTCATAGTAAAAACTGTGTTTATACAAATGGACTTCAATCCACCAACAAAAAAACATGGTTATTACACTTTTACCATATTAAAACCATGGTTATTATAAAGGATGACAATATCTACAACTATGACACTGTTTTTTTATAAAAACCGAACTTCAAGCGACTAAATGGTGTTAAAAATGTTAGATGAAATGCAACTCGTCATAACGTGACCACAACCACAATTTATGAACACAAACATTTTTACCATAGTAAAACCACGTAACCATCGCGGCAGACAGATCTAAGCAACAGAACACGGATTCCTACTAACATCTCACAAAATAAAGTTTTAACATGAACTTAATGAGGATTTCATTCAAAATGAAGCTGAAAAAAAGTTAGGTTATAGAACTAGCGATTACTAAAAGGAGACACTCGACAAAACGATTTTGTTTACAGATGAAACGTATATATATATTGTCATATAAGATATAGTGAACAGAAGAAGAAAATTAAAAAACATTTTACTTACTTTGCTCAGTTATAACGGAGTATTTTTAAGTTGGCTTGAAAGAGCCAACTTACTGATATTGTACTTAAGCTTATTAAGTTGGCTTGAAAGAGCCAACTTACTGATATTGTACTTAAGCTTATTAAGTTGGCTTGAAAGAGCCAACTTACTGATATTGTACTTAAGCTTATTAAGTTGGCTTGAAAGAGCCAACTTACTGATATTGTACTTAAGCTTATTATTATTATTCTTCTTAGCCAAATTTCTAAACGCTACTCCTCCTAGACCATCTAAGCTACAACCACCAAACTCGGACCAGACCTTCAGACTATTCTGACTCGGGTTGCTATATCTTTTCAGACTGGTCTGACTTACGGTTTTCCTAAAAATCCTGATCAAACCTCGGAAAAATCCCATTGACTTCTATTGACGGAATGTTCAGATGAGCCAAGACTGTTCAAACTCCAACTGTCAAAATTCAAATTTAAACTGCCAATTAGACTCAATGAAGCTGCCATTCTATGTACTATTTCTAATCCATTTAAACTCATTCAAACTCAAAATCTTTCTATCATCTGACTATTTCTTTCTTTCTATCTATCATCTGACTATTCTATCTTTCTATCTATCATCTGACTATTCTATCTTTCTATCATCTGACTATTTCTATCTTTCTATCTATCATCTGACTATTCTATCTTTCTATCATCTGACTATTTCTATCTTTCTATCTATCATCTGACTATTTCTATCTATCTATCTATCTATCTATCTATCTATCTATCTATCTATCTATCTATCTATCTATCTAATTATCTATCTATCTATCTATCTATCTATCTATCTATCTATCTATCTATCTATCTATCTATCTATCTATCTATCATTTGACCACATCTATCTATCTATCTATCTATCTATCTATCTATCTATCTATCTATCTATCTATCTATCTATCTATCTATCTATCTATCTATCTATCTATCTATCGACCACATCTATCTATCTATCTATCTATCTATCTATCTATCTATCTATCTATCTATCTATCTATCTATCTATCTATCTATCTATCATTTGACCACATCTATCTATCTATCTATCTATCTATCTATCTATCTATCTATCTATCTATCTATCTATCTATCTATCTATCTATCATTTGACCACATCTATCTATCTATCTATCTATCTATCTATCTATCTATCTATCTATCTATCTATCTATCTATCTATCTATCTATCGACCACATCTATCTATCTATCTATCTATCTATCTATCTATCTATCTATCTATCTATCTATCTATCTATCTATCTATCATTTGACCACATCTATCTATCTATCTATCTATCTATCTATCTATCTATCTATCTATCTATCTATCTATCATTTGAGCACATCTATCTATCTATCTATCTATCTATCTATCTATCTATCTATCTATCTATCTATCTATCATTTGACCACATCTATCTATCTATCTATCTATCTATCTATCTATCTATCTATCTATCTATCGACCACATCTATCTATCTATCTATCTATCTATCTATCTATCTATCTATCTATCTATCTATCTATCTATCTATCTATCTATCATTTGACCACATCTATCTATCTATCTATCTATCTATCTATCTATCTATCTATCTATCTATCTATCTATCTATCTATCATTTGACCACATCTATCTATCTATCTATCTATCTATCTATCTATCTATCCGACCACATCTATCCATCCATCCATCCATCCATCCATCTATCCGACCACATCTATCCATCCATCCATCTATCCGACCACATCTATCCATCCATCCATCCATCCATCTATCCGACCACATCTATCCATCCATCCATCCATCCATCCATCTATCTATCCATCCATCTATCCGACGACATCTATCCATCCATCCATCCATCCATCTATCCGACCACATCTATCCATCCATCCATCCATCCATCTATCCGACCATATCTATCCATCCATCCATCCATCCATCTATCCGACCACATCTATCCATCCATCCATCCATCCATCCATCTATTCGACCACATCTATCCATCCATCCATCCATCCATCTATCCGACCACATCTATCCATCCATCCATCCATCTATCCGACCACATCTATCCATCCATTCATCCATCCATCTATCCGACCACATCTATCCATCCATCCATCCATCCATCTATCCGACCACATCTATCCATCCATCCATCCATCCATCTATCCGACCACATCTATCCATCCATCCATCCATCCATCCATCCATCCATCTATCCGACCACATCTATCCATCCATCCATCCATCCATCCGACCACATCTATCCATCCATCCATCCATCCATCTATCCGACCACATCCATCCATCCATCCATCCATCTATCCGACCACATCTATCCATCCATACATCCATCCATCTATCCGACCACATCTATCCATCCATCCATCCATCCATCTATCCGACCACATCTTTCCATCCATCCATCCATCCATCCATCCATCTATCCGACCACATCTATCCATCCATCCATCCATCCATCTATCCGACCACATCTATCCATCCATCCATCCATCCATCCACATCTATCCATCCATCCATCCATTTATCTATCTATCATTTGACCACATCTATCAATCTATCAATCTATCTATCTATCTATCTATCTATCTATCTATCTATCTATCTATCTATCTATCTATCTATCTATCATTTGACCACATCTATCTATCTATCTCTCTATCTATCTATCTATCTATCTATCTATCTATCTATCTATCTATCTATCTATCTATCTATCTATCTATCTATCTATCTATTGACCAAATCTATCTATCTATCTATCTATCTATCTATCTATCTATCTATCTATCTATCTATCTATCTATCAATCATCTGACTATTTCTATCTATCTATCTATTGACCAAATGTATGTATCTATCTATCTATCTATCTATCTATCTATCTATCTATCTATCTATCTATCTATCTATCTATTGACCAAATCTATCTATCTATCTATCTATCTGTCTATCATAACTTCTAAAGTAAAACTTGAACTATATCAAACTTCAAGCTTTTCAAACTGTTTCAAATTTTTCTAGCTAGGCTTTTTCAAGCCAACTTAAAGTTTGTCTCGACGAACTTTTCTATCTAGTTATTAAGTTGGCTTGAAAGAGCCAACTTACTGATATTGTACTTAAGCTTATTATTATTATTATTATTCTTCTTAGCCAAATTTCTAAACGCTACTCCTCCTAGACCATCTAAGCTACAACCACCAAACTCGGACCAGACCTTCAGACTATTCTGACTCGGGTTGCTATATCTTTTCAGACTGGTCTGACCTACGGTTTTCCTAAAAATCCTGATCAAACCTCGGAAAAATCCCATTGACTTCTATTGACGGAATGTTCAGATGAGCCAAGACTGTTCAAACTCCAACTGTCAAAATTCAAATTTAAACTGCCAATTAGACTCAATGAAGCTGCCATTCTATGTACTATTTCTAATCCATTTAAACTCATTCAAACTCAAAATCTTTCTATCATCTGACTTTCTTTCTATCATCTAACTATTTCTTTCTTTCTATCTATCATCTGACTATTCTATCTTTCTATCATCTGACTATTTCTATCTTTCTATCTATCATCTGACTATTTCTATCTATCTATCTATCTATCTATCTATCTATCTATCTATCTATCTATCTATCATTTGACAAGATCTATCTATCTATCTATCTATCTATCTATCTATCTATCTATCTATCTATCTATCTATCTATCATTTGACCAGATCTATCTATCTATCTATCTATCTATCTATCTATCTATCTATCTATCTATCTATCTATCTATCTATCTATCTATCTATCATTTGACCACATCTATCTATCTATCTATCTATCTATCTATCTATCTATCTATCTATCTATCTATCTATCTATCTATCTATCATTTGACCACATCTATCTATCTATCTATCTATCTATCTATCTATCTATCTATCTATCTATCTATCTATCTATCTATCTATCATTTGACCACATCTATCTATCTATCTATCTATCTATCTATCTATCTATCTATCTATCATTTGACCACATCTATCTATCTATCTATCTATCTATCTATCTATCTATCTATCTATCTATCTATCTATCTATCTATCTATCTATCTATCATTTGACCACATCTATCTATCTATCTATCTATCTATCTATCTATCTATCTATCTATCTATCTATCTATCTATCATTTGACCACATCTATCTATCTATCTATCTATCTATCTATCTATCTATCTATCTATCTATCTATCTATCTATCTATCATTTGACCACATCTATCTATCTATCTATCTATCTATCTATCTATCTATCTATCTATCTATCTATCTATCTATCTATCTATCTATCATCTGACCACATCTATCTATCTATCTATCTATCTATCTATCTATCTATCTATCTATCTATCTATCTATCATTTGACCACAACTATCTATCTATCTATCTATCTATCTATCTATCTATCTATCTATCTATCTATCTATCATTTGACCACATCTATCTATCTATCTATCTATCTATCTATCTATCTATCTATCTATCTATCTATCTATCATTTGACAAGATCTATCTATCTATCTATCTATCTATCTATCTATCTATCTATCTATCTATCTATCTATCTATCATTTGACCAGATCTATCTATCTATCTATCTATCTATCTATCTATCTATCTATCATTTGACCACATCTATCTATCTATCTATCTATCTATCTATCTATCTATCTATCTATCTATCTATCTATCTATCTATCATTTGACCACATCTATCTATCTATCTATCTATCTATCTATCTATCTATCTATCTATCTATCTATCTATCTATCTATCTATCTATCTATCTATCTATCTATCTATCATTTGACCACATCTATCTATCTATCTATCTATCTATCTATCTATCTATCTATCTATCTATCTATCTATCTATCTATCATTTGACCACATCTATCTATCTATCTATCTATCTATCATTTGACCAGATCTATCTATCTATCTATCTATCTATCTATCTATCTATCTATCATTTGACCACATCTATCTATCTATCTATCTATCTATCTATCTATCTATCTATCTATCTATCTATCATTTGACCACATCTATCTATCTATCTATCTATCTATCTATCTATCTATCTATCTATCTATCTATCTATCTATCATTTGACCACATCTTTCTATCTATCTATCTATCTATCTATCTATCTATCTATCTATCTATCTATCTATCTATCTATCTATCATTTGACCACATCTATCTATCTATCTATCTATCTATCTATCTATCTATCTATCTATCTATCTATCATTTGACCACATCTATCTATCTATCTATCTATCTATCTATCTATCTATCTATCTATCTATCTATCTATCTATCTATCTATCTATCATTTGACCACATCTATCTATCTATCTATCTATCTATCTATCTATCTATCTATCTATCATTTGACCACATATATCTATCTATCTATCTATCTATCTATCTATCTATCTATCTATCTATCTATCTGTCATTTGCCCACATCTATCTATCTATCTATCTATCCGACCACATCTATCCATCCATCCATCCATCCATCCATCTATCCGACCACATCTATCCATCCATCCATCTATCCGACCACATCTATCCATCCATCCATCCATCCATCCATCCATCCATCTATCCGACCACATCTATCCATCCATACATCCATCCATCTATCCGACCACATCTATCCATCCATCCATCCATCCATCCATCTATCCGACCACATCTATCCATCCATCCATCCATCTATCCGACCACATCTATCCATCCATCTATCCGACCACATCTATCCATCATCCATCCATCCATCTATCCGACCACATCTATCCATCCATCCATCCATCCATCCGACCACATCTATCCATCCATCCATCCATCCATCCAACCACATCTATCCATCCATCCATCCATCTATCCGACCACATCCATCCATCCATCCATCCATCTATCCAACCACATCTATCCATCCATCCATCCATCTATCCGACCACATCTATCCATCCATCCATCCATCAATCTATCCGACCACATCTATCCATCCATCCATCCATCCATCCATCCATCTATCCGACCACATCTATCCATCCATCCATCCATCCTTCTATCTGACCACATCTATCCATCCATCCATCCATCCATCCATCTATCCGACCACATCTATCCATCCATCCATCCATCTATCCGACCACATCCATCCATCCATCCATCTATCCGACCACATCCATCCATCCATACATCCATCCATCTATCCGACCACATCTATCCATCCATACATCCATCCATCTATCCAACCACATCTATCCATCCATCCATCTATCCGACCACATCTATCCATCCATCCATCTATCCGACCACATCTATCCATCCATCCATCCATCTATCCGACCACATCTATCCATCCATCCATCCATCTATCCGACCACATCTATCCATCCATCCATCCATCTATCCGACCACATCTATCCATCCATCCATCCATCCATCTATCCGACCACATCTATCCATCCATACATCCATCCATCCATCTATCCGACCACATCTATCCATCCATCCATCCATCTATCCGACCACATCTATCCATCCATCCATCTATCCGACCACATCTATCCATCCATCCATCTATCCGACCACATCTATCCATCCATCCATCCATCCATCCATCTATCCGACCACATCTATCCATCCATCCATCCATCCATATATCCGACCACATCTATCCATCCATCCATCCATCTATCATCTGACCACATCTATCCATCCATCTATCTCATAGCAACCACTCAGAAAACCATGGCAACTGCCTAGCAACCACTCAGATTACCCTAGCAACCGCATAGGAACACCCTAGCAACCGCATAGCAACTGCCTAGCAACCATCCCGATTACCCTAGCAACCTCATAGCAACACCCTAGCAACCACCCCGATTACCCTAGCAACCGCATAGCAACACCCTAGCAACCACCCAGATTACCCTAGCAACCGCATAGCAACACCCTAGCAACCACCCAGATTACCCTAGCAACCGCATAGCAACAACCTAGCAACCACTCCGATTACCCTAGCAACCGCATAGCAACACCCTAGCAACAACCCCCAATTACCCTAGCAACCGCATAGCAACACCTTAGCAACCACCCCGATTACCCTAGCAACCGCATACCAACACCTTAGCAACCTCCCCGATTACCCTAGCAACCGCATAGCAACACCTTAGCAGCCAACCCGATTACCCTAGCAACCGCATAGCAACACCTTAGCAGCCACCTCGATTACCCTAGCAACCGCATAGCAACACCCTAGCAACCATTCATATTACCGTAGCAACCGCATAGCTATCTATCTATCTTTCTCTTTGTCTGTCTATCAATCTGTCTTACTATTTCTTTCTATCTATCTATCTATCTATCTATCTATCTATCTATCTATCTATCTATCTGAGCATTTCTATCTATCTATCTATCCATCTATCTGACCACAACTAACTATCTATCTATCTATCTATCTATCTATCTATCTATCTATCTATCTATCTATCTATCTATCTATCTATCTATCTATCTTCTAAAGTAAAACTTGAACTATTTCAAACTTCAAGCTTTTCAAACTGTTTCAAATTTTTCTAGCTAGGCTTTTTCAAGCCAACTTAAAGTTTGTCTCGACGAACTTTTCTATCTAGTTATTATTATTCTTCTTAGCCAAATTTCTAAACGCTACTCCTCCTAGACCATCTAAGCTACAACCACCAAACTCGGACCAGACCTTCAGACTATTCTGACTCGGGTTGCTATATCTTTTCAGACTGGTCTGACTTACGGTTTTCCTAAAAATCCTGATCAAACCTCGGCAAAATCCCATTGACTTCTATTGACGGAATGTTCAGATGAGCCAAGACTGTTCAAACTCCAACTGTCAAAATTCAAATTTAAACTGCCAATTAGACTCAATGAAGCTGCCATTCTATGTACTATTTCTAATCCATTTAAACTCATTCAAACTCAAAATCTTTCTATCATCTGACTATTTCTTTCTTTCTATCTATCATCTGACTATTCTATCTTTCTATCTATCATCTGACTATTCTATCTTTCTATCATCTGACTATTTCTATCTTTCTATCTATCATCTGACTATTCTATCTTTCTATCATCTGACTATTTCTATCTTTCTATCTATCATCTGACTATTTCTATCTATCTATCTATCTATCTATCTATCTATCTATCTATCTATCTATCTATCTATCTATCTATCTATCTATCTATCTATCTATCTATCTATCTATCATTTGACCACATCTATCTATCTATCTATCTATCTATCTATCTATCTATCTATCTATCTATCTATCTATCTATCTATCTATCATTTGACCACATCTATCTATCTATCTATCTATCTATCTATCTATCTATCTATCTATCTATCGACCACATCTATCTATCTATCTATCTATCTATCTATCTATCTATCTATCTATCTATCTATCTATCATTTGACCACATCTATCTATCTATCTATCTATCTATCTATCTATCTATCTATCTATCTATCTATCTATCTATCTATCTATCTATCTATCTATGTATCTATCATTTGAGCACATCTATCTATCTATCTATCTATCTATCTATCTATCTATCTATCTATCTATCTATCTATCATTTGACCACATCTATCTATCTATCTATCTATCTATCTATCTATCTATCTATCTATCTATCGACCACATCTATCTATCTATCTATCTATCTATCTATCTATCTATCTATCTATCTATCTATCTATCTATCTATCTATCTATCTATCTATCATTTGACCACATCTATCAATCTATCTATCTATCTATCTATCTATCTATCTATCTATCTATCTATCTATCTATCTATCTATCATTTGACCACATCTATCTATCTATCTATCTATCTATCTATCTATCTATCTATCTATCTATCTATCTATCTATCTATCATTTGACCACATCTATCTACCTATCTATCTATCTATCTATCTATCTATCTATCTATCTATCCGACCACATCTATCCATCCATCCATCCATCTATCCGACCACATCTATCCATCCATCCATCTATCCGACCACATCTATCCATCCATCCATCCATCTATCCGACCACATCTATCCATCCATCCATCCATCCATCTATCCAACCACATCTATCCATCCATCCATCCATCCATCCATCCATCTATCTATCCGAGCACATCTATCCATCCATCCATCCATCTATCCGACCACATCTATCCATCCATCCATCCATCCATCTATCCAACCACATCTATCCATCCATCCATCCATCCATCCATCTATCCGACCACATCTATCCATCCTTCCATCCATCCATCTATCCGACCACATCTATCCATCCATCCATCCATCTATCCGACCACATCTATCCATCCATCCATCTATCTGACCACATCTATCCATCCATCCATCCATCCATCTATCATCTGACCACATCTATCCATCCATCTATCTCATAGCAACCACTCAGAAAACCATGGCAACTGCCTAGCAACCACTCAGAATACCATGGCAACTGCCTAGCAACCACTCAGATTACCCTAGCAACCGCATAGTAACACCCTAGCAACCGCATAGCAACACCCTAGCAACCACCCCGATTACCCTAGCAACCTCATAGCAACACCCTAGCAACCACCCCGATTACCCTAGCAACCGCATAGCAACACCCTAGCAACCACCCCGATTAACCTAGCAACCGCATAGCAACACCCTAGCAACAACCCCCGATTACCCTAGCAACCGCATAGCAACACCGTAGCAACAACCCCCGATTACCCTAGCAACCGCATAGCAACACCCTAGCAACCATTCATATTACCGTAGCAACCGCATAGCTATCTATCTATCTTTCTCTTTGTCTGTCTATCAATCTGTCTTACTATTTCTATCTATCTATCTATCTATCTATCTGAGCATTTCTATCTATCTATCTATCTATCTATCTGAGCATTTCTATCTATCTATCTATCTATCTATCTATCTATCTATCTATCTATCTATCTATCTATCTATCTATCTTCTAAAGTAAAACTTGAACTATTTCAAACTTCAAGCTTTTCAAACTGTTTCAAATTTTTCTAGCTAGGCTTTTTCAAGCCAACTTAAAGTTTGTCTCGACGAACTTTTCTATCTAGTTATTAAGTTGGCTTGAAAAAGCCAACTTACTGATATTGTACGTAAACTTATTATTATTATTATTATTATTATTCTTCTGAGCCAAATTTTAGACTGTATCTCCTCCTAGAGCTTTAAAGCTACAACCACCAAACTCGGCTCAGACCTTCAGACTGTTCTGACTTGGTGTGCTATATCTTTTTAGACTGATCGGACTCACGGTTTTCCTAAAAAAGCTGATTAAACCTGGGAAAATCCTCCCATAGACTTACATTGAAAATCTGAACATTCCATCAAACTCCAACTGTCAAAATTTCAAATCTAAACAAACTGATGCCCATTAGACTCAATGGAGCTGCCATTCTAAGCCATTCAAACTCATTCAAACTCATTTAAACTCATTCAAACTCATTAACTCATCTATCTATCTATCTATCTATCTATCTATCTATCTATCTATCTATCTATCTATCTATCTATCTATCATCCAACCATATCTATAATCTGACTATCTATCTATCTCTCTATCTATCTATCTCTCTCTCTATCTATCTATCTATCTATCTATCTATCTATCATCCAACTCTATCTATCTATCTATCTATCTATCTATCTATCTATCTATCTATCTATCTATCTATCTATCTATCTATCTATCTATCTATCTATCTATCTATCTATCTATCATCCAACTCTATCTCTCTCTCTCTATCTATCTATCTATCTATCTATCATCCAACTCTATCTATCTATCTATCTATCTATCTATCTATCTATCTATCTATCTATCTATCTATCTATCTATCTATCTATCTATCTATCTATCTATCTATCTATCTATCTATCATCCAACCATATCTATAATCTGACTATCTATCTATTTCTCTCTCTCTCTATCTATCTATCTATCTATCTATCTATCTATCTATCTATCTATCTATCTATCTATCTATCTATCTATCTATCACCCAACTCTATCTATCTATCTATCTATCTATCTATCTATCTATCTATCTATCTATCTATCTATCTATCTATCTATCTATCTATCATCCAACTCTATCTATCTATCTATCTATCTATCTATCTATCTATCTATCTATCTATCTATCTATCTATCTATCTATCTATCTATCTATCTATCTATCTATCATCCAACCATATCTATCTATCTATCTATCTATCTATCTATCTATCTATCTATCTATCTATCTATCTATCTATCTATCTATCTATCTATCTATCTATCTATCTATCTATCTATCATCTGATCACATCTATCTATCTAAACTAAAACTTAAACTCTCAAACTTTTAAAACTACTTCAAAGTTTCAAACTTTCTGGCTAGACTTTTTCAAGCCAACTTAAAGTTTGTCGCGACGAACTTTCTTCATCTAGTTATTATTCTTCTTAGCCAAATTTCTAAACGCTACTCCTCCTAGACCATCTAAGCTACAACCACCAAACTCGGACCAGACCTTCAGACTATTCTGACTCGGGTTGCTATATCTTTTCAGACTGGTCTGACTTACGGTTTTCCTAAAAATCCTGATCAAACCTCGGCAAAATCCCATTGACTTCTATTGACGGAATGTTCAGATGAGCCAAGACTGTTCAAACTCCAACTGTCAAAATTCAAATTTAAACTGCCAATTAGACTCAATGAAGCTGCCATTCTATGTACTATTTCTAATCCATTTAAACTCATTCAAACTCAAAATCTTTCTATCATCTGACTATTTCTTTCTTTCTATCTATCATCTGACTATTCTATCTTTCTATCTATCATCTGACTATTCTATCTTTCTATCATCTGACTATTTCTATCTTTCTATCTATCATCTGACTATTCTATCTTTCTATCATCTGACTATTTCTATCTTTCTATCTATCATCTGACTATTTCTATCTATCTATCTATCTATCTATCTATCTATCTATCTATCTATCTATCTATCGACCACATCTATCTATCTATCTATCTATCTATCTATCTATCTATCTATCTATCTATCTATCTATCTATCTATCTATCATTTGACCACATCTATCAATCAATCTATCTATCTATCTATCTATCTATCTATCTATCTATCTATCTATCTATCTATCTATCATTTGACCACATCTATCTATCTATCTATCTATCTATCTATCTATCTATATCTATCTATCTATCTATCTATCTATCATTTGACCACATCTATCTATCTATCTATCTATCTATCTATCTA